>JAWQEG010000201.1:5491250-6102500 GCA_033782935.1 Petrolisthes cinctipes
AGATCGTTTCTGGTACCCAAAATTATTGAATTTTCGGGTGTTTTGAGGTTGAATTTGAGATATAAACAAGTGAAGAAGATGCATACACATGTTGACTTTGGGCACCTAAAATATCGATTTTCAGTATGCTTTGGGCCTGCATCTGAGTAGGCATGTACAGATCGCTTCTGGGACCCCAAAATATCGAATTTTCGGGTGTTTGGAGCCTTAATTTGAGATATAAACGGGTACAGAAGATGCATGCATATATCGACTTTTGGGCACCTAAAAGATCGATTTTCAGTATGTTTTGGGCCTGTATTTAGAAAATACTCTAACACGGAGTAGGCATGTACAGTTAGCTTCTGGGACCCCAAAATGTCGAATTTTCGGGTGTTTTGGGCCTGAATTTGAGATATCGACTTTGGGCACCTAAAATATCGATTTTGAGCATGTTTTGGGCCTATATTTTGAAAATATTCTAGCACTCAGTAGGCATGTACAGATAGCTTCTGGGACCCCAAAATATAGAATTTTCGGGCGTTTTGAGCCTGAATTTGATATATAAACGGGTACAGAAGATGCATGCACATATCGACTTTTAGGCACATAAAATATCGATTTTGAGCATGTTTTGGGTATGTATCTTGAAAACATTCTAACCAGGAGAAGGGATGTACAGATCGATTCTAGGACCCAAAAATACCGAATTTTCGGGTGTTTTGAGCCTGAATTTGAGATATAAACGGGTACAGAAGATGCATGCACATATTGACTTTGGGCACCTAAAATATCGATTTTCAGCAAGTTTTGGGCCTGTATTCTGAAAATACTCTAACTAGGAGTAGGCATGTACTGTTCGCTTCTAGGACCCAAAAATATCGAATTTTCGGGTGTTTTGAGCCTGAATTTGAGATATAAGCGGGTAAAGAAGATGCATGCACATATCGACTTTGGACACTTAAAATATCGATTTTTAGCATGCTTTGAGCCTATATTTTGAAAACATTCTAGCACTGACTAGACATGTACAGATCGCTTCTTGGACCCAAAATTATTGAATTTTCGGGTGTTTTGAGGTTGAATTTGAGATATAAACGAGTGCAGAAGATGCACACACATGTTGACTTTGGGCACCTAAAATATCGATTTTCAGTATGCTTTGGGCCTGCATCTGAGTAGGCATGTACTGATCGCTTCTGGGACCCCAAAATATCGAATTTTCGGGTGTTTGGAGCCTGATTTTGAGATATAAACGGGTACAGAATATGCATGCACATATCGACTTTTGGGCACCTAAAAGATCGATTTTCAGTATGTTTTGGGCCTGTATTTTGAAAATACTCTAACACTGAGTAGGCATGTACAGTTCGCTTCTGGGACCCCAAAATGTCGAATTTTCGGGTGTTTTGGGCCTTAATTTGAGATATCGACTTTGGGCACCTAAAATATCGATTTTGAGCATGTTTTGAGCCTATATTTTGAAAATATTCTAGCCCTAAGTAGGCATGTACAGATAGCTTCTGGGACCCCAAAATATCGAATTTTCGAGTGTTTTGAGCCTGAATTTGAGATATAAACGGGTACAGAAGATTCATGCACATATTGACTTTTGGGCACATAAAATATCGATTTTGAGTATGTTTTGGACCTGTATATTGAAAATACTCTAACACGGAGTAGGCATGTACAGATCGCTTTTGGGACCCCAAAATATCGAATTTTTGGGTGTTTTGAGCCTGAATTTGAGATATAAACGGGTACAGAAGATGCATGCACATATCGACTTTGGACACTTATAATATCGATTTTTAGCATGTTTTTAACCTATATTTTGAAAACATTCTAGCACTGACTAGACATGTACAGATCGTTTCTGGGACCCAAAATTATTGAATTTTCTGGTGTTTTGAGGTTGAATTTGAGATATAAACAAGTGAAGAAGATGCATACACATGTTGACTTTGGGCACCTAAAATATCGATTTTTAGTATGCTTTGGGCCTGCATCTGAGTAGGCATGTACAGATCGCTTCTGGGACCCCAAAATATCGAATTTTCGGGTGTTTGGAGCCTTAATTTGAGATATAAACGGGTACAGAAGATGCACGCACATATCGACTTTAAGGCACATAAAATATCGATTTTGAGCATGTTTTGGGTCTGTATCTTGAAAACATTCTAACCAGGAGAAGGGATGTACAGATCGATTCTAGGACCCAAAAATACCGAATTTTCGGGTGTTTTGAGCCTGAATTTGAGATATAAACGAGTACAGAAGATGCATCCACATATTGACTTTGGGCACCTAAAATATCGATTTTCAACAAATTTTGGGCCTGTATTCTGAAAATACTCTAACTAGGAGTAGGCATGTACTGTTTGCTTCTAGGACCCAAAAATATCGAATTTTCGGGTGTTTTGAGCCAGAATTTGAGATATAAACGGGTAAAGAAGATGCATGCACATATCGACTTTGGACACTTAAAATATCGATTTTTAGCATGCTTTGAGCCTATATTTTGAAAACATTCTAGCACTGACTAGACATGTACAGATCGCTTCTGGGACCCCAAAATATCGAATTTTCGAGTGTTTTGAGCCTGAATTTGAGATATAAACGGGTACAGAAGATTCATGCACATATCGACTTTTGGGCACATAAAATATCGATTTTGAGTATGTTTTGGACCTGTATATTGAAAATACTCTAACACGGAGTAGGCATGTACAGATCGCTTCTGGGACCCCAAAATATCGAATTTTTGGGTGTTTTGGGCCTGAATTTGGGATATCGACTTTGGGCACCTAAAATATCGATTTTTAACATGTTTTGGGCCTATATTTTGAAAATATTCTAGCACTGAGTAGGCATGTACAAATCGCTTCTGGGACCCCAAAATATCGAATTTTCGGGTGTTTGGAGCCTGAATTTGAGATATAAACGGGTACAGAAGATGCATGCACATATCGACTTTGGTCACCTAAAATATCGATTTTCAGCTTGTTTTGGGCCTGTATTTTGAAAATAGTCTAACACGGAGTAGGCAAGTACAGATCGCTTCTGGGACCCCAAAATATCGAATTTTCGGGTGTTTGGAGCCTGAATTTGAGATATAAACGGGTACAGAAGATGCATCCACATATTGACTTTTGGGCACCTAAAAGATCGATTTTCAGTATGTTTTGGGCCTGTATATTGAAAATACCCTAACACGGAGTAGGCATGTACAGATCGCTTCTGGGACCCCAAAATATCGAATTTTTGGGTGTTTTGGGCCTGAATTTGAGATATCGACTTTGGGCACCTAAAATATCGATTTTTAGCATGTTTTGGGCCTATATTTTGAAAATATTCTAGCACTGAGTAGGCATGTACAGATCGCTTCTGGGACCCCAAAATATCGAATTTACGGGTGTTTTGAGCCTGAATTTGAGATATAAACGGGTACAGAAGATTCATGCACATATCGACTTTTGGGCACATAAAATATCGATTTTGAGTATGTTTTGGACCTGTATATTGAAAATACTCTAACACGGAGTAGGCATGTACAGATCGCTTCTGGGACCCCAAAATATCGAATTTTTGGGTGTTTTGGGCCTGAATTTGGGATATCGACTTTGGGCACCTAAAAATATCGATTTTTAACATGTTTTGGGCCTATATTTTGAAAATATTCTAGCACTGAGTAGGCATGTACAAATCGCTTCTGGGACCCCAAAATATCGAATTTTTTTGGTGTTTGGAGCCTGAATTTGAGATATAAACGGTTACAGAAGATGCATGCACATATCGACTTTGGTCACCTAAAATATCGATTTTCAGCTTGTTTTGGGCCTGTATTTTGAAAATAGTCTAACACGGAGTAGGCAAGTACAGATCGCTTCTGGGACCCCAAAATATCGAATTTTCGGGTGTTTTGAGCCAGAATTTGAGATATAAACGGGTACAGAAGATGCATCCACATATTGACTTTTGGGCACCTAAAAGATCGATTTTCAGTATGTTTTGGGCCTGTATATTGAAAATACCCTAACACGGAGTAGGCATGTACAGATCGCTTCTGGGACCCCAAAATATCGAATTTTTGGGTGTTTTGGGCCTGAATTTGAGATATCGACTTTGGGCACCTAAAATATCGATTTTTAGCATGTTTTGGGCCTATATTTTGAAAATATTCTAGCACTGAGTAGGCATGTACAGATCGCTTCTGGGACCCCAAAATATCGAGTTTACGGGTGTTTTGAGCCTGAATTTGAGATATAAACGGGTACAGAAGATGCATGCACATATCGACTTTTGGGCACCTAAAATATCTATTTTGAGCATGTTTTGGGTCTGTATCTTGAAAACATTCTAACTAGGAGTAGGGATGTACTGATCGCTTCTAAGACCCAAAATTACCGAATTTTCGGGTGTTTTGAGCCTGAATTTGAGATATAAACGGGTACAGAAGATGCATCCACATATTGACTTTTGGGCACCTAAAAGATCGATTTTCAGTATGTTTTGGGCCTGTATATTGGAAATACTCTAACACGGAGTAGGCATGTACAGATCGCTTCTGGGACCCCAAAATATCGAATTTTGGAGTGTTTTGGGCCTGAATTTGAGATATCGACTTTGGGCACCTAAAATATTGATTTTTAGCATGTTTTGGGCCTATATTTTGAAAATATTCACGCACTGAGTAGGCATGTACAGATCGCTTCTGGGACCCCAAAATATCGAATTTACGGGTTTTTGGAGCCTGAATTTGAGATATAAACGGGTACAGAAGATGCATGCACATATCGACTTTGGACACTTAAAATATCGATTTTTTGCATGTTTTGAGCCTATATTTTGAGAACATTTTAGCACTGACTAGACATGTACAGATCGCTTCTGGGACCACAAAATATCGAATTTTCGGATGTTTTGAGCCTGAATTTGAGATATAAACGGGTACAGATGATGCATTAACGTATCGACTTTGGACACTTAAAATATCGATTTTTAGCATGTTTTGAGCCTATATTTTGAAAACATTCTAGCACTGACTAGACATGTACAGATCGCTTCTAGGACCCATAATTATCGAATTTTCGGGTGTTTTGAGGTTAAATTTGAGATATAAACGAGTGCAGAAGATGCATACACATGTTGACTTTGGGCACCTAAAATATCGATTTTCAGCATGTTTTGGGCCTGCATCTGAGTAGGCATGTACAGATCGCTATTGGGACCCCAAAATATCGAATTTTCGGGTTTTTCAAGCCTGAATTTGAGATATAAACGGGTATAGAAGATGCATGCACATATCGACTTTTGGGCACCTAAAAGATCGATTTTCAGTATGTTTTGGGCCTGTATATATTGAAAATACTCTAACACGGAGTAAGCATCTACAGTTCGCTTTTGGGAACCAAAAATATCGAATTTTCGGGTGTTTTGGGCCTGAATTTGAGATATCGACTTTGGACACTTAAAATATCGATTTTTAGCATGTTTTGAGCCTATATTTTGAAAAAATTCTAGCACTGAGTAGGCATGTACAGATCGCTTCTTGGACCCAATAATATAGAATTTTCGGGTGTTTTGAGGTTGAATTTGAGATATAAACGGGTACAGAAGATGCATGCACATATCGACTTTTGGGCACCTAAAAGATCGATTTTCAGTATGTTTTGGGCCTGTATTTTGAAAATACTCTAACACGGAGTAGGCATGTACAGTTCGCTTCTGGGACCCCAAAATATCGAATTTTCGGGTGTTTTGGGCCTGAATTTGAGATATCGACTTTGGGCACCTAAAATATCGTTTTTTAGCATGTTTTAGGCCCATATTTTAAAAATATTCTAGCACTAAGTAGGCATGTACAGATCACTTCTGGGACCCCAAAATATCGAATTTTCGGGTGTTTTGAGCCTGAATTTGAGATATAAACGGGTACAGATGATGCATGCACATATCGACTATGGACACTTAAAATATCGATTTTTAGCATGTTTTGAGCCTATATTTTGAAAACATTCTAGCACTGACTAGACATGTACAGATCGCTTCTGGGACCCAAAATTATCGAATTATCGAGTGTTTTGAGGTTGAATTTGAGATATAAACGAGTGCAGAAGATGCATACACATGTTGACTTTGGGCACCTAAAATATCGATTTTCAGCATGTTTTGGGCCTGCATCTGAGTAGGCATGTACAGATCGCTTCTGGGACCCCAAAATATCGAATTTTCGGGTGTTTGGAGCCTGAATTTGAGATAAAAACGGGTACAGAAGATGCATGCACATATCGACTTTTGGTCACCTAAAAGATCGATTTTCAGTATGTTCTGGGCCTGTATTTTGAAAATACTCTAACACGGAGTAGGCATGTACAGTTCGCTTCTGGGACCCCAAAATATCGAATTTTTGGGTGTTTTGAGCCTGAATTTGAGATATAAACGGGTACAGAAGATACATGCACATATCGACTTTGGACACTTAAAATATCGATTTCTAGCATGTTTTGAGCCTATATTTTGAAAACATTCTAGCACTGACGAGACATGTACAGATCGATTCTGGGACCCAAAATTATCGAATTTTCGGGTGTTTTGAGGTTTTATTTGAGATATAAACGAGTGCAGAAGATGCATACACATGTTGACTTTGGGCACCTAAAATATCGATTTTATGATGTTTTGGGCCTATATTTTGAAAATATTCTACCACTAAGTAGGCATGTACAGATAACTTCTGGGACCCCCAAATATCGAATTTTCAGGTGTTTTGAGCCTGAATTTGAGATATAAACGGGTACAGAAGATACATGCACATATCGACTTTGGACACTTAAAATATCGATTTTTAGCATGTTTTGAGCCTATGTTTTGAAAATATTCTAGCACTGACTAGACATGTACAGATCGCTTCTGGGACCCAAAATTATCGAATTTTCGGGTGTTTTGAGGTTTAATTTGAGATATAAACGAGTGCAGAAGATGCATACACATGTTGACTTTGGGCACCTAAAATATCGATTTTCAGCATGTTTTGGGCCTGCATCTGAGTAGGCATGTACAGATCGCTTATGGGACCCAAAAATATCGAATTTTCTGGTGTTTGGAGCCTGAATTTGAGATAAAAACGGGTACAGAAGATGCATGCACATATCGACTTTTGGGCACCTAAAAGATCGATTTTCAGTATGTTTTGGGCCTGTAATTTGAAAATACTCTAACAAGGAGTAGGCATGTACAGTTCGCTTCTTGGACCCCAAAATATCGAATTTTCGCGTGTTTTGGGCCTGAATTTGAGATATCGACTTTCGGCACCAAAAATATCGATTTTTAGCATGTTTTGGGCCTATATTTTGAAAATATTCTAGCACTAAGTAGGCATGTACAGATAACTTCTGGGACCCCTAAATATCGAATTTTCGGGTGTTTTGAGCCTGAATTTGAGATATAAACGGGTACAGATGATGCATGCACATATCGACTTTGGACACTTAAAATATCAATTTTTAGCATATTTTGAGTCTATATTTTAAAAAAATTCTAGCACAGATCGTTTCTAGGACCCAAAAATATCGAATTTTCGGGTGTTTTGAGCCTGAATTTGGGATATAAACGGGTACAGAAGATGCATCCACATACCGACTTTTGGGCACCTAAAAGATCGATTTTCAGTATGTTTTGGGCCTGCATTTTGAAAATACTCTAACACGGAGTAGGCATGTACAGTTCGCTTCTGGGACCCCAAAATATCGAATTTTCGGGGGTTTTGGGCCTGAATTTGAGATATCGACTTTGGGCACCTAAAATATCGATTTTTAGCATGTTTTAGGCCCATATTTTGAAAATATTCTAGCACTAATTAGGCATGTACAGATTACTTCTGGGACCCCAAAATATCGAATTTTCGGGTGTTTTGAGCCTGAATTTGAAATATAAACGGTTACCGATGATGCATGCACATATCGACTTTGGACACTTAAAATATCGATTTATAGCATGATTTGAGCATATGTTTTGAAAACATTCTAGCACTGACTAGACATGTACAGATCGCTTCTGGGACCCAAAATTATCGAATTTTCGGGTGTTTTGAGGTTTAATTTGAGATACAAACGAGTGCAGAAGATGCATACACATGTTGACTTTGGGCACCTAAAATATCGATTTTCAGCATGTTTTGGGCCTGCATCTGAGTAGGCATGTACAGATCGCTTCTGGGACCCAAAAATATCGAATTTTCGGGTGTTTGGAGCCTGAATTTGAGATAAAAACGGGTACAGAAGATGCATGCACATATCGACTTTTGGGCACCTAAAAGATCGATTTTCAGTATGTTTTGGCCCTGTATTTTGAAAATACTCTAACAAGGAGTAGGCATGTACAGTTCGCTTCTTGGACCCCAAAATATCGAATTTTCGCGTGTTTTGGGCCTGAATTTGAGATATCGACTTTCGGCACCAAAAATATCGATTTTTAGCATGTTTTGGGCCTATATTTTGAAAATATTCTAGCACTAAGAAGGCATGTACAGATAACTTCTGGGACCCCTAAATATCGAATTTTCGGGTGTTTTGAGCCTGAATTTGAGATATAAACGGGTACAGATGATGCATGCACATATCGACTTTGGACACTTAAAATATCAATTTTTAGCATATTTTGAGTCTATATTTTAAAAAAATTCTAGCACAGATCGTTTCTAGGACCCAAAAATATCGAATTTTCGGGTGTTTTGAGCCTGAATTTGGGATATAAACGGGTACAGAAGATGCATCCACATACCGACTTTTGGGCACCTAAAAGATCGATTTTCAGTATGTTTTGGGCCTGCATTTTGAAAATACTCTAACACGGAGTAGGCATGTACAGTTCGCTTCTGGGACCCCAAAATATCGAATTTTCGGGGGTTTTGGGCCTGAATTTGAGATATCGACTTTGGGCACCTAAAATATCGATTTTTAGCATGTTTTAGGCCCATATTTTGAAAATATTCTAGCACTAATTAGGCATGTACAGATTACTTCTGGGATCCCAAAATATCGAATTTTCGGGTGTTTTGAGCCTGAATTTGAAATATAAACGGTTACCGATGATGCATGCACATATCGACTTTGGACACTTAAAATATCGATTTATAGCATGATTTGAGCATATGTTTTGAAAACATTCTAGCACTGACTAGACATGTACAGATCGCTTCTGGGACCCAAAATTATCGAATTTTCGGGTGTTTTGAGGTTTAATTTGAGATACAAACGAGTGCAGAAGATGCATACACATGTTGACTTTGGGCACCTAAAATATCGATTTTCAGCATGTTTTGGGCCTGCATCTGAGTAGGCATGTACAGATCGCTTCTGGGACCCAAAAATATCGAATTTTCGGGTGTTTGGAGCCTGAATTTGAGATAAAAACGGGTACAGAAGATGCATGCACATATCGACTTTTGGGCACCTAAAAGATCGATTTTCAGTATGTTTTGGCCCTGTATTTTGAAAATACTCTAACAAGGAGTAGGCATGTACAGTTCGCTTCTTGGACCCCAAAATATCGAATTTTCGCGTGTTTTGGGCCTAAATTTGAGATATCGACTTTCGGCACCAAAAATATCGATTTTTAGCATGTTTTGGGCCTATATCTTAAAAATATTATAGCACTAAGTAGGCATGTACAGATAACTTCTGGGACCCCCAAATATCGAATTTTCGGGTGTTTTGAGCCTGAATTTGAGATATAAACGGGTACAGATGATGCATGCACATATCGACTTTGGACAATTAAAATATCAATTTTTAGCATGTATTGAGCCTATATTTTGAAAAAATTCTAGCACAGATCGCTTCCGGGACCCAAAAATAACGAATTTTCGGGTGTTTTGAGGTTGAATTTGGGATATAAACGGGTACAGAAGATGCATCCACATATCGACTTTTGGGTACCTAAAAGGTCGATTTTCAGTATGTTTTGGGCCTGTATTTTGAAAATACTCTACCACAGAGTAGGCATGTACAGTTCGCTTCTGGGACCCCAAAATATCGAATTTTCGGGTGTTTTGGGCCTGAATTTGAGATATCGACTTTGGGCACCTAAAATATCGATTTTTAGCATGTTTTAGGCCCATATTTTAAAAATATTCTAGCACTAAGTAGGCATGTACAGATCACTTCTGGGACCCCAAAATATCGAATTTTCGGGTGTTTTGAGCCTGAATTTGAGATATAAACGGGTACAGATGATGCATGCTCATATCTACTATGGACACTTAAAATATCGATTTTTAGCATGTTTTGAGCCTATATTTTGAAAACATTCTAGCACTGACTAGACATGTACAGATCGCTTCTGGGACCCAAAATTATCGAATTTTCGGGTGTTTTGAGGTTGAATTTGAGATATAAACGAGTGCAGAAGATGCATACACATGTTGACTTTGGGCACCTAAAATATCGATTTTGAGCATGTTTTGGGCCTGCATCTGAGTAGGCATGTACAGATCGCTTCTGGGACCCCAAAATATCGAATTTTAGGGTGTTTGGAGCCTGAATTTGAGATAAAAACGGGTTCAGAAGATGCATGCACATATCGACTTTTGGGCACCTAAAAGATCGATTTTCAGTATGTTTTGGGCCTGTATTTTGAAAACATTCTAGCACTGAGTAGGCATGTACAGATCGCTTATGGGACCCAAAAATATCGAATTTTCGGGTGTTTTGAGGTTGAATTTGGGATATAAACGGGTGCAGAAGATGCATACACATATTTACTTTGGTCACCTAAAATATCGATTTTCAGCTTGTTTTGGGACTGTATTTTGAAAATACTCTAACACGTAGTAGGCAAGTACAGATTGCTTCTGGGACCCAAAAATATCGAATTTTCGGGTGTTTTGACCCTGAATTTGAGATATAAACGGGTACAGAAGATGCATCCACATATCGACTTATGGGCACCTAAATGATCGATTTTCAATATGTTTTGGGCCTGTTTATTGAAAATACTCTAACACGGAGTAGGCATGTACAGATCGCTTCTGGGACCCCAAAATATCAATTTTTTGGGTGTTTTGGGCCTGAATTTGAGATATAGACTTTGGGCACCTAAAATATCGATTTTTAGCATGTTTTGGACCTATATTTTAAAAATATTCTAGCACTGAGTAGTGATGTACAGATCGCTTCTAGGACCCAAAAATACCGAATTTTCGGGTGTTTTGAGCCTGAATTTGAGATATAAACGGGTACAGATGATGCATGCACATATCGACTTTGGACAATTAAAATATCAATTTTTAGCATGTTTTGAGCCTATATTTTGAAAAAATTCTAGCACAGATCGCTTCTGGGACCCAAAAATATCGAATTTTCGGGTGTTTTGAGGTTGAATTTGGGATATAAACGGGTACAGAAGATGCATCCACATACCGACTTTTGGACACCTAAAAGATCGATTTTCAGTATGTTTTGGGCCTGTATTTTGAAAATACTCTAACACGAAGAAGGCATGTACAGTTCGCTTCTGGGACCCCAAAATATCGAATTTTCGGAGGTTTTGGGCCTGAATTTGAGATATCGACTTTGGGCACCTAAAATATCGATTTTTAGCATGTTTTAGGCCCATATTTTAAAAATATTCTAGCACTAAGTAGGCATGTACAGATCACTTCTGGGACCCCAAAATATCGAATTTTCGGGTGTTTTGAGCCTGAATTTGAAATATAAACGGTTACCGATGATGCATGCACATATCGACTTTGGACACTTAAAATATCGATTTTTAGCATGTTTTGAGCCTATGTTTTGAAAACATTCTAGCACTGACTAGACATGTACAGATCGCTTCTGGGACCCAAAATTATCGAATTTTAGGGTGTTTTGAGGTTTAATTTGAGATATAAACGAGTGCAAAAGATGCATGCACATGTTGACTTTGGGAACCTAAAATATCGATTTCCAGCATGTTTTGGGCCTGCATCTGAGTAGGCATGTACAGATCGCTTCTGGGACCCAAAAATATCGAATTTTCGGGTGTTTGGAGCCTGAATTTGAGATAAAAACGGGTACAGATGATGCATGCACATATCGACTATGGACACTTAAAATATCGATTTTTAGCATGTTTTGAGCCTATATTTTGAAAACGTTCTAGCACCACTGACTAGACATGTACAGATCGCTTCTGGGACCCAAAAATATCGAATTTTCGGGTGTTTGAGGTTGAATTTTGGATATAAACGGGTGCAGAAGATGCATACACATATTGACTTTGGTCACCTAAAATATCGATTTTCAGCTTGTTTTGGACCTATATTTTGAAAATACTCTAACACGGAGTAGGCAAGTACAGATAGCTTCTGGGACCCCAAAATATCGAATTTTCGGGTGTTTTGAGCCTGAATTTGAAATATAAACGGGTACAGAAGATGCATCCACATATCAACTTATGGGCACCTAAAAGATCGATTATCAGTATGTTTTGGGCCTGGATATTGAAAATACTCTAACACAGAGTAGGCATTTACAGATTGCTTCTGGAACCCCAAAATATTGAATTTTCGGGTGTTTTGGGCCTGAATTTGAGATATCGACTTTGGGCACCTAAAATATCGATTTTTAGAATGTTTTGGGCCTATATTTTGAAAATATTCTAGCACAGAGTAGTCATGTACAGATCGCTTCTGGGACCCCAAAATATCGAATTTTCAGGTGTTTTGAGCCTGAATTTGAGATATAAACGGGTACAGAAGATGCATGCACATATCGACTTTTGGGCACCAAAAATATCGATTTTGAGCATGTTTTGGGTCTGTATCTTGAAAACATTCTAACTAGGAGTAGGGATGTACAGATAGCTTCTAGGACACAAAAATATCGAATTTTCGGGTGTTTTGAGCCTGAATTTGATATACAAACGGGTACAGAAGATACATGCACATATTGACTTTGGGAACCTAAAATATCGATTTTCAGCATGTTTTGGGCCTGTATTTTGAAAATACTCTAACTACGAGTTACAGATCGACTTTGGACACTTAAAATATCGATTTTTAGCATGTTTTGAGCCTATATTTCGAAAACATTCTAGCACTGACTAGACATGTACAGATCGCTTCTGGGACGTACAGAACGCTTCTGGGACCCAAAAATATCGAATTTTCGGGTGTTTTGAGCCTGAAAATAAGATATAAACGGGTACAGAAGATGCATCCGCATATCGACTTTTGGGCACCTAAATGATCGATTTTCAGTATGTTTTGGGCCTGTATATTGAAAATACTCTAACACGGAGTAGGCATGTACAGATCGCTTCTGGGACCCCAAAATATCGAATTTTTGGGTGTTTTGGGCCTGAATTTAAGATATATACTTTGGGCACCTTAAATATCGATTTTTAGCATGTTTTGAGCCTATATTTTGAAAACATTCTAGCACTGAGTAGGCATGTACAGATCACTTCTGGGACCCAAAAATATCGAATTTTCGGGTGTTTTGAGGTTGAATTTGGGATATAAACGGGTGCAGAAGATGCATACACATATTTACTTTGGTCACCTAAAATATCGATTTTCAGCTTGTTTTGGTACTGTATTTTGAAAATACTCTAACACGTAGTAGGCAAGTACAGATCGCTTCTGGGACCCCAAAATATCGAATTTTCGGGTGTTTTGAGCCTGAATTTGAGATATAAACGGGTACAGAAGATGCATCCACATACCGACTTTTGGGCACCTAAAAGATTGATTTTCAGTATGTTTTGAATCTGTATCTTGAAAACATTCTAACTAGGAGTAGGGATGTACACATAGCTTCTAGGACCCAAAAATACCGAATTTTCGGGTGTTTTGAGCCTGAATTTGATATACAAACGGGTACAGAAGATACATACACATATTGACTTTGGGAACCTAAAATATCGATTTTCAGCATGTTTTGGGCCTGTATTTTGAAAATACTCTAACTACGAGTTACAGATCGACTTTGGAGACTTAAAATATCGATTTTTAGCATGTTTTGAGCCTATATTTTGAAAACATTCTAGCACTGACTAGACATGTACAGATCGCTTCTGGGACCCAAAATTATCGAATTTTCGGGTGTTTTGAGGTTGAATTTGAGATATAAACGAGTGCAGAAGATGCATACACATATTGACTTTGTGCACCTAAAATATCGATTTTGAGCATGTTTTGGGCCTGCATCTGAGTAGGCATGTACAGATCGCTTCTGGGACCCCAAAATATCGAATTTTAGGGTGTTTGGAGCCTGAATTTGAGATAAAAACGAGTACAGAAGATGCATGCACATATCGACTTTTGGGCACCTAAAAGATCGATTTTCAGTATGTTTTGGGCCTGTATTTTGAAAATACTCTAACACGGAGTAGGCATGTACAGTTCGCTTCTGGGACCCCAAAATATCGAATTTTCGGGTGTTTTGGGCCTGAATTTGAGATATCGACGTTGGGCACCTAAAACATCGATTTTTTGCATGTTTTGGGCCTATATTTTGAAAATATTCTAGCACTAAGTAGGCATGTACAGATCACTTCTGGGACCCCCAAATATCGAATTTTCGGGTGTTTTGAGCCTGAATTTGAGATATAAACGGGTACAGATGATGCATGCACATATCGACTTTGGACACTTAAAATATCGATTTTTAGCATGTTTTGAGCCTATATTTTGAAAAAAATCAGGCACTGAGTAGGCATGTACAGAACGCTTCTGGGACCCAAAAATATCGAATTTTCGGGTGCTTTGAGCCTGAATTTAAGATATAAACGGGTACAGAAGATGCATCCACATATCGACTTTTGGGCACCTAAATGATCGATTTTCAGTATGTTTTGGGCCTGTATATTGAAAATACTCTAACACGGAGTATGCATGTACAGATCGCTTCTGGGACCCCAAAATATCGAATTTTTGGGTGGTTTGGACCTGAATTTAAGATATATACTTTGGGCACCTTAAATATCGATTTTTAGCATGTTTTGAGCCTATATTTTGAAAACATTCTAGCACTGAGTAGGCATGTACAGATCGCTTCTGGGACCCAAAAATATCGAATTTTCGGGTGTTTTGAGGTTGAATTTGGGATATAAACGGGTGCAGAAGATGCATACACATATTTACTTTGGTCACCTAAAATATCGATTTTCAGCTTGTTTTGGGCCTCTATTTTGAAAATACTCTAACACGTAGTAGGCAAGTACAGATCGCTTCTGGGACCCAAAAATATCGAATTTTCGGGTGTTTTGAGCGTGAATTTGAGATATAAACGGGTACAGAAGATGCATCCACATATCGACTTATGGGCACCTAAATGATCGATTTTCAATATTTTTTGTGCCTGTTTATTGAAAATACTCTAACACGGAGTAGGCATGTACAGATCGCTTCTGGGACCCCCAAATATCAATTTTTTGGGTGTTTTTGGGCCTGAATTTGAGATATAGACTTTGGGCACCTAAAATATCGATTTTTAGCATGTTTTGGGCCTATATTTTAAAAATATTCTAGCACTGAGTAGTGATGTACAGATCGCTTCTAGGACCCAAAAATACCTAATTTTCGGGTGTTTTGAGGTTGAATTTGAGATATAAACGGGTACAGAAGATGCATGCACATATCGACTTTTGGGCACCTAAAAGATCGATTAGCAGTATGTTTTGGGCCTGGATATTGAAAATACTCTAACAAGAAGTAGGCATTTACAGATCGCTTCTGGAACCCCAAAATATCGAATTTTCGGGTGTTTTGGGCCTGAATTTGAGATATCGACTTCTGGGCACCTAAAATATCGATTTTTAGAATGTTTTGGGCCTATATTTTGAAAATATTCTAGCACAGAGTAGGCATGTACAGATCGCTTCTGGGACCCCAAAATATCGAATTTTCGGGTGTTTTGAGCCTGAATTTGAGATATAAACGGGTACAGATGATGCATGCACATATCGACTTTGGACACTTAAAATATCGATTTTTAGCATGTTTTGAGCCTATATTTTGAAAAAATTCAGGCACTGAGTAGGCATGTACAGAACGCTTCTGGGACCCAAAAATATCGAATTTTCGGGTGTTTTGAGCCTGAATTTAAGATATAAACGGGTACAGAAGATGCATCCACATATCGACTTTTGGGCACCTAAATGATCGATTTTCAGTATGTTTTGGGCCTGTATATTGAAAATACTCTAACACGGAGTAGGCATGTACAGATCGCTTCTGGGACCCCAAAATATCGAATTTTTGGGTATTTTTGGGCCTGAATTTGAGATATAGACTTTGGGCACCTAAAATATCGATTTTTAGCATGTTTTGGGCCTATATTTAAAAAATATTCTAGCACTGAGTAGTGATGTACAGATCGCTTCTAGGACCCAAAAATACCGAATTTTCGGGTGTTTTGAGGTTGAATTTGAGATATAAACGGGTACAGAAGATGCATGCACATATCGACTTTTGGGCACCTAAAAGATCGATTAGCAGTATGTTTTGGGCCTGGATATTGAAAATACTCTAACACGGAGTAGGCATTTACAGATCGCTTCTGGAACCCCAAAATATCGAATTTTCGGGTGTTTTGGTCCTGAATTTGAGATATCGACTTTGGGCAACTAAAATATCGATTTTTAGAATGTTTTGGGCCTATATTTTGAAAATATTCTAGCACAGAGTAGGCATGTACAGATCGCTTCTGGGACCCCAAAATATCGAATTTTCAGGTGTTTTGAGCCTGAATTTGAGATATAAACGGGTACAGATGATGCATGCACATATCGACTTTGGACACTTAAAATATCGATTTTTAGCATGTTTTGAGCCTATATTTTGAAAAAATTCAGGCACTGAGTATGCATGTACAGAACGCTTCTGGGACCCAAAAATATCGAATTTTCGGGTGTTTTGAGCCTGAATTTAAGATATAAACGGGTACAGAAGATGCATCCACATATCGACTTTTGGGCACCTAAATGATCGATTTTCAGTATGTTTTGGGCCTGTATATTGAAAATACTCTAACACGGAGTAGGCATGTACAGATCGCTTCTGGGACCCCAAAATATCGAATTTTTGGGTATTTTTGGGCCTGAATTTGAGATATAGACTTTGGGCACCTAAAATATCGATTTTTAGCATGTTTTGGGCCTATATTTTAAAAATATTCTAGCACTGAGTAGTGATGTACAGATCGCTTCTAGGACCCAAAAATACCGAATTTTCGGGTGTTTTGAGGTTGAATTTGAGATATAAACGGGTACAGAAGATGCATGCACATATCGACTTTTGGGCACCTAAAAGATCGATTAGCAGTATGTTTTGGGCCTGGATATTGAAAATACTTTAACACGGAGTAGGCATTTGCAGATCGCTTCTGGAACCCCAAAATATCGAATTTTCGGGTGTTTTGGGCCTGAATTTGAGATATCGACTTTGGGCACCTAAAATATCGATTTTTAGAATGTTTTGGGCCTATATTTTGAAAATATTCTAGCACAGAGTAGGCATGTACAGATCGCTTCTGGGACCCCAAAATATCGAATTTTCAGGTGTTTTGAGCCTGAATTTGAGATATAAACGGGTACAGAAGATGCATGCACATATCGACTTTTGGGCACCAAAAATATCGATTTTGAGCATGTTTTGGGTCTGTATCTTGAAAACATTCTAACTAGGAGTAGGGATGTACAGATAGCTTCTAGGACCCAAAAATACCGAATTTTCGGGTGTTTTGAGCCTGAATTTGATATACAAACGGGTACAGAAGATACATGCACATATTGACTTTGGGAACCTAAAATATCGATTTTCAGCATGTTTTGGGCCTGTATTTTGAAAATACTCTAACTACGAGTTACAGATCGACTTTGGACACTTAAAATATCGATTTTTAGCACGTTTTGAGCCTATATTTTGAAAACATTCTAGCACTGACTATACATGTACAGATCGCTTCTGGGACCCAAAATTATCGAATTTTCGGGTGTTTTGAGGTTGAATTTGAGATATAAACGAGTGCAGAAGATGCATACACATGTTGACTTTGGGCACCTAAAATATCGATTTTGAGCATGTTTTGGGCCTGCATCTGAGTAGGCATGTACAGATCGCTTCTGGGACCCCAAAATATCGAATTTTAGGGTGTTTGGAGCATGAATTTGAGATAAAAACGGGTACAGAAGATGCATGAACATATCGACTTTTGGGCACCTAAAAGATCGATTTTCAGTATGTTTTGGGCCTGTATTTTGAAAATACTCTAACACGGAGTAGGCATGTACAGTTCGCTTCTGGGACCCCAAAATATCGAATTTTCGGGTGTTTTGGGCCTGAATTTGAGATATCGACGTTGGGCACCTAAAACATCGATTTTTAGCATGTTTTGGGCCTATATTTTGAAAATATTCTAGCACTAAGTAGGCATGTACAGATCACTTCTGGGACCCCAAAATATCGAATTTTCGGGTGTTTTGAGCCTGAATTTGAGATATAAACGGGTACAGATGATGCATGCACATATCGACTTTGGACACTTAAAATATCGATTTTTAGCATGTTTTGAGCCTATATTTTGAAAAAATTCAGGCACTGAGTAGGCATGTACAGAACGCTTCTGGGACCCAAAAATATCGAATTTTCGGGTGTTTTGAGCCTGAATTTAAGATATAAACGGGTACAGAAGATGCATCCACATATCGACTTTTGGGCACCTAAATGATCGATTTTCAGTATGTTTTGGGCCTGTATATTGAAAATACTCTAACACGGAGTAGGCATGTACAGATCGCTTCTGGGACCCCAAAATATCGAATTTTTGGGTGCTTTCGGCCTGAATTTAAGATATATACTTTGGGCACCTAAAATATCGATTTTTAGCATGTTTTGAGCCTATATTTTGAAAATATTCTAGCACTGAGTAGGCATGTACAGATCGCTTCTGGGACCCAAAAATATCGAATTTTCGGGTGTTTTGAGGTTGAATTTGGGATATAAACGGGTGCAGAAGATGCATACACATATTTACTTTGGTCACCTAAAATATCGATTTTCAGGTTGTTTTGGGCCTGTATTTTGAAAATACTCTAACACGTAGTAGGCAAGTACAGTTCGCTTCTGGGACCCAAAAATATCGAATTTTCGGGTGTTTTGAGCCTGAACTTGAGATATAAACGGGTACAGAAGATGCATCCACATATCGACTTATGGGCACCTAAATGATCGATTTTCAATATGTTTTGGGCCTGTTTATTGAAAATACTCTAACACGGAGTAGGCATGTACAGATCGCTTCTGGGACCCCAAAATATCATTTTTTTGGGTGTTTTGGGCCTGAATTTGAGATATAGACTTTGGGCACCTAAAATATCGATTTTTAGCATGTTTTGGGCCTATATTTTAAAAATATTCTAGCACTGAGTAGTGATGTACAGATCGCTTCTAGGACCCAAAAATACCGAATTTTCGGGTGTTTTGAGGTTGAATTTGAGATATAAACGAGTACAGAAGATGCATGCACATATCGACTTTTGGGCACCTAAAAGATCGATTTTCAGTATGTTTTGGGCCTGTATTTTGAAAATACTCTAACACGGAGTAGGCATGTACAGTTCGCTTCTGAGACCCCAAAATATCGAATTTTCGGGTGTTTTGGGCCTGAATTTGAGATATCGACTTTGGGCACCTAAAATATCGATTTTAGCATGTTTTAGGCCCATATTTTGAAAATATTCTAGCACTAAGTAGGCATGTATAGATCACTTCTGGGACCCCAAAATATCGAATTTTCGGGTGTTTTGAGCCTGAATTTGAGATATAAACGGGTACAGATGATGCATGCACATATCGACTTTGGACACTTAAAATATCGATTTTTAGCATGTTTTGAGCCTATATTTTGAAAACATTCTAGCACTGACTAGACATGTACAGATCGCTTCTGGGACCCAAAATTATCGAATTTTCGGGTGTTTTGAGGTTGAATTTGAGATATAAACGAGTGCAGAAGATGCATACACATGTTGACTTTGGGCACCTAAAATATCGATTTTCAGCATGTTTTGGGCCTGCATCTGAGTAGGCATGTACAGATCGCTTCTGGGACCCAAAAATATCGAATTTTCGGGTGTTTTGGGCCTAAATATGAGATATCGACTTTGGGCACCTAAAATATCGATTTTTAGCATGATTTGGACCCATATTTTGAAAATATTCTAGCACTAAGTAGGCATGTACAGATCACTTCTGGGACCACAAAATATCGAATTTTCGGGTGTTTTGAGCCTGAATTTGAGATATAAACGGGTACAGATGATGCATGCACATATCGACTTTGGTCACTTAAAATATCGATTTTAGCATGTTTTGAACCTATATTTTAAAATCATTCTAGCACTGAGTAGGCATGTACAGATCGCTTCTGGGACCCAAAAATATCGAATTTTCGAGTGTTTTGAGCCTGAATTTGAGATATAAACGGGTACAGAAGATGCATACACATGTTGACTTTAGGCACCTAAAATATCGATTTTCAGCATGTTTTGGGCCTGCATCTCAGTAGGCATGTACAGATCGCTTCTGGGACCCCAAAATATCGAATTTTCGGGTGTTTGGAGCCTGAATTTGAGATAAAAACGTGTACAGAAGATGCATGCACATATCGACTTTTGGGCACCTAAAAGATCGATTTTCAGTATGTTTTGGGCCTGTATTTTGAAAATACTCTAACACGGAGTAGGCATGTACAGTTCGCTTCTGGGACCCCAAAATATCGAATTTTCTGGTGTTTTGGGCCTAAATTTGAGATATCGACTTTGGGCACCTAAAAGATCGATTTTCAGTATGTTTTGGGCCTGTATTTTGAAAATACTCTAACACGGAGTAGGCATGTACAGTTCGCTTCTGGGACCCCAAAATATCGAATTTTCGGGTGTTTTGAGCCTGAATTTGAGATATAAACGGGTACAGAAGATGCATGCACATATCGACTTTGGACACTTAAAATATCGATTTTTAGCATGTTTTGAGCCTATATTTTGAAAACATTCTAGCACTGACTAGACATGTACAGATCGCTTCTGGGACCCATAATTATCGAATTTTCGGGCGTTTTGAGGTTTAATTTGAGATATAAACGAGTACAGAAGATGCATACACATGTTGACTTTGGGCACCTAAATTATCGATTTTCAGCATGTTTTGGGCCTGCATCTGAGTAGGCATGTACAGATCGCTTCTGGGACCCAAAAATATCGAATTTTCGGGTGTTTGGAGCCTGAATTTGAGATAAAAACGGGTACAGAAGATGCATGCACATATCGACTTTTGGGCACCTAAAAGATCGAATTTCAGTATGTTTTGGGCCTGTATTTTGAAAATACTCTAACAAGGAGTAGGCATGTACAGTTCGCTTCTTGGACCACAAAATATCGAATTTTCTCGTGTTTTGGGCCTGAATTTGAGATATCGACTTTCGGCACCAAAAATATCGATTTTTAGCATGTTTTGGGCCTATATTTTGAAAATATTCTAGCACTAAGTAGGCATGTACAGATCACTTCTGGGACTCCCAATTTCGAATTTTCGGGTGTTTTGAGCCTGAATTTGAGATATAAACGGGTACAGATGATGCATGCACATATCGACTTTGGAAACTTAAAATATCAATTTTTAGCATGTTTTGAGCCTATATTTTGAAAAAATTCTAGCACAGATCGCTTCTTGGACCCAAAAATATCGAATTTTTGGGTGTTTTGAGGTTGAATATGGGATATAAACGGGTACAGAAGATGCATCCACATATCGACTTTTGGTCACCTAAAAGATCGATTTTCAATATGTTTTGGGCCTGTATATTGAGAATACTCTAACACGGAGTAGGCATGTACAGATCGCTTCTGGGACCCTAAAATATCGAATTTTTGGGTATTTTGGGCCTGAATTTGAGATATCGACATTGGGCACCTAAATTATCGATTTTTAGCATGTTTTGGGCCTATATTTAAAAAATATTCTAGCACTGAGTAGGCATGTACAGTTCGCTTCTGGGACCCCAAAATATCGAATTTTCGGGTGTTTTGAGGTTGAATTTGGGATATAAACGGGTACAGAAGATGCATGCACATATCGACTTTTGGGCACCTAAAAGATCGATTTTCAGTATGTTTTGGGCGTGTATTTTGAAAATACTCTAACACGGAGTAGGCATTTACAGTTCGCTTCTGGGACCCCAAAATATCGAATTTTGGGGTGTTTTGAGCCTGAATTTCAGATATAAACGGGTACAGAAGATGCATGCACATATCGACTTTGGACACTTAAAATATCGATTTTTAGCATGTTTTGAGCCTATATTTTGAAAACATTCTAGCACTGACTAGACATGTACAGATCGCTTCTGGGACCCAAAATTATCGAATTTTCGGGTGTTTTGAGGTCCAATTTGAGATATAAACGAGTGCAGAAGATGCATACACATTTTGACTTTGGGCACCTAAAATATCGATTTTCGGCATGTTTTGTTCCTGCATCTGAGTAGGCATGTACAGATCGCTTCTGGGACCCCAAAATATCGAATTTTCGGGTGTTTGGAGCCTGAATTTGAGATAAAAACGGGTACAGAAGATGCATGCACATATCGACTTTTGGGCACCTAAAATATCGATTTTCAGTATGTTTTGGGCCTGTATTTTGAAAATACACTAACAAGGAGTAGGCATGTACAGTTCGCTTCTTGGACCCCAAAATATCGAATTTTCGCGTGTTTTGGGCCTGAATTTGAGATATCGACTTTCGGCACCAAAAATATCGATTTTTAGCATGTTTTGGGCCTATATTTTGAAAATATTCTAGCACTAAGTAGGCATGTACAGATAACTTCTGGGACCCCCAAATATCGAATTTTCGGGTGTTTTGAGCCTGAATTTGAGATATAAACGGGTACAGATGATGCATGCACATATCGACTTTGGTCACTTAAAATATCGATTTTAACATGTTTTGAGCCTATATTTTAAAAACATTCTAGCACTGAGTAGGCATGTACAGATCGCTTCTGGGACCCAAAATTATCGAATTTTCGTGTGTTTTGAGGTTTAATTTGAGATATAAACGACTGCAGAAGATTCATACACATGTTGACTTTAGGCACCTAAAATATCGATTTTCAGCATGTTTTGGGCCTGCATCTGAGTAGGCATGTACAGATCGCTTCTGGGACCCCAAAATATCGAATTTTCTGGTGTTTGGAGCCTGAATTTGAGATAAAAACGGGTACAGAAGATGCATGCACATATCGACTTTTGGGCACCTAAAAGATCGATTTTCAGAATGTTTTGGGCCTGTATTTTGAAAATACTCTAACACGGAGTAGGCATGTACAGTTGGCTTCTGGGACCCCAAAATATCAAATTTTCGCGTGTTTCGGGCCTGAATTTGAGATATCGACTTTGAGCACCTAAAATATCGATTTTTAGCATGTTTTGGGCCTATATTTTGAAAATATTCTAGCACTAAGTAGGCATGTACAGATCGCTTCTGGGACCAAAAAATATCGAATTTTACGGTGTTTTGAGGTTGAATTTGGGATATAAACGGGTGCAGAAGATGCATACACATATTGACTTTGGTCACCTAAAATATCGATTTTCAGCTTGTTTTGGGCCTGTATTTTGAAAATACTCTAACACGGAGTAGGCATGTACAGATCGCTTCTGGGACCCCAAAATATCGAATTTTTGGGTGTTTTGTGCCTGAATTTGAGATATAAACGGGTACAGAAGATGCATCCACATATCGACTTTTGGGCACCTAAAAGATCTATTTTCAGTATGTTTTTGGCCTGTATATTGAAAATACCCTAACACGGCGTAGGCATGTACAGATCGCTTCTGGGACCCCAAAATATCGAATTTTTGGGTGTTTTGGGCCTGAATTTGAGATATCGACTTTGGGCACCTAAAATATCGATTTTCAGCATGTTTTGGGCCTGTATTTTGAAAATACTCTAACTAGTAGTAGGCATGTACAGATCGCTTCTGGGACCCAAAAATATCGAGTTTTTGGGTGTTTTGAGCCTGAATTTGAGATATAAATGGGTACAGAAGATGCATGCACATATCGACTTTGGACACTTAAAATATCGATTTTTAGCATGTTTTGAGCCTATATTTTGAAAACATTCTAGCACTGACTAGACATGTACAGATCGCTTCTGGGACCCAAAATTATCGAATTTTCGGGTGTTTTAAGGTTAAATTTGAGATATAAACGAGTGCAGAAGATGCATACACATGTTGACTTTGGGCACCTAAAATATCAATTTTCAGCATGTTTTGGGCCTGCATCTGAGTAGGCATGTACAGATCGCTTCTGGGACACCAAAATATCGAATTATCGGGTGTTTCAAGCCTGAATTTGAGATATAAACGGGTACAGAAGATGCATGCACATATCGACTTTTGGGCACCTAAAAGATCGATTTTCAGTATGTTTTGGGCCTGTATTTTGAAAATACTCTAACACGGAGTAAGCATCTACAATTCGCTTCTGGGAACCCAAAATATCGAATTTTCGGGTGTTTTGGGCCTGAATTTGAGATATCAACTTTGGACACTTAAAATATCGATTTTTAGCATGTTTTGACTCAGCCTATATTTTGAAAAAATTCTAGCACTGAGTAGGCATGTACAGATCGCTTCTTGGACCCCATAATATCGAATTTTCGGGTGTTTTGAGGTTGAATTTGAGATATAAACGGGTACAGAAGATGCATGCACATATCGACTTTTGGGCACCTAAAAGATCGATTTTCAGTATGTTTTGGGCCTGTATTTTGAAAATACTCTAATACGGAGTAGGCATGTACAGTTCGCTTCTGGGACCCCAAAATTTCGAATTTTCGGGTGTTTTGGGCCTGAATTTGAGATATCGACTTTGGGCACCTAAAATATCGATTTTTAGCATGTTTTAGGCCCATATTTTAAAATTATTCTAGCACTAAGTAGGCATGTACAGATCACTTCTGGTACCCCAAAATATCGAATTTTCGGGTGTTTTGAGGTTGAATTTGAGATATAAACGGGTAGAGAAGATGCATGCACATATCGAATTTTGGGCACCTAAGAGATTGATTTTCAGTATGTTTTGGGCCTGTATTTTGAAAAGACTCTAACACGGAGTAGGCATGTACAGTTCGCTTCTGGGACCCCAAAATATCGAATTTTCGGGTGTTTTGGGCCTGAATTTGATATATCGACTTTGGGCACCTAAAATATCGATTTTTAGCATGTTTTAGGCCCATATTTTGAAAATATTCTAGCACTAAGTAGGCATGTACAGACCACTTCTGGGACCCCAAAATATCGAATTTTCGGGTGTTTTGAGCCTTAATTTGAGATATAAACGAGTGCAGAAGATGCATACACATGTTGACTTTGGGCACCTAAAATATCGATTTTCAGCATGTTTTGGGCCTGCATCTGAGTAGGCATGTACAGATCGCTTCTGGGACCCCAAAATATCGAATTTTCGGGTGTTTGGAGCCTGAATTTGAGATAAAAACGGGTACAGAAGATGCATGCACATATCGACCTTTGGGCACCTAAAAGATCGATTTTCAGTATGTTTTGGGCCTGTATTTTGAAAATACTCTAACACGGAGTAGGCATGGACAGTTCGCTTCTGGGACCCCAAAATATCGAATTTTCGCGTGTTTTGGGCCTGAATTTGAGATATCGACTTTGGGCACCTAAAATATCGATTTTTAGAATGTTTTGGGCCTATATTTTGAAAATATTCTAGCACTAAGTAGGCATGTACAGATCACTTCTGGGACCCTCAAATATCGAATTTTCGGGTGTTTTGAGCCTGAATTTGAGATATAAACGGGTACAGATGATGTATGCACATATCGACTTTGGACACTTAAAATATCAATTTTTAGCATGTTTTGAGCCTATATTTTGAAAAAATTCTAGCACAGATCGCTTCTGGGACCCAAAAATATCGAATTTTTGGGTGTTTTGAGGTTGAATTTGGGATATAAACGGGTACAGAAGATGCATGCACATATCGACTTTGGACACTTAAAATATCGATTTTTAGCATGTTTTGAGCCTATATTTTGAAAACATTCTAGCACTGACTAGACATGTACAGGTCGCTTCTGGGACCCATAATTATCGAATTTTCGTGCGTTTTGAGGTTTAATTTGAGATATAAACGAGTACAGAAGATGCATACACATGTTGACTTTGGGCACCTAAATTATCGATTTTCAGCATGTTTTGGGCCTGCATCTGAGTAGGCATGTACAGATCGCTTCTGGGACCCAAAAATATCGAATTTTAGGGTGTTTGTAGCCTGAATTTGAGATAAAAACGGGTACAGAAGATGCATGCACATATCGACTTTTGGGCACCTAAAAGATCGAATTTCAGTATGTTTTGGGCCTGTATTTTGAAAATACTCTAACAAGGAGTAGGCATGTACAGTTCGCTTCTTGGACCACAAAATATCGAATTTTCGCGTGTTTTGGGCCTGAATTTGAGATATCGACTTTCGGCACCAAAAATATCGATTTTTAGCATGTTTTGGGCCTATATTTTGAAAATATTCTAGCACTAAGTAGGCATGTACAGATCACTTCTGGGACTCCCAATTTCGAATTTTCGGGTGTTTTGAGCCTGAATTTGAGATATAAACGGGTACAGATGATGCATGCACATATCGACTTTGGACACTTAAAATATCAATTTTTAGCATGTTTTGAGCCTATATTTTGAAAAAATTCTAGCACAGATCGCTTCTGGGACCCAAAAATATCGAATTTTTGGGTTTTTTTAGGTTGAATATGGGATATAAACGGGTACAGAAGATGCATCCACATATCGACTTTTGGGCACCTAAAGGACCGATTTTCAGTATGTTTTGAGCCTGTATTTTGAAAATACTCTAACACGGAGTAGGCATCTACAGTTCGCTTCTGGGAACCAAAAATATCGAATTTTCGGGTGTTTTGGGCCTGAATTTGAGATATCGACTTTGGACACTTAAAATATCGATTTTTAGCATGTTTTTAACCTATATTTTAAAAAAAATCTAGCACTGAGTAGGCATGTACAGATCGCTTCTGGGACCCCACAATATCGAATTTTCGGGTGTTTTGAGGTTGAATTTGAGATATAAACGGGTAGAGAAGATGCATGCACATATCGACTTTTGGGCACCTAAGAGATCGATTTTCAGTATGTTTTGGGACTGTATTTTGAAAAGACTCTAACACGGAGTAGGCATGTACAGTTCGCTTCTGGGACCCCAAAATATCGAATTTTCGGGTGTTTTGGGCCTGAATTTGATATATCGACTTTGGGCACCTAAAATATCGATTTTTAGCATGTTTTAGGCCCATATTTTGAAAATATTCTAGCACTAAGTAGGCATGTACAGATCACTTCTGGGACCCCAAAATATCGAATTTTCGGGTGTTTTGAGCCTTAATTTGAGATATAAACGGGTACCGAAGATGCATGCACATATCGACTTTGGACACTTAAAATATCGGTTTTTAGCATGTTTTGAGCCTATGTTTTGAAAACATTCTAGCACTGACTAGACATGTACAGATCGCTTCTGGGACCCAAAATTATCGAATTTTCGGGTGTTTTGAGGTTGAATTTGAGATATAAACGAGTGCAGAAGATGCATACACATGTTGACTTTGGGCACCTAAAATATCGATTTTCAACATATTTTGGGCCTGCATCTGAGTAGGCATGTACAGATCGCTTCTGGGACCCCAAAATATCGAATTTTCAGGTGTTTGGAGCCTGAATTTGAGATAAAAACGGGTACAGAAGATGCATGCACATATCGACCTTTGGGCACCTAAAAGATCGATTTTCAGTATGTTTTGGGCCTGTATTTTGAAAATACTCTAACACGGAGTAGGCATGTACAGTTCGCTTCTGGGACCCCAAAATATCGAATTTTCGCGTGTTTTGGGCCTGAATTTGAGATATCGACTTTCGGCACCTAAAATATCGATTTTTAGCATGTTTTGGGCCTATATTTTGAAAATATTCTAGCACTAAGTAGGCATGTACAGATCACTTCTGGGACCCCCAAATATCGAATTTTCGGGTGTTTTGAGCCTGAATTTGAGATATAAACGGGTACAGATGATGTATGCACATATCGACTTTGGACACTTAAAATATCAATTTTTAGCATGTTTTGAGCCTATATTTTGAAAAAATTCTAGCACAGATCGCTTCTGGGACCCAAAAATATCGAATTTTTGGGTGTTTTGAGGTTGAATTTGGGATATAAACGGGTACAGAAGATGCATCCACATATCGACTTTTGGTCACCTAAAAGATCGATTTTCAATATGTTTTGGGCCTGTATATTGAGAATACTCTAACACGGAGTAGGCATGTACAGATCGCTTCTGGGACCCCAAAATATCGAATTTTTGGGTATTTTGGGCCTGAATTTGAGATATCGACATTGGGCACCTAAATTATCGATTTTTAGCATGTTTTGGGCCTATATTTTAAAAATATTCTAGCACTGAGTAGGCATGTACAGTTCGCTTCTGGGACCCCAAAATATCGAATTTTCGGGTTTTTTGAGGTTGAATTTGGGATATAAACGGGTACAGAAGATGCATGCACATATCGACTTTTGGGCACCTAAAAGATCGATTTTCAGTATGTTTTGGGCGTGTATTTTGAAAATACTCTAACACGGAGTAGGCATTTACAGTTCGCTTCTGGGACCCCAAAATATCGAATTTTGGGGTGTTTTGAGCCTGAATTTGAGATATAAACGGGTACAGAAGATGCATGCACATATCGACTTTGGACACTTAAAATATCGATTTTTAGCATGTTTTGAGCCTATATTTTGAAAACATTCTAGCACTGACTAGACATGTACAGATCGCTTCTGGGACCCAAAATTATCGAATTTTCGGGTGTTTTGAGGTTCAATTTGAGATATAAACGAGTGCAGAAGATGCATACACATTTTGACTTTGGGCACCTAAAATATCGATTTTCAGCATGTTTTGTTCCTGCATCTGAGTAGGCATGTACAGATCGCTTCTGGGACCCCAAAATATCGAATTTTCGGGTGTTTGGAGCCTGAATTTGAGATAAAAACGGGTACAGAAGATGCATGCACATATCGACCTTTGGGCACCTAAAAGATCGATTTTCAGTATGTTTTGGGCCTGTATTTTGAAAATACTCTAACACGGAGTAGGCATGTACAGTTCGCTTCTGGGACCCCAAAATATCGAATTTTCGCGTGTTTTGGGCCTGAATTTGAGATATCGACTTTCGGCACCTAAAATATCGATTTTTAGCATGTTTTGGGCCTATATTTTGAAAATATTCTAGCACTAAGTAGGCATTTACAGATCACTTCTGGGACCCCCAAATATCGAATTTTCGGGTGTTTTGAGCCTGAATTTGAGATATAAACGGGTACAGATGATGTATGCACATATCGACTTTGGACACTTAAAATATCAATTTTTAGCATGTTTTGAGCCTATATTTTGAAAAAATTCTAGCACAGATCGCTTCTTGGACCCAAAAATATCGAATTTTTGGGTGTTTTGAGGTTGAATTTGGGATATAAACGGGTACAGAAGATGCATCCACATATCGACTTTTGGTCACCTAAAAGATCGATTTTCAATATGTTTTGGGCCTGTATATTGAGAATACTCTAACACGGAGTAGGCATGTACAGATCGCTTCTGGGACCCCAAAATATCGAATTTTTGGGTATTTTGGGCCTGAATTTGAGATATCGACATTGGGCACCTAAATTATCGATTTTTAGCATGTTTTGGGCCTATATTTAAAAAATATTCTAGCACTGAGTAGGCATGTACAGTTCGCTTCTGGGACCCCAAAATATCGAATTTTCGGGTGTTTTGAGGTTGAATTTGGGATATAAACGGGTACAGAAGATGCATGCACATATCGACTTTTGGGCACCTAAAAGATCGATTTTCAGTATGTTTTGGGCGTGTATTTTGAAAATACTCTAACACGGAGTAGGCATTTACAGTTCGCTTCTGGGACCCCAAAATATCGAATTTTGGGGTGTTTTGAGCCTGAATTTGAGATATAAACGGGTACAGAAGATGCATGCACATATCGACTTTGGACACTTAAAATATCGATTTTTAGCATGTTTTGAGCCTATATTTTGAAAACATTCTAGCACTGACTAGACATGTACAGATCGCTTCTGGGACCCAAAATTATCGAATTTTCGGGTGTTTTGAGGTTCAATTTGAGATATAAACGAGTGCAGAAGATGCATACACATTTTGACTTTGGGCACCTAAAATATCGATTTTCGGCATGTTTTGTTCCTGCATCTGAGTAGGCATGTACAGATCGCTTCTGGGACCCCAAAATATCGAATTTTCGGGTGTTTGGAGCCTGAATTTGAGATAAAAACGGGTACAGAAGATGCATGCACATATCGACTTTTGGGCACCTAAAATATCGATTTTCAGTATGTTTTGGGCCTGTATTTTGAAAATACACTAACAAGGAGTAGGCATGTACAGTTCGCTTCTTGGACCCCAAAATATCGAATTTTCGCGTGTTTTGGGCCTGAATTTGAGATACCGACTTTCGGCACCAAAAATATCGATTTTTAGCATGTTTTGGGCCTATATTTTGAAAATATTCTAGCACTAAGTAGGCATGTACAGATAACTTCTGGGACCCCCAAATATCGAATTTTCGGGTGTTTTGAGCCTGAATTTGAGATATAAACGGGTACAGATGATGCATGCACATATCGACTTTGGTCACTTAAAATATCGATTTTAACATGTTTTGAGCCTATATTTTAAAAACATTCTAGCACTGAGTAGGCATGTACAGATCGCTTCTGGGACCCAAAATTATCGAATTTTCGTGTGTTTTGAGGTTTAATTTGAGATATAAACGACTGCAGAAGATTCATACACATGTTGACTTTAGGCACCTAAAATATCGATTTTCAGCATGTTTTGGGCCTGCATCTGAGTAGGCATGTACAGATCGCTTCTGGGACCCCAAAATATCGAATTTTCTGGTGTTTGGAGCCTGAATTTGAGATAAAAACGGGTACAGAAGATGCATGCACATATCGACTTTTGGGCACCTAAAAGATCGATTTTCAGAATGTTTTGGGCCTGTATTTTGAAAATACTCTAACACGGAGTAGGCATGTACAGTTCGCTTCTGGGACACCAAAAAATCAAATTTTCGCGTGTTTCGGGCCTGAATTTGAGATATCGACTTTGAGCACCTAAAATATCGATTTTTAGCATGTTTTGGGCCTATATTTTGAAAATATTCTAGCACTAAGTAGGCATGTACAGATCGCTTCTGGGACCAAAAAATATCGAATTTTACGGTGTTTTGAGGTTGAATTTGGGATATAAACGGGTGCAGAAGATGCATACACATATTGACTTTGGTCACCTAAAATATCGATTTTCAGCTTGTTTTGGGCCTGTATTTTGAAAATACTCTAACACGGAGTAGGCATGTACAGATCGCTTCTGGGACCCCAAAATATCGAATTTTTAGGTGTTTTGTGCCTGAATTTGAGATATAAACGGGTACAGAAGATGCATCCACATATCGACTTTTGGGCACCTAAAAGATCTATTTTCAGTATGTTTTGGGCCTGTATATTGAAAATACCCTAACACGGCGTAGGCATGTACAGATCGCTTCTGGGACCCCAAAATATCGAATTTTTGGGTGTTTTGGGCCTGAATTTGAGATATCGACTTTGGGCACCTAAAATATCGATTTTCAGCATGTTTTGGGCCTGTATTTTGAAAATACTCTAACTAGTAGTAGGCATGTACAGATCGCTTCTGGGACCCAAAAATATCGAGTTTTTGGGTGTTTTGAGCCTGAATTTGAGATATAAATGGGTACAGAAGATGCATGCACATATCGACTTTGGACACTTAAAATATCGATTTTTAGCATGTTTTGAGCCTATATTTTGAAAACATTCTAGCACTGACTAGACATGTACAGATCGCTTCTGGGACCCAAAATTATCGAATTTTCGGGTGTTTTAAGGTTAAATTTGAGATATAAACGAGTGCAGAAGATGCATACACATGTTGACTTTGGGCACCTAAAATATCAATTTTCAGCATGTTTTGGGCCTGCATCTGAGTAGGCATGTACAGATCGCTTCTGGGACCCCAAAATATCGAATTATCGGGTGTTTCAAGCCTGAATTTGAGATATAAACGGGTACAGAAGATGCATGCACATATCGACTTTTGGGCACCTAAAAGATCGATTTTCAGTATGTTTTGGGCCTGTATTTTGAAAATACTCTAACACGGAGTAAGCATCTACAATTCGCTTCTGGGAACCCAAAATATCGAATTTTCGGGTGTTTTGGGCCTGAATTTGAGATATCAACTTTGGACACTTAAAATATCGATTTTTAGCATGTTTTGACTCAGCCTATATTTTGAAAAAATTCTAGCACTGAGTAGGCATGTACAGATCGCTTCTTGGACCCCATAATATCGAATTTTCGGGTGTTTTGAGGTTGAATTTGAGATATAAACGGGTACAGAAGATGCATGCACATATCGACTTTTGGGCACCTAAAAGATCGATTTTCAGTATGTTTTGGGCCTGTATTTTGAAAATACTCTAATACGGAGTAGGCATGTACAGTTCGCTTCTGGGACCCCAAAATTTCGAATTTTCGGGTGTTTTGGGCCTGAATTTGAGATATCGACTTTGGGCACCTAAAATATCGATTTTTAGCATGTTTTAGGCCCATATTTTAAAATTATTCTAGCACTAAGTAGGCATGTACAGATCACTTCTGGTACCCCAAAATATCGAATTTTCGGGTGTTTTGAGGTTGAATTTGAGATATAAACGGGTAGAGAAGATGCATGCACATATCGAATTTTGGGCACCTAAGAGATTGATTTTCAGTATGTTTTGGGCCTGTATTTTGAAAAGACTCTAACACGGAGTAGGCATGTACAGTTCGCTTCTGGGACCCCAAAATATCGAATTTTCGGGTGTTTTGGGCCTGAATTTGATATATCGACTTTGGGCACCTAAAATATCGATTTTTAGCATGTTTTAGGCCCATATTTTGAAAATATTCTAGCACTAAGTAGGCATGTACAGACCACTTCTGGGACCCCAAAATATCGAATTTTCGGGTGTTTTGAGCCTTAATTTGAGATATAAACGAGTGCAGAAGATGCATACACATGTTGACTTTGGGCACCTAAAATATCGATTTTCAGCATGTTTTGGGCCTGCATCTGAGTAGGCATGTACAGATCGCTTCTGGGACCCCAAAATATCGAATTTTCGGGTGTTTGGAGCCTGAATTTGAGATAAAAACGGGTACAGAAGATGCATGCACATATCGACCTTTGGGCACCTAAAAGATCGATTTTCAGTATGTTTTGGGCCTGTATTTTGAAAATACTCTAACACGGAGTAGGCATGGACAGTTCGCTTCTGGGACCCCAAAATATCGAATTTTCTCGTGTTTTGGGCCTGAATTTGAGATATCGACTTTGGGCACCTAAAATATCGATTTTTAGAATGTTTTGGGCCTATATTTTGAAAATATTCTAGCACTAAGTAGGCATGTACAGATCACTTCTGGGACCCTCAAATATCGAATTTTCGGGTGTTTTGAGCCTGAATTTGAGATATAAACGGGTACAGATGATGTATGCACATATCGACTTTGGACACTTAAAATATCAATTTTTAGCATGTTTTGAGCCTATATTTTGAAAAAATTCTAGCACAGATCGCTTCTGGGACCCAAAAATATCGAATTTTTGGGTGTTTTGAGGTTGAATTTGGGATATAAACGGGTACAGAAGATGCATGCACATATCGACTTTGGACACTTAAAATATCGATTTTTAGCATGTTTTGAGCCTATATTTTGAAAACATTCTAGCACTGACTAGACATGTACAGATCGCTTCTGGGACCCAAAATTATCGAATTTTCGGGTGTTTTGAGGTTCAATTTGAGATATAAACGAGTGCAGAAGATGCATACACATGTTGAGTTTGGGCACCTAAAATATCGATTTTCAGCATGTTTTGGGCCTGCATCTGAGTAGGCATGTACAGATCGCTTCTGGGACCCCAAAATATCGAATTTTCGGGTGTTTGGAGCCTGAATTTGAGATAAAAACGGGTACAGAAGATGCATGCACATATCGACTTTTGGGCACCTAAAAGATCGATTTTCAGTATGTTTTGGGCCTGTATTTTGAAAATACTCTAACAAGGAGTAGGCATGTACAGTTCGCTTCTTGGACCCCAAAATATCGAATTTTCGCGTGTTTTGGGCCTGAATTTGAGATATCGACTTTCGGCACCAAAAATATCGATTTTTAGCATGTTTTGGGCCTTTTTTTTGAAAATATTCTAGCACTAAGTAGGCATGTACAGATAACTTCTGGGACCCCCAAATATCGAATTTTCGGGTGTTTTGAGCCTGAATTTGAGATATAAACGGGTACAGATGATGCATGCACATATCGACTTTGGACACTTAAAATATATATTTTTAGCATGTTTTGAGCCAATATTTTGAAAAAATTCTATCACAGATCGCTTCTGGGACCCAAAAATATCGAATTTTCGGGTGTTTTGAGGTTGAATTTGGGATATAAACGGGTACAGAAGATGCATCCACATATCGACTTTTGGGCACCTAAAAGATCGATTTTCAGTATGTTTTGAGCCTGTATTTTGAAAATACTCCAACACGGAGTAGGCATGTACAGTTCGCTTCTGGGACCCCAAATTATCGAATTTTCGGGTGTTTTTGGCTGAAATTTGAGATATCGACTTTGGGCACTTAAAATATCATTTTTTAGCATGTTTTGGGCCTATATTTTGAAAATATTCTAGTACTAAGTAGGCATGTACAGATCACTTCTGGGACCCTAAAATATCGAAATTTCGAGTGTTTTGAGCCTGAATTTGGGATATAAACGGGTACAGATGATGCATGCACATATCGTCTTTGGACACTTAAAATATCGATTTTTAGCATGTTTTGAGCCTATATTTTGAAAACATTCTAGCACTGAGTAAGCATGTACAGATCGCTTCTGGGACCCAAAAATATCGAATTTTCGGGTGTTTTCAGGTTGAATTTTGGATATAAACGGGTGCAGAAGATGCATACACATATTGACTTTGGTCACCTAAAATATCGATTTTCAGCTTGTTTTGGGCCTATATTTTGAAAATACTCTTACACGGAGTAGGCAAGTACAGATCGCTTCTGGGACCCCCAAATATCGAATTTTCGGGTGTTTTGAGCCTAAATTTGAGATATAAACGGGTACAGAAGATGCATCCACATATCGACTTTTGGGCACCTAAAAGATCGATTTTCAGAATGTTTTGGGCCTGTATATTGAAAATACTCTAACACAGAGTAGGCATGTACAGATCGCTTCTGGGACCCCAAAATATCGAATTTTTGGGTGTTTTGGGCCTGAATTTGAGATATCGACTTTGGGCACCTAAAATATCGATTTTCAGCATGTTTTGGGCCTGTATTTTGAAAATACTCTAACTAGGAGTAAGCATGTACAGATCGCTTCTGGGACCCAAAAATATCGAGTTTTTGGGTGTTTTGAGCCTGAATTTGAGATATAAATGGGTACAGAAGATGCATGCACATATCGACTTTGGACACTTAAAATATCGATTTTTAGCATGTTTTGAGCCTATATTTTGAAAACATTCTAGCACTGACTAGACATGTACAGATCGCTTCTGGGACCCAAAATTATCGAATTTTCGGGTGTTTTAAGGTTAAATTTGAGATATAAACGAGTGCAGAAGATGCATACACATGTTGACTTTGGGCACCTAAAATATCGATTTTCAGCATGTTTTGGGCCTGCATCTGAGTAGGCATGTACAGTTCTCTTCTGGGACCCCAAAATATCGAATTTTCGGGTGTTTCAAGCCTGAATTTGAGATATAAACGGGTACAGAAGATGCATCCACATATCGACTTTTGGGCACCTAAAAGATCGATTTTCAGTATGTTTTGGGCCTGTTATTTGAAAATACTCTAACACGGAGTAAGCATCTTCAGTTCGCTTCTGGGAACCCAAAATATCGAATTTTCGGGTGTTTTGGGCCTGAATTTGAGATATCGACTTTGGACACTTATAATATCGATTTTTAGCATGTTTTGAGCCTATATTTTGAAAAAATTCTAGCACTGAGTAGGCATGTACAGATCACTTCTTGGACCCCATAATACCGAATTTTCGGGTGTTTTGAGGTTGAATTTGAGATATAAACGGGTACAGAAGATGCATGCACATATCGACTTTTGGGCACCTAAAAGATCGATTTTCAGTATGTTTTGGGCCTGTATTTTGAAAATACTCTAATACGGAGTAGGCATGTACAGTTCGCTTCTGGGACCCCAAAATATCGAATTTTCGGGTGTTTTGGGCCTGAATTTGAGATATCGACTTTGGGCACCTAAAATATCGATTTTTAGCATGTTTTAGGCCCATATTTTAAAAATATTCTAGCACTAAGTAGGCATGTACAGATCACTTCTGGTACCCCAAAATATCGAATTTTCGGGTGTTTTGAGGTTGAATTTGAGATATAAACGGGTAGAGAAGATGCATGCACATATCGACTTTTGGGCACCTAAGAGATCGATTTTCAGTATGTTTTGGGCCTGTATTTTGAAAAGACTCTAACACGGAGTAGGCATGTACAGTTCGCTTCTGGGACCCCAAAATATCGAATTTTCGGGTGTTTTGGGCCTGAATTTGATATATCGACTTTGGGCACTTAAAATATCATTTTTTAGCATGTTTTGGGCCTATATTTTGAAAATATTCTAGCACTAAGTAGGCATGTACAAATCACTTCTGGGACCCTAAAATAGCGAAATTTCGGGTGTTTTGAGCCTGAATTTGGGATATAAACGGGTACAGATGATGCATGCACATATCGACTTTGGACACTTAAAATATCGATTTTTAGCATGTTTTGAGCCTATATTTTGAAAACATTCTAGCACTGAGTAGGCATGTACAGATCGCTTCTGGGACCCAAAAATATCGAATTTTCGGGTGTTTTCAGGTTGAATTTTGGATATAAACGGGTGCAGAAGATGCATACACATATTGACTTTGGTCACCTAAAATATCGATTTTCAGCTTGTTTTGGGCCTATATTTTGAAAATACTCTAACACGAAGTAGGCAAGTACAGATCGCTTCTGAGACCCCAAAATATCGAATTTTCAGGTGTTTTGAGCCTGAATTTGAAATATAAACGGGTACAGAAGATGCATCCACATATCAACTTATGGGCACCTAAAAGATCGATTATCAGTATGTTTTGGGCCTGGATATTGAAAATACTCTAACACGGAGTAAGCATGTACAGATCGCTTCTGGAACCCCAAAATATCGAATTTTCGGGTGTTTTGGGCCTGAATTTGAGATATCGACTTTGGGCACCTAAAATATCGATTTTTAGAATGTTTTGGGCCTATATTTTGAAAAATATTCTAGCACTGAGTAGGCATGTACAGATCGCTTCTGGGACAACAAAATATCGAATTTTCAGGTGTTTTGAGCCTGAATTTGAGATATAAACGGGTACAGAAGATGCATGCACATATCGACTTTTGGGCACCTAAAATATCGATTTTGAGCATGTTTTGGGTCTGTATCTTGAAAACATTCTAACTAGGAGTAGGGATGTACAGATTGCTTCTAGGACCCAAAAATACCGAATTTTCGGGTGTTTTGAGCCTGAATTTGATATACAAACGGGTACAGAAGATGCATGCACATATTGACTTTGGGAACCTAAAATATCGACTTTCAGCATGTTTTGGGCCTGTATTTTGAAAATACTCTAACTACGAGTTACAGATCGACTTTGGACACTTAATATATCGATTTTTAGCATGTTTTGAGCCTATATTTTGAAAAAATTCTAGCACTAAGTAGGCATGTACAGATCGCTTCTGGGACACAAAAATATCGAATTTTAGGGTGTTTTGAGGCTGAATTTGGGATATAAACGGGTACAGATGATGCATGCACATATCGACTTTGGACACTTAAAATATCGATTTTTGGCATGTTTTGAGCCTATATTTTGAAAACATTCTAACACTGAGTAGGCATGTACAGAACGCTTCTGGGACCCAAAAATATCGAATTTTCGGGTGTTTTCAGCCTGAATTTGAGATATAAACGGGTACAGAAGATGCATCCACATATCGACTTTTGGGCACCTAAATGATCGATTTTCAGTATGTTTTGGGCCTGTATATTGAAAATACTCTAACACGGAGTAGGCATGTACAGATCGCTTCTGGGACCCCAAAATATCGAATTTTTGGGTGTTTTGGGCCTGAATTTAAGATATATACTTTGGGCACCTAAAATATCGATTTTTAGCATGTTTTGAGCCTATATTTTGAAAACATTCTAGCACTGAGTAGGCATGTACAGATCGCTTCTGGGACCCAAAAATATCGAATTTTCGGGTGTTTTAAGGTTGAATTTGGGATATAAACGGGTGCAGAAGATGCATACACATATTTACTTTGGTCACCTAAAATATCGATTTTCAGCTTGTTTTGGGCCCGTATTTTGAAAATACTCTAACACTTAGTAGGCAAGTACAGATCGCTTCTGGCACCCCAAAATATCGAATTTTCGGGTGTTTTGAGCCTTAATTTGAGATATAAACGGGTACAGAAGATGCATCCACATATCGACTTATGGGCACCTAAATGATCGATTTTCAATATGTTTTTGGCCTGTTTATTGAAAATACTCTAACACGGAGTAGGCATGTACAGATCGCTTCTGGGACCCCAAAATATCAATTTTTTGGGTGTTTTGGGCCTGAATTTGAGATATAGACTTTGGGCACCTAAAATATTGATTTTTAGCATGTTTTGGGCCTGTATTTTTAAAATATTCTAGCACTGAGTAGTGATGTACAGATCGCTTCTAGGACCCAAAAATACCGAATTTTCGGGTGTTTTGAGGTTGAATTTGAGATATAAACGGGTACAGAAGATGCATGCACATATCGACTTTTGGGCACCTAAAAGATCGATTTTCAGTATGTTTTGGGCCTGTATTTTGAAAATACTCTAACACGGAGTAGGCATGTACAGTTCGCTTCTGGGACCCCAAAATATCGAATTTTCGGGTGTTTTGAGCCTGAATTTGAGATTTAAACGGGTACAGATGATGCATGCACATATCGACTTTGGACACTTAAAATATCGATTTTTAGCATGTTTTGAGCCTATATTTTGAAAATATTCTAGACCTGTGTAGGCATGTACAGATCGCTTCTGGGACCCCAAAATATCGAATTTTCGGGTGTTTTGAGCCTGAATTTGAGATATAAACGGGTACAGAAGATGCATGCACATATTGACTTTGGGCACCTAAAATATCGATTTTCAGCATGTTTTGGGCCTGTATTTTGAAAATACTCTAACACGGAGTAGGCATGTACAGTTTTCTTCTGGGACCCCAAAATAACGAATTTTTGGGTGTTTTGAGGTTGAATTTGGGATATAAACGGGTACAGAAGATGCATGCACATATCGACTTTTGGGCACCGAAAAGATCGATTTTCAGTATGTTTCGGGCCTGTATTTTGAAAATACTCTAACACAGAGTAGGCATGTACAGTTCGCTTCAGGGACCCCAAATTATCGAATTTTCGGGTGTTTTTGGCCTGAATTTGAGATATCGACTTTGGGCACCTAAAATATCATTTTTTAGCATGTTCTGAGCCTATATTTTGAAAATATTCTAGCACTAAGTAGGCATGTACAGATCACTTCTGGGACCCCAAAATATCGAATTTTTGGGTGTTTTGGGCCTGAATTTGAGATATAGACTTTGGGCACCTAAAATATCGATTTTTAGCATGTTTTGGTCCTATATTTTGAAAATATTCTAGCACTGAGTAGGCATGTACAGATCGCTTCTAGGACCCAAAAATATCGAATTTTCGGGTGTTTTGAGGTTGAATTTTGGATATAAACGTGTGCAGAAGATGCATACACATATTATTGACTTTGGACACTTAAAATATCGATTTTTGGCATGTTTTGAGCCTATATTTTGAAAACATTCTAACACTGAGTAGGCATGTACAGAACGCTTCTGGGACCCAAAAATATCGAATTTTCGGGTGTTTTGAGCCTGAATTTGAGATATAAACGGGTACAGAAGATGCATCCACATATCGACTTTTGGGCACCTAAATGATCGATTTTCAGTATGTTTTGGGCCTGTATATTGAAAATACTCTAACACGGAGTAGGCATGTACAGATCGCTTCTGGGACCCCAAAATATCGAATTTTTGGGTGTTTTGGGCCTGAATTTAAGATATATACTTTGGGCACCTAAAATATCGATTTTTAGCATGTTTTGAGCCTATATTTTGAAAACATTCTAGCACTGAGTAGGCATGTACAGATCGCTTCTGGGACCCAAAAATATCGAATTTTCGGGTGTTTTAAGGTTGAATTTGGGATATAAACGGGTGCAGAAGATGCATACACATATTTACTTTGGTCACCTAAAATATCGATTTTCAGCTTGTTTTGGGCCTGTATTTTGAAAATACTCTAACACGTAGTAGACAAGTACAGATCGCTTCTGGCACCCCAAAATATCGAATTTTCGGGTGTTTTGAGCCTTAATTTGAGATATAAACGGGTACAGAAGATGCATCCACATATCGACTTATGGGCACCTAAATGATCGATTTTCAATATGTTTTTGGCCTGTTTATTGAAAATACTCTAACACGGAGTAGGCATGTACAGATCGCTTCTGGGACCCCAAAATATCAATTTTTTGGGTGTTTTGGGCCTGAATTTGAGATATAGACTTTGGGCACCTAAAATATTGATTTTTAGCATGTTTTGGGCCTGTATTTTTAAAATATTCTAGCACTGAGTAGTGATGTACAGATCGCTTCTAGGACCCAAAAATACCGAATTTTCGGGTGTTTTGAGGTTGAATTTGAGATATAAACGGGTACAGAAGATGCATGCACATATCGACTTTTGGGCACCTAAAAGATCGATTTTCAGTATGTTTTGGGCCTGTATTTTGAAAATACTCTAACACGGAGTAGGCATGTACAGTTCGCTTCTGGGACCCCAAAATATCGAATTTTCGGGTGTTTTGAGCCGGAATTTGAGATATAAACGGGTACAGATGATGCATGCACATATCGACTTTAGACACTTAAAATATCGATTTTTAGCATGTTTTGAGCCTATATTTTGGAAACATTCTAGCACTGACTAGACATGTACATATCGGTTCTGGGACCCAAAATTATCGAATTTTTGGGTGTTTTGAGGTTGAATTTGAGATATAAACGAGTGCAGAAGATACATACACATGTTGACTTTGGGCACCTAAAATATCGATTTTCAGCATGTTTTGGGCCTGCATCTGAGTAGGCATGTACAGATCGGTTCTGGGACCCCAAAATATCGAATTTTCGGGTGTTTGGAGCCTGAATTTGAGATAAAAACGGGTACAGAAGATCCATGAACATATCGACTTTTGGTCACCTAAAAGATTGATTTTCAGTATGTTTTGGGCCTGTATTTTGAAAATACTCTAACACGGAGTAGGCATGTACAGTTCGCTTCTGGGACCCCAAAATATCGAATTTTCGGGTGTTTTGAGCCTGAATTTGAGATATAAACGGGTACAGAAGATGCATGCACATATTGACTTTGGGCACCTAAAATATCGATTTTTAGCATGTTTTGAGCCTATATTTTGAAAATATTCTAGACCTGTGTAGGCATGTACAGATCGCTTCTGGGACCCCAAAATATCGAATTTTCGGGTGTTTTGAGCCTGAATTTGAGATATAAACGGGTACAGAAGATGCATGCACATATTGACTTTGGGCACCTAAAATATCGATTTTCAGCATGTTTTGGGCCTGTATTTTGAAAATACTCTAACACGGAGTAGGCATGTACAGTTCTCTTCTGGGAACCCAAAATAACGAATTTTCGGGTTTTTTGAGGTTGAATTTGGGATATAAACGGGTACAGAAGATGCATGCACATATCGACTTTTGGGCACCTAAAAGATCGATTTTCAGTATGTTTTGGGCCTGTATTTTGAAAATACTCTAACACAGAGTAGGCATGTACAGTTCGCTTCAGGGACCCCAAATTATCGAATTTTCGGGTGTTTTTGGCCTGAATTTGAGATATCGACTTTGGGCACCTAAAATATCATTTTTTAGCATGTTCTGGGCCTATATTTTGAAAATATTCTAGCACTAAGTAGGCATGTACAGATCACTTCTGGGACCCCAAAATATCGAATTTTTGGGTGTTTTGGGCCTGAATTTGAGATATCGACTTTGGGCACCTAAAATATCGATTTTTAGCATGTTTTGGGCCTATATTTTGAAAATATTCTCGACCTGTGTAGGCATGTACAGATCGCTTCTGGGACCCCAAAATATCGAATTTTCGGGTGTTTTGAGCCTGAATTTGAGATATAAACGGGTACAGAAGATGCATGCACATATTTACTTTGGGCACCTAAAATATCGATTTTCAGCATGTTTTGCGCCTGTATTTTGAAAATACTCTAACACGGAGTAGGCATGTACAGTTCTCTTCTGGGACCCCAAAATATCGAATTTTCGGGTGTTTTGGGCCTGAATTTGAGATATCGACTTTGGGCACCTAAAATATCATTTTTTAGCATGCTCTGGGCCTATATTTTGAAAATATTCTAGCACTAAGTAGGCATGTACAGATCACTTCTGGGACCCCAAAATATCGAAATTTCGGGTGTTTTGACCCTGAATTTGAGATATAAACGGGTACAGAAGATGCATGCACATATCGACTTTTGGGCACCTAAAAGATCGATTTTCAGTATGTTTTGGGCCTGTATTTTGAAAATACTCTAACACGGAGTAGGCATGTACAGTTCGCTTCAGGGACCCCAAATTATCGAATTTTCGGGTGTTTTTGGCCTGAATTTGAGATATCGACTTTGGTCACCTAAAATATCATTTTTTAGCATGTTTCGGGCCTATATTTTGAAAATATTCTAGCACTAAGTAGGCATGTACAGATCGCTTCTGGGACCCAAAAATATCGAATTTTCGGGTGTTTTGAGGTTGAATTTGGGATATAAACGGGTGCAGAAGATGCATACACATATTTACTTTGGTCACCTAAAATATCGATTTTCAGCTTGTTTTGGGCCTGTATTTTGAAAATACTCTAACACGTAGTAGGCAAGTACAGATCGTTTCTGGGTCCCCAAAATATCGAATTTTCGGGGGTTTTGAGCCTGAATTTGAGATATAAACGGGTACAGAAGATGCATACACATATCGACTTATGGGCACCTAAATGATCGATTTTCAATATGTTTTGGGCCTGTTTATTGAAAATACTCTAACACGGAGTAGGCATGTACAGATCGCTTCTGGGACCCCAAAATATCAATTTTTTGGGTGTTTTGTGCCTGAATTTGAGATATAGACTTTGGGCACCTAAAATATCGATTTTTAGCATGTTTTGGGCCTATATTTTGAAAATATTCTAGCACTGAGTAGGCATGTACAGATCGCTTCTGGGACCCAAAAATATCGAATTTTCGGGTGTTTTGAGGTTGAATTTTGGATATAGACGGGTGCAGAAGATGCATACACATATTGACTTTGGTCACCTAAAATATCGATTTTCAGCTTGTTTTGGGCCTATATTTTGAAAATACTCTAACACGGAGTAGGCAAGTACAGATCGCTTCTGGGACCCCAAAATATCGAATTTTCAGGTGTTTTGAGCCTGAATTTGAAATATAAACGGGTACAGAAGATGCATCCACATATCAACTTATGGGCACCTAAAAGATCGATTATCAGTATGTTTTGGGCCTGGATATTGAAAATACTCTAACACGGAGTAGGCATGTACAGATCGCTTCTGGAACCCCAAAATATCGAATTTTCGGGTGTTTTGGGCCTGAATATGAGATATCGACTTTGGGCACCTAAAATATCGATTTTTAGAATGTTTTGGGCCTATATTTTGAAAATATTCTAGCACTGAGTAGGCATGTACAGATCGCTTCTGGGACCCCAAAATATCGAATTTTCAGGTGTTGTGAGCCTGAATTTGAGATATAAACGGGTACAGAAGATGCATGCACATATTGACTTTTGGGCACCAAAAATATCGATTTTGAGCATGTTTTGGGTCTGTATCTTGAAAACATTCTAACTAGGAGTAGGGATGTACAGATAGCTTCTAGGACCCAAAAATACCGAATTTTCGGGTGTTTTGAGCCTGAATTTGATATACAAACGGGTACAGATGATGCATGCACATATCGACTTTGGTCACTTAAAATATCGATTGTAGCATGTTTTGAGCCTATATTTTAAAAACATTCTAGCACTGAGTAGGCATGTACAGATCGCTTCTGGGACCCAAAAATATCGAATTTTCGGGTGTTTTGAGCCTGAATTTGAGATATAAACGGGTACAGAAGATGAATGCACATATCGACTTTGGACACTTAATTAAAACATCGATTTTTAGCATGTTTTGAGCCTATATTTTGAAAACATTCTAGCACTGACTAAACATATACAGATCGCTTCTGGGACCCAAAATTATCGAATTTTCGGGTGTTTTGAGGTTTAATTTGAGATATAAACGAGTGCAGAAGATGCATACACATGTTGTCTTTGGGCACGTAAAATATCGATTTTCAGCATGTTTTGGGCCTGCATCTGAGTAGGCATGTACAGATCGCTTCTAGGACCCCAAAATATCGAATTTTCGGGTGTTTCGAGCCTGAATTTGAGATAAAAACGGGTACAGAAGATGCATGCACATATCGACTTTTGGGCACCTAAAAGATCGATTTTCAGTATGTTTTGGGCCTGTATTTTGAAAATACTCTAACACGGAGTAGGCATGTACAGTTCGCTTCTGGGACCCCAAAATATCCAATTTTCGCGTGTTTTGGGGCTTAATTTGAGATATCGACTTTGGGCACCTAAAATATCGATTTTTAGCATGTTTTGGGCCTATATTTTGAAAATATTCTAGCACTAAGTAGGCATGTACAGATCACTTCTGGGACCCCAAAATATCGAATTTTCGGGTGTTTTGAGCCTGAATTTGTGATATAAACGGGTACAGATGATGCATGCACATATCGACTTTGGACACTTAAAATATCGATTTTTAGCATGTTTTGAGCCTATATTTTGAAAACATTCTAGCACTGAGTAGGCATGTACAGATCGCTTCAGGGACCAAAAAATATCGAATTTTAGGGTGTTTTGAGGTTGAATTTGTGATATAAACGGGTGCAGAAGATGAATACACATATTGACTTTGGTCACCTAAAATATCGATTTTCAGCTTGTTTTGGGCCTGTATTTTGAAAATACTCTAACACGGAATAGGCAAGTACAGATCGCTTCTGGGACCCCCAAATATCGAATTTTCGGGTGTTTTGAGCCTAAATTTGAGATATAAACGGGTACAGAAGATGCATCCACATATCGACTTTTGGGAACCTAAAAGATCGATTTTCAGTATGTTTTGGGCCTGTATATTGAAAATACTCTAACACGGAGTACGCATGTACAGATCGCTTCAGGGACCCCAAAATATCGAATTTTTGGGTGTTTTGGGCCTGAATTTCAGATATCGACTTTGGGCACCTAAAATATCGATTTTTAGCATGTTTTGGGCCTATATTTTGAAAATATTCTAGACCTGTGTAGGCATGTACAGATCGCTTCTGGGACCCCAAAATATCGAATTTTAGGGTGTTTTGAGCCTGAATTTGAGATATAAACGGGTACAGAAGATGCATGCACATATTGACTTTGGGCACCTACAATATCGATTTTCAGCATGTTTTGGGCCTGTATTTTGAAAATACTCTAACACGGAGTAGGCATGTACAGTTCTCTTCTGGGACACCAAAATAACGAATTTTCGGGTGTTTTGAGGTTGAATTTGGGATATAAACGGGTACAGAAGATGCATGCACATATCGACTTTTGGGCACCTAAAAGATCGATTTTCAGTATGTTTTGGGCCTTTATTTTGAAAATACTCTAACACTGAGTAGGCATGTACAGTTCGCTTCAGGGACCCCAAATTATCGAATTTTTGGGTGTTTTTGGCCTGCATTTGAGATATCGACTTTGGGCACCTAAAATATCGATTTTTAGCATGTTTTGGGCCCATATTTTGAAAATATTCTAGCACTAAGTAGGCATGTACAGATCACTTCTGGGACCCCAAAATATCGAATTTTCGGGTGTTTTGAGCCTGAATTTGAGATATAAACGGGTACAGATGATGCATCCACATATTGACTTTTGGGCACCTAAATGATCGATTTTCAGGATGTTTTGGGCCTGTATATTGAAAATACTCTAACACGGAGTAGGCATGTACAGATCGCTTCTGGGACCCCAAAATATCGAATTTTTGGGTGTTTTGGGCCTGAATTTAAGATATATACTTTGGGCACCTAAAATATCGATTTTTAGCATGTTTTGAGCCTATATTTTGAAAACATTCTAGCACTGAGTAGGCATGTACAGATCGCTTCTGGGACCCAAAAATATCGAATTTTCGGGTGTTTTGAGGTTGAATTTGGGATATAAACGTGTGCAGAAGATGCATACACATATTGACTTTGGTCACCTAAAATATCGATTTTTAGCATGTTTTGAGCCTATATTTTGAAAACATTCTAGCACTGAGTAGGCATGTACAGATCGCTTCTGGGACCCAAAAATATCGAATTTTCGGGTGTTTTGAGGTTGAATTTTGGATATAAACGGGTGCAGAAGATGCATACACATATTGACTTTGGTCACCTAAAATATCGATTTTCAGCTTGTTTTGGGCCTATATTTTGAAAATACTCTAACACGGAGTAGGCAAGTACAGATCGCTTCTGGGACCCCAAAATAACGAATTTTCAGGTGTTTTGAGCCTGAATTTGAAATATAAACGGGTACAGAAGATGCATCCACATATCAACTTATGGGCACCTAAAAGATCGATTATCAGTATGTTTTGGGCCTGGATATTGAAAATACTCTAACACGGAGTAGGCATGTACAGATCGCTTCTGGAACCCCAAAATATCGAATTTTCGGGTGTTTTGGGCCTGAATATGAGATATCGACTTTGGGCACCTAAAATATCGATTTTTAGAATGTTTTGGGCCTATATTTTGAAAATATTCTAGCACTGAGTAGGCATGTACAGATCGCTTCTGGGACCCCAAAATATCGAATTTTCAGGTGTTGTGAGCCTGAATTTGAGATATAAACGGGTACAGAAGATGCATGCACATATTGACTTTTGGGCACCAAAAATATCGATTTTGAGCATGTTTTGGGTCTGTATATTGAAAACATTCTAACTAGGAGTAGGGATGTACAGATAGCTTCTAGGACCCAAAAATACCGAATTTTCGGGTGTTTTGAGCCTGAATTTGATATACAAACGGGTACAGAAGATGCATGCACATATTGACTTTGGGAACCTAAAATATCGATTTTCAGCATGTTTTGGGCCTGTATTTTAAAAATACTCTAACTACGAGTTACAGATCGACTTTGGACACTTAAAATATCGATTTTTAGCATGTTTTGAGCCTATATTTTGAAAACATTCTAGCACTGACTAGACATGTACAGATCGCTTCTGGGACCCAAAATTATCGAATTTTCGGGTGTTTTGAGGTTGAATTTGAGATATAAACGAGTGCAGAAGATGCATACACATGTTGACTTTGGGCACCTAAAATATCGATTTTTACCATGTTTTGGGCCTGCATCTGAATAGGCATGTACAGATCGCTTCTGGGACCCCAAAATATCGAATTTTAGGGTGTTTGGAGCCTGAATTTGAGTTAAAAACGGGTACAGAAGATGCATGCACATATCGACTTTTGGGCACCTAAAAGATCGATTTTCAGTATGTTTTGGGCCTGTATTTTGAAAATACTCTAACACGGAGTAGGCATGTACAGTTCGCTTCTGGGACCCCAAAATATCGATTTTTCGGGTGTTTTGGGCCTGAATTTGAGATATCGACGTTGGGCACCTAAAATATCGATTTTTAGCATGTTTTGGGCCTATATTTTGAAAATTTTCTAGCTCTAAGTAGGCATGTACAGATCACTTTTGGGACCCCAAAATATCGAATTTTCGGGTGTTTTGAGCCTGAATTTGAGATATAAACGGTTACAGATGATGCATGCACATATCGACTTTGGACACTTAAAATATCAATTTTTAGCATGTTTTGAGCCTATATTTTAAAAACATTCTAGCACTGAGTAGGCATGTACAGAACGCTTCTGGGACCCAAAATATCGAATTTTCGGGTGTTTTGAGCCTGAATTTGAGATATAAACGGGTACAGATGATGCATGCACTTATCGACATTGGACATTTAAAATATCGATTTTTAGCATGTTTTGAGCCTATATTTTGAAAAATTTCTAGCACAGATCGTTTCTGGGACACAAAAATATCGAATTTTTGGGTGTTTTGAGGTTGAATTTGGGATATAAACGGGTACAGAAGATGCATGCACATATCGACTTTTGGGCACCTAAAAGATCGATTTTCAATATGTTTTGGGCCTGTATTTTGAAAATACTCTAACACGGAGTAGGCATGTACAGTTCGCTTCTGGGACCCCAAAATATCGAATTTTCGGGTGTATTGGGCCTGAATTTGAGATATCGACTTTGGGCACCTAAAATATCGATTTTTGCATGTTTTAGGCCTATATTATGAAAATATTCTAGCACTAAGTAGGCATGTACAGATCACTTCTGGGACCCCAAAATATCGAATTTTCGGATGTTTTGAGCCTGAATTTGAGATATAAACGGGTACAGATGATGCATGCACATATCGACTTTTGGGCACCTAAAAGATCGATTTTCAGTATGTTTTGGTAATGTATTTTGAAAATACTCTAACACGGAGTAGGCATGTACAGTTCGCTTCTGGGACCCCAAAATATCGAATTTTCGGGTGTTTTGAGCCTGAATTTGAGATATAAACGGGTACAGATGATGCATGCACATATCGTCTTTGGACACTTAAAATATCGATTTTTAGCATGTTTTGAGCCTATATTTTGGAAACATTCTAGCACTGACTAGACATGTACATATCGCTTCTGGGACACAAAATTATCGAATTTTGGGGTGTTTTGAGGTTAAATTTGAGATATAAACGAGTGCAGAAGATACATACACATGTTGACTTTGGGCACCAAAAATATCGATTTTCAGCATGTTTTGGGCATGCATCTGAGTAGGCATGTACAGATCGCTTCTGGGACCCCAAAATATCGAATTTTCGGGTGTTTGGAGCCTGAATTTGAGATAAAAACGGGTACAGAAGATGCATGCACATATCGACTTTTGGGCACCTAAAAGATTGATTTTCAGTATGTTTTGGGCCTGTATTTTGAAAATACTCTAACACGGAGTAGGCATGTACAGTTCGCTTCTGGGACCCCAAAATATCGAATTTTCGGGTGTTTTGGGCCTAAATTTGAGATATCGACTTTGGGCACCTAAAATATCGATTTATAGCATGTTTTGGGCCCATATTTTGAAAATATTCTAGCACTAAGTAGGGATGTACAGATCACTTCTGGGACCCCAAAATATCGAATTTTCCGGTGTTTTGAGCCTGAATTTGAGATATAAACGGGTACAGATGATGCATGCACATATTGACTTTGGTCACTTAAAATATCGATTGTAGCATGTTTTGAGCCTATATTTTAAAAACATTCTAGCACTGAGTAGGCATGTAGAGATCGCTTCTGGGACCCAAAAATATCGAATTTTCGGTTGTTTTGAGGCTGAATTTGGGATATAAACGGGTGCAGAAGATGCATACACATATTGACTTTGGTTACCTAAAATATCGATTTTCAGTTTGTTTTGTGCCTGTATTTTGAAAATACTCTAACACGGAGTAGGCAAGTACAGATCGCTTCTGGGACCCCAAAATATCGAATTTTCGGGTGTTTTGAGCCTGAATTTGAGATATAAACGGGTACAGAAGATTCATCCACATATCGACTTTTGGGCACCTAAAAGATCGATTTTCAGTATGTTTTGGGCCTGTATTTTGAAAATACTCTAACACGGAGTAGGCATGTTCAGTTCGCTTCTGGGACCCCCAAAATATCGAATTTTCGCGTGTTTTGGGCCTGAATTTGAGATATCGACTTTCGGCACCTAAAATATCGATTTTTAGCATGTTTTGGGCCTATATTTTGAAAATATTCTAGCACTAAGTAGGCATGTACAGATTACTTCTGGGACCCCAAAATATCGAATTTTCGGGTGTTTTGAGCCTGAATTTGAGATATAAACGGGTACAGATGATGCATGCACTTATCGACATTGGACATTTAAAATATCGATTTTTAGCATGTTTTGAGCCTATATTTTGAAAAATTTCTAGCACAGATCGTTTCTGGGACACAAAAATATCGAATTTTTGGGTGTTTTGAGGTTGAATTTGGGATATAAACGGGTACAGAAGATGCATGCACATATCGACTTTTGGGCACCTAAAAGATCGATTTTCAATATGTTTTGGGCCTGTATTTTGAAAATACTCTAACACGGAGTAGGCATGTACAGTTCGCTTCTGGGACCCCAAAATATCAAATTTTCGGGTGTATTGGGCCTGAATTTGAGATATCGACTTTGGGCACCTAAAATATCGATTTTTGCATGTTTTGGGCCTATATTATGAAAATATTCTAGCACTAAGTAGGCATGTACAGATCACTTCTGGGACCCCAAAATATCGAATTTTCGGATGTTTTGAGCCTGAATTTGAGATATAAACGGGTACAGATGATGCATGCACATATCGACTTTGGTCACTTAAAATATCGATTTTTTGCATGTTTTGAGCCTATATTTTAAAAACATTCTAGCACTGAGTAGGCATGTACAGATCGCTTCTGGGACCCAAAAATATCGAATTTTCGGGTGTTTTGTGCCTGAATTTGAGATATAAACGGGTACAGAAGATGCATGCACATATCGACTTTGGACACTTAAAATATCGATTTTTAGCATGTTTTGAGCCTATATTTTGAAAACATTCTAGCACTGACTAGACATGTACAGATCGCTTCTGGGACCCAAATTAATCGAATTTTCGGGTGTTTTGAGGTTTAATTTGAGATATAAACAAGTGCATAAGATGCATACACATGTTGACTTTGGGCACCTAAAATATCGATTTTCAGCATGTTTTGGGCCTGCATCTGAGTAGGCATGTACAGATCGCTTCTGGGACCCAAAAATATCAAATTTTCGGGTGTTTGGAGCCTGAATTTGAGATAAAAACGTTTACAGAAGATGCATGCACATATGTACTTTTGGGCACCTAAAAGATCGATTTTCAGTATGTTTTGGGCCTGTATTTTGAAAATACTCTAACACGGAGTAGGCATGTACAGATCGCTTCTGGAACCCCAAAATATCGAATTTTTGGGTGTTTTGGGCCTGAATTTGAGATATCGACTTTGGGCACCTAAAACATCGATTTTTAGAATGTTTTGGGCCTATATTTTGAAAATATTCTAGCACTGAGTAGGCATGTACAGATCGCTTCTGGGACCCCAAAATATCGAATTTTCAGGTGTTTTGAGCCTGAATTTGAGATATAAACGGGTACAGAAGATGCATGCACATATCGACTTTTGGGCACCTAAAATATCGATTTTGAGCATGTTTTGGGTCTGTATCTTGAAAACATTCTAACTAGGAGTAGAGATGTACAGATCGCTTCTGGGACCCCAAAATATCGAATTTTCGGGTGTTTTGAGCCTGAATTTGAGATATAAACGGGTACAGAAGATGCATCCACATATCGACTTTTGGGCACCTAAATGATCGATTTTCAGTTTGTTTTGGGCCTGTATATTGAAAATACTCTAACACGGAGTAGGCATGTACAGATCGCTTCTGGAACCCCAAAATATCGAATTTTTGGGTGTTTTGGGCCTGAATTTGAGATATCGACTTTGGGCACCTAAAATATCGATTTTTAGAATGTTTTGGGCCTATATTTTGAAAATATTCTAGCACTGAGTAGGCATGTACAGATCGCTTCTGGGACCCCAAAATATCGAATTTTCGGGTGTTTTAAGGTTGAATTTGGGATATAAACGGGTAGAGAAGATGCATGAACATATCGACTTTTGGGCACCTAAAATATCGATTTTTAGCATGTTTTGAGCCTATATTTTGAAAAAAATTCCAGCACTGTGTAGGCATGTACAGATCGCTTCTGGGACCCCAAAATATCGAATTTTCGGGTGTTTTGAGCCTGAATTTGGAAAAAAACGGGTACAGAAGATGCATAAACATATCGACTTTTGGGCACCTAACAGATCGATTTTCAGTATGTTTTGGGCCTGTATATTGAAAATCCTCCAACACTGAATAGGCATGTAAGGTTCGCCTCTGGGACCCCAAAATATCGAATTTTCGGGTGTTTTGAGCCTGAATTTGAGATATAAACGGGTACAGATTATGCATGCACATATCGACTTTGGACACCTAAAATATCGATTTTCAGCTTGTTTTGGGCCTGTATTTTGAAAATACTCTAAATAGGAGTAGGCATGTACTGATCGCTTCTGGGACCCAAAAATATCGAATTTTCGGGTGTTTTGAGCCAGAATTTGAGATATAAACGGGTACAGAAGATGCATGCACATATCGACTTTGGACACTTAAAATATCGATTTTTAGCATGTGTTGAGCCTATATTTTGAAAACATTCTAGCACTGAGTAGGCATGTACAGATCGCTTCTGGGACCCCAAAATATCGAATTTTAGGGTGTTTTGAGCCTGAATTTGAGACTTAACGGGTACAGAAGATGCATCCACATATCGACTTTTGGGCACCTAAAAGATCGATTTTCAGTATGTTTCTTGCCTGTATATTGAAAATACTCTAGAACTAAGTAGGCATGTACAGATCACTTCTGGGACCCCAAAATATCGAATTTTCGGGTGTTTTGACCCTGAATTTGAGATATAAACGGGTACAGATGATGCATGCACATATCGACTTTGGACACTTAAAATATCGATTTTTAGCATGTGTTGAGCCTATATTTTGAAAACATTCTAGCACTGAGTAGGCATGTACAGATCGCTTCTGGGACCCCAAAATATCGAATTTTAGGGTGTTTTGAGCCTGAATTTGAGACTTAACGGGTACAAAAGATGCATCCACATATCGACTTTTGGGCACCTAAAAGATCGATTTTCAGTATGTTTCTTGCCTGTATATTGAAAATACTCTAACACGGAGTAGGCATGTACAGATCGCTTCTGGGACCCCAAAATATCGAATTTTTGGGTGTTTTGGGCCTGAATTTGAGATATCGACATTAGGCACCAAAAATATCGATTTTTAGCATGTTTTTTGCCTATATTTTGAAAATATTCTAGCACTGAGTAGGCATGTACAGATCGCGTATGGGACCCCAAAATATCGAATTTTCGGGTGTTTTGAGTCTGAATTTGAGATATAAACGGTTACAGAAGATGCATGCACATATTGACTTTGGGCACCTAAAATATCGATTTTCAGCATGTTTTGGGCCTGTATTTTGAAAATACTCTAACTAGGAGTAGTCATGTACAGATCGCTTCTGGGACCCAAAAATATCGAATTTTCTAGTGTTTTGAGCATGAATTTGAGATATAAACGGTTACAGAAGATGCATGCACATATTGACTTTGGGCACCTAAAATATCAATTTTCAGCATGTTTTGGGCCTGTATTTTGAAAATACTCTAAATAGGAGTAGGCATGTACTGATCGCTTCTGGGACCCAAAAATATCGAATTTTCGGGTGTTTTGAGCCAGAATTTGAGATATAAACGGGTACAGAAGATGCATGCACATATCGACTTTGGACACTTAAAATATCGATTGTTAGCATGTTTTGAGCATATATTTTGAAAACATTCTAGCACTGACTAGACATGTACAGATCACTTCTGGGACCCAAAATTATCGAATTTTCGGGTGTTTTGAGCCTGAATTTGAGATATAAACGGGTGCAGAAGATGCATACACATATTGACTTTGGTCACCTAAAATATCGATTTTCAGCTTGTTTTGGGCCTGTATTTTGAAAATACTCTAACACGGAGTAGGCAAGTACAGATCGCTTCTGGGACCCCATAATATCGAATTTTCGGGTGTTTTGAGCCTGAATTTGAGATATAAACGGGTACAGAAGATGCATCCACATATCGACTTTTGGGCACTTAAAAGATCGATTTTCAGTATGTTTTGGGCCTGTATATTGAAAATATTCTAGAACTAAGTAGGCATGTACAGATCACTTCTGGGACCCCAAAATATCGAATTTTCGGGTGTTTTGACCCTGAATTTGAGATATAAACGGGTACAGATGATGCATGCACATATCGACTTTGGACACTTAAAATATCGATTTTAAGCATGTGTTGAGCCTATATTTTGAAAACATTCTAGCACTGAGTAGGCATGTACAGATCGCTTCTGGGACCCAAAAATATCGAATTTTAGGGTGTTTTGAGCCTGAATTTGAGACTTAACGGGTACAGAAGATGCATCCACATATCGACTTTTGGGCACCTAAAAGATCGATTTTCAGTATGTTTCTTGCCTGTATATTGAAAATACTCTAACACGGAGTAGGCATGTACAGATCGCTTCTGGGACCCCAAAATATCGAATTTTTGGGTGTTTTGGGCCTGAATTTGAGATATCGACATTAGGCACCTAAAATACCGATTTTTAGCATGTTTTTTGCCTATATTTTGAAAATATTCTAGCACTGAGTAGGCATGTACAGATCGCGTCTGGGACCCCAAAATATCGAATTTTCGGGTGTTTTGAGTCTGAATTTGAGATATAAACGGTTACAGAAGATGCATGCACATATTGACTTTGGGCACCTAAAATATCGATTTTCAGCATGTTTTGGGCCTGTATTTTGAAAATACTCTAACTAGGAGTAGTCATGTACAGATCGCTTCTGGGACCCAAAAATATCGAATTTTCGAGTGTTTTTGAGCATGAATTTGAGATATAAACGGTTACAGAAGATGCATGCACATATTGACTTTGGGCACCTAAAATATCAATTTTCAGCATGTTTTGGGCCTGTATTTTGAAAATACTCTAAATAGGAGTAGGCATGTACTGATCGCTTCTGGGACCCAAAAATATCGAATTTTCGGGTGTTTTGAGCCAGAATTTGAGATATAAACGGGTACAGAAGATGCATGCACATATCGACTTTGGACACTTAAAATATCGATTGTTAGCATGTTTTGAGCCTATATTTTGAAAACATTCTAGCACTGACTAGACATGTACAGATCACTTCTGGGACCCAAAATTATCGAATTTTCGGGTGTTTTGAGCCTGAATTTGAGATATAAACGGGTATAGAAGATGCATGCACATATCGACTTTTGGGCCTTAAAAGATCGATTTTCAGTATGTTTTGGGCCTTTTTTTTTAAAATACTCTAACACTGAGTAGGCATGTACAGATCACTTTTGGGACCCCAAAATATCGAATTTTAGGGTGTTTTGAGGCTGAATTTGAGATATAAACGGGTGCAGATGATGCATGCACATATCGACTTTGGACACTTAAAATATCGATTTTTAGCATGTTTTGAGCCTATATTTTGAAAACATTTTAGCACTGAGTAGGCAAGTACAGATCGCTTCTGGTACCGAAAAATATCGAATTTTCGGGTGTTTTGAGGTTGAATTTGGGATATAAACGGGTGCAGAAGATGCATACACATATTGACTTTAATCACCTAAAATATCGATTTCCAGCTTGTTTTCGGCCTGTATTTTGAAAATACTCTAACACGGAGTAGGCAAGTAGAAATTGCTTCTTGGACCCCAAAATATCTTATTTTCGGGTGTTTTGAGCTTGAATTTGAGATATAAACGGGTACAAAAGATGCATCCACATATCGACTTTTGGGCACCTAAAATATCGATTTTGAGAATGTTTTGGGTCTGTATCTTGAAAACATTCTAACTAGGAGCAGGGATGTACAGATCGCTTCTAGGACATAAAAATACCGAATTTTCGGGTGTTTTGAGCATGAATTTGAGATATAAACGTTAACAGAAGATGCATGCACATATCGACTTTGGACACTTAAAATATCGATTGTTAGCATGTTTTGAGCCTATATTTTGAAAACATTCTAGCACTGACTAGACATGTACAGATCGCTTCTGGGACCCAAAATTATCTAATTTTCGGGTGTTTTGAGTTTGAATTTGAGATATAAACGAGTGCAGAAGATGCATGCATACACATGTTGACTTTATTCACCTAAAATATCGATTTTCAGTATGTTTTGGGCCTGTATTTTGAAAATACTCTAACACGGAGTAGGCATGTACAGTTCGCTTTTGGGCCCCCAAAATATCGAATTTTCGGGTGTTTTGGGCCTGAATTTGAGATATCGACTTTGGGCACCTAAAATATCGATTTTTAGCATGTTTTGGGCCTATATTTTGAAAATATTCTAGCACTAAGTAGGCATGTACAGATCACTTCTGGGACCCCAAAATATCGAATTTTCGGGTGTTTTGAGCCTGAATTTGAGATATAAACGGGTACAGATGATGCATGCACATATCGACTTTGGACACTTAAAATATCGAATTTCAGCATGTTTTGAGCCTATATTTTGAAAACATTCTAGAACTGAGTAGGCATGTACAGATCGCTTCTGGGACCCCAAAATATCGAATTTTCGGGTGTTTTGAGTCTGAATTTGAGATATAAACGGGTACATAAGATGCATTCACATATTGACATTGTTCACCTAAAATATCGATTTTCAGCATGTATTGGGCCTGTATTTTGAAAATACTGTAACACGGAGTAGGCATGTACAGATCGCTTCTGGGACCCAAAAATATCGAATTTTCGGGTGTTTCGAGAATGAATTTGAGATATAAACGGGTACTGAAGATGAATGCATATATCGACTTTTGGGCACCTAAAATATCGATTTTGAGCATGTTTTGGGTCTGTATCTTGTAAACATTCTAACTAGGAGAAGGCAAGTACAGATTGCTTCTAGTACCCAAAAATACCGAATTCTCGGGTGTTTTGAGCCTGAATTTGAGATATAAACGGGTACAGAAGATGCATGCACATATCGACTTTTGGGCCCGTAAAAGATCGATTTTCAGTGTGTTTTGGGCCTGTATTTTGAAAATACTCTAACACGGAGTAGGCATATACAGTTCCCGTCTGGGACACCAAAAAATCGAATTTTCGGGTGTTTTGGGCCTGAATTTAAGATATCGACTTTGGGCACCTAAAATATCGATTTTTAGCATGTTTTGGGCCTATATTTTGAAAATATTCTAACTCTAAGTAGGCATGTACAGATCACTTCTGGGACCCCAAAATATCGAATTTTCGGGTGTTTTGAGCCTGAATTTGAGATATAAACGGGTACAGATGATGCATGCACTTATCGACTTTGGACACTTAAAATATCAATTTTTAGCATGTTTTGAGCCTATATTTTTAAAAAATTCTAGCACAGATCGCTTCTGGGACCCAAAAATATCAAATTTTCGGGAGTTTTGAGGTTGAATTTGGAATATAAACGGGTACAGAAGATGCATGCACATATCGACTTTTGGGCACCTAAAAGATCGATTTTCAATATGTTTTGGGCCTGTATTTTGAAAATACTCTAACACTGAGTAGGCATGTACAGTTCGCTTCTGGGACCCCAAAATATCGAATTTTTGGGTGTTTTGGGCCTGAATTTGAGATATCGACTTTGGGCACCTAAAATATCGATTTTCAGCATGTTTTGGGCCTATTTCTTGAAAATATTCTACCACTAAGTAGGCATGTACAGATCACTTCTGGGACCCCAAAATATCGAATTTTCGGGTGTTTTGAGCATGAATTTGAGATATAAACGGGTACAGATGATGCATGCACATATCGACTTTGGACACTTAAAATATCGATTTTTAGCATGTTTTGAGCCTATATTTTGAAAACATTCTAGTACTGAGTAGGCATGTACAGATCGCTTCTGGGACCCAAAAATATCGAATTTTCGGGTGTTTTGAGGTTGAATTTGGGATATAAACGGATGCAGAAGATGCATACACATATTGACTTTGGTCACCTAAAATATCGATTTTCAACTTGTTTTGGGCCTGTATTTTGAAAATACTCTAACACGGAGTAGGCATGTACAGATCGCTTCTGGGCCCCCAAAATATCGAATTTTCAGGTGTTTTGAGCCTGAATTTGAGATATAAACGGGTACAGGAGATACATGCACATATTGACTTTGGGCACCTAAAATATCGATTTTCAGCATGTTTTCGGCCTGTATTTTGAAATTACTCTAACTACGAGTTACAGATCGACTTTGGACACTTAAAATATCGATTTTTAGCATGTTTTGAGCCTATATTTTGAAAACATTCTAGCACTGACTAGACATGTACACATCGCTTCTGGGACCCAAAATTATCGAAATTTCGGGTGTTTTGAGGTTGAATTTGAGATATAAACGAGTGCAGAAGATGCATACACATGTTGACTTTGGGCACCTAAAATATCGATTTTCACCATGTTTTGGGCCTGCATTTGAGTAGGCATGTACAGATCGCTTCCGGGACCCCAAAATATCGAATTTTTGGGTGTTTGGAGCCATAATTTGAGATATAAACGGGTACAGAAGATGCATGCACATATCGACTTTTGGGCACCTAAAAGATCGATTTTCAATATGTTTTGGGCCTGTATTTTAAAAATACTCTAACACTGAGTAGGCATGTACAGTTCGCTTCTGGGACCCCAAAATATCGAATTTTCGGGTGTTTTGGGCCTGAATTTAAGATATCGACTTTGGGCACCTAAAATATCGATTTTTAGCATGTTTTGGGCCTATATTTTGAAAATATTCTAGCACTAAGTAGGCATGTACAGATTACTTCTGGAACCCCAAAATATCGAATTTTCGGGTGTTTGGAGCCTGAATTGGAGATATAAACGGGTACAGGAGATGCATGCACATATCGACTTTTGGGCACCTAAAAGATCGATTTTCAGTATGTTTTGGGCCTGTATTTTGAAAATACTCTAACACAGAGTAGGCATGTACAGTTCGTTTCTGGGACCTCAAAATATCGAATTTTTGGGTGTTTTGGGTCTGAATTTGAGATATCGAATTTGGGCACCTAAAATATCGATTTTTAGCATGTTTTGGGCCTATATTTTGAAAATATTCTAGCACTAAGTAGGCATGTACAGATCACTTCTAGGACCCAAAAATATCGAATTTCTGTGTGTTTGAGCCTGAATTTAAGATATAAACGGGTACAGATGATGCATGCACATATCGACTTTGGACACATAGAATATCGATTTTTAGCATGTTTTGAGCAAATATTTTGAAAACATTCTAGCACTGAGTAGGCATGTACAGATCGCTTCTGGGACCCAAAAATATCGAATTTTTGGGTGTTTTGAGGTTGAATTTGGGATATAAACGGGTGCAGAAGATGCATACACATATTGACTTTGGTCAACTAAAATATCGATTTTTAGCTTGTTTTGGGCCTGTATTTTGAAAATACTCTAACACGGAGTAGGCAAGTACAGATCGCTTCTGGGACCCCAAAATATCGAATTTTCGGGTGTTTTGAGCCTGAATTTGGGATATAAACGGGTACAGAAGATGCATCCACATATCGACTTTTGGGCACCTAAATGATCGATTTTCAGTATGTTTTGGGCCTGTATATTGAAAATACTCTAACACGGAGTAGGCATGTACAGATCGCTTCTGGGACCCAAAAATATCGAATTTTTGGGTGTTTTGGGCCTGAATGTGAGATATAGACTTTGGGAACCTAAAATATCGATTTTTAGCATGTTTTGAGCCTATATTTTGAAAATATTCTAGCACTAAGTAGGCATGTACATATCACTTCTGGGACCCCAAAATATCGAATTTTCGGGTGTTTTGAGCCTGAATTTGAGATATAAACGGATACAGATTATGCATGCACATATCGACTTTGGACACCTAAAATATCGATTTTCAGCATGTTTTGAGCCTATATTTTGATAAAATTCTAGCACTAAGTAGGCATGTACAGATCGCTTCTGGGACCCAAAAATATCGAATTTTCGGGTGTTTTGAGGTTGAATTTGGGATATAAACGGGTACAGAAGATGCATGCACATATCGACTTTTGTGACCCTAAAAGATCGATTTTTAGTATGTTTTTAGCCTGTATTTTGAAAATACTCTAACACGGAGTAGGCATGTACAGTTCGCTTCTGGGACCCCACAATATCGAATTTTCGGGTGTTTTGGGCCTGAATCTGAGATATCGACTTTGGGCACCTAAAATATCGATTTTTAGCATGTTTTGGGCATATATTTTGAAAATATTCTAGCACTGAGTAGGCATGTACAGATCGCTTCTGGGACCCAAAAATATCTAATTTTCGGGTGTTTTGAGGTTGAATTTGAGATATAAACGAGTGCAGAAGATGCATACACATGTTGACTTTGGGCACCTAAAATAACGATTTTCAACATGTTTTGTGCCTGCATCTGAGTAGGCATGTACAGATCGCTTCTGGGACCCAAAATATCGAATTTTAGGGTGTTTTGAGCCTGAATTTGAGATATAAACGAGTACAGATGATGCATGCACATATCGACTTTGGACACATAAAATATCGATTTTTAGCATGTTTTGAGCCTATTTTTTGAAAAATTCTATCACTGAGTAGGCATGTACAACTCGCTTCTGGGACCCAAAAATATCGAATTTTCGGGTGTTTTGAGGTTGAATTTGAGATATAAACGAGTGCAGAAAATTCAAACACATGTTGACTTTGGGCACCTAAAAGATCGATTTTCAGTATGTTTTGGGCCTGTATTTTGAAAATACTCTAACACGGAGTAGGCATGTACAGTTCGCTTCTGGGACCCCAAAATATCGAATTTTCGGGTGTTTCGGGCCTGAATTTGAGATATCGTCTCTGGGCACCTAAAATATCGATTTTTAGCATGTTTTGGGCCTATATTTTGAAAATATTCTAGCACTGAGTAGGCATGTACAGATCGCTTCTGGGACCCAACAATTTCAATTTTCGGGTGTTTTGACCCTGAATTGGAGATATAAACGGGTACAGATGATGCATGCACATATTGACTTTGGACACTTAAAATATCGATTTTTAGCATGTTTTGAGCCTATATTTTGAAAATATTCTAGCACTGAGTAGGCATGTACAGATCGCTTCTGGTACCCGAAAATATTGAATTTTCGGGTGTTTTGAGGTTGAATTGGGATATAAACTTGTACAGAAGATGCATGCACATATCGACTTTAGGGCACCTAAAAGATCGATTTTCAGTATGTTTTGGGCCTGTATTTTGAAAATACTCTAACACGGAGTAGGCATGTACAGTTCGCTTCTAGGACCCCAAAATATCGAATTTTCGGGTGTTTCGGGCCTGAATTTGAGATATCGTCTCTGGGCACCTAAAATATCGATTTTTAGCATGTTTTGAGCCTATATTTTGAAAATATTCTCGCACTGAGTAGGCATGTACAGATCGCTTATGGGACCCCAAAATATCGAATTTACAGGTGTTTTGAGCCTGAATTTGAGATATAAACGGGTACAGAAGATGCATGAACATATTTACTTTTGGGCACCTAAAATATCGATTTTTAGCATGTTTTGAGCCTATATTTTGAAAAAAATTCTAGCGCTGAGTAGGCATGTACAGATCACTTCTGGGACCCAAAAATATCGAATTTTCGGGTGTTTTGAGGTTGAATTTGGGATATAAACGGGTACAGAAGATGCATGCACATATCGACCTTTGGGCACCTAAAAGATCGATTTCAGTATGTTTTGGGCCTGTATTTTGAAAATACTCTAACACGGAGTAAGCATGTAGAGTTCGCTTCTGGGACCCCACAATATCGAATTTTCGGGTGTTTTGGGCCTGAATATGATATATCGACTTTGGGCACCTAAAATATCGATTTTTAGCATGTTTTGAGCCTATATTTTGAAAATATTCTAGCACTGAGTAGGCATGTACAGATCGCTTCTGAGACCCCAAAATATCGAATTTTCGGGTGTTTTGAGCCTGAATTTGAGATAAAACGGGTACAGAAGATGCATGCACATATTGACTTTGGGCACCTAAAATATCGATTTTCAGCATGTTTTGGGCCTGTATTTTGAAAATACTCTAACTAGGAGTAGGCATGTACAGATCGCTTCTGGGACCCAAAAATATCGAATTTTCTGGTGTTTTGAGCCTGAATTTGAGATATAAACGGGTACAGAAGATGCATGCACATATCGACTTTGGACACTTAAAATATCGATTTTTAGCATGTTTTGAGCCTATATTTTGAAAACATTCTAGCACTGACTAGACATGTACAGATCGCTTCAGGGACCCAAAATTATCAAATTTTCGGGTGTTTAGAGGTTGAATTTGAGATAAAAACGATTGCAGAAGATGCATACACATGTTGACTTTGGTCACCTTAAATAATTATTGTTAGCATGTTTTGGGCCTGCATCTGAGTAGGCATGTACAGATTGCTTCTGGGACCCTAAAATATCGAATTTTCGAGTGTTTGGAGCCTGAATTTGAGATATAAACGGGTACAGAAGATGCATGCACATATCGACTTTTGGGCACCTAAAAGATCGATTTTCAGTATGTTTTTTGACTGTATATTGAAAATGCTCTAACACGGAATAGGCATGTACAGATCGCTTCTGGGACCCCAAAATATCGAATTTTCGGGTGTTTTGAGCCTGAATCCGAGATATAAACGGGTACAGAAGATGCATACACATATTGACTTTGGGCACCTAAAATAACGATTTTCAACATGTTTTGGGCCTGCATCTGAGTAGGCATGTACAGTTCGCTTCTGGGACCCCAAAATATCGAATTTTCGGGTGTTTTGGGCCTGAATTTGAGATATAGACTTTGGGCACCTAAAATATCGATTTTTAGCATGTTTTGGGCCTATATTTTGAAAATATTCTAGTACTAAGTAGGCATGTACAGATCACTTCTGGGACCCCAAAATATCGAATTTTCGGGTGTTTTGAGCTTGAATTTGAGATATAAACGGGTACAGATGATGCATGCACATATCGACTTTGGACACTTAAAATATCGATTTTTAGCATGTTTTGAGTCTTTATTTTGAAAATATTCTAGCACTGAGTAGGCATGTACAGATCGCTTCTGGTACCCGAAAAAATCGAATTTTCGGGTGTTTTGAGGTTGAATTTGGGATATAAACGGGTACAGAAGATGCATGCACATATCGACTTTAGGGCACCTAAAAGATCGATTTTCAGTATGTTTTAGGCCTGTATTTTGAAAATACTCTCACACGGAGTAGGCATGTACAGTTCGCTTCTGGGACCCCAAAATATCGAATTTTCGGGTGTTTCGGGCCTGAATTTGAGATATCGACTCTGGGCACCTAAAATATCGATTTTTAGCATGTTTTGGGCCTATATTTTGAAAATATTCTCGCACTGAGTAGGCATGTACAGATCGCTTCTGGGACCCCAAAATATCGAATTTTCAGGTGTTTTGAGCCTGAATTTGAGATATAAACGGGTACAGATTATACATGCACATATCGACTTTGGACACCTAAAATATCGATTTTCAGCTTGTTTTGGGCCTGTATTTTGAAAATACTCTAACACGGAGTAGGCAAGTACAGATCGCTTCTGGGACCCCAAAATATCTGATTTTCGGGTGTTTTGAGCATGAATTTGAGATATAAACGGGTACAGAAGATGCATCCACATATCGACTTTTGGGCACTTAAAAGATCGATTTTCAGTATGTTTTGGGCCTGTATATTGAAAATACTCAAACACGGAGTAGGCATGTACAGATCGCTTCTGGGACCCCAAAATATCGAATTTTTGGGTGTTTTGGGCAAAAATTTGAGATATCGACTTTGGGCACCTAAAATATCGATTTTTAGCATGTTTTGAGCCTATATTTTGAAAATATTCTAGCACTGAGTAGGCATGTACAGATCGCTTCTGGGACCCCAAAATATCGAATTTTCGGGTGTTTTGAGGTTGAATTTGGGATATAAACGGGTACAGAAGATGCATCCACATATCGACTTTTGGGCACCTAAAAGATCGATTTTCAGTATGTTTTGGGCCTGTATATTGAAAATACTCTAACACGGAGTAGGCATGTACAGATCGCTTTTTGGACCCCAAAATATCGAATTTTTGGGTGTTTTGGGCCTGAATTTGAGATATCGACTTATGGCAGCTAAAATATCGATTTTTAGCATGTTTTTAGCCTATATTTTGAAAATATTCTCGCACTGAGTAGGCATGTACAGATCGCTTCTGGGACCCAAAAATATCTAATTTTCGGGTGTTTTGAGGTTGAATTTGAGATATAAACGAGTGCAGAAGATGCATACACATGTTGACTTTGGGCACCTAAAATAACGATTTTCAACATGTTTTGTGCCTGCATCTGAGTAGGCATGTACAGATCGCTTCTGGGACCCAAAATATCGAATTTTAGGGTGTTTTGAGCCTGAATTTGAGATATAAACGGGTACAGAAGATGCATGCACATATCGACTTTTGGGCACCTAAAATATCGATTTTTATCATGTTTTGAGCCTATATTATGAAAGAAATTCTAGCACTGAGTAGGCATGTACAGATCGCTTCTGGGACCCAAAAATATCGAATTTTCGGGTGTTTTGAGGTTGAATTTGGGATATAAACGGGTACAGAAGATGCATGCGCATATCGACTTTTGGGCACCTTAAAGATCGATTTTCAGTATGTTTTGGGCCTGTATTTTGAAAATACTCTAACACGGAGTAGGCATGTTCAGTTCGCTTCTGGGACCCCAAAATATCGAATTTTCTGGTGTTTTGGGACTGAATTTGAGATATCGACTTTGGGCACCTAAAATATAGATTTTTAGCATGTTTTGGGCCTATATTTTGAAAATATTCTAGCACTAAGTAGGCATGTACATATCACTTCTGGGACCCCAAAATATCGAATTTTCGGGTGTTTTGAGCCTGAATTTGAGATATAAACGGATACAGATTATGCATGCACATATCGACTTTGGACACCTAAAATATCGATTTTCAGCATGTTTTGAGCCTATATTTTGATAAAATTCTAGCACTAAGTAGGCATGTACAGATCGCTTCTGGGATCCAAAAATATCGAATTTTCGGGTGTTTTGAGGTTGAATTTGAGATATAAACGAGTGCAGAAAATTCAAACACATGTTGACTTTGGGCACCTAAAAGATCGATTTTCAGTATGTTTTGGGCCTGTATTTTGAAAATACTCTAACACGGAGTAGGCATGTACAGTTCGCTTCTGGGACCCCAAAATATCGAATTTTCGGGTGTTTCGGGCCTGAACTTGAGATATCGTCTCTGGGCACCTAAAATATCGATTTTTAGCATGTTTTGGGCCTATATTTTGAAAATATTCTAGCACTGAGTAGGCATGTACAGATCGCTTCTGGGACCCAACAATTTCAATTTTCGGGTGTTTTGACCCTGAATTGGAGATATAAACGGGTACAGATGATGCATGCACATATTGACTTTGGACACATAAAATATCGATTTTTAGCATGTTTTGAGCCTATATTTTGAAAATATTCTAGCACTGAGTAGGCATGTACAGATCGCTTCTGGTACCCGAAAATATTGAATTTTCGGGTGTTTTGAGGTTGAATTGGGATATAAACGGGTACAGAAGATGCATGCACATATCGACTTTAGGGCACCTAAAAGATCGATTTTCAGTATGTTTTGGGCCTGTATTTTGAAAATACTCTAACACGGAGTAGGCATGTACAGTTCGCTTCTAGGACCCCAAAATATCGAATTTTCGGGTGTTTCGGGCCTGAATTTGAGATATCGTCTCTGGGCACCTAAAATATCGATTTTTAGCATGTTTTGAGCCTATATTTTGAAAATATTCTCGCACTGAGTAGGCATGTACAGATCGCTTATGGGACCCCAAAATATCGAATTTTCAGGTGTTTTGAGCCTGAATTTGAGATATAAACGGGTACAGAAGATGCATGAACATATTTACTTTTGGGCACCTAAAATATCGATTTTTAGCATGTTTTGAGCCTATATTTTGAAAAAAATTCTAGCGCTGAGTAGGCATGTACAGATCACTTCTGGGACCCAAAAATATCGAATTTTCGGGTGTTTTGAGGTTGAATTTGGGATATAAACGGGTACAGAAGATGCATGCACATATCGACCTTTGGGCACCTAAAAGATCGATTTCAGTATGTTTTGGGCCTGTATTTTGAAAATACTCTAACACGGAGTAAGCATGTAGAGTTCGCTTCTGGGACCCCACAATATCGAATTTTCGGGTGTTTTGGGCCTGAATATGAGATATCGACTTTGGGCACCTAAAATATCGATTTTTAGCGTGTATTGGGCCTATATATGGAAAATATTCTAGCACTAAGTAGGCATGTACATATCACTTCTGGGACCCCAAAATATCGAATTTTCGGATGTTTTGAGCCTGAATTTGAGATATAAACGGGTACAGATTATACATGCACATATCGACTTTGGACACCTAAAATATCGATTTCCAGCTTGTTTTGGGCCTGTATCTTGAAAATACTCTAAAACGCAGTAGGCAAGTACACATCGCTTCTGGGACCCCAAAATATCTAATTTTCGGGTGTTTTCAGCCTGAATTTGAGATATAAACGGGTACAGAAGATACATCCACATATCGACTTTTGTGACTCTAAAAGATCGATTTTCAGTATGTTTTGGGCCTGTATTTTGAAAACATTCTAACTAGGAGTAGGCATGTACAGTTTGTTTCTGGGACCCAAAAATATCGAATTTTCGGGTGTTTTGAGCCTGAATTTGAGATATAAACGGGTACAAAAGATGCATGCACATATCGACTTTGGACACTTAAAATATCGATTTTTAGCATGTTTTGAGCCTATATTTTGAAAACATTCTAGCAATGACTAGACATGTACAGATCGCTTCTGGGACCCAAAATTATCGAATTTTCGGGTGTTTTGAGTTTGAATTTGAGATATAAACGGGTGCAGAAGATGCATGCACATATCGACTTTTGGGCACCTAAAATATCGATTTTGAGCATGTTATGGGCCTGTATCTTGAAAACATTCTAACTAGGAGCAGGGATGTACAGATCGCTTCTAGGACCCAAAAACACCGAATTTTCTGGTGTTTTGAGCTTGAATTTGGGATATAAACGGGTACAGAAGATGCATGCACATATCGACTTTGGACACTTAAAATATCGATTTTTAGCATGTTTTGAGCCTATATTTTGAAAACATTCTAGCACTGACTAGACATGTTCATATCGCTTCTGGGACCCAAAATTATCGAATTTTCGGGTGTTTTGAGTTTGAATTTGAGATATAAACGAGTGCAGAAGATGCATACACATGTCGACTTTGGGCACCTAAAATATCGATTTTTAGCATGTTTTGGCCCTATATTTTGAAAATATTCTAGCACTAAGTAGGCAGGTACAGATCACTTCTGGGACCCCAAAATATCAAATTTTCGGGTGTTTTGAGACTGAATTTGAGATATAAACGGGTACAGAAGATGCATGCACATATCGACTTTGGACACTTAAAATATCGACTTTTAGCATGTTTTGAGCCTATATTTTGAAAAAATTCTAGCACTAAGTAGGCATGTACAGATCGCTTCTGGGACCCAAAAATATCGAATTTTCGGGTGTTTTGAGGTTGAATTTGGGATATAAACGGGTACAGAAGATGCATGCACATATCGACTTTTGTGACCCTAAAAGATCGATTTTCAGTAAGTTTTGGGCCTGTATATTGAAAATACTCTAACACGGAGTAGGCATGTACAGATCGCTTCTGGAACCCCAAAATATCGAATTTTTGGGTGTTTTGGGCCTGAATTTGATATATCGACTTTGGGCACCTAAGATATCGATTTTTTGCATGTTTTGGGCCTATATTTTGAAAATACTCTAACACTGAGTAGGCATGTACAGATCGCTTCTGGGTCCCAAAAATATCGAATTTTCGGGTGTTTTGAGCCTGAATTTGAGATATAAACGAGTACAGAAGATGCATGCACATATCGACTTTTGGGCACCTAAAATATCGATTTTGAGCATGTTTTGGGTCTGTATCTTGAAAACATTCTAACTAGGAGCAGGGATGTACCGATCGCTTCTAGGACCCAAAAATACCGAATTTTCGGGTGTTTTGAGCCTGAATTTGAGATATAAACGGGTACAGAAGATGCATGCACATATCGACTTTGGACACTTAAAATATCGATTTTTAGCATGTTTTGAGCCTATATTTTGAAAAAATTCTAGCACTGAGTAGGCATGTACAGATCGCTTCTGGGACCCAAAAATATCGAATTTTCGGGTGTTTTGAGGTTGAATTTGGGATATAAACGGGTACAGAAGATGCATGCACATATCGACTTTTGGGCACCTAAAAGATTGATTTTCAGTATGTTTTGGGCCTGTATTTTGAAACTACTCTAACACGGAGTAGGCATGTACAGTTCGCTTTTGGGACCCCAAAATATCGAATTTTCGGGTGTTTTGGGCCTGAATTTGAGATATCGACTTTGGGCACCTAAAATATCGATTTGTAGCATGTTTTGGGCCTATATTTTGAAAATATTCTAGCACTAAGTAGGCATGTACAGATCACTTCTGGGACCCCAAAATATCGAATTTTCTGGTGTTTTGAGCCTGAATTTGAGATATAAACGGGTACAGATGATGCATGCACATATCGACTTTGGACACTTAAAATATCGACTTTTAGCATGTTTTGAGCCTATATTTTGAAAAAATTCTAGCAATGAGTAGGCATGTACAGATCGCTTCTGGGACCCCAAAATATCGAATTTTCGGGTGTTTTGAGCCTGAATTTGAGATATAAACGAGTACAGAAGATGCATGCACATATCGACTTTTGGGCACCTAAAATATCGATTTTGAGCATGTTTTGGGTCTGTATCTTGAAAACATTCTAACTAGGAGCAGGGATGTACCGATCGCTTCTGGGACCCAAAAATACCGAATTTTCGGGTGTTTTGAGCCTGAATTTGAGATATAAACGGGTACAAAAGAAGCATGCACATATCGACTTTGGACACTTAAAATATCGATTTTTAGCATGTTTTGAGCCTATATTTTAAAAACATTCTAGCACTAACTAGACATGTACAGATCGCTTCTGGGACCCAAAATTATCGAATTTTCGGGTGTTTTGAGCCTGAATTTGAGATATAAACGGGTACAGATGATGTATGCACATATCGACTTTGGACTCTTAAAATATCGATTTTTAGTATGATTTGAGCCTATATTTTGAAAAAATTCTAGCACTGAGTAGGCATGTACAGATCGCTTCTGGGACAAAAAAATATCGATTTTTCGGGTGTTTTGAGGTTGAATTTGGGATATAAACGGGTACAGAAGATGCATGCACATATCGACTTTTGGGAACCTAAAATATCGATTTTCAGTATGTTTTGGGCCTGTATTTTGAAAATACTCTAACACAGAGTAGGCATGTACAGTTCGCTTTTGGGACCCCAAAATATCGAATTTTCGGGTGTTTTGGGCCTGAATTTGAGATATCGACTTTGGGCACCTAAAATATCGATTTGTAGCATGTTTTGGGCCTATATTTTGAAAATATTCTAGCACTAAGTAGGCATGTACAGATCACTTCTGGGACCCCAAAATATCGAATTTTCCGGTGTTTTGAGCCTGAATTTGAGATATAAACGGGTACAGATGATGCATGCACATATCGACTTTGGACACTTAAAATATCGACTTTTAGCATGTTTTGAGCCTATATTTTGAAAAAATTCTAGCAATGAGTAGGCATGTACAGATCGCTTCTGGGACCCCAAAATATCGAATTTTCGGGTGTTTTGAGCCTGAATTTGAGATATAAACGAGTACAGAAGATGCATGCACATATCGACTTTTGGGCACCTAAAATATCGATTTTGAGCATGTTTTGGGTCTGTATCTTGAAAACATTCTAACTAGGAGCAGAGATGTACCGATCGCTTCTAGGACCCAAAAATACCGAATTTTCGGGTGTTTTGAGCCTGAATTTGAGATATAAACGGGTACAGAAGATGCATGCACATATCGACTTTGGACACTTAAAATATCGATTTTTAGCATGTTTTGAGCCTATATTTTAAAAACATTCTAGCACTAACTAGACATGTACAGATCGCTTCTGGGACCCAAAATTATCGAATTTTCGGGTGTTTTGAGCCTGAATTTGAGATATAAACGGGTACAGATGATTCATGCACATATCGACTTTGGACACTTAAAATATCGATTTTTAGCATGTTTTGAGCCTATATTTTGAAAAAATTCTAGCACTAAGTAGGCATGTACAGATCGCTTCTGGGACCCAAAAATATCGAATTTTCGGGTGTTTTCAAGTTGAATTTGGGATATAAACGGGTACAGAAGATGCATACACATATCGACTTTTGGGAACCTAAAAGATTGATTTTCAGTATGTTTTGGGCCTTTGTTTTGAAAATACTCTAACACGGAGTAGGCAAGTACAGATCGCTGCTGGGACCCCAAAATATCAAATTTTCGGGTGTTTTGAGCCTGAATTTGAGATATAAACGGGTACGGAAGATGCATCCACATATCGACTTATGGGCACCTAAAAGATCGATTTTCAGTATGTTTTGGGCCTGTATATTGAAAATACTCTAACACGGAGTAGGCATGTACAGATCGCTTCTGTGACCCCAAAATATCGATTTTTTGGGTGTTTTGGGCCTGAATTTGAGATATCGACTTTGGGCACCTAAAATATCGATTTTTAGCATGTATTGGGCCTATATTTTGAAAATATTCTAGCACTGAGTAGGCATGTACAGATCGCTTCTGGTACCCCAAAATATCGAATTTTCGGGTGTTTTGAGCCTGAATTTGAGATATAAACGGGTACAGAAGATGCATGCACATATCGACTTTTGGACACTTAAAATATCGATTTTTAGCATGTTTTGAGCCTATATTTTGAAAACATTCTAGCACTGACTAGATATGTACAGATTGCTTCTGGGACCCAAAATTATCGAATTTTCGGGTGTTTTGAGGTTGAATTTGAGATATAAACGAGTGCAGAAGATGCATACACATGTTGACTTTGGGCACCTAAAATATCGATTTTCAGTATGTTTTGGGCCTGTATCTTAAATACTCTAACACAGAGTAGGCATGTACAGTTCGCTTTTGGGACCCAAAATATCGATTTTTCGGGTGTTTTGGGCCTGAATTTGAGATATCGACTTTGGGCACCTAAAATATCGATTTGTAGCATGTTTTGGGCCTATATTTTGAAAATATTCTAGCACTAAGTAGGCATGTACAGATCACTTCTGGGACCCCAAAATATCGAATTTTCGGGAGTTTTGAGCCTTAATTTGAGATATAAACGGGTACAGATGATGCATGCACATATCGACTTTGGACACTTAAAATATCGACTATTAGCATGTTTTGAGCCTATATTTTGAAAAAATTCTAGCACTGAGTAGGCACGTACAGATCGCTTCTGGGACCCAAAAATATCGAATTTTCGGGTGTTTTGATGTTGAATTTGGGATATAAACGGGAACAGAAGATGCATGCACATATCGACTTTTATGCACCTAAAAGATCGATTTTCAGTATGTTTTGGGCCTGTATTTTGAAAATACTCTAACTAAGAGTAGGCATGTACAGTTCGCTTCTAGGACCCCACAATATCGAATTTTCGGGTGTTTTGGGCCTGAATTTGAGATATCGACTTTGGGCACCTAAAATATCGATTTTTAGCATGTTTTAGGCCTATATTTTGAAAATATTCTAGCACTAAGTAGGCATGTACAGATCACTTCTGGGACTCCAAAATATCAAATTTTCGGGTGTTTTGAGCCTGAATTTGAGATATAAACGGGTACAGATGATGCATGCACATATCGACTTTGGACACTTAAAATATCGATTTTTAGCATGTTTTGAACCTATATTTTAAAAACATTCTAGCACTAACTAGACATGTACAGATCGCTTCTGGGACCCAAAATTATCGAATTTTCGGGTGTTTTGAGCCTGAATTTGAAATATAAACGGGTACAGATGATGCATGCACATATCGACTTTGGACACTTAAAATATCGATTTTTAGCATGTTTTGAGCCTATATTTTGACAAAAATCTAGCACTGAGTAGGCATGTACAGATCGCTTCTGGGACCCAAAAATATCGAATTTTCGGGTGTTTTGAGGTTGAATTTGGGATATAAACGGGTACAGAAGATGCATGCACATATCGACTTTTGGGAACCTAAAAGATTGATTTTCAGTATGTTTTGGGCCTGTATTTTGAAACTACTTTAACGCGGAGTAGGCATGTACAGTTCGCTTCTGGGACCCCACAATATCGAATTTTCGAGTGTTTTGGGCCTGAATTTGAGATATCGACTTTGGGCACCTAAAATATCGATTTTTAGCATGTTTTAGGCCTATATTTTGAAAATATTCTAGCACTAAGTAGGCATGTACAGATAACTTATGGGACTCCAAAATATAAAATTTTCGGGTGTTTTAAGCCTGAATTTGAGATATAAACGGGTACAGAAGATGCATGCACATATCGACTTTTGGACACTTAAAATATCGATTTTTAGCATGTTTTGAGCCTATATTTTGAAAACATTCTAGCACTGACTAGATATGTACAGATTGCTTCTGGGACCCAAAATTATCGAATTTTCGGGTGTTTTGAGGTTGAATTTGAGATATAAAGGAGTGCAGAAGATGCATACACATGTTGACTTTGGGCACCTAAAATATCGATTTTCAGTATGTTTTGGGCCTGTATCTTAAATACTCTAACACAGAGTAGGCATGTACAGTTCGCTTTTGGGACCCAAAATATCGATTTTTCGGGTGTTTTGGGCCTGAATTTGAGATATCGACTTTGGGCACCTAAAATATCGATTTGTAGCATGTTTTGGGCCTATATTTTGAAAATATTCTAGCACTAAGTAGGCATGTACAGATCACTTCTGGGACCCCAAAATATCGAATTTTCGGGTATTTTGAGCCTTAATTCGAGATATAAACGGGTACAGATGATGCATGCACATATCGACTTTGGACACTTAAAATATCGACTATTAGCATGTTTTGAGCCTATATTTTGAAAAAATTCTAGCACTGAGTAGGCACGTACAGATCGCTTCTGGGACCCAAAAATATCGAATTTTCGGGTGTTTTGAGGTTGAATTTGGGATATAAACGGGAACAGAAGATGCATGCACATATCGACTTTTGTGCACCTAAAAGATCGATTTTCAGTATGTTTTGGGCCTGTATTTTGAAAATACTCTAACTAAGAGTAGGCATGTACAGTTCGCTTCTAGGACCCCACAATATCGAATTTTCGGGTGTTTTGGGCCTGAATTTGAGATATCGACTTTGGGCACCTAAAATATCGATTTTTAGCATGTTTTAGGCCTATATTTTGAAAATATTCTAGCACTAAGTAGGCATGTACATATCACTTATGGGACTCCAAAATATCAAATTTTCGGGTGTTTTGAGCCTGAATTTTAAATATAAACGGGTACAGATGATGCATGCACATATCGACTTTGGACACTTAAAATATCGATTTTTAGCATGTTTTGAACCTATATTTTATAAACATTCTAGCACTAACTAGACATGTACAGATCGCTTCTGGGACCCAAAATTATCGAATTTTCGGGTGTTTTGAGCCTGAATTTGAGATATAAACGGGTACAAATGGTGCATGCACATATCGACTTTGGACACTTAAAATATCGATTTTTAGCATGTTTTGAGCCTATATTTTGAAAAAAATCTAGCACTGAGTAGGCATGTACAGATCGCTTCTGGGACCCAAAAATATCGAATTTTCGGGTGTTTTGAGGTTGAATTTGGGATATAAACGGGTACAGAAGATGCATGCACATATCGACTTTTGGGAACCTAAAAGATCGATTTTCAGTATGTTTTGGGCCTGTATTTTGAAACTACTTTAACGCGGAGTAGGCATGTACAGTTCGCTTCTGGGACCCCACAATATCGAATTTTCGAGTGTTTTGGGCCTGAATTTGAGATATCGACTTTGGGCACCTAAAATATCGATTTTTAGCATGTTTTGGGCCTATATTTTGAAAATATTCTAGCACTAAGTAGGCATGTACAGATCACTTATGGGACCCCAAAATATCGAATTTTCTGGTGTTTTGAGCCTGAATTTGAGATATAAACGGGTACAGATGATGCATGCACATATCGACTTTGGACACTTAAAATATCGATTTTTAGCATGTTTTGAACCTTTTTTTTGAAAAAATTCTAGCACTGAGTAGGCATGCACAGATCGCTTCTGGGACCCAAAAATATCGAATTTTCGGGTGTTTTGAGATTGAATTTGGGATATAAACGGGTGCAGAAGATGCATACACATATTGACTTTGGTCACCTAAAATATCGATTTTCAGCTTGTTTTGAGCCTTTGTTTTGAAAATACTCTAACACGGAGTAGGCAAGTACAGATCGCTTCTGGGACCCCAAAATATCGAATTTTCGGGTGTTTTGAGCCTGAATTTGAGATATAAACGGGTACGGAAGATGCATCCACATATCGACTTATGGGCACCTAAAAGATCGATTTTCAGTATGTTTTGTGCCTGTATATTGAAAATACTCTAAGACGGAGTAGGCATGTACAGATCGCTTCTGTGATCCCAAAATATCGATTTTTTCGGTGTTTTGGGCCTGAATTTGAGATATCGACTTTAGGCACCTAAAATATCGATTTTTAGCATGTATTGGGCCTATATTTTGAAAATATTCTAGCACTGAGTAGGCATGTACAGATCGCTTCTGGTACCCCAAAATATCGAATTTTCGGGTGTTTTGAGCCTGAATTTGAGATATAAACGGGTACAGAAGATGCATGCACATATCGACTTTTGGACACTTAAAATATCGATTTTTAGCATGTTTTGAGCCTATATTTTGAAAACATTCTAGCACTGACTAGACATGTACAGATCGCTTCTGGGACCCAAAATTATCGAATTTTCGGGTGTTTTGAGGTTGAATTTGAGATATAAACGAGTGCAGAAGGTGCATACACATGTTGACTTTGGGCACCTAAAATATCGAATTTCAGCATGTTTTGGGCCTGCATCTGAGTAGGCATGTACAGATCGCTTCTGGGACCCAAAAATATCGAATTTTCGGGTGTTTGGAGCCTGAATTTGAGATATAAACGGGTACAGAAGATGCATCCACATATCGACTTTTGGGCACCTAAAAGATCGATTTTCAGTATGTTTTGGGCCTGTATTTTGAAAATACTCTAACACGGAGTAGGCATGTACAGTTCGCTTCTGGGACCCAAAAATATCGAATTTTCGTGTGTTTTGGGCCTGAATTTGAGATATCGACTTTGGGCACCTAAAATATCGATTTGTAGCATGTTTTGGGCCTATATTTTGAAAATATTCTAGCACTAAGTAGGCATGTACAGATCACTTCTGGGACCCCAAAATATCGAATTTTCGGGTGTTTTGAGCCTGAATTTGAGATATAAACGGGTACAGATGATGCATGCACATATCGACTTTGGACACTTAAAATATCGACTTTTAGCATGTTTTGAGGCTATATTTTGAAAAAATTCTAGCACTGAGTAGGCACGTACAGATCGCTTCTGGGACCCTAAAATATCGAATTTTCGGGTGTTTTGAGGTTGAATTTGGGATATAAACGGGTGCAGAAGATGCATACACATATTGACTTTGGTCACCTAAAATATCGATTTTCAGCTTGTTTTGAGCCTTTATTTTGAAAATACTCTAACACGGAGTAGGCAAGTACAGATCGCTTCTGGGACCCCAAAATATCGAATTTTCGGGTGTTTTGAGCCTGAATTTGAGATATAAACGGGTACAGAAGATGCATCCACATATCGACTTATGGGCACCTAAAAGATCGATTTTCAGTAAGTTTTGGGCCTGTATATTGAAAATACTCTAACACGGAGTAGGCATGTACAGATCGTTTCTGGGACCCCAAAATATCGATTTTTTGGGTGTTTTTGGCCTGAATTTGAGATATCGACTTTGGTCTCTTAAAATATCGATTTTTAGCATGTTTTGAGCCTATATTTTGAAAACATTCTAGCACTGACTAGACATGTACAGATCGCTTCTAGTACCCCAAAATATCGAATTTTCGGGTGTTTTGAGCCTGAATTTGAGATATAAACGGGTACAAAAGATGCATGCACATATCGACTTTTGGACACTTAAAATATCGATTTTTAGCATGTTTTGAGCATATATTTTGAAAACATTCTAGCACTGACTAGACATGTACAGATCGCTTCTAGGACCCAAAATTATCGAATTTTCGGGTGTTTTGAGGTTGAATTTGAGATATAAACGAGTGTAGAAGATGCATACACATGTTGACTTTGGGCACCTAAAATATCGATTTTCAGCATGTTTAGGGCCTGCATCTGAATAGGCATGTACAGATCGCTTATGGGACCCAAAAATATCGGATTTCCGGGTGTTTGGAGCCTGAATTTGAGATACAAACGGGTACAGAAGATACATGCACATATCGACTTTTGGGCACCTAAAAGATCGATTTTCAGTATGTTTTGGGCCTGTATTTTGAAAATACTCTAACACGGAGTAGGCATGTACAGTTCGCTTCTGGGACCGCAAAATATCGAATTTTCGGGTGTTTTGGGCCTGAATTTGAGATATCGACTTTGGGCACCTAAAATATCGATTTTTAGCATGTTTTGGGCCTATATTTTGAAAATATTCTAGCACTAAGTAGGCATGTACAGATCGCTTCTGGGTCACAAAATTATCGAATTTTCGGGTGTTATGAGGTTGAATTTGAGATATAAACGAGTGCAGAAGATGCATACACATGTTGACTTTGGGCACCTAAAATATCGATTTTCAGCATGTTTTGGGCCTGCATCTGAGTAGGCATGTACAGATCGCTTCTGGGACCCAAAAATATCGAATTTTCGGGTGTTTTGAGCCTGAATTTGAGATATAAACGGGTACAGAAGATGCATGCACATATCGACTTTTGGGCACCTAAAAGATCGATTTTCAGTATGTTTTGGTCCTGTATTTTGAAAATACTCTAACACGGAGTAGGCATGTACAGTTCGCTTCTGGGACCCCAAAATATCGAATTTTCGGGTATTTTGGGCCTGAATTTTAAATATCGACTTTGGGCACCTAAAATATCGATTTTTAGCATGTTTTGGGCCTATATTTTGAAAAAATTCTAGCACTAAGTAGGCATGTACAGATCACTTCTGGGACCCCAAAATATCGAATTTTAGGGTGTTTTAAGCCTGAATTTGAGATATAAACGGGTACAGAAGATGCATGCACATATCGACTTTGGACACTTAAAATATTGATTTTTAGCATGTTTTGAGCCTATATTTTGAAAATATTCTAGCACTGACTAGACATGTACAGATCGCTTCTGGGACCCAAAAATATCGAATTTTCGGGTGTTTGGAGCCTGAATTTGAGATATAAACGGGTATAGAAGATGCATGCACATATCGACTTTTGGGCACCTAAAAGATCAATTTTCAGTATGTTTTGGGCCTGTATTTTGAAAATACTTTAACACGGAGTAGGCATGTACAGTTTGCTTCTGGGACCACAAAATATCGAATTTTCGTGTGTTTTGGGCCTGAATTTGAGATATCGTCTTTGGGCACCTAAAATATCGATTTTTAGCATGTTTTGGGCCTATATTTTGAAAATATTCTAGCACTAAGTTGGCATGTACAGATCACTTCTGAAACCCCAAAATATCGAATTTCGGGTGTTTTGAGCCTGAATTTGAGATATAAACGGGTACAGATGATGCATGCCCATATCGACTTTGGACACATAAAATATCGATTTTTAGCATGATTTGAGCCTATATTTTGAAAACATTCTAGCACTGAGTAGGCATGTACAGATCGCTTCTTGGACCCAAAAATATCGAATTTTCGGGTGTTTTGAGGTTGAATTTGGGATATAAACGGGTGCAGAAGATCCATACACATATTGACTTTGGTCACCTAAAATATCGATTTTCAGCTTGTTTTGGGCCTGTATTTTGAAAATACTCTAACACGGAGTAGGCATGTAAAGTTCGCTTTTGGGACACCAAAATATCGAATTCTCGGGTGTTTTGGGTCTGAATTTGAGATATCGACTTTGTGCACCTAAAATATCGATTTTTAGCATGTTTTGGGCCTATATTTTGAAAATACTCTAACACGGAGTAGGCAAGTACAGATCGCTTCTGAGATCCCAAAATATCGAATTTTCGGGTGTTTTGAGCTTGAATTTGAGATATAAACGGGTACAGATGATGCATGCACATATCGACTTTGGACACTTAAAATATCGATTTTTAGCATGTTTTGAACCTATATTTTGAAAAAATTCTAGCACTGAGTAGGCATGTACAGATCGCTTCTGGGACCCCAAAATATCGAATTTTCGGGTGTTTTGAGCCTGAATTTGAGATATAAACGGGTACAGAAGATGCATCCACATATCGACTTATGGGCACCTAAAAGATCGATTTTCAGTATGTTTTGGGCCTGTATATTGAAAATACTCTAACACGGAGTAGGCATGTACAGATCGCTTCTGGGACCCCAAAATATCGATTTTTTGGGTGTTTTTGGCCTCAATTTGAGATATCGACTTTCGGCACCTAAAATATCGATTTTTTGCATGTATTGGGCCTATATTTTGAAAATATTCTAGCACTGAGTAGGCATGTACAGATCGCTTCTAGTACCCCAAAATATCGAATTTTCGGGTGTTTTGAGGTTGAATTTGAGATATAAACGGGTACAGAAGATGCATGCACATATCGACTTTTGGACACATAAAATATCGATTTTTAGCATGTTTTGAGCCTATATTTTGAAAACATTCTAGCACTGACTAGACATGTACAGATCGCTTCTGGGACCCAAAATTATCGAATTTTCGGGTGTTTTGAGGTTGAATTTGGGATATAAACGGGTACAGAAGATGCATGCACATATCGATTTTTGTGCACCTAAAAGATCGATTTTCAGTATGTTTTGGGCCTGTATTTTGAAAATACTCTAACTACGAGTAGGCATGTACAGTTCGCTTCTGGGACCCCACAATATCGAATTTTCGGGTGTTTTGGGCCTGGATTTGAGATATCGATTTTGGGCACCTAAAATATCGATTTTTAGCATGTTTTGGGCCTATATTTTGAAAATATTCTAGCACTAAGTAGGCATGTACAGATCACTTCTGGGACCCCAAAATATCGAATTTTCGGGTGTTTTGAGCCTGAATTTGAGATATAAACGGGTACAGATGATGCATGCACATATCGACTTTGGACACTTAAAATATCGATTTTTAGAATGTTTTGAGCCTATATTTTGAAAAAATTCTAGCACTGAGTAGGCATGTACAGATCGCTTCTGGGACCCAAAAATATCGAATTTTCGGGTGTTTTGAGGTTGAATTTGGGATATAAACGGGTGCAGAAGATGCATACACATATTGACTTTGGTCACCTAAAATATCGATTTTCAGCTTGTTTTGAGCCTATATTTTGAAAATACTCTAACACGGAGTAGGCAAGTACAGATCGCTTCTGGGACCACAAAATATCGAATTTTCGGGTGTTTTGAGCCTGAATTTAAGATATAAAACGGGTACAGAAGATGCATGCACATATCGACTTATGGGCACCTGAAAGATCGATTTTCAGTATGTTTTGGGACTGTATATTGAAAATACTCTAACACGGAGTAGGCATGAACAGATCGCTTCTGGGACCCCAAAATAACCATTTTTTTGGTGTTTTGCGACTGAATTTGAGATATCGACTTTGGGCACTTAAAATATCGATTTTTAGCATGTTTTGAGCCTATATTTTGAAAACATTCTAGCACTGACTAGACATGTACAGATCGCTTCTAGTACCCCAAAATATCGAATTTTCGGGTGTTTTGAGCCTGAATTTGAGATATAAACGGGTACAGAAGATGCATGCACATATCGACTTTTGGACACTTAAAATATCGATTTTTAGCATGTTTTGAGCCTATATTTTGAAAACATTCTAGCACTGACTAGACATGTACAGATCGCTTCTAGGACCCAAAATTATAGAATTTTCGGGTGTTTTGAGGTTGAATTTGAGATATAAACGAGTGTAGAAGATGCATACACATGTTGACTTTGGGCACCTAAAATATCGATTTTCAGCATGTTTAGGGCCTGCATCTGAATAGGCATGTACAGATCGCTTCTGGGACCCAAAAATATCGAATTTCCGGGTGTTTGGAGACTGAATTTGAGATAAAAACGGGTACAGAAGATACATGCACATATCGACTTTTGGGCACCTAAAAGATCGATTTTCAGTATGTTTTGGGCCTGTATTTTCAAAATACTCTAACACGGAGTAGGCATGTACAGTTCGCTTCTGGGACCCCAAAATATTGAATTTTCGGGTGTTTTGGGCCTGAATTTGAGATATCGACTTTGGGCACCTAAAATATCGATTTTTAGCATGTTTTGGGCCTATATTTTGAAAATATTCTAGCACTAAGTAGGCATGTACAGATCACTTCTGAAACCCCAAAATATCGAATTTTCGGGTGTTTTGAGCCTGAATTTGAGATATAAACGGGTACAGATGATGCATGCACATATCGACTTTGGATACTTAAAATATCGATTTTTAGGACGTTTTGAGTTTATATTTTGAAAACATTCTAGCACTGAGTAGGCATGTACAGATCGCTTCTGGGACCCAAAAATATCGAATTTTCGGGTGTTTTGAGGTTGAATTTGGGATATAAACGGGTGCAGAAGATGCATACACATATTGACTTTGGTCACCTAAAATATCGATTTTCAGCTTGTTATGACCCTTTATTTTGAAAATACTCTAACACGGAGTAGGCAAGTACAGATCGCTTCTGGGATCCAAAAATATCGATTTTTTGGGTGTTTTGGGCCTGAATTTGAGATATCGACTTTGAGCACCTAAAATATCGATTTTTAGCATGTATTGGGCCTATATTTTGAAAATATTCTAGCACTGAGTAGGCATGTACAGATCGCTTCTGGTACCCCAAAATATCGAATTTTCGGGTGTTTTGAGCCTGAATTTGAGATATAAACGGGTACAGAAGATGCATGCACATATCGACTTTTGTACACTTAAAATATCGATTTTTAGCATGTTTTGAGCCTATATTTTGAAAACATTCTAGTACTGACTAGACATGTACAGATCGCTTCTGGGACCCAAAAATATCGAATTTTCGGGTGTTTGGAGCCTGAATTTGAGATATAAACGGGTACAGAAGATGCATCCACATATCGACTTTTGGGCACCTAAAAGATCGATTTTCAGTATGTTTTGGGCCTTTATTTTGAAAATACTCTAACACGGAGTAGGCATGTACAGTTCGCTTCTGGGACCCCAAAATATCGAATTTTCGGGTGTTTTGGGTCTGAATTTGAGATATCGACTTTGGGCACCTAAAACATCGATTTTTAGCATGTTTTGGGCCTATATTTTGAAAATATTCTAGCACTAAGTAGGCATGTACAGATCACTTCTGGGATCCAAAAATATCGAATTTTCGGGTGTTTTGAGCCTGAATTTGAGATATAAACGGGTACAGATGATGCATGCACATATCGACTTTGGACACTTAAAATATCGATTTTTCGCATGTTTTGAGCCTATATTTTGAAAAAATTCTAGCACTGAGTAGGCATGTACAGATCGCTTCTGGGTCCCAAAATTATCGAATTTTCGAGTGTTTTGAGGTTGAATTTGAGATATAAACAAGTGCAGAAAATGCATACACATGTTGACTTTGGGCACCTAAAATATCGATTTTCAGCATGTTTTGGGCTTGCATCTGAGTAGGCATGTACAGATCGCTTCTGGGACCCAAAAATATCGAATTTTCGGGTGTTAGGAGCCTGAATTTGAGATATAAACGGGTACAGAAGATGCATGCACATATCGACTTTTGGGCACCTAAAAGATCGATTTTCAGTATGTTTTGGGCCAGTATTTTGAAAATACTCTAACACGGAGTAGGCATGTACAGTTCGCTTCTGGGACCCCAAAATATCGAATTTTCGGGTGTTTTGGGCCTGAATTTTAAATATCGACTTTTGGCACCTAAAATATCGATTTTTAGCATGTTTTATGCCTATATTTTAAAAAAATTCTAGCACTAAGTAGGCATGTACAGATCACTTCTGGGACCCCAAAATATCGAATTTTCGGGTGTTTTAAGCCTGAATTTGAGATATGAACGGGTACAGAAGATGCATGCACATATCGACTTTGGACACTTAAAATATTGATTTTTAGCATGTTTTGAGCCTATATTTTGAAAATATTCTAGCACTGACTAGACATGTACAGATCGCTTCTGGGACCCAAAAATATCAAATTTTCGGGTGTTTGGAGCCTGAATTTGAGATATAAACGGGTATAGAAGATGCATGCACATATCGACTTTTGGGCACCTAAAAGATCGATTTTCAGTATGTTTTGGGCCTGTATTTTGAAAATACTTTAACACGGAGTAGGCATGTACAGTTTGCTTCTGGGACCGCAAAATATCGAATTTTCGGGTGTTTTGGGCCTGATTTTGAGATATCGACTTTGGGCACCTAAAATATCGATTTTTAGCATGTTTTGGGCCTATATTTTGAAAATATTCTAGCACTAAGTAGGCATGTACAGATCACTTCTGAAACCCCAAAATATCGAATTTCGGGCGTTTTGAACCTGAATTTGAGATATAAACGGGTACAGATGATGCATGCCCATATCGACTTTGGACACTTAAAATATCGATTTTTAGCATGATTTGAGCCAATATTTTGAAAACATTCTAGCACTGAGTAGGCATGTACAGATCGCTTCTTGGACCCAAAAATATCGAATTTTCGGGTGTTTTGAGGTTGAATTTGGGATATAAACGGGTGCAGAAGATGCATACACATATTGACTTTGGTCACCTAAAATATCGATTTTCAGCTTGTTTTGGGCCTGTATTTTGAAAATACTCTAACACGGAGTAGGCATGTAAAGTTCGCTTTTGTGACCCCAAAATATCGAATTCTCGGGTGTTTTGGGTCTGAATTTGAGATATCGACTTTGGGCACCTAAAATATCGATTTTTAGCATGTTTTGGGCCTGTATATTGAAAATACTCTAACACGGAGTAGGCATGTACAGATCGCTTCTGGGACCCCAAAATATCGAATTTTCGGGTGTTTTAAGCCTGAATTTGAGATATAAACGGGTACAGAAGATGCATGCACATATCAACTTTGGACACTTAAAATATTGATTTTTAGCATGTTTTGAGCCTATATTTTGAAAATATTCTAGCACTGACTAGACATGTACAGATCGCTTCTGGGAACCAAAAATATCGAATTTTCGGGTGTTTGGAGCCTGAATTTGAGATATAAACGGGTATAGAAGATGCATGCACATATCGACTTTTGGGCACCTAAAAGATCGATTTTCAGTATGTTTTGGGCCTGTATTTTGAAAATACTTTAACACGGAGTAGGCATGTACAGTTTGCTTCTGGGACCGCAAAATATCGAATTTTCGGGTGTTTTGGGCCTGAATTTGAGATATCGACTTTGGGCACCTAAAATATCGATTTTTAGCATGTTTTGGGCCTATATTTTGAAAATATTCTAGCACTAAGTTGGCATGTACAGATCACTTCTGAAACCCCAAAATTTCGAATTTCGGGAGTTTTGAGCCTGAATTTGAGATATAAACGGGTACAGATGATGCATGCACATATCGACTTTGGACACTTAAAATATCGATTTTTAGCATGTTTTGAACCTATATTTTGAAAAAATTCTAGCACTGAGTAGGCATGTACAAATCGCTTCTGGGACCCAAAAATATCGAATTTTCGGGTGTTTTGAGGTTGAATTTGGGATATAAACGGGTGCAGAAGATGCATACACATATTGACTTTGGTCACCTAAAATATCGATTTTCAGCTTGTTTTAAGCCTTTATTTTGAAAATACTCTAACACGGAGTAGGCAAGTACAGATCGCTTCTGGGACCCCAAAATATCGAATTTTCGGGTGTTTGGAGCCTGAATTTGAGATATAAATGGGTACAGAAGATGCATCCACATATCGACTTATGGGCACCTAAAAGATCGATTTTCAGTATGTTTTGGGCCTGTATATTGAAAATACTCTAACACGGAGTAGGCATGTACAGATCGCTTCTGGGACCCCAAAATTTCGATTTTTTGGGAGTTTTTGTCCTGAATTTGAGATATCGACTTTGGGCACCTAAAATATCGATTTTTTGCATGTATTGGGCCTATATTTTGAAAATATTCTAGCACTGAGTAGGCATGTACAGATCGCTTCTGGTACCCCAAAATATCGAATTTTCGGGTGTTTTGAGGTTGAATTTGAGATATAAACGGGTACAGAAGATAAATGCACATATCAACTTTTGGACACATAAAATATCGATTTTTAGCATGTTTTGAGCCTATATTTTGAAAACATTCTAGCACTGACTAGACATGTACAGATCGCTTCTGGGACCCAAAATTATCGAATTTTCGGGTGTTTTGATTTTGAATTTGAGATATAAACGAGTGCAGAAGGCGCATACACATGTTGACTTTGGGCACCTAAAATATCGATTTTCAGTATGTTTTGGGCCTGTATTTTGAAAATACTCTAACACAGAGTAGGCATGTACAGTTCGCTTTTGGGACTGCAAAATATCGAATTTTCGGGTGTTTTGGGCCTGAAATTGAGATATCGACTTTGGGCACCTAAAATATCGATTTTTAGCATGTTTTGGGCCTATATTTTGAAAATATTCTAGCACTAAGTAAGCATGTACAGATCACTTCTGGGACCCAAAAATATCGAATTTTCGGGTGTTTTGAGGTTGAATTTGGGATATAAACGGGTACAGAAGATGCATGCACATATCGACTTTTGTGCACCTAAAAGATCGATTTTCAGTATGTTTTGGGCCTGTATTTTGAAAATACTCTAACTAGGAGTAGGCATGTACAGTTCGCGTCTTGGACCCCACAATATCGAATTTTCAAGTGTTTTGGGCCTGAATTTGAGATATCGACTTTGGGCACCTAAAATATTGATTTTAGCATGTTTTGGGCCTATATTTAGAAAATATTCTAGCACTAAGTAGGCATGTACAGATCACTTCTGGGACCCCAAAATATCGAATTTTCGGGTGTTTTGAGCCTGAATTTGAGATATAAACGGGTACAGATGATGCATGCACATATTGACTTTGGTCACCTAAAATAACGATTTTCAGCTTGTTTTGAGCCTATATTTTGAAAATACTCTAACACGGAGTAGGCAAGTACAGATCGCTTCTGGGACCCCAAAATATCGAATTTTCGGGTGTTTTGAGCCTGAATTTGAGATATCGACTTTGGGCACTTAAAATATCGATTTTTAGCATGTTTTTAGCCTATGTTTTGAAAATATTCTAGCACTGGGTAGGCATGTACAGATCGCTTCTGGTACCCAAAAATATCGAATTTCCGGGTGTTTGGAGCCTGAATTTGAGATAAAAACGGGTACAGAAGATACATGCACATATCGACTTTTGGGCACCTAAAAGATCGATTTTCAGTATGTTTTGGGCCTGTATTTTCAAAATCCTCTAACACGGAGTAGGCATGTACAAAATATCGAATTTTCGGGTGTTTTGGGCCTGAATTTGAGATATCGACTTTGGGCACCTAAAATATCGATTTTTAGCATGTATTGGGCCTATATTTTGAAAATATTCTAGCACTGAGTAGGCATGCACAGATCGCTTCTGGTACCCCAAAATATCGAATTTTCGGGTGTTTTGAGCCTGAATTTGATATATAAACGGGTACAGATGATGCATGCACATATCGACTTTTGTACACTTAAAATATCGATTTTTAGCATGTTTTGAGCCTATATTTTGAAAACATTCTAGCACTGACTAGACATGTACAGATCGCTTCTGGGACCCAAAAATATCGAATTTTCGGGTGTTTGGAGCCTGAATTTGAGATATAAACGGGTACAGAAGATGCATCCACATATCGACTTTTGGGCACCTAACAGATCGATTTTCAGTATGTTTTGGGCCTTTTTTTTGAAAATACTCTAACACGGAGTAGGCATGTACAGTTCGCTTCTGGGACACCAAAATATCGAATTTTCGGGTGTTTTGGGTCTGAATTTGAGATATCGACTTTGGGCACCTAAAACATCGATTTTTAGCATGTTTTGGGCCTATATTTTGAAAATATTCTAGCACTAAGTAGGCATGTACAGATCACTTCTGGGTTCCAAAAATATCGAATTTTCGGGTGTTTTGAGCCTGAATTTGAGATATAAACGGGTACAGATGATGCATGCACATATCGACTTTGGACACTTAAAATATCGATTTTCAGCATGTTTTGGGCTTGCATCTGAGTAGGCATGTACAGATCGCTTCTGGGACCCAAAAATATCGAATTTTCGGGTGTTAGGAGCCTGAATTTGAGATATAAACGGGTACAGAAGATGCATGCACATATCGACTTTTGGGCACCTAAAAGATCGATTTTCAGTATGTTTTGGGCCTGTATTTTGAAAATACTCTAACACGGAGTAGGCATGTACAGTTCGCTTCTGGGACCACAAAATATCGAATTTTCGGGTGTTTTGGGCCTGAATTTTAAATATCGACTTTTGGCACCTAAAATATCGATTTTTAGCATGTTTTGGGCCTATATTTTAAAAAAATTCTAGCACTAAGTAGGCATGTACAGATCACTTCTGGGACCCCAAAATATCGAATTTTCGGGTGTTTTGAGCCTGAATTTGAGATATAAACGGGTACAGAAGATGCATGCACATATCGACTTTGGACACTTAAAATATTGATTTTTAGCATGTTTTGAGCCTATATTTTGAAAATATTCTAGCACTGACTAGACATGTACAGATCGCTTCTGGGACCCAAAAATATCGAATTTTCGGGTGTTTGGAGCCTGAATTTGAGATATAAACGGGTATAGAAGATGCATGCACATATCGACTTTTGGGCACCTAAAAGATCGATTTTCAGCTTGTTTTGGGCCTGTATTTTGAAAATACTCTAACACGGAGTAGGCATGTAAAGTTCGCTTTTGGGACCCCAAAATATCGAATTCTCGGGTGTTTTGGGTCTGAATTTGAGATATCGACTTTGGGCACCTAAAATATCGATTTTTAGCATGTTTTGGGCCTATATTTTGAAAATACTCTAACACGGAGTAGGCAAGTACAGATCGCTTCTGGGATCCCAAAATATCGAATTTTCGGATGTTTTGAGCTTGAATTTGAGATAAAAACGGGTTCAGAAAATGCATCTACGTATCGACTTTTGGGCACCTAAAAGATCGATTTTCAGTATGTTTTGGGCCTGTATATTGAAAATACTCTAACACGGAATAGGCATGTACAGATCGCTTCTGGGACCCCAAAATATCGAATTTTTGGGTGTTTTGGGCCTGAATTTGAGATATCGCCTTTGGGCTCCTAAAATATCGATTTTTAGCATGTCTTTGGCCTATATTTTGAAAATATTCTTGCACTAAGTAGGCATGTACAGATCACTTCTGGGACCCCAAATAATCGAATTTCCGGGTGTTTTGAGCCTGAATTTGAGATATAAACGGGTACAGAAGATGCATGCACATATCGACTTTTGGACACTCAAAATATCGATTTTTAGCATGTTTTGAGCCTATATTTTGAAAACATTCTATCACTGACTAGACATGTACAGATCGCTTCTGGGACCCAAAATTATCGAATTTTCGGGTGTTTTGAGGTTGAATTTGAGATATAAATGAGTGCAGAAGATGCATACCCATGTTGACTTTGGGCACCTAAAATATCGATTTTCAGCATGTTTTGGGCCTGCATCTGAGAAGGCATGTACATATCGCTTCTGGGACCCAAAAATATCGAATTTTCGGGTGTTTTGAGCCTGAATTTGAGATATAAACGGGTACAGAAGATGCATCCACATCTCGACTTTTAGGCACCTAAATGATCGATTTTCAGTATGTTTTGGGCCTGTATTTTGAAAATACTTTAACACGGAGTAGACATGTACAGTTCGCTTCTGGGACCCCAAAATATCGAATTTTCGGGTGTTTTGGGCCTGAATTTGAGATATCGACTTTGGGCACCTAAAATATCGATTTTTAGCATGTTTTGGGCCTATATTTTGAAAATATTCTAGCACTAAGTAGGCATGTACAGATCACTTCTGGGACCCCAAAATATCGAATTTTCGGGTGTTTTAAGCTTGAATTTGAGATATAAACGGGTACAGAAGATGCATGCACATATCGACTTTTGGACACTTAAAATATCGATTTTTAGCATGTTTTGAGCCTATATTTTGAAAATATTCTAGCACTGACTAGACATGTACAGATCGCTTCTAGGACCCAAAATTATCGAATTTTCGGGATTTTTTGAGGTTGAATTTGAGATATAAACGAGTGCAGAAAATGCATACACATGTTGACTTTGGGCACCTAAAATATCTATTTTTCGCATGTTTTGGGCCTGCATCTGAGTAGGCATGTACAGATCGCTTCTGGGACCCACAAATATCGAATTTTAGGGTGTTTGGAGCCTGAATTTGAGATATAAACGGGTACAGAAGATGCATGCACATATCGACTTTTGGGCACCTAAAAGATCGATTTTCAGTATGTTTTGGGCCTGTATTTTCAAAATACTCTAACACGGAGTAAGCATGTACAGTTCGCTTCTGGGACCCCAAAATATGGAATTTTCGGGTGTTTTGGGCCAGAATTTGAGATATCGACTTTGGGCACCTAAAATATCGATTTTTAGCATGTTTTGGGCCTATATTTTGAAAATATTCTAGAACTAAGTAGGCATGTACAGATCACTTCTGGGACCCCCAAATATCGAATTTTCGGGTGTTTTAAGCCTGAATTTGAGATATAAACGGGTACAGAAGATTCATGCACATATCGACTTTGGACACTTAAAATATTGATTTTTAGCATGTTTTGAGACTATATTTTGAAAACATTCTAGCAATGACTAGGCATGTACAGATCGCTTCTGGGACCCAAAAATATTGAATTTTCGGGTGTTTTGAGGTTGAATTTGAGATATAAACGAGTGCAGAAGATGCATACACATGTTGACTTTGGGCACCTAAAATATCGATTTTCAGCATGTTTTGGGCCTGCATCTGAGTAGGCATGTACAGATCGCTTCTGGGACCCAAAAATATCGAATTTTCGGGTGTTTGGAGCCTGAATTTGAGATATAAACGGGTATATAAGATGCATGCACATATCGACTTTTGGGCACCTAAAAGATCGATTTTCAGTATGTTTTGGGCCTGTATTTTGAAAATACTCTAACACGGAGTAGGCATGTACAGTTTGCTTCTGGGACCCCAAAATATCGAATTTTCGGGTGTTTTGAGGTTGAATTTGGGATATAAACGGGTGCAGAAGATGCATACACATATTGACTTTGGGCACCTAAAATATCGATTTTCAGCTTGTTTTGAGCCTTTATTTTGAAAATACTCAAACACGGAGTAGGCAAGTACAGATCGCTTCTGGGACCCCAAAATATCGAATTTTCGGGTGTTTTGAGGTTGAATTTGGGATATCAACGGGTGCAGATTGACTTTGGTCACCTAAAATATCGATTTTCAGCTTGTTTTGAGCCTATATTTTGAAAATACTCTAACACGGAGTAGGCATGTACAGATCGCTTCTGGGACCCCAAAATATCGATTTTTTGGGTGTTTTGGGCCTGAATTTGAGATATCTACTTTGGGCACCTAAAATATCGATTTTTAGCATGTTTTGGGCCTATATTTTGAAAATATTCTAGCACTGAGTAGTAGGCATGTACAGATCGCTTTAGGTACCCCAAAATATCGAATTTTCGGGTGTTTTGAGCCTGAATTTGAGATATAAATGGGTACAGAAGATGCATGCACATATCGACTTTTGGACACTTAAAATATCGATTTTTAGCATGTTTTGGGCCTATATTTTGAAAACATTCTAGCACTGACTAGACATGTACAGATCGCTTCTGGGACCCAAAATTATCGAATTTTCGGGTGTTTTGAGGTTGAATTTGGGATATAAACGGGTACAGAAGATGCATGCACATATCGACTTTTGGGCACCTAAAAGATCGATTTTCAGTATGTTTTGGGCCTGTATTTTGAAAATACTCTAACTAGGAGTAGGCATGTACAGTTCGTTTCTGGGACCCCACAATATCGAATTTTCGGGTGTTTTGGGCCTGAATTTGAGATATCGACTTTGGGCACCTAAAATATCGATTTTTAGCATGTTTTGGGCCTATATTTTGAAAATATTCTAGCACTAAGTAGGCATGTACAGATCACTTCTGGGACCCAAAAATATCGAATTTTCGGGTGTTTTGAGCCTGAATTTGAGATATAAAAGGGTACAGATGATGCATGTACATATCGACTTTAGACACTTAAAATATCGATTTTTAGCATGTTTTAAGCCTATATTTTGAAAACATTCTAGCACTGAGTAGGCATGTACAGATCGCTTCTGGGACCCAAAAATATCGAATTTTCGGGTGTTTTGTGGTTGAATTTGGGATATCAACGGGTGCAGAAGATGCATACACATATTGACTTTGGTCACCTAAAATATCGATTTTCAGCTTCTTTTGAGCCTATATTTTGAAAATACTCTAACACGGAGTAGGCATGTACAGATCGCTTCTGGGACCCCAAAATATCGATTTTTTGGGTGTTTTGGGCCTGAATTTGAGATATCGACTTTGGGCACCTAAAATATCGATTTTTAGCATGTTTTGGGCCTATATTTTTAAAATATTCTAGCACTGAGTAGTAGGCATGTACAGATCGCTTCTGGTACCCCAAAATATCGAATGTTCGGGTGTTTTGAGCCTGAATATGAGATATAAACGGGTACAGAAGATGCATGCACATATCGACTTTTGGACACTTAAAATATCGATTTTTAGCATGTTTTGAGCCTATATTTTGAAAACATTCTGGCACTGACTAGACATGTACAGATCGCTTCTAGGACCCAAAATTATCGAATTTTCGGGTGTTTTGAGGTTAAATTTGAGATATAAACGAGTGCAGAAGATGCATACACATGTTGACTTTGGGCACCTAAAATATCGATTTTCAGCTTGTTTTGAGCCTATATTTTGAAAATACTCTAACACGGAGTAGGCATGTACAGATCGCTTCTGGGACCCCAAAATATCGATTTTTTGGGTGTTTTGGGCCTGAATTTGAGATATCGACTTTGGGCACCTAAAATATCGATTTTTAGCATGTTTTGGGCCTATATTTTGAAAATATTCTAGCACTGAGTAGTAGGCATGTACAGATCGCTTCTAGGACCCAAAATTATCGAATTTTCGGGTGTTTTGAGGTTAAATTTGAGATATAAACGAGTGCAGAAGATGCATACACATGTTGACTTTGGGCACCTAAAATATCGATTTTCAGCATGTTTTGGGCCTGCATCTGAGTAGGCATGTACAGATCGCTTCTGGGACCCAAAAATATCGAATTTTAGTGTGTTTGGAGCCTGAATTTGAGATATAAACGGGTACAGAAGATGCATGCACATATCGACTTTTGGGCACCTAAAAGATCGATTTTCAGTATGTTTTGGGCCTGTATTTTGAAAATACTCTCACACGGAGTTGGAATGTACAGTTCGCTTCTGGGACCCCAAAATATCGAATTTTCGGGTGTTTTGGGCCTGAATTTGAGATATCGACTTTGGGCACCTAAAATATCGATTTTTAGCATGTTTTGGGACTATATTTTGAAAATATTCTAGCACTGAGTAGTAGGCATGTACAGATCGCTTCTGGTACCCCAAAATATCGAATGTTCGGGTGTTTTGAGCCTGAATTTGAGATATAAACGGGTACAGAAGATGCATGCACATATCGACTTTTGGACACTTAAAATATCGATTTTTAGCATGTTTTGAGCCTATATTTTGAAAACATTCTAGCACTGACTAGACATGTACAGATCGCTTCTAGGACCCAAAATTATCGAATTTTCGGGTGTTTTGAGGTTAAATTTGATATATATACGAGTGCAGAAGATGCATACACATGTTGACTTTGGGCACCTAAAATATCGATTTTCAGCATGTTTTGGGCCTGCATCTGAGTAGGCATGTACAGATCGCTTCTGGGAACCAAAAATATCGAATTTTAGGGTGTTTGGAGCTTGAATTTGAGATATAAACGGGTACAGAAGATGCATGCACATATCGACTTTTGGGCACCTAAAAGATCGATTTTCAGTATGTTTTGGGCCTGTATTTTGAAAATACTCTAACACAGAGTTGGCATGTACAGTTCGCTTCTGGGACCCCAAAATATCGAATTTTCGGGTGTTTTGGGCCTGAATTTGAGATATCGACTTTGGGCACCTAAAATATCGATTTTTAGCATGTTTTGGGCTTTTATTTTGAAAATATTCTAGCACTAAGTAGGTATGTACAGATCACTTCTGAAACCCCAAAATATCGAATTTTCGGGTGTTTTGAGCCTGAATTTGAGATATAAACGGGTACAGATGATGCATGCACATATCGACTTTGGACACTTAAAATATCGATTTTTAGCATGTTTTGAGCCTATATTTTGAAAACATTCTAGCATTGAGTAGGCATGTACAGATCGCTTCTGGAACCCCAAAATATCGAATTTTCGGGTGTTTTGAGGTTGAATTTGGGATATAAACGGGTGCAGAAGATGCATACACATATTGACTTTGGTCACCTAAAATATCGATTTTCAGCTTGTTTTGAGCCTTTAATTTGAAAATACTCAAACACGAAGTAGGCAAGTTCAGATCGCTTCTGGGACCCCAAAATATCGAATTTTCGGGTGTTTTGAGCTTGAATTTGAGATATAAACGGGTACAGATGATGCATGCACATATCGACTTTGGACACTTAAAATATCGATTTTTAGCATGTTTTGAGCCTATATTTTGAAAACATTCTAGCACTGAGTAGGCATGTACAGATCGCTTCTGGGACCCCAAAATATCGAATTTTCGGGTGTTTTGAGGTTGAATTTGGGATATAAACGGGTGCAGAAGATGCATACACATATTGACTTTGGTCACCTAAAATATCGATTTTCAGCTTGTTTTGAGCCTTTATTTTGAAAATACTCTAACACGGTGTAGGCAAGTACAGATCGCTTCTGGGACCCCAAAATATCGAATTTTCGGGTGTTTTGAGCCTGAATTTGAGATATAAACGGGTACAGAAGATGCATCCACATATCGACTTATGGGCATCTAAAAGATCGATTTTCAGTATGTTTTGGGCCTGTATATTGAAAATACTCTAACACGGAGTAGGCATGTACAGATCGCTTCTGGGACCCCAAAATATCGATTTTTTGAGTGTTTTGGGCCTGAATTTGAGATATCGACTTTGGGCAACTAAAATATCGATTTATAGCATGTATTGGGCCTATATTTTGAAAATATTCTAGCACTGAGTAGACATGTACAGATCGCTTCTGGTACCCCAAAATATCGAATTTTCGGGTGTTTTGAGCCTGAATTTGAGATATAAACGGGTACAGAAGATGCATGCACATATCGACTTTTGGACACTTAAAATATAGTTTTTTAGCATGTTTTGAGCCTATATTTTGAAAACATTCTAGCACTGACTAGACATGTACAGATGGCTTCTGGGACCCAAAAATATCGAATTTTCGGGTGTTTGGAACCTAAATTTGAGATATAAATGGGTACAGAAGATGCATGCACATATCGACTTTTGTGCACCTAAAAGATCGATTTACAGTATGTTTTGGGCCTGTATTTTGAAAATACTCTAACACGGAGTAAGCATGTACAGTTCGCTTCTGGGACCCCAAAATATCGAATTTTCGGGTGTTTTGGGCCTGAATTTGAGATATCGACTTTGGGCACCTAAAATATCGATTTTTAGCATGTTTTGGGCCTTTATTTTGAAAATATTCTAGCACTAAGTAGGTATGTACAGATCACTTCTGAAACCCCAAAATATCGAATTTTCGGGTGTTTTGAGCCTGAATTTGAGATATAAACGGGTACAGATGATGCATGCACATATCGACTTTGGACACTTAAAATATCGATTTTTAGCATGTTTTGAGCCTATATTTTGAAAACATTCTAGCATTGAGTAGGCATGTACAGATCGCTTCTGGAACCCCAAAATATCGAATTTTCGGGTGTTTTGAGGTTGAATTTGGGATATAAACGGGTGCAGAAGATGCATACACATATTGACTTTGGTCACCTAAAATATCGATTTTCAGCTTGTTTTGAGCCTTTAATTTGAAAATACTCAAACACGAAGTAGGCAAGTTCAGATCGCTTCTGGGACCCCAAAATATCGAATTTTCGGGTGTTTTGAGCTTGAATTTGAGATATAAACGGGTACAGATGATGCATGCACATATCGACTTTGGACACTTAAAATATCGATTTTCAGCTTGTTTTGAGCCTTTATTTTGAAAATACTCTAACACGGTGTAGGCAAGTACAGATCGCTTCTGGGACCCCAAAATATCGAATTTTCGGGTGTTTTGAGCCTGAATTTGAGATATAAACGGGTACAGAAGATGCATCCACATATCGACTTATGGGCATCTAAAAGATCGATTTTCAGTATGTTTTGGGCCTGTATATTGAAAATACTCTAACACGGAGTAGGCATGTACAGATCGCTTCTGGGACCCCAAAATATCGATTTTTTGAGTGTTTTGGGCCTGAATTTGAGATATCGACTTTGGGCAACTAAAATATCGATTTATAGCATGTATTGGGCCTATATTTTGAAAATATTCTAGCACTGAGTAGACATGTACAGATCGCTACTGGTACCCCAAAATATCGAATTTTCGGGTGTTTTGAGCCTGAATTTGAGATATAAACGGGTACAGAAGATGCATGCACATATCGACTTTTGGACACTTAAAATATAGTTTTTTAGCATGTTTTGAGCCTATATTTTGAAAACATTCTAGCACTGACTAGACATGTACAGATGGCTTCTGGGACCCAAAAATATCGAATTTTCGGGTGTTTGGAACCTAAATTTGAGATATAAATGGGTACAGAAGATGCATGCACATATCGACTTTTGTGCACCTAAAAGATCGATTTACAGTATGTTTTGGGCCTGTATTTTGAAAATACTCTAACACGGAGTAGGCATGTACACTTCGCTTCTGGGACCCCACAATATCGAATTTTCGGGTGTTTTGGGCCTGAATTTGAGATATCGACTTTGGGCACCTAAAATATCGATTTTTAGCATGTTTTGGGCCTATATGTTGACAATATTCTAGCACTAAGTAGGCATTTACAGATCACTTCTGGGACCCAAAAATATCGAATTTTCGGGTGTTTTGAGCCTGAATTTGAGATATAAACGGGTACAGATGATGCATGTACATATCGACTTTAGACACTTAAAATATCGATTTTTAGCATGTTTTAAGCCTATATTTTGAAAAAATTCTAGCACTGAGTAGGCATGTACAGATCGCTTCTGGGACCCAAAAATATCGAATTTTCGGGTGTTTTGAGGTTGAATTTGGGATATCAACGGGTGCAGAAGATGCATACACATATTGACTTTGGTCACCTAAAATATCGATTTTCAGCTTGTTTTGAGCCTATATTTTGAAAATACTCTAACACGGAGTAGGCATGTACAGATCGCTTCTGGGACCCCAAAATATCGATTTTTTGGGTGTTTTGGGCCTGAATTTGAGATATCGACTTTGGGCACCTAAAATATCGATTTTTAGCATGTTTTGGGCCTATATTTTGAAAATATTCTAGCACTGAGTAGTAGGCATGTACAGATCGCTTCTGGTACCCCAAAATATCGAATGTTCGGGTGTTTTGAGCCTGAATTTGAGATTTAAACGGGTACAGAAGATGCATGCACATATCGACTTTTGGACACTTAAAATATCGATTTTTAGCATGTTTTGAGCCTATATTTTGAAAACATTCTAGCACTGACTAGACATGTACAGATCGCTTCTAGGACCCAAAATTATCGAATTTTCGGGTGTTTTGAGGTTGAATTTGAGATATAAACGAGTGCAGAAGATGCATACACATGTTGACTTTGGGCACCTAAAATATCGATTTTCAGCATGTTTTGGGCCTGCATCTGAGTAGGCATGTACAGATCGCTTCTGGGACCCAAAAATATCGAATTTTCAGGTGTTTGGAGCCTGAATTTGAGATATAAACGGGTACAAAAGATGCATGCACATATCGACTTTTGGGCACCTAAAAGATCGATTTTCAGTATGTTTTGGGCCTGTATTTTGAAAATACTCTAACACGGAGTTGGCATGTACAGTTCGCTTCTGGGACCCCAAAATATCGAATTTTCGGGTGTTTTGGGCCTGAATTTGAGATATCGACTTTGGGCACCTAAAATATCGATTTTTAGCATGTTTTGGGCCTATATTTTGAAAATATTCTAGCACTAAGTAGACATGTACAGATCACTTCTGAAACCCCAAAATATCGAATTTTCGGGTGTTTTGAGCCTGAATTTGAGATATAAACGGGTACAGATGATGCATGCACATATCGACTTTGGACACTTAAAATATCTATTTTTAGCATGTTTTGAGGTTATATTTTGAAAAAATTCTAGCACTGAGTAAGCATGTACAGATCGCTTCTGGGACCCCAAAATATCGATTTTTCGGGGGGTTTTGAGGTTGAATTTGGGATATAAACGGGTGCAGAAGATGCATACACATATTGACTTTGGTCACCTAAAATATCGATTTTCAGCTTGTTTTGAGCCTTTATTTTGAAAATACTCTAACACGGAGTAGGCAAGTACAGATCGCTTCTGGGACCCCAAAATATCGAATTTTCGGGTGTTTTGAGCCTGAATTTGAGATATAAACGAGTACAGAAGATGCATCCACATATCGACTTATGGGCACCTAAAAGATCGATTTTCAGTATGTTTTGGGCCTGTATATTGAAAATACTCTAACACGGAGTAGGCATGTACAGATCGCTTCTGTGACCCCAAAATATCGATTTTTTGGGTGTTTTGGGCCTGAATTTGAGATATCGACTTTGGGCACCTAAAATATCGAGTTTTAGCATGTATTGGGCCTATATTTTGAAAATATTCTAGCACTGAGTAGGCATGTACAGATCGCTTCTGAGACCCCAAAATATCGAATTTTCGGGTGTTTTGAGCCTGAATTTGAGATATAAACGGGTCCAGAAGATGCATGCACATATCGACTTTTGGACACTAAAAATATCGATTTTTAGCATGTTTTAAACCTTTATTTTGAAAACATTCTAGCACTGACTAGACATGTACAGATCGCTTCTGGGACCCAAAAATATCGAATTTTCGGGTGTTTGGAGCCTGAATTTGAGATATAAACGGGTATAGAAGATGCATGCACATATCGACTTTTGGGCACCTAAAAGATCGATTTTCAGTATTTTTGGGCCTCTATTTTGAAAATACTCTAACACGGAGTAGACATGTACAGTTTGATTCTGGGACCCCAAAATATCGAATTTTCGGGTGTTTTGGGCCTGAATTTGAGATATCGACTTTGGGCACCTAAAATATCGATTTTTAGCATGTTTTGGGCCTATATTTTGAAAATATTCTAGCACTAAGTAGGCATGTACAGATCACTTCTGAAACACCAAAATATCGAATTTTCGGGTGTTTTGAGCCTGAATTTGAGATATAAACGGGTACAGATGATGCATGCACATATCGACTTTGGACACTTAAAATATCGATTTTTAGCATGTTTTGAGCCTATATTTTGAAAACATTCTAGCACTGAGTAGGCATGTACAGATCGCTTCTAGGACCCAAAAATATCGAATTTTCGGGTGTTTTGAGGTTGAATTTGGGATATAAACGGGTGCAGAAGATGCATACACATATTGACTTTGGTCACCTAAAATATCGATTTTCAGCTTGTTTTGAGCATTTATTTTGAAAATACTCAAACATTGAGTAGGCAAGTACAGATCGCTTCTGGGACCCCAAAATATCGAATTTTCGGGTGTTTTGAGCCTGAATTTGAGATATAAACGGGTACAGATGATGCATGCACATATCGACTTTGGACACTTAAAATATCGATTTTTAGCATGTTTTGAGCCTATATTTTGAAAACATTCTAGCACTGAGTAGGCATGTACAGATCGCTTCTGGGACCCCAAAATATCGAATTTTCGGGTGTTTTGTGGTTGAATTTGGGATATAAACGGGTGCAGAAGATGCATACACATATTGACTTTGGTCACCTAAAATATCGATTTTCAGCTTGTTTTGAGCCTTTATTTTGAAAATACTCTAACACGGAGTAGGCAAGTACAGATCGCTTCTGGGACCCCAAAATATCGAATTTTCGGGTGTTTTGAGCCTGAATTTGAGATATAAACGGGTACAGAAGATGCATCCACATATCGACTTATGGGCACCTAAAAGATCGATTTTCAGTATGTTTTGGGCCTGTATATTGAAAATACTCTAACACGGAGTAGGCATGTACAGATCGCTTCTGGGACCCCAAAATATCGATTTTTTGGGTGTTTTGGGCCTGAATTTGAGATATCGACTTTGGGCACCTAAAATATCGATTTTTAGCATGTATTGGGCCTATATTTTGAAAATATTCTAGCACTGAGTAGGCATGTACAGATCGCTTCTGGTACCCCAAAATATCGAATTTTCGGGTGTTTTGAGCCTGAATTTGAGATATAAAATGGTACAGAAGATGCATGCACATATCGACTTTTGGACACTTAAAATATCGATTTCCAGCATGTTTTGAGCCTATATTTTGAAAACATTCTAGCACTGACTAGACATGTACAGATCGCTTCTGGGACCCAAAAATATCGAATTTTCGGGTGTTTTGAGGTTGAATTTGGGATATAAACGGGTACAGAAGATGCATGCACATATCGACTTTTGTGCACCTAATAGATCGATTTTCAGTATGTTTTGGGCCTGTATTTTGAAAATACTCTAACTAGGAGTAGGCATGTACAGTTCGCTTCTGGGACCCCACAATATCGAATTTTCGGGTGTTTTGGGCCTGAATTTGAGATATCGACTTTGGGCACCTAAAATATCGATTTTTAGCATGTTTTGGGCCTATATTTTGAAAATATTCTAGCACTAAGTAGGCATGTACAGATCACTTCTGGGACCTAAAAATATCGAATTTTCGGGTGTTTTGAGCCTGAATTTGAGATATAAACGGGTACAGATGATGCATGTACATATCGACTTTAGACACTAAAAATATCGATTTTTAGCATGTTTTGAGCCTATATTTTGAAAAAATTCTAGCACTGAGTAGGCATGTACAGATCGCCTCTGGGACCCAAAAATATCGAATTTTCGGGTGTTTTGAGGTTGAATTTGGGATATCAACGGGTGCAGAAGATGCATACACATATTGACTTTGGTCACCTAAAATATCGATTTTCAGCTTGTTTTGAGCCTATATTTTGAAAATACTCTAACACGGAGTAGGCATGTACAGATTGCTTCTGTGACCCCAAAATATCGATTTTTTGGGTGTTTTGGGCCTGAATTTGAGATATCGACTTTGGGCACCTAAAATATCGATTTTTAGCATGTATTGGGCCTATATTTTGAAAATATTCTAGCACTGAGTAGGCATGTACAGATCGCTTATGGGACCCCAAAATATCGAATTTTTGGGTGTTTTGAGCCTGAATTTGAGATATAAATGGGTCCAGAAGATGCATGCACATATCGACTTTTGGACACTTAAAATATCGATTTTTAGCATGTTTTAAACCTATATTTTGAAAACATTCTATCACTGACTAGACATGTACAGATCGCTTCTGGGACCCAAAAATATCGAATTTTCGGCTGTTTGGAGCCTGAATTTGAGATATAAACGGGTATAGAAGATGCATGCACATATCGACTTTTGGGCACCTAAAAGATCGATTTTCAGTATTTTTGGGCCTGTATTTTGAAAATACTTTAACACGGAGTAGGCATGTACAGTTTGCTTCTGGGACCCCAAAATATCGAATTTTCGGGTGTTTTGGGCCTGAATTTGAGATATCGACTTTGGGCACCTAAAATATCGATTTTTAGCATGTTTTGGGACTATATTTTGAAAATATTCTAGCACTAAGTAGGCATGTACAGATCACTTCTGAAACCCCAAAATATCGAATTTTCGGGTGTTTTGAGCCTGAATTTGAGATATAAACGGGTACAGATGATGCATGCACATATCGACTTTGGACACTTAAAATATCGATTTTTAGCATGTTTTGAGCCTATATTTTGAAAACATTCTAGCACTGAGTAGGCATGCACAGATCGCTTCAGGGACCCAAAAATATCGAATTTTCGGGTGTTTTGAGGTTGAATTTGGGATATAAACGGGTGCAGAAGATGCATACACATATTGACTTTGGTCGCCTAAAATATCGATTTTCAGCTTGTTTTGAGCCTTTATTTTGAAAATACTCAAACACGGAGTAGGCAAGTACAGATCGCTTCTGGGACCCCAAAATATCGAATTTTTGGGTGTTTTGAGCCTGAATTTGAGATATAAACGGGTACAGGAGATGCATCCACATATCGACTTATGGGCACCAAAAAGATCGATTTTCAGTATGTTTTGGGCCTGTATATTGAAAATACTCTAACACGGAGTAGGCATGTACAGTTCGCTTCTGGGACACCAAAATATCGAATTTTCGGGTGTTTTGGGCCTGAATTTGAGATATCGACTTTGGGCACCTAAAAATATCGATTTTTAGCATGTTTTGGGCCTATATTTTGAAAATATTCTAGCACTGAGTAGGCATGTACAGATCGCTTCTGGTACCCCAAAATATCGAATTTTCGGGTGTTTTGAGCCTGAATTTGAGATATAAACGGGTACAGAAGATGCATGCACATATGGACTTTTGGACACTTAAAATATCGATTTTTAGCATGTTTTGAGCCTATATTTTGAAAACATTCTAGCACTGACTAGACATGTACAGATCGCTTCTGAGACCCAAAAATATCGAATTTTCGGGTGTTTGGAGCCTAAATTTGAGATATAAACGGGTACATAAGATGCATCCACATATCGACTTTTGGGCACCTAAAAGATCGATTTTCAGTATGTTTTGGGCCTGTATTTTGAAAATACTCTAACACGGAGTAGGCATGTACAGTTCGCTTCTGGGACACCAAAATATCGAATTTTCGGGTGTTTTGGGCCTGAATTTGAGATATCGACTTTGGGCACCTAAAATATCGATTTTTAGCATGTTTTGGGCCTATATTTTGAAAATATTCTAGCACTAAGTAGGCATGTACAGATCACTTCTGGGACCCAAAAATATCGAATTTTCGGGTGTTTTAAGCCTGAATTTGAGATATAAAAGGGTACAGAAGATGCATGCACATATAGACTTTGGACAGTTAAAATATCGATTTTTAGCATGTTTTGAGCCTATATTTTGAAAACATTCTAGCACTGACTAGACATGTACAGATCGCTTCTGGGACCCAAAATTATCGAATTTTCGGGTGTTTTGAGTTTGAATTTGAGATATAAACGAGTGCAGAAGATGCATACACATGTTGACTTTGGGCACCTAAAATATCGATTTTCAGTATGTTTTGGGCCTGTATTTTGAAAATACTCTAACACAGAGTAGGCATGTAAAGTTCGCTTTTAGGACCCCAAAATATCGAATTTTCGGGTGTTTTGGGTCTGAATTTGAGATATCGACTTTGGGCACCTTAAATATCGATTTTTAGCATGTTTTGGGCCTATATTTTGAAAATATTCTAGCACTAATTAGGCATGTACAGATCACTTCTGGGACCCAAAAATATCGAATTTTCGGGTGTTTTGAGCCTGAATTTGAGATATAAACGGGAACAGAAGATGCATGCACATATCGACTTTTGGACACTTAAAATATCGATTTTCAGCATGTTTTGAGCCTATATTTTGAAAAGATTCTAGCACTGACTAGACATGTACAGATCGCTTCTGGGACCCATAAATATCGAATTTTCGGGTGTTTGGAACCTAAATTTGAGATATAAACGGGTACAGAAGATGCATCCACATATCGACTTTTGGGCACCTAAAAGATCGATTTTCAGTATGTTTTGGGCCTGTATTTTGAAAATACTCTAACACGGAGTAGGCATGTACAGTTCGCTTCTGGGACACCAAACTATCGAATTTTCGGGTGTTTTGGGCCTGAATTTGATATATCGATTTTGGGCACCTAAAATATCGATTTCTAGCATGTTTTGGGCCTATATTTTGAAAATATTCTAGCACTAAGTAGGTATGTACAGATCACTTCTGGGACCCCAAAATATCGAATTTTCGGGTGTTTTAAGCCTGAATTTGAGATATAAAAGGGTACAGAAGATGCATGCACATATCGACTTTGGACACTTAAAATATCGATTTTTAGCATGTTTTGAGCCTATATTTTGAAAACATTCTAGCACTGACTAGACATGTACAGATCGCTTCTGGGACCCAAAATTATCGAATTTTCGGGTGTTTTGAGTTTGAATTTGAGATATAAACGAGTGCAGAAGATGCATACACATGTTGACTTTGGGCACCTAAAATATCGATTTTCAGTATGTTTTGGGCCTGTATTTTGAAAATACTCTAACACAGAGTAGGCATGTAAAGTTCGCTTTTGGGACCCCAAAATATCGAATTTTCGGGTGTTTTGGGTCTGAATTTGAGATATCGACTTTGGGCACCTTAAATATCGATTTTTAGCATGTTTTGCGCCTATATTTTGAAAATATTCTAGCACTAATTAGGCATGTACAGATCACTTCTGGGACCCAAAAATATCGAATTTTCGGGTGTTTTGAGCCTGAATTTGAGATATAAACGGGTACAGAAGATGCATGCACATATCGACTTTTGGACACTTAAAATATCGATTTTCAGCATGTTTTGAGCCTATATTTTGAAAAGATTCTAGCACTGACTAGACATGTACAGATCGCTTCTGGGACCCATAAATATCGAATTTTCGGGTGTTTGGAACCTAAATTTGAGATATAAACGGGTACAGAAGATGCATCCACATATCGACTTTTGGGCACCTAAAAGATCGATTTTCAGTATGTTTTGGGCCTGTATTTTGAAAATACTCTAACTAGGAGTAGGCATGTACAGTTCGCTTCTGGGACCCCACAATATCGAATTTTCGGGTGTTTTGGGCCTGAATTTGAGATATCGACTTTGGGCACCTAAAATATCGATTTTTAGCATGTTTTGGGCCTATATTTTGAAAATATTCTAGCACTAAGTAGGCATGTACAGATCACTTCTGGGACCCCAAAATATCGAATTTTCGGGTGTTTTAAGCCTGAATTTGAGATATAAACGGGTACAGAAGATGCATGCACATATCGACTTTGGACACTTAAAATATCGATTTTTAGCATGTTTTGAGCCTATATTTTGAAAAAATTCTAGCACTGAGTAGGCATGTACAGATCGCTTCTGTGACCAAAAAATATCGAATTTTCGGGTATTTTGAGGTTGAATTTGGGATATAAACGGGTGCAGAAGAAGCATACACATATTGACCTTGGTCACCTAAAATATCGATTTTCAGCTTGTTTTGGGCCTGTATTTTGAAAATACTCTAACACGGAATAGGCAAGTACAGATCGCTTCTGAGACCCCAAAATATCGAATTTTCGGGTGTTTTGAGCCTGAATTTGAGATATAAACGGGTACAGAAGATGCATCCACATATCGACTTTTGGGCACCTAAAAGATCGATTTTCAGTATGTTTTGGGCCTGTATTTTGAAAATACTCTAACACGGAGTAGGCATGTACAGTTCGCTTCTGGGACACCAAACTATCGAATTTTCGGGTGTTTTGGGCCTGAATTTGATATATCGATTTTGGGCACCTAAAATATCGATTTCTAGCATGTTTTGGGCCTATATTTTGAAAATATTCTAGCACTAAGTAGGTATGTACAGATCACTTCTGGGACCCCAAAATATCGAATTTTCGGGTGTTTTAAGCCTGAATTTGAGATATAAAAGGGTACAGAAGATGCATGCACATATCGACTTTGGACACTTAAAATATCGATTTTTAGCATGTTTTGAGCCTATATTTTGAAAACATTCTAGCACTGACTAGACATGTACAGATCGCTTCTGGGACCCAAAATTATCGAATTTTCGGGTGTTTTGAGTTTGAATTTGAGATATAAACGAGTGCAGAAGATGCATACACATGTTGACTTTGGGCACCTAAAATATCGATTTTCAGTATGTTTTGGGCCTGTATTTTGAAAATACTCTAACACAGAGTAGGCATGTAAAGTTCGCTTTTGGGACCCCAAAATATCGAATTTTCGGGTGTTTTGGGTCTGAATTTGAGATATCGACTTTGGGCACCTTAAATATCGATTTTTAGCATGTTTTGCGCCTATATTTTGAAAATATTCTAGCACTAATTAGGCATGTACAGATCACTTCTGGGACCCAAAAATATCGAATTTTCGGGTGTTTTGAGCCTGAATTTGAGATATAAACGGGTACAGAAGATGCATGCACATATCGACTTTTGGACACTTAAAATATCGATTTTCAGCATGTTTTGAGCCTATATTTTGAAAAGATTCTAGCACTGACTAGACATGTACAGATCGCTTCTGGGACCCATAAATATCGAATTTTCGGGTGTTTGGAACCTAAATTTGAGATATAAACGGGTACAGAAGATGCATCCACATATCGACTTTTGGGCACCTAAAAGATCGATTTTCAGTATGTTTTGGGCCTGTATTTTGAAAATACTCTAACTAGGAGTAGGCATGTACAGTTCGCTTCTGGGACCCCACAATATCGAATTTTCGGGTGTTTTGGGCCTGAATTTGAGATATCGACTTTGGGCACCTAAAATATCGATTTTTAGCATGTTTTGGGCCTATATTTTGAAAATATTCTAGCACTAAGTAGGCATGTACAGATCACTTCTGGGACCCCAAAATATCGAATTTTCGGGTGTTTTAAGCCTGAATTTGAGATATAAACGGGTACAGAAGATGCATGCACATATCGACTTTGGACACTTAAAATATCGATTTTTAGCATGTTTTGAGCCTATATTTTGAAAAAATTCTAGCACTGAGTAGGCATGTACAGATCGCTTCTGTGACCAAAAAATATCGAATTTTCGGGTATTTTGAGGTTGAATTTGGGATATAAACGGGTGCAGAAGAAGCATACACATATTGACCTTGGTCACCTAAAATATCGATTTTCAGCTTGTTTTGGGCCTGTATTTTGAAAATACTCTAACACGGAATAGGCAAGTACAGATCGCTTCTGAGACCCCAAAATATCGAATTTTCGGGTGTTTTGAGCCTGAATTTGAGATATAAACGGGTACAGAAGATGCATCCACATATCGACTTTTGGGCACCTAAAAGATCGATTTTCAGTATGTTTTGGGCCTGTATTTTGAAAATACTCTAACACGGAGTAGGCATGTACAGTTCGCTTCTGGGACCCCAAAATATCGAATTTTCGGGTGTTTTGGGCCTGAATTTGAGATATCGACTTTGGGCACCTAAAATATCGATTTTTAGCATGTTTTGGTCCTATATTTTGAAAATATTCTAGCACTAAGTAGGCATGTACAGATCACTTCTGGGACCCCAAAATATCGAATTTTCAGGTGTTTTAAGCCTGAATTTGAGATATAAACGGGTACAGAAGATGCATGCACATATCGACTTTGGACACTTAAAATATCGATTTTTAGCATGTTTTGAGCCTATATTTTGAAAACATTCTAGCACTGACTAGACATGTACAGATCGCTTCTGGGACCCAAAAATATCGAATTTTCGGTTGTTTTGAGGTTGAATTTGAGATATAAACGAGTGCAGAAGATGCATACACATATTGACTTTGGGCACCTAAAATATCGATTTTCAGCATGTTTTGGGCCTGCATCTGAGTAGGCATGTACAGATCGCTTCTGGGACCCAAAAATTTCGAATTTTCGGGTGTTTGGAGCCTGAATTTGAGATATAAACGGGTACAGAAGATGCATGAACATATCGACTTTTGGGCACCTAAAAGATCGATTTTCAGTATGTTTTGGGCCTCTATTTTGAAAATTCTCTAACACGGAGTAGGCATGTACAGTTTGCTTCTGGGACCCCAAAATATCGAATTTTCGGGTGTTTTGGGCCTGAATTTGAGATATCGACTTTGGGCACCTAAAATATCGATTTTTAGCATGTTTTGTGCCTATATTTTGAAAATATTCTTGCACTAAGTAGGCATGTACAGATCACTTCTGGGACCCCATAATATCGAATTTTCGGGTGATTTGAGCCTGAATTTGAGATATAAACGGGTACAGATGATGCATGCACATTTAGACTTTGGACACTTAAAATATCGATTTTTAGCATGTTTTGAGACTATATTTTGAAAAAATTCTAGCACTGAGTAGGCATGTACAGATCGCTTCTGGGACCCAAAAATATAGAATTTTCGGGTGTTTTGAGGTTGAATTTGGGATATAAACGGGTGCCGAAAATGCATACACATATTGACTTTGGTCACCTAAAATATCGATTTTCAGCTTGTTTAGGGCCTGTATTTTGAAAATACTCTAACACGGAGTAGGCAATTACAGATCGCTTCTGGGACCCAAAAATATCTAATTTCCGGGTGTTTTGAGCCTGAATTTGAGATAAAAACGGGTACAGAAGATGCATCCACGTATCGACTTTTGGGCACCTAAAAGATAGATTTTCAGTATGTTTTGGGCCTGTATATTGAAAACATTCAAACTAGGAGCAGGGATGTACAGATCGCTTCTAGGACCCAAAAATACCGAATTTTCGGTTGTTTTTAACCTGAATTTGAGATATAAACGGGTACAGAAGATTCATGCACATATCGACTTTGGACACTTAAAATATCGATTTTCAGCATGTTTTGGGCCTGCATCTGAGTAGGCATGTACAGATCGCTTCTTGGACCACAAAATATCGAATTTTCGGGTGTTTAGAGCCTGAATTTGAGATATAAACGGGTACAGAAGATGCATGCACATATCGACTTTTGTGCACCTAAAAGATCGATTTTCAGTATGTTTTGGACCTGTAATTTGAAAATACTCTAACACGGAGTAGGCAAGTACAGATCGCTTCTGGGACCCCAAAATATCGAACTTTCGGGTGTTTTGAGCCTGAATTTGAGATATAAACGGGTACAGAAGATGCATCCACATATCGACTTTTTGGCACCTAAAAGATCGATTTTCAGTATGTTTTGGGCCTGTATTTTGAAAATTCTCTAACACGGAGTAGGCATGTACAGTTTGCTTCTGGGACCCCAAAATATCGAATTTTCGGGTGTTTTGGGCCTGAATTTGAGATATCGACTTTGGGCACCTAAAATATCGATTTTTAGCATGTTTTGGGCCTATATTTTGAAAATATTCTAGCACTGAGTAGGCATGTACAGATCGCTTCTGGGACCTAAAAATATCGAATTTTCGGGTGTTTTGAGGTTGAATTTGGGATATAAACGGGTGCCGAAAATGCATACACATATTGACTTTGGTCACCTAAAAGATCGATTTTCAGTATGTTTTAGGCCTGTATATTGAAAACATTCTAACTAGGAGCAGGGATGTACAGATCGCTTCTAGGACCCAAAAATACCGAATTTTCGGGTGTTTTGAGCCTGAATTTGAGATATAAACGGGTACAGAAGATGCATGCACATATCGAATTTGGACACTTAAAATATCGATTTTCAGCATGTATTGGGCCTGCATCTGAGAAGGCATGTACAGATCGCTTCTGGGACCACAAAATATCGAATTTTCGGGTGTTTGGAGCCTGAATTTGAGATATAAACGGGTACAGAAGATGCATGCACATATCGACTTTTGGGCACCTAAAATATCGATTTTCAGTATGTTTTGGACCTGTATTTTGAAAATACTCTAACACGGAGTAGGCATGTACAGTTCGCTTCTGGGACCCCAAAATATCGAATTTTCGGGTGTTTTGGGCCTGAATTTGAGATATCGACTTTGGGCACCTAAAATATCGATTTTTAGCATGTTTTGGGCCTATATTTTGAAAATATTCTTGCACTAAGTAGGCATGTACAGATCACTTCTGGGAACCAAAAATATCGAATTTTCGGGTGATTTGAGCCTGAATTTGAGATATAAACGGGTACAGATGATGCATGCACATATTGACTTTGGACACTTAAAATATCGATTTTTAGCATGTTTTGAGCCTATATTTTGAAAACATTCTAGCACTGAGTAGGCATGTACAGATCGCTTCTGGGACCAACAAATATCGAATTTTCGGGTGTTTTGAGGTTGAATTTTGGATATAAATGGGTGCAGAAGATGCATACACATATTGACTTTGGTCACCTAAAATATCGATTTTCAGCTTGTTTTGGGCCTAAATTTTGAAAATACTCTAACACGGAGTAGGCAAGTACAGATCGCTTCTGGGACCCCAAAATATCGAATTTTCGGGAGTTTTGAGCCTGAATTTGAGATATAAACGGGTACAGAAGATGCATCCACATATCGACTTTTGTGCACCTAAAAGATCGATTTTCAGTATGTTTTGGGCCTGTATTTTGAAAATTCTCTAACACGGAGTAGGCATGTACAGATCGCTTCTGGGACCCCAAAATATCGAATTTTCGGGTGTTTTGGGCCTGAATTTGAGATATCGACTTTGGGCACCTAAAATATCGATTTTTAGCATGTTTTGGGCCTATATTTTGAAAATATTCTTGCACTAAGTAGGCATGTACAGATCACTTCTGGGACCCCATAATATCGAATTTTCGGGTGTTTTGAGCCTGAATTTGAGATATAAACGGGTACAGATGATGCATGCACATTTAGACTTTGGACACTTAAAATATCAATTTTTAGCATGTTTTGAGACTATATTTTGAAAAAATTCTAGCACTGAGTAGGCATGTACAGATCGCTTCTGGGACCCAAAAACATCGAATTTTCGAGTGTTTTGAGGTTGAATTTGGGATATAAACAGGTGCCGAAAATGCATACACATATTGACTTTGGTCACCTAAAATATCGATTTTCAGCTTGTTTTGGGCCTGTATTTTAAAAATACTCTAACACGGAGTAGGCAATTACAGATCGCTGCTGGGACACAAAAATATCTAATTTTCGGGTGTTTTGAGGTTGAATTTGAGATAAAAACGGGTACAGAAGATGCATCCACGTATCGACTTTTGGGCACCTAAAAGATCGATTTTCAGTATGTTTTGGGCCTGTATATTGAAAACATTCTAACTAGGAGCAGGGATGCACAGATCGATTCTAGGACCCAAAAATACCGAATTTTCGGGTGTTTTGAGCCTGAATTTGAGATATAAACGGGTACAGAAGATGCATGCACATATCGACTTTGGACACTTAAAATATCGATTTTCAGCATGTTTTGGGCCTGCATCTGAGTAGGCATGTACAGATCGCTTCTGGGACCCAAAATTATTGAATTTTCGGGTGTTTTGAGGTTGAATTTGAGATATAAACGGGTACAGAAGATGCATGCACATATCGACTTTTGGGCACCTAAAATATCGATTTTCAGTATGTTTTGGACCTGTATTTTGAAAATACTCTAACAAGGAGTAGGCATGTACAGTTCGCTTCTGGGACCCCAAAATATCGAATTTTCGCGTGTTTTGGTCCTGAATTTGAGATATCGACTTTGGGTACCTAAAATATTGATTTTTAGCATGTTTTGGGCCTATATTTTGAAAATATTCTAGCATTAATGTAAGCATGTACAGATCACTTCTGGGACCCCAAAATATCGAATTTTCAGGTGTTTTGAGCCTGGATTTGAGATATAAACGGGTACAGATGATGCATGCACATATCGACTTTGGACACTTAAAATATCGATTTTTAGCATGTTTTGAGCCTATATTTTGAAAAAATTCTAGCACTGAGTAGGCATGTACAGATCGCTTCTGGGACCCCAAAATATCGAATTTTCGGGTGTTTTGAGCCTGAATTTGAGATATAAACGGGTACAGATGATGGATGCACATATCGACTTTGGACACTTAAAATATCGATTTTCAGCTTGTTTTGGGCCTAAATTTTGAAAATACTCTAACACGGAGTAGGCAAGTACAGATCGCTTCTGGGACCCCAAAATATCGAATTTTCGGGTGTTTTGAGCCTGAATTTGAGATATAAACGGGTACAGAAGATGCATCCAGATATCGACTTTTAGGCATCTAAAAGATCGATTTTCAGTATGTTTTGGGCCTGTATATTGAAAATACTCTAACACGGAGTAGGCATGTACAGATCGCTTCTGGTACCCCAAAATATCGAATTTTTGGGTGTTTTGGGCCTGAATCTGAGATATCGACTTTGGGCACCTAAAATACCGATTTTTAGCATGTTTTGGTCATATATTTTGAAAATATTCAAGCACTGACTAGGCATGTACAGATCGCTTCTGGGACCCAAAAATATCGGATTTTCGGGTGTTTTGAGGTTGAATTTGGGATATAAACGGGTGCAGATGATGCATACACATATTGACTTTGGTCACCTAAAATATCGATTTTCAGCTTGTTTTGGGCCTGTATTTTGAAAATACTTTAATACGGAGTAGGTATGTACAGATCGCTTCTGGGACCCCAAAATATCGATTTTTTGGGTGTTTTGGGCCTGAATTTGAGATATCGACTTTGGGCACCTAAAATATCGATTTTTAGCATGTTTTGGGCCTATATTTTGAAAATATTCTAACGTTGAGTAGGCATGTACAGATCGCTTCTGAGACCCCAAAATATCGAATTTTCGGGTGATTTGAGCCTGAATTTGAGATATAAACGGGTACAGAAGATGCATCCAGATATCGACTTTTGGGCATCTAAAAGATCGATTTTCAGTATGTTTTGGGCCTGTATATTGAAAATACTCTAACACGGAGTAGGCATGTACAGATCGCTTCTGGTACCCCAAAATATCGAATTTTTGGGTGTTTTGGGCCTGAATCTGAGATATCGACTTTGGGCACCTAAAATACCGATTTTTAGCATGTTTTGGTCATATATTTTGAAAATATTCAAGCACTGACTAGGCATGTACAGATCGCTTCTGGGACCCCAAAATATCGAATTTTCGGGTGTTTTGAGCCTGAATTTGAGATATAAACGGGTACAGATGATGCATGCACATATCGACTTTGGACACTTAAAATATCGATTTTTAGAATGTTTTAAGACTATATTTTGAGAAAATTCTAGCACTGAGTAGGCATGTACAGATTGCTTCTGGGACCCAAAAATATCGAATTTTCGGGTGTTTTGAGGATGAATTTGGGATATAAACTTGTACAGATGATGCATGCACATATCGACTTTTGGGCACCTAAAAGATCGATTTTCAGTATGTTTTGGGCCTGTATTTTGAAAATACTCTAACACGGAGTAGGCATGTACACTTCGCTTCTGGGACCCCAAAATATCGAATTTGCGGGTGTTTTGGGCCTGAATTTGAGATATCGACTTTGGGTACCTAAAATATTGATTTTTAGCATGTTTTGGGCCTATATTTTGAAAATATTCTAGCATTAAGTAAGCATGTACAGATCACTTCTGGGACCCCAAAATATCGAATTTTCGGGTGTTTTGAGCCTGGATTTGAGATATAAACGGGTACAGATGATGCATGCACATATCGACTTTGGACACTTAAAATATCGATTTTTAGCATGTTTTTAACCTATATTTTGAAAAAATTCTAGCACTGAGTAGGCATGTACAGATCGCTTCTGGGACCGCAAAATATCGAATTTTCGGGTGTTTTGAGCCTGAATTGGAGATATAAACGGGTACAGATGATGGATGCACATATCGACTTTGGACACTTAAAATATCGATTTTCAGCTTGTTTTGGGCCTAAATTTTGAAAATACTCTAACACGGAGTAGGCAAGTACAGATCGCTTCTGGGACCCCAAAATATCGAATTTTCGGGTGTTTTGAGCCTGAATTTGAGATATAAACGGGTACAGAAGATGCATCCAGATATCGACTTTTAGGCTTCTAAAAGATCGATTTTCAGTATGTTTTGGGCCTGTATATTGAAAATACTCTAACACGGAGTAGGCATGTACAGATCGCTTCTGGTACCCCAAAATATCGAATTTTTGGGTGTTTTGGGCCTGAATCTGAGATATCGACTTTGGGCACCTAAAATACCGATTTTTAGCATGTTTTGGTCATATATTTTGAAAATATTCAAGCACTGACTAGGCATGTACAGATCGCTTCTGGGACCCAAAAATATCGGATTTTCGGGTGTTTTGAGGTTGAATTTGGGATATAAACGGGTGCAGATGATGCATACACATATTGACTTTGGTCACCTAAAATATCGATTTTCAGCTTGTTTTGGGCCTGTATTTTGAAAATACTTTAATACGGAGTAGGTATGTACAGATCGCTTCTGGGACCCCAAAATATCGATTTTTTGGGTGTTTTGGGCCTGAATTTGAGATATCGACTTTGGGCACCTAAAATATCGATTTTTAGCATGTTTTGGGCCTATATTTTGAAAATATTCTAGCGTTGAGTAGGCATGTACAGATCGCTTCTGAGACCCCAAAATATCGAATTTTCGGGTGATTTGAGCCTGAATTTGAGATATAAACGGGTACAGAAGATGCATCCAGATATCGACTTTTGGGCATCTAAAAGATCGATTTTCAGTATGTTTTGGGCCTGTATATTGAAAATACTCTAACACGGAGTAGGAATGTACAGATCGCTTCTGGTACCCCAAAATATCGAATTTTCGGGTGTTTTGGGCCTGAATCTGAGATATCGACTTTGGGCACCTAAAATACCGATTTTTAGCATGTTTTGGTCATATATTTTGAAAATATTCAAGCACTGACTAGGCATGTACAGATCGCTTCTGGGACCCCAAAATATCGAATTTTCGGGTGTTTTGAGCCTGAATTTGAGATGTAAACGGGTACAGATGATGCATGCACATATTGACTTTGGACACTTAAAATATCGATTTTTAGAATGTTTTAAGCCTATATTTTGAGAAAATTCTAGCACTGAGTAGGCATGTACAGATCGCTTCTGGGACCCAAAAATATCGAATTTTCGGGTGTTTTGAGGTTTAATTTAGGATATAAACTTGTACAGATGATGCATGCACATATCGACTTTTGGGCACCTAAAAGATCGATTTTCAGTATGTTTTGGGCCTGTATTTTGAAAATACTCTAAAACGGAGTAGGCATGTACACTTCGCTTCTGGGACCCCAAAATATCGAATTTGCGGGTGTTTTGGGCCTGAATTTGAGATATCGACTTTGGGCACCTAAAATATCGATTTTTAGCATGTTTTGGGCCTATTTTTTGAAAAACATTCTAACACTAAGTAGGCATGTACAGATCACTTCTGGGACCCCAAAATATCGAATTTTCGGGTGTTTTGAGCCTGAATTTGAGATATAAACGGGTACAGATGATGCATGCACATATCGACTTTCGACACTTAAAATATCGTTTTTTAGCATGTTTTGAGCCTATATTTTGAAAACATTCTAGCACTGAGTAGGCATGTACAGATCGCTTCTGGGACCCAAAAATATCGGATTTTCGGGTGTTTTGAGGTTGAATTTGGGATATAAACGGGTGCAGATGATGCATACACATATTGACTTTGGTCACCTAAAATATCGATTTTCAGCTTGTTTTGGGCCTGTATTTTGAAAATACTTTAATACGGAGTAGGTATGTACAGATCGCTTCTGGGACCCCAAAATATCGAATTTTTGGGTGTTTTGGGCCTGAATTTGAGATATCGACTTTGGGCACCTAAAATATCGATTTTTAGCATGTTTTGGGCCTATATTTTGAAAATATTCTAGCGTTGAGTAGGCATGTACAGATCGCTTCTGAGACCCCAAAATATCGAATTTTCGGATGATTTGAGCCTGAATTTGAGATATAAACGGGTACAGAAGATGCATCCAGATATCGACTTTTGGGCATCTAAAAGATCGATTTTCAGTATGTTTTGGGCCTGTATATTGAAAATACTCTAACACGGAGTAGGCATGTACAGATCGCTTCTGGTACCCCAAAATATCGAATTTTTGGGTGTTTTGGGCCTGAATCTGAGATATCGACTTTGGGCACCTAAAATACCGATTTTTAGCATGTTTTGGTCATATATTTTGAAAATATTCAAGCACTGACTAGGCATGTACAGATCGCTTCTGGGACCCCAAAATATCGAATTTTCGGGTGTTTTGAGCCTGAATTTGAGATATAAACGGGTACAGATGATGCATGCACATATCGACTTTGGACACTTAAAATATCGATTTTTAGCATGTTGTAAGCCTATATTTTGAGAAAATTCTAGCACTAAGTAGGCATGTACAGATCGCTTCTGGGACCCAAAAATATCGAATTTTCGGGTGTTTTGAGGTTGAATTTGGGATATAAACTTGTACAGATGATGCATGCACATATCGACTTTTGGGCACCTAAAAGATCGATTTTCAGTATGTTTTGGGCCTGTATTTTGAAAATACTCTAACACGGAGTAGGCATGTACACTTCGCTTCTGGGACCCCAAAATATCGAATTTGCGGGTGTTTTGGGCCTGAATTTGAGATATCGACTTTGGGCACCTAAAATATCGATTTTTAGCATGTTTTGGGCCTATTTTTTGAAAAACATTCTAACACTAAGTAGGTATGTACAGATCACTTCTGGGACCCCAAAATATCGAATTTTCGGGTGTTTTGAGCCTGAATTTGAGATATAAACGGGTACAGATGATGCATGCACATATCGACTTTGGACACTTAAAATATCGATTTTTAGCATGTTTTGAGCCTATATTTTGAAAACATTCTAGCACTGAGTAGGCATGTACAGATCGCTTCTGGGACCCAAAAATATCGGATTTTCGGGTGTTTTGAGGTTGAATTTGGGATATAAACGGGTGCAGAAGATGCATACACATATTGACTTTGGTCACCTAGAATATCGATTTTCAGCTTGTTTTGGGCCTGTATTTTGATAATACTCTAACACGGAGTAGGCAAGTACAGATCGCTTCTGGGACCCCAAAATATCGAATTTTTGGGTGTTTTGGGCCTGAATTTGAGATATAAACGGGTACAGAAGATGCATCCATATATCGACTTTTTAGCACCTAACAGATCGATTTTCAGTATGTTTTGGGCCTGTATATTGAAAATACTTTAACACGGAGTAGGCATGTACAGATCGCTTCTGAGACCCAAAAATATCGAATTTTTGGGTGTTTTGGGCATGAATTTGAGATATCGACTTTGGGCACCTAAAATATCGATTTTTAGCATGTTTTGGGCCTATATTTTGAAAATATTCTAGCACTGAGTAGGCATGTACAGATCGCTTCTGGGACCCAAAAATATCGAATTTTCGGGTGTTTTGAGCCTGAATTTGAGATATAAACGGGTACAGATGATGCATTCACATATCGACTTTGGACACTTAAAATATCGATTTTTAGCATGTTTTCAGCCTATATTTTGAAAAATTTTTAGCACTGAGTAGGCATGTACAGATCGCTTCTGGGACCCAAAAATATCGAATTTTCGGGTGTTTTGAGGTTGAATTTGGGATATAAACGGGTGCAGAAGATGCATACACATATTGACTTTGGTCACCTAAAATATCGATTTTCAGCTTGTTTTGGGCTTGTATTTTGGAAATACTCTAACACGGAGTAGGCAAGTACAGATCGCTTATGGGACCCAAAAATATCGGATTTTCGGGTGTTTTGAGGTTGAATTTGGGATATAAACGGGTGCAGATGATACATACACATATTGACTTTGGTCACCTAAAATATCGATTTTCAGCTTGTTTTGGGCCTGTATTTTGAAAATACTTTAACACGGAGTAGGCAAGTACAGATCGCTTCTGGGACCCCAAAATATCGAATTTTTGGGTGTTTTGAGCCTGAATTTGAGATATAAACGGGTACAGAAGATGCATCCACATATCGACTTTTGGGCACCTAAAAGATCGATTTTCAGTATGTTTTGGGCCTGTATATTGAAAATACTGTAACACGGAGTAGGCATGTACAGATCGCTTCTGGGACCCAAAAATACCGAATTTTTGGGTGTTTTGAGCCTGAATTTGAGATATAAACGGGTACAGAAGATGCTTGCACATATTGACTATGGGCAGCTAAAATATCGATTTTCAGCATGTTTTGAGCATGTATTTTGAAAATACTTAAACACGGAGTAGGCATATACAGATTGCATCTAAAACCCAAAAATATCGAATTTTTGGGAGTTTTGGGCCTGAATTTGAGATATCGACTTTGGGCACCTAAAATATCGATTTTTAGCATGTTTTGGGCCTATATTTTGAAAATATTTTAGCACTGAGTAGGCATGTACAGATCGATTTTGGGACCCAAAAATATCGAATTTTCGGGTGTTTTGAGCCTGAATTTGAGATATAAACGGGTACAGATGATGCATCCACATATCGACTTTGGACACTTAAAATATCGATTTTTAGAATGTTTTGAAACTGTATTTTGAAAAAATTCTAGCACTGAGTAGGCATGTACAGATCGCTTTTGGGAACCAAAAATATCGAATTTTCGGGTGTTTTGAGGTTGAATTTGGGATATAAACGTGTACAGATTATGCATGCACATATCGACTTTTGGGCACCTAAAAGATCGATTTTCAGTATGTTTTGGCCCTGTATTTTGAAAATACTCTAACACGGAGTAGGCATGTACAGTTCGCTTCTGGGACCCCAAAATATCGAATTATAGGGTGTTTTGGGCCTGAATTTGATATATCGACTTTGGGCACCTAAAATATCGTTTTTTAGCATGTTTTGGGCCTATATTTTGAAAATATTCTAGCACTAAGTAGGCATGTACAGATCACTTCTGGGACCCAAAAATATCGAATTTTCGGGTATTTTGATCCTGAATTTGAGATATAAACGGGTACAGATAAAGCATGCACATATCGACTTTGGACACTTAAAATATCGATATGTAGCATGTTTTGAGCCTATATTTTGAAAACATTCTAGCACTGAATAGGCATGTACAGATCGCTTATGGGACCCAAAAATATCGGATTTTCGGGTGTTTTGAGGTTGAATTTGGGATATAAACGGGTGCAGATGATACATACACATATTGACTTTGGTCACCTAAAATATCGATTTTCAGCTTGTTTTGGGCCTGTATTTTGAAAATACTTTAACACGGAGTAGGTATGTACAGATCGCTTCTGGGACCCCAAAATATCGAATATTTGGGTGTTTTGGGCCTAAATTTGAGATATCGACTTTGGGCACCTAAAATATCGATTTTTAGCTTGTTTGTGGCCTATATTTTGAAAATATTCTAGCGCTGAGTAGGCATGTACAGATCGCTTCTGGGACCCCAAAATATCGAATTTTCGGGTGTTTCGAGGTTGAATTTGGGATATAAACGGGTACAGAAGATGCATGCACATATCGACTTTTGGGCACCTAAAAGATCGATTTTCAGTATGTTTTGGCCCTGTATTTTGAAAATACTCTAACACGGAGTAGGCATGTACAGTTCGCTTCTGGGACCCCAAAATATCGAATTTTCGGGTGTTTTGGGACTGAATTTGAGATATAAACGGGTACAGAAGATGCATCCATATATCGACTTTTTAGCACCTAACAGATCGATTTTCAGTATGTTTTGGGCCTGTATATTGAAAATACTTTAACACGGAGTAGGCATGTATAGATCGCTTCTGGGACCCCAAAATATCGAATTTTTGGGTGTTTTGGGCCTGAATTTGAGATATCGACTTTGGGCACCTAAAATATCGATTTTTAGCATGTTTTGGGCCTATATTTTGAAAATATTCTAGCACTGAGTAGGCATGTACAGATCGCTTCTGGGACCCAAAAATATCGAATTTTCGGGTGTTTTGAGCCTGAATTTGAGATATAAACGGGTACAGATGATGCATTCACATATCGACTTTGGACACTTAAAATATAGATTTTTAACATGTTTTCAGCCTATATTTTGAAAAAATTCTAGCACTGAGTAGGCATGTACAGATCGCTTCTGGGACCCAAAAATATCGAATTTTCGGGTGTTTTGAGGTTGAATTTGGGATATAAACGGTTACAGAAGATGCATGCACATATCGACTTTTGGGCACCTAAAAGATCGATTTTCAGTATGTTTTAGGCCTGTATTTTGAAAATACTCTAACACGGAGTAGGCATGTACAGTTCGCTTCTGGGACCCCAAAATATCGAATTTTCGGGTGTTTTGGGCCTGAATTTAAGATATCGACTTTGGGCACCTACAATATCGATTTTTAGCATGTTTTGGGCCTATATTTTGAAAATATTCTAGCACTAAGTAGGCATGTACAGATCACTTCTGGGACCCCAAAATATCGAATTTTCGGGTGTTTTGAGCCTGAATTTGAGATATAAACGGGTACAGATGATGCATGCACATATCGACTTTGGACACTTAAAATAACGATTTTTAGCATGTTTTGAGCCTATATCTTGAAAAAATTCTAGCACTGAGTAGGCATGTACAGATCGCTTCTGGGACCCAAAAATATCGGATTTTCGGGTGTTTTGATGTTGAATTTGGGATATAAACGGGTGCAGAAGATGCATACACATATTGACTTTGGTCACCGAAAATATCGATTTTCAGCTTGTTTTGGGCCTATATTTTGAAAACATTCTAGCACTGAATAGGCATGTACAGATCGCTCATGGGACCCAAAAATATCGGTTTTTCGGGTGTTTTGAGGTTGAATTTGGGATATAAACGGGTGCAGATGATACATACACATATTGACTTTGGTCACCTAAAATATCGATTTTCAGCTTGTTTTGGGCCTGTATTTTGAAAATACTTTAACACGGAGTAGGTATGTACAGATCGCTTCTGGGACCCCAAAATATCGAATATTTGGGTGTTTTGGGCCTGAATTTGAGATATCGACTTTGGGCACCTAAAATATCGATTTTTAGCTTGTTTGTGGCCTATATTTTGAAAATATTCTAGCGCTGAGTAGGCATGTACAGATCGCTTCTGGGACCCAAAAATATCGAATTTTCGGGTGATTTGAGCCTGAATTTGAGATATAAACGGGTACAGATGATGCATACACATATCGACTTTTGGACACCTAAAAGATCGATTTTCAGTATGTTTTGGGCCTGTATACTGAAAATACTCTAACACGGAGTAGGCATGTACAGATCTCTTCTGGGACCCTAAAATATTGAATTTTCGGGTGTTTTGGGCCTGAATTTGAGATATCGACTTTGGGCACCTAAAATATCGATTTTTAGCATGTAGTGGGACTATATTTTGAAAATATTCTAGCACTGAGTAGGCATGTACAGATCGCTTCTGGGACCCCAAAATATCGAGTTTTCGGGTGTTTTGAGCCAGAATTTGAGATATAAACGGGTACAGATGATGCATGCACATATCGACTTTGGACACTTAAAATAACGATTTTTAGCATGTTTTGAGCCTATATCTTGAAAAAATTCTAGCACTGAGTAGGCATGTACAGATCGCTTCTGGGACCCAAAAATATCGAATTTTCGGGTGTTTTGAGGTTGAATTTGAGATATAAACGGGTACAGATGAAGCATGCACATATCGACTTTCGACACTTAAAATATCGATATGTAGCATGTTTTGAGCCTATATTTTGAAAACATTCTAGCACTGAATAGGCATGTACAGATCGCTTATGGGACCCAAAAATATCGGTTTTTCGGGTGTTTTGAAGTTGAATTTGGGATATAAACGGGTGCAGATGATACATACACATATTGACTTTGGTCACCTAAAATATCGATTTTCAGCTTGTTTTGGGCCTGTATTTTGAAAATACTTTAACACGGAGTAGGTATGTACAGATCGCTTCTGGGACCCCAAAATATCGAATATTTGGGTGTTTTGGGCCTGAATTTGAGATATCGACTTTGGGCACCTAAAATATCGATTTTTAGCTTGTTTGTGGCCTATATTTTGAAAATATTCTAGCGCTGAGTAAGCATGTACAGATCGCTTCTGGGACCCAAAAATATCGAATTTTCGGGTGATTTGAGCCTGAATTTGAGATATAAACGGGTACAGATGATGCATACACATATCGACTTTTGGACACCTAAAAGATCGATTTTCAGTATGTTTTGGGCCTGTATTTTGAAAACATTCTAGCACTGAGTAGGCATGTACAGATCGTTTCTGGGACCTAGAAATATCGAATTTTCGGGTGTTTGGAGGTTGAATTTGGGATATAAACGGGTACAGAAGATGCATGCCTATATCCACTTTTGGGCACCTAAAAGATCGATTTTCAGTATGTTTTGGGCCTGTATTTTGAAAATACTCTAACACGGAGTAGGCATGAACAGATCGCTTCTGGGACCCCAAAATATCGAATTTTCGGGTGTTTTGGGCCTGAATTTGAGATATCGACTTTTGGCACCTAAAATATCGATTTTTAGCATGTTTTGGGCCTATTTTTTGAAAACATTCAAGCACTAAGTAGGCATGTACAGATCACTTCTGGGACCCCAAAATATCGAATTTTCGGGTGTTTTGAGCCTGAATTTGAGATATAAACGGGTACAGATGATGCATGTACATATCGACTTTGGACACTTAAAATATCGATTTTTAGCATGTTTTGAGCCTATATTTTGAAAACATTCTAGCACTGAGTAGGCATGTACAGATCGCTTCTGGGACCCAAAAATATCGGATTTTCGGGTGTTTTGAGGTTGAATTTGGGATATAAACGGGTGCAGAAGATGCATACACATATTGACTTTGGTCACCTAAAATATCGATTTTCAGCTTGTTTTGGGCCTGTATTTTGAAAATACTCTAACACGGAGTAGGCAAGTACAGATCGCTTCTGGGACCCCAAAATATCGAATTTTCGGGTGTTTTGAGCCTGAATTTGAGATATAAACGGGTACATAAGATGCATCCATATATCGACTTTTTAGCACCTAACAGATCGATTTTCAGTATGTTTTGGGCCTGTATATTGAAAATACTTTAACACGGAGTAGGCATATACAGATCGCTTCTGGGACCCCAAAATATCGAATTTTTGGGTGTTTTGGGCATGAATTTGAGATATCGACTTTGGGCACATAAAATATCGATTTTTAGCATGTTTTGGGCCTATATTTTGAAAATATTCTAGCACTGAGTAGGCATGTACAGATCGCTTCTGGGAGATAAAAATATCGAATTTTCGAGTGTTTTGAGCCTGAATTTGAGATATAAACGGGTACAGATGATGCATGCACATATCGACTTTGGACACTTAAAATATCGATTTTTAGCATGTTTTGGGCCTATATTTTGAAAACATTCTAGCACTGAGTAGGCATGTACAGATCGCTTCTGGGACCCAAAAATATCGTATTTTCGGGTGTTTTGATGTTGAATTTGGGATATAAACGGGTGCAGAAGATGCATACACATATTGACTTTGGTCACCGAAAATATCGATTTTCAGCTTGTTTTGGGCCTGTATTTTGAAAATACTCTAACACGGAGTCGGCAAGTACAGATCGCTTCTGGGACCCCAAAATATCGAATTTTCGGGTGTTTTGAGCCTGAATTTGAGATATAAACGGGTACAGAAGATGCATCCATATATACCCACTTTTTAGCACCTAACAGATCGATTTTCAGTATGTTTTGGGCCTGTATATTGAAAATACTTTAACACGGAGTAGGCATGTACAGATCGCTTCTGGGACCCCAAAATATCGATTTTTTGGGTGTTTTGGGCATGAATTTGAGATATCGACTTTGGGCACCTAAAATATCTATTTTTTGCATGTTTTGAGGTTATGTTTTGAAAAAATTCTAGCACTGAGTAGGCATGTACGGTTCGCTTCTGGGACCCCAAAATATCGAATTTTCGGGTGTTTTAGGCCTGAATTTGAGATATAAACGGGTACAGATGAAGCATGCACATATCGACTTTGGACACATAAAATATCGATATGTAGCATGTTTTGAGCCTATATTTTGAAAACATTCTAGCACTGAGTAGGCATGTACAGATAGCTTATGGGACCCAAAAATTTCGGATTTTCGGGTGTTATGAGGTTGAATTTGGGATATAAACGGGTGCAGATGATACATACACATATTGACTTTGGTCTCCTAAAATATCGATTTTCAGCTTGTTTTGGGCCTATATTTTGAAAATACTTTAACACGGAGTAGGTATGTACAGATCGCTTCTGGGACCCCAAAATATCGAATTTTCGTTTGTTTTGAGCCTGAATTTGAGATATAAACGGGTACAGAAGATGCATGCACATATCGACTTTTGGGCACCTAACAGATCGATTTTCAGTGTGTTTTGGGCCTGTATTTTGAAAATACTCTAACACGGAGTAGGCATGTACCGTTCGCTTCTGGGACCCCAAAATATCGAATTTTCGGGTGTTTTGGAACTGAATTTAAGATATCGACTTTGGGCACTTAAAATATCGATTTTTAGCATGTTTCGGGCCTATATTTTGAAAATATTCTAGCACTAAGTAGGCATGTACAGATCACTTCTGGGACCCCAAAATATCGAATTTTCGGGTGTTTGAGCCTGAATTTGAGATATAAACGGGTACAGATGATGCATGCACATATCGACTATGGACACTTGAAATATCGATTTTTAGCATGTTTTAAGGTTATATTTTGAAAAAATTCTAGCACTGAGTTGGCATGTACAGATCGCTTCTGGAACCCAAAAATATCGATTTTTCGGGTGTTTTGAGGTTGAATTAGGGATATAAACGGGTACAGAAGATGCATTCACATATCGACTTTTGGGCACCTAAAAAATCGATTTTCAGTATGTTTTGGGCCTGTATTTTGAAAATACTCTAACACGGAGTAGGCATGTACAGTTCGCTTCTGGGATCCCAAAATATCGAATTTTCGGGTGTTTTGGGCTTGAATTTGAGATATCGATTTTGGGCACCTAAAATATCGATTTTTAGCATGTTTTGGGCCTATATTTTGAAAATATTCTAGCACTAAGTAGGCATGTACAGATCACTTCTGGGACCCCAAAATATCGAATTTTCGGGTGTTTTGAGCCTAAATTTGAGATATAAACGGGTACAGATGATGCATGCACATATTGACTTTGGACACTTAAAATATCGATTTTTAGCATGTTTTGAGCCTATATTTTGAAAACATTCTAGCACTGAGTAGGCATGTACAGATCGCTTCTGGGACCCAAAAATATCGTGTTTTCGGGTGTTTTGAGGTTGAATTTGGGATATAAACGGGTGCAGAAGATGCATACACATATTGACTTTGGTCACCTAAAATATCGATTTTCAGCTTGTTTTGGGCCTATATTTTGAAAACATTCTAGCACTGAGTAGGCATGTACAGATCGCTTCTGGGACCCCAAAATATCGAATTTTTGGGTGTTTTGGGCCTGAATTTGAGATATCGACTTTGGGCACCTAAAATATCGATTTTTAGCATGTTTTGGGCCTATATTTCAAAAATATTCTAGCACTGAGTAGGCATGTACAGATCGCTTCTGGGACCCAAAAATATCGAATTTTCGGGTGTTTTGAGACTGAATTTGAGATACAGATCACTTCTGGGACCCCAAAATATCGAATTTTCGGGTGTTTTGAGCCTGAATTTGAGATATAAACGGGTACAGAAGATGCATTGACATATCGACTTTTGGGCACCTAAAAGATCGATTTTCAGTATGTTTTGGGCCCGTATATTAAAAATACTCTAACTTGGAGTAGGCATTTACAGATTGCTTCTGGGACCCCAAAATATCGAATTTTTGGGTGTTTTGGGCCTGAATTTGAGATATCGACTTTGGGCACCTAAAATATCGATTTTTAGCATGTTTTTGGTCCTATATTTTGAAAATATTCTAGCACTTAGTAGGCATGAACAGATCGCTTCTGGGACCCCAAAATATCGAATTTTCGGGTGTTTTGAGCCTGAATTTGAGATATAAACGGGTACAGATGATGCATGCACATATCGACTTTGGACACTTAAAATATCGATTTTTAGAATGTTTTGAGCCTATATTTTGAAAAAATTCTAGCACTGAGTAGGCATGTACAGATCGCTTCTGTGTCCCAAAAATATCGAATTTTCGGGTGTTTTGAGGTTGAATTTGGGATATTAACGGGTGCAGAAGATCCATACACATATCGACTTTGGGCACCTAAAATATCGATTTTTAGCATGTTTCGGGCCTATATTTTGAAAATATTCTTGCACTAAGTAGGCATGTACAGATCACTTCTGGGACCCCAAAATATCGAATTTTCGGGTGTTTTGACCCTGAATTTGAGATCTAAACGGGTACAGATGATGCATGCACATATCGACTTTGGACACTTAAAATATCGATTTTTAGCATGTTTTGAGACTATATTTTGAAAAAATTCTATCACTGACTAGACATGTACAGATCGCTTCTGGGACCCAAAATTATTGAATTTTCGGGTGTTTTGAGGTTGAATTTGAGATATAAACGAGTGCAGAAGATGCATACACATGTTGACTTTGGGCACCTAAAATATCGATTTTCAGCATGTTTTGGGCCTGCATCTGAGTAGGCATGTACAGTTTGCTCCTGGGACCCCAAAATATCGAATTTTCGGGTGTTTGGAGCCTGAATTTGAGATATAAATGGGTACAGAAGATACATGCACATATCGACTTTTGGGCACCTAAGAGATCGATTTTTAAGAATGTTTTGGGCCTGTATCTTGAAAATACTCTAACACGGAGTAGGCATGTACAGTTCGCTTCTGGGACCCCAAAATATCGAATTTTCGGGTGTTTTGGGCCTGAATTTAAGATATCGACTTTGGGCACCTAAAATATTGATTTTTAGCATGTTTTGGGCCTATATTTTGAAAATATTCTAGCACTAAGTAAGCATGTACAGATCACTTCTGGGACCCCAAAATATCGAATTTTCGGTTGTTTTGAGCCTGAATTTGAGAATTAAACGGGTACAGATGATGCATGCACATATCGACTTTGGACACTTAAAATATCGATTTTTAGCATGTTTTGAGCCTATATTTTGAAAAAATTCTAGCAATGAGTAAGCATGTACAGATCGCTTCTGGGACCCAAAAATATCGAATTTTCGTGTGTTTAAAGGTTGAATTTGGGATATAAACGGGTGCAGAAGATTCATACACATATTGACTTTGGTCACCTAAAATATCGATTTTCAGTATGTTTTGGGCCTGTATTTTGAAAATACTCTAACACGGAGTAAGCAAGTCCAGATCGCTTCAGGGACCCCAAAATATCGAATTTTCGGGTGTTTTGAGCCTGAATTTGAGATATAAACGGGTACAGATGATGCATGCACATATCGACTTTGGACACTTAAAATATCGATTTTTAGAATGTTTTGAGCCTATATTTTGAAAAAATTCTAGCACTGAGTAGGCATGTACAGATCGCTTCTGGGACCCAAAAATATCGAAATTTCGGGTGTTTTGAGGTTGAATTTGAGATATAAACGGGTACAGAAGATGCATCCAAATATCGACTTTTGGGCACCTAAAAGATCGATTTTCAGTATGTTTTGGGCCTGTATATTGAAAATACTCTAACTTGGAGTAGGCATGTACAGATTGCTTCTGGGACCCCAAAATATCGAATTTTTGGGTGTTTTGGGCCTGAATTTGAGATATCGACTTTAGGCACCTAATATATCGATTTTTAGCATGTTTTTAAGCCTATATTTTGAAAATATTCTAGCACTGAGTAGGCATGTACAGATCGCTTCTGGGACCCCAAAATATCGAATTTTCGGTGTTTTGAGCCTGAATTTGAGATATAAACGGGTACAGATGATGCATGCACATATCGACTTTGGACACTTAAAATATCGATTTTTAGCATGTTTTGAGCCTATATTTTGAAAACATTCTAGCACTGAGTAGGCATGTACAGATCGCTTCTGGGACCCAAAAACATCGGATTTTCGGGTGTTTTAAGGTTGAAATTGGGATATAAACGGGTGCAGAAGATGCATACACATATTGACTTTGGTCACCTAAAATATCGATTTTCAGCTTGTTTTGGGCCTGTATTTTGAAAATACACTAACACGGAGTAGGCAAGTACAGATCGCTTCTGGGACCCCAAAATATCGAATTTTCGGGTGTTTTGAGCCTGAATTTGAGATATAAACGGGTACAGAAGATGCATCCACATATCGACTTTTGGGCACCTAAAAGATCGATTTTCAGTATGTTTTGGGCCTGTATATTGAAAATACTCTAACACGGAGTAGGCATGTACAGTTCGCTTCTGGGACCCCAAAATATCGAATTTTCGGGTGTTTTGGGCCTGAATTTAAGATATCGATTTTGGGCACCTAAAATATCGATTTTTAGCATGTTTTGGGCCTATATTTTGAAAATATTCTAGCACTAAGTAGGCATGTACAGATCACTTCTGGGACCCCAAAATATCGAATTTTCGGGTGTTTTGAGCCTGAATTTGAGATATAAACGGGAACAGATGATGCATGCACATATCGACTTTGGACACTTAAAATATAGATTTTTAGCATGTTTTGAGGGTTTATTTTAAAAAAATTCTAGCACTCAGTAGGCATGTACAGATCGCTTCTGGGAGCCAAAAATATCGGATTTTCGGGTGTTTTGAGGTTGAATTTGGATTATAAACGGGTGCAGAAGATGCATACACATATTGACTTTGGTCACCTAAAATATCGATTTTCAGGTTGTTTTGGGCCTGTATTTTGAAAATACTCTAACACGGAGTAGGCAAGTACAGATCGCTTCTGGGACCCCAAAATATCGAATTTTCGGGTGTTTTGAGCCTGAATTTGAGAAATAAACGGGTACAGAAGATGCATCCACAAATCGACTTTTGGGCACCTAACAGATCGATTTTCAGTATGTTTTAGGCCTGTATATTGAAAATACTCTAACACGGAGTAGGCATGTACAGATCGCTTCTGGGACCCCAAAATATCGAATTTTCGGGTGTTTTGGGCCTGAATTTGAGATATCGACTTTGGGCACCTAAAATATCGATTTTAGCATTTTTTGGGCCTATATTTCATAAATATTCTAGCACTGAGTAGGCATGTACAGATCGCTTCTGGGACCCCAAAATATCGAATTTTCGGGTGTTTTGAGACTGAATTTGAGATACAGATCACTTCTGGGACCCCAAAATATCGAATTTTTGGGTGTTTTGAGCCTAAATTTGAGATATAAACGGGTACAGATGATGCATGCACATATCGACTTTGGACACTTAAAATATCGATTTTTAGCATGTTTTGAGCCTATATTTTGAAAACATTCTAGCACTGAGTAGCATGTACAGATCGCTTCTGGGACCCGAAAATATCGGAATTTCGGGTGTTTTGAGGTTGAATTTGGGATATAAACGGGTGCAGAAGATGCATACACATATTGACTTTGTCACCTAAAATATCGATTTTCAGCTTGTTTTGGGCCTGTATTTTGAAAATACTCTAACACGGACTAGGTAAGTACAGATCGCTTCTGGGACCCCAAAATATCGAATTTTCGGGTGTTTTGAGGTTGAATTTGAGATATAAACGGGTGCAGAAGATTCATACACATATCGACTTTGGGCACCTAAAATATCGATTTTTAGCATGTTTCGGGCCTATATTTTCAAAATACTCTAACACGGAGTAGGCATGTACAGATCGCTTCTGGGACCCCAAAATATCGAATTTTCGGGTGTTTTGGGCCTGAATTTGAGATATCGACTTTGGGCACCTAAAATATCGATTTTAGCATTTTTTGGGCCTATATTTCATAAATATTCTAGCACTGAGTAGGCATGTACAGATCGCTTCGGGGACCCCAAAATATCGAATTTTCGGGTGTTTTGAGACTGAATTTGAGATACAGATCACTTCTGGGACCCCAAAATATCGAATTTTCGGGTGTTTTGAGCCTAAATTTGAGATATAAACGGGTACAGATGATACATGCACATATCGACTTTGGACACTTAAAATATCGATTTTTAGCATGTTTTGAGCCTATATTTTGAAAACATTCTAGCACTGAGTAGCATGTACAGATCGCTTCTGGGACCCGAAAATATCGGAATTTCGGGTGTTTTGAGGTTGAATTTGGGATATAAACGGGTGCAGAAGATGCATACACATATTGACTTTGGTCACCTAAAATATTGATTTTCAGCTTGTTTTGGGCCTGTATTTTGAAAATACTCTAACACGGAGTAGGCAAGTACAGATCGCTTCTGGGACCCCAAAATATCGAATTTTCGGGTGTTTTGAGGTTGAATTTGAGATATAAACGGGTGCAGAAGATTCATACACATATCGACGTTGGGCACCTAAAATATCTATTTTTAGAATGTTTCGGGCCTATATTTTCAAAATATTCTAGCACTAAGTAGGCATGTACAGATCACTTCTGGAACCCCTAAATATCGAATTTTCGGGTGTTTTGAGCCTGTATTTGAGATATAAACGGGTACAGATGATGCATGCACATATCGACTTTGGACAATTAAAATATCGATTTTTAGCATATTTTGAGACTATATTTTGAAAACATTCTAGCACTGACTAGACATGTACAGATCGCTTCTGGGACCCCAAAATATCGAATTTTCGGGTGTTTTGGGCATGAATTTGAAATATCGACTTTGGGCACCTAAAATATCGATTTTTAGCATGTTTTAGGCTTATATTTTGAAAATATTCTAGCACCGAGTAGGCATGTACAGATCGCTTCTGGGAACCAAAAATATCGAATTTTCGGGTGTTTTGAGCCTGAATTTGAGATATAAACAGGTACTGAAGATGCATGCACATATCGTTTTTTGGGCACCTAAAATATCGATTTTGAGCATGTTTTGGGTCTGTATCTTGAAAACATTCTAACTAGGAGTAGACATATACAGATCGCTTCTAGGACCCAAAAATGCCGAATTTTCGTGTGTTTTGAGAATGAATTTGAGATATAAACGGGTACAGAAGATGCATGCACATATCGACTTTGGGTCATTAAAAATATCGATTTTTAGCATGTTTTGAGCCTATATTTTGAAAACATTCTAGCACTGAGTAGGCATGTACAGATCGCTTCTGGGACCCAAAAATATCGAATTTTCGGGTGTTTTGAGGTTGAATTTGAGATATAAACGAGTGCAGAAGATGCATACACATATTGACTTTGGGCACCTAAAATATCGATTTTCAGCATGTTTTGGGCCTGTATCTGAGTAGGCATGTACAGATCGCATCTGGGACCCCAAAATATCGAATTTTCGGGTGTTTGGAGCCTCAATTATAGATATAGACGGGTACAGAAGATGCATGCACATATCGACTTTTGGGCACCTAAAATATCGATTTTCTGTATGTTTTGGGCCTGTATTTTGAAAATATTCTAGCACTGAGTAGGCATGTACAAATCGCTTCTGGGACCCCAAAATATCGAATTTTCGGGTGTTTTGGGCCTGAATTTTAGATATCGACTTTGGGCACCCAAAATATCGATTTTTAGCATGTTTTGGGCCTATATTTTGAAAATATTCTAGCACTAAGTAAGCATGTACAGATCACTTCTGGGACCCCAAAATATCGAATTTTCGGGTGTTTTGAGCCTGAATTTGAGATATAAACGGGTACAGATGATGCATGCACATATCGACTTTGGACACTTAAAATATCGATTTTTAGCATGTTTTGAGCCTATATTTTGTAAAAATTCTAGCACTGAGTAGGCATGTAAAGATCGATTCTGGGACCCAAAAATATCGAATTTTCGGGTGTTTTAAGGTTGAATTTGGGATATAAACGGGTGCAGAAGATTCATACACATATTGACTTTGGTCACCTAAAATATCGATTTTCAGTATGTTTTGGGCCTGTATTTTGAAAATACTCTAACACGGAGTAGGCAAGTACAGATCGCTTCTGGGACCCCAAAATATCGAATTTTCGGGTGTTTTGAGCCTGAATTTGAGATATAAACTGGTACAGAAGATGAATCCACAAATCGACTTTTGTGCACCTAAAAGATCGATTTTCAGTATGTTTTGGGCCTGTATATTGAAAATACTCTAACTTGGAGTAGGCATGTACAGATTGCTTCTGGGACCCCAAAAAATCGAATTTTTGGGTGTTTTGGGCCTGAATTTGAGATATCGACTTTGGGCACCTAAAATATCGATTTTTAGCATGTTTTTGGGCCTATATTTTGAAAATATTCTAGCACTGAGTAGGCATGTACAGATCGCTTCTGGGACCCAAAAATATCGAAATTTCGGGTGTTTTGAGGTTGAATTTGGGATATAAACGGGTACAGATGATGCATGCACATATCGACTTTTGTGCACCTAAAAGATCGATTTTCAGTATGTTTTGGGCCTGTATTTTGAAAATACTCTAACACGGAGTAGGCATGTACAGTTCGCTTCTGGGACCCCAAAATATCGAATTTTCGGGTGTTTTGGGCCTGAATTTAAGATATCGACTTTGGGCACCTAAAATATCGATTTTTAGAATGTTTTGGGCCTATATTTTGAAAATATTCTAGCACTAAGTAGGCATGTACAGATCACTTCAGGGACCCCAAAATATCGAATTATTTTTCGGGTGTTTTGAGCCTGAATTTGAGATATAAACGGGTTCAGATGATGCATGCACATATCGACTTTGGACACTTAAAATATCGATTTTTAGCATGTTTTGAGCCTATATTTTGAAAACATTCTAGCACTGAGTAGGCATGCACAGATCGCTTCTGGGACCCAAAAACATCGGATTTTCGGGTGTTTTGAGGTTGAATTTGGGATATAAACGGGTGCAGAAGATGAATACACATATTGACTTTGGTCACCTAAAATATCGATTTTCAGCTTGTTTTGGGCCTGTATTTTGAAAATACTCTAACACGGAGTAGGCAAGTACAGATCGCTTCTGGGACCCCAAAATATCGAATTTTCGGGTGTTTTGAGCCTGAATTTGAGATATAAACGGGTACAGAAAATGCATCCACATATCGACTTTTGGGAACCTAAAAGATCGATTTTCAGTATGTTTTGGGCCTGTATATTGAAAATACTCTAACTAGAAGTAGGCATGTACAGATCGCTTCTGGGACCCCAAAATATCGAATTTTTGGGTGTTTTGGGTCTGAATTTGAGATATCGACTTTGGGCACCTAAAATATCGATTTTTAGCATGTTTTTGGGCCTATATTTTGAAAATATTCTAGCACTGAGTAGGCATGTACAGATCGCTTCTGGGACCCCAAAATATCGAATTTTCGGGTGTTTTGAGCCTGAATTTGAGATATAAACGGGTACAGATGATGCATGCACATATCGACTTTGGACACTTAAAATATCGATTTTTAGAATGTTTTGAGCCTATATTTTGAAAAAATTCTAGCACTTAGTAGGCATGTACAGATCGCTTCTGGGACCCCAAAATATCGCAATTTCGGGTGTTTGGAGTCTGAATTTGAGATATAAACGGGTACAGAAGATGCATTCACATATCGACTTTTGGGCACCTAAAATATCGATTTTCTGTATGTTTTGGGCCTATATTTTGAAAATACTCTAACACGGAGTATATTTTGAAAATATTCTAGCACCTAGTAGGCATGTACAAATCGCTTCTGGGACCCGAAAATATTTAATTTTCGGGTGTTTTGAGCCCGAATTTGAGATACAAACGGGTACAGAATATGCATGCACATATCGTCTTTTGGACACCTAAAATATCGATTTTGAGCATGTTTCGGATCTGTGTCTTTAAAGCATTCTAACCAGGAGTAGGCATGTACAAATCGCTTCTAGGACCGAAAAATACCGAATTTTCGGGTGTTTTGAGCCTGAATTTGAGATATAAACGGGTACAGAAGATGCATGCACATATCGACTTTGGACACTTAAAATATCGATTTTTAGCATGTTTTGAGCCTATATTTTGAAAACATTCTAGCACTGAGTAGGCATGTACAGATCGCTTTTGGGACCCAAAAATATCGAATTTTCGGGTGTTTTGAGGTTGAATTTGAGATATAAACGAGTGCAGAAGATGCATGCACATATCGATTTTTGGGCACCTAAAAGATCGATTTTCAGTATGTTTTGGGCCTGTATATTGAAAATATTCTAGCGCTGAGTAGGCATGTACAGATCGCTTCTGGGACCCCAAAATATCGAATTTTCGGGTGTTTTGTGCCTGAATTTGAGATATCGACTTTGGGCACCTAAAATATCGATTTTTAGCATGTTTTGGGCCTATATTTTGAAAATATTCTAGCACTGAGTAGGCATGTACAGATCGCTTCTGGGACCCAAAAATATCGAATTTTCGGGTGTTTTGAGCCTGAATTTGAGATATAAACGGGTACAGAAAATGCATGCACATATTGACTTTGGGCACCTAAAATATCGATTTTCAGCATGTTTTGGGCCTGTATTTTGATAATACTCTAACACGAAGTAGACATGTACAGATCGCTTCTGGGACCCCGAAATATCGAATTTTCGGGTGTTTTGAGCCTGAATTTGAGATATAAACGGGTACAAAAGATGCATGCATATATCGACTTTGGACACTTAAAATATCGATTTTTAGCATGTTTTGGGCCTATATTTTGAAAATATTCTAGCACTGAGTAGGCATGCACAGATCGCTTCTGGGACCCAAAAATATAGAATTTTCTTGTGTTTTGAGGTTGAATTTGAGAAATAATGAGTACAGAAGATGTATACACATTCTGACTTTGGGCACCTATAATATCGATTTTCACCATGTTTTTGGCATTTATCTGAGTAGGCATGTACAGATCGCTTCTGGGACCCCAAAATATCGAATTTTCGGGTGTTTAGAGCCTGAATATGAGATATAAACAGGTACTGAAGATCCATGCACATATCGACTTTGGGGCACCTAAAATACCGATTTTTAGCATGTTTTGAGCCTATATTTTGAAAACATTCTAGCACTAAGTAGGCATGTACAGATCGCTTCTGGGACCCAAAAATATCGAATTTTCGGGTGTTTTGAGGTTGAATTTGAGATATAAACGAGTGCAGAAGATGCATGCACATATCGATTTTTGGGCACCTAAAGGATCGATTTTCAGTATGTTTTGGGCCTGTATATTGAAAATATTCTAGCGCTGAGTAGGCATGTACAGATCGCTTCTGGGACCCCAAAATATCGAATTTTCGGGTGTTTTGTGCCTGAATTTGAGATATCGACTTTGGGCACCTAAAATATCGATTTTTAGCATGTTTTGGGCCTATATTTTGAAAATATTCTAGCACTGAGTAGGCATGTACAGATCGCTTCTGGGACCCAAAAATATCGAATTTTCGGGTGTTTTGAGCCTGAATTTGAGATATAAACGAGTACAGAAAATGCATGCACATATTGACTTTGGGCACCTAAAATATCGATTTTCAGCATGTTTTGGGCCTGTATTTTGATAATACTCTAACAAGAAGTAGACATGTACAGATCGCTTCTGGGACCCCGAAATATCGAATTTTCGGGTGTTTTGAGCCTGAATTTGAGATATAAACGGGTACAAAAGATGCATGCATATATCGACTTTGGACACTTAAAATATCGATTTTTAGCATGTTTTGGGCCTATATTTTGAAAATATTCTAGCACTGAGTAGGCATGCACAGATCGCTTCTGGGACCCCAAAATATCGAATTTTCTTGTGTTTTGAGGTTGAATTTGAGAAATAATGAGTACAGAAGATGTATACACATTCTGACTTTGGGCACCTATAATATCGATTTTCAGCATGTTTTTGGCATTTATCTGAGTAGGCATGTACAGATCGCTTCTGGGACCCCAAAATATCGAATTTTCGGGTGTTTAGAGCCTGAATATGAGATATAAACAGGTACTGAAGATCCATGCACATATCGACTTTGGGGCACCTAAAATACCGATTTTTAGCATGTTTTGAGCCTATATTTTGAAAACATTCTAGCACTAAGTAGGCATGTACAGATCGCTTCTGGGACCCAAAAATATCGAATTTCGGGTGTTTGAGGTTGAATTTGGGATATAAATGGGTACAGAAGATGAATCCACATATCGACTTTTGGGCACCTAAAAGATCGATTTTCAGTATGTTTTGGGCCTGTATATTGAAAATGATCTAACACGGAGGAGGCATGTACAGATCGCTTCTGGGACCCCAAAATATCGAATTTTCGGGTGTTATGGGCCTGGATTTGAGATATCGACTTTGGGCACCTAAAATATCGATTTTTAGCATGTTTGGGGACTATATTTTGGAAATATTCTAACACTGAGTAGGCATGTACAGATCGCTTCTGGAACCCCAAAACATCGAATTTTCGGGTGTTTTGAGCCTGAATTTGATATATAAACGGGTACAGAAGATGCATGCACATATCGACTTTGGACACTTAAAATATCGATTTTTAGCATATTTTTAGCCTTTATTTTGAAAACATTCTAGCACTGAGTAGGCGTGTACAGATCGCTTCTGGGACCCAAAAATATAGATTTTTCGGGTGTTTTGAGTCTGAATTTGAGATATAAACGGGTACAGAAGATGCATCCACATATCGACTTTTGACACTTAAAATATCGATTTTCAGCATGTTTTGGGCCTGTATTATGAAAATACTCTAACACGGAGTATGCAAGTACAGATTGCTTCTGGGACCCCAAAATATCGAATTTTCGGGTGTTTGGAGCCTGAATTTGAGATATAAACGGGTATAGAAGATGCATCCACATATCGACTTTTGGGCACCTAACAGATCGATTTTCAGTATGTTTTGGGCCTGTATATTGAAAATATTCTAGCACTGAGTAGGCATGTACAAATCGCTTCTGGGATCCCAAAATATCGAATTTTCGGGTGTTTTGAGCCTGAATTTGAGATATCGAATTTGGGCACCTAAAATATCGATTTTTAGCATGTTTTGGGCCTATATTTTGAAAATATTCTAGCACTGAGTAGGCATGTACAGATCGCTTCTAGGACCCAAAAATACGGAATTTTCGAGTGTTTGGAGCAGGAATTTGAGATATAAACGGGTACAGAAGATGCACGCACATATCGACTTTCGGGCACCTAAAATATCGATTTTGAGCATGTTTTGGGTCTGTATCTTGAAAACATTCTATCTAGGAGTAGGCATGTACAGATCGCTTCTTGGACCCAAAAATACCGAATTTTTTGGGTGTTTTGAGCCTGAATTTGAGATATAAACAGGTACAGAAGATGCATGCACATATCGACTTTGGACACTTAAAATATCGATTTTTAGCATGTTTCGAGCCTATATTTTGAAAACATTCTAGCACTGAGTAGGCATGTACAGATCGCTTCTGGGACCCAAAAATATTGAATTTTCGGGTGTTTTGAGGTTCAATTTGAGATATAAACGAGTGCAATAGATGCATACACATATTGACTTTGGGCACCTAAAATATCGATTTTCAGCATGTTTTGGGCCTGTATCTGAGTAGGCATGTACAGATCGCTTCTGGGACCCAAAAATATTGAATTTTCGGGTGTTTTGAGCCTGAATATGAGATATAAACAGGTACTGAAGATCCATGCACATATCGACTTTTGGGCACTTAAAATATCGATTTTGAGCATGTTTTGGGTCTGTATTTTGAAAACATTCTAACTAGGAGTAGGCATGTACAGATCGCTTCAAGGACCCAAAAATACCGAATTTTCGGGTGATTTGAGCCTGAATTTGAGATATAAACGGGTACAGAAGATGCATGCACATATTGACTTTGGACACTTAAAATATCGATTTTTAGCATGTTTTGAGCCTATATTTTAAAAACATTCTAGCACTGAGTAGGCATGTACAGATCGCTTCTGGGACCCAAAAATATCGAATTTTCAGGTGTTTTGAGGTTGAATTTGGGATATAAACGGGTACAGAAGATGCATCCACATTTCGACTTTTGGGCAACTAAAAGATCGATTTTCAGTATGTTTTGGGCCTGTATATTGAAAATACTCTAACACGGAGTAGGCATGTACAGATCGCTTCTGGGACCCCAAAATATCGAATTTTCGGGTGTTTTGAGCTTGAATTTCAGGTATAAACGGGTACAGATGATGCATGCACATATCGACTTTTGGGCACCTAATATATCGATTTTTAGCATGTTTTGGGTCTGTATCTTGAAAACATTTTAACTAGGAGTAGGCATGTACAGATCGCTTCTAGGACCCAAAAATACCTTATTTTCGGGTGTTTTGAGCCTGAATTTTAGATATAAGCGGGTACAGAAGATGCATGCACATATCGACTTTGGACACTTAAAATATCGATTTTTAGCATGTTTTGAGCCTATATTTTGAAAACATTCTAGCACTGAGTAGGCATGTACAGATCGCTTCTGGGACCCAAAAATATTGAATTTTCGGGTGTTTTGAGGTTCAATTTGAGATATAAACGAGTGCAGAAGATGCATACACATATTGACTTTGAACCTAAAATATCGATTTACAGCATGTTTTGGGCCTGTATCTGAGAAGGCATGTACAGATCGCTTCTGGGACCCCGAAATATCGAATTTTCGGGTGTTTTGAGCCGGAATATGAGATATAAACAGGTACTGAAGATCCATGCACATATCGACTTTGGGGCACCTAAAATATCGATTTTGAGCATGTTTTGGGTCTGTATCTTGAAAACATTCTAACTAGGAGTAGGCATGTAAAGATCGCTTCTAGGACCCAAAAATACCGATTTTTCGGGTGTTTTGAGCCAGAATTTGAGATATAAACGGGTACAGAAGATGCATGCACATATCGACTTTGGACACTTAAAATATCGATTTTTAGCATGTTTTGAGCCTATATTTTAAAAACTTTCTAGCACTGATTAGGCATGTACAGATCGCTTCTGGGACCCGAAAATATCGAATTTTCAGGTGTTTTGAGGTTGAATTTGGGATATAAACGGGTACAGAAGATGCATCCACATTTCGACTTTTGGGCACCTAAAAGATCGATTTTCAGTATGTTTTGGGCCTGTATATTAAAAATACTCTAACACGGAGTAGGCATGTACAGATCGCTTCTGGGACCCAAAAATACCTTATTTTCGGGTGTTTTGAGCCTGAATTTTAGATATAAACGGGTACAGAAGATGCATGCACATATCGACTTTGGACACTTAAAATATCGATTTTTAGCATGTTTTGAGCCTATATTTTGAAAACATTCTAGCACTGAGTAGGCATGCACAGATCGCTTCTGGGACCCAAAAATATCGAATTTTCGGGTGTTTTGAGGTTGAATTTGAGATTTAAACGTGTGCAGAAGATGCATACACATATTGACTTTGAACCTAAAATATCGATTTTCAGCATGTTTTGGGCCTGTATCTGAGAAGGCATGTACAGATCGCTTCTGGGACCCCAAACTATCGAATTTTCGGGTGTTTTGAGCCGGAATATGAGATATAAACAGGTAATGAAGATCCATGCACATATCGACTTTGGGGCACCTAAAATATCGATTTTGAGCATGTTTTGGGTCTGCATCTTGAAAAAATTCTAACTAGAAGTAGGCATGTAAAGATCGCTTCTAGGACCCAAAAATACCGATTTTTCGGGTGTTTTGAGATAGAATTTGAGATATAAACGGGTACAGAAGATGCATGCACATATCGACTTTGGACACTTAAAATATCGATTTTTACCATGTTTTGAGCCTATATTTTGAAAACATTCTAGCACTGAGTAGGCGTGTACAGATCGCTTCTGGGATCCAAAAATATCGAATTTTCGGGTGTTTTGAGTTTGAATTTGGGATACAAACGGGTGCAGAAGATTCATACACATATTGACTTTGGGCACCTAAAATATCGATTATCAGCATGTTTTGGGCCTGTTTCTGAGTAGGCATGTACAGATCGCTTCTGCGACCCCGAAATATCGAGTTTTCGGGTGTTTTGAGCCTGAATTTGAGATATAAACGGGTACAAAAGATGCATGCACATATCGACTTTGGACACTTAAAATGTCGATTTTTAGCATGTTTTCAGCCTATATTATGAAAACATTCTAACACTGAGTAGGCATGTACAGATCGCTTCTGGGACCCCAAAATATCGAATTTTCGGGTGTTTTGGGCCTGAATTTGAGATATCGACTTTGGGCACCTAAAATATCGATTTTTAACATGTTTTGGGCCTATATTTTGAAAATATTCTAGCACTGAGTAGGCATGTACAGATCGCTTCTGGGACCCTAAAATATCGAATTTTCGGGTGTTTTGAGCCTGAATTTGAGATATAAACGGGTACAGAAAATGCATGCACATATTGACTTTGGGCACCTAACATATCGATTTTCAGCATATTTTAGGCCTGTATTTTGAAAATACTCTAACACGGAGTAGGCATGTACAGATTGCTTCTGGGACCAAAAAATATCGAAATTTCGGGTGTTTTGAGGTTGAATTTGGGATATAAACGGGTACAGAAGATGCATCCACATATCGACTTTTGGAGACCTAAGAGATCGATTATTAGTATGTTTTGGGCCTGTATATTGAAAATACTCTTAACACGGAGTAGGCATGTACAGATCGCTTCTGGGACCCCAAAATATCGAATTTTCGGGTGTTTTCGGCCTGAATTTCAGATATCGACTTGTGGCACCTAAAATATCGATTTTTAGTATGTTTTGAGCCTATATTTTGAAAATATTCTAGCACTGAGTAGGCATGTACAGATCGCTTCTGGGACCCCAAAATATCGAATTTTCGGCTGTTTGGAGCCTGAATTTGAGATATGAACGGGTACAGAAAACGCATCCACATATCGACTTTTGGGCACCTAACAGATCGATTTTCTGTATGTTTTGGGCCTGTATTTTGAAAATACTCTAACACGGAGTAGGCATGTACAGATCGCTTCAGGGACCCCAAAATATCGAATTATCGGGTTTTTTTAGCCTGAATTTGAGATATAAACGGGTACAGAAGATGCATACACATATTGACTTTGGGCACCTAAAATATCGATTTTCAGCATGTTTTGGGCCTGTATCTGAGTAGGCATGTACAGTTCGCTTCTGGGACCCCAAAATATCGAATTTTCGGGTGTTTGGAGCCTCAATTATAGAAATAAACGGGTACAGAAGATGCATGTACATATCGACTTTTGGGCACCTAAAATATCGATTTTCTGTATGTTTTGGGCCTGTATTTTGAAAATATTCTAGCACTGAGTAGGCATGTACAGATCGCTTCTGGGACCCCAAAATATCGAATTTTTGGATGTTTTGGGCCTGAATTTGAGATATCGACTTTGGGCACCTAAAATATCGATTTTTAGCATGTTTTGAGCCTATATTTTGAAAATATTCTAGCAATGAGTAGGCATGTACAGATCTCTTCTCGGACCCCTAAATATCGATATTTCGGGTGTTTTTAGCCTGAATTTGAGATATAAACACGTACAGAAAATGCATGCTCATATTGACTTTGGTATCCTAAAATATCGATATTTAGCATGTTTTAGTCTGTATTTTGAAAATACTCTAACACGGAGTAGGCATGTACAGATCGCTTCTAGGACCCAAAAATACCGAATTTTCGGGTGTTTTGAGCCTGAATTTGAGATATAAACGGGTACTGAAGATCCATGCACATATCGACTTTTGTGCACCTAAAATATCGATTTTTAGCATGTTTTGAGCCTATATTTTGAAAACATTCTAGCACTATGTAGGCATGTACAGATCGCTTCTGGGACCCAAAAATATCGAATTTTCGGGTGTTTCAGGTTGAATTTGGGATATAAATGGGTACAGAAGATGCATGCACATATCGACTTTAGACACTTAAAATATCGATTGTTAGCATGTTTTGAGCCTATATTTTAAAAACATTCTAGTACTGAGTAGGCATGTACAGATAGCTTCTGGGACCCAAAAATATCGAATTTTCGGGTGTTTTGAGGTTGAATTTGGGATATAAATGGGTACAGAAGATGCATCCACATATCGACTTTTGTGCACCTAAAAGATCGATTTTCAGTATGTTTTGGGCCTGTATATTGAAAATACTCTAACACGGAGTAAGCATGTACAGATCGCTTCTGGGACCCCAAAATATCGAATTTCGTGTGTTTTGGGCCTGGATTTGAGATATCGACTTTGGGCACCTAAAATATCGATTTTTAGCATGTTTGGGGACTATATTTTGAAAATATTCTAACACTGAGTAGGCATGTACAGATCGCTTCTGGAACCCCAAAATATCGAATTTTCGGGTGTTTTGAGCTTGAATTTCAGGTATAAACGGGTACAGATGATGCATGCACATATCGACTTTTGGGCACCTAATATATCGATTTTTAGCATGTTTTGGGTCTGTATCTTGAAAACATTTTAACTAGGAGTAGGCATGTACAGATCGCTTCTAGGACCCAAAAATACCTTATTTTCGGGTGTTTTGAGCCTGAATTTTAGATATAAGCGGGTACAGAAGATGCATGCACATATCGACTTTGGACACTTAAAATATCGATTTTTAGCATGTTTTGAGCCTATATTTTGAAAACATTCTAGCACTGAGTAGGCATGTACAGATCGCTTCTGGGACCCAAAAATATTGAATTTTCGGGTGTTTTGAGGTTCAATTTGAGATATAAACGAGTGCAGAAGATGCATACACATATTGACTTTGAACCTAAAATATCGATTTACAGCATGTTTTGGGCCTGTATCTGAGAAGGCATGTACAGATCGCTTCTGGGACCCCGAAATATCGAATTTTCGGGTGTTTTGAGCCGGAATATGAGATATAAACAGGTACTGAAGATCCATGCACATATCGACTTTGGGGAACCTAAAATATCGATTTTGAGCATGTTTTGGGTCTGTATCTTGAAAACATTCTAACTAGGAGTAGGCATGTAAAGATCGCTTCTAGGACCCAAAAATACCGATTTTTCGGGTGTTTTGAGCCAGAATTTGAGATATAAACGGGTACAGAAGATGCATGCACATATCGACTTTGGACACTTAAAATATCGATTTTTAGCATGTTTTGAGCCTATATTTTAAAAACTTTCTAGCACTGATTAGGCATGTACAGATCGCTTCTGGGACCCGAAAATATCGAATTTTCAGGTGTTTTGAGGTTGAATTTGGGATATAAACGGGTACAGAAGATGCATCCACATTTCGACTTTTGGGCACCTAAAAGATCGATTTTCAGTATGTTTTGGGCCTGTATATTAAAAATACTCTAACACGGAGTAGGCATGTACAGATCGCTTCTGGGACCCAAAAATACCTTATTTTCGGGTGTTTTGAGCCTGAATTTTAGATATAAACGGGTACAGAAGATGCATGCACATATCGACTTTGGACACTTAAAATATCGATTTTTAGCATGTTTTGAGCCTATATTTTGAAAACATTCTAGCACTGAGTAGGCATGCACAGATCGCTTCTGGGACCCAAAAATATCGAATTTTCGGGTGTTTTGAGGTTGAATTTGAGATTTAAACGTGTGCAGAAGATGCATACACATATTGACTTTGAACCTAAAATATCGATTTTCAGCATGTTTTGGGCCTGTATCTGAGAAGGCATGTACAGATCGCTTCTGGGACCCCAAACTATCGAATTTTCGGGTGTTTTGAGCCGGAATATGAGATATAAACAGGTAATGAAGATCCATGCACATATCGACTTTGGGGCACCTAAAATATCGATTTTGAGCATGTTTTGGGTCTGCATCTTGAAAAAATTCTAACTAGAAGTAGGCATGTAAAGATCGCTTCTAGGACCCAAAAATACCGATTTTTCGGGTGTTTTGAGATAGAATTTGAGATATAAACGGGTACAGAAGATGCATGCACATATCGACTTTGGACACTTAAAATATCGATTTTTACCATGTTTTGAGCCTATATTTTGAAAACATTCTAGCACTGAGTAGGCGTGTACAGATCGCTTCTGGGATCCAAAAATATCGAATTTTCGGGTGTTTTGAGTTTGAATTTGGGATACAAACGGGTGCAGAAGATTCATACACATATTGACTTTGGGCACCTAAAATATCGATTATCAGCATGTTTTGGGCCTGTTTCTGAGTAGGCATGTACAGATCGCTTCTGCGACCCCGAAATATCGAGTTTTCGGGTGTTTTGAGCCTGAATTTGAGATATAAACGGGTACAAAAGATGCATGCACATATCGACTTTGGACACTTAAAATGTCGATTTTTAGCATGTTTTCAGCCTATATTATGAAAACATTCTAACACTGAGTAGGCATGTACAGATCGCTTCTGGGACCCCAAAATATCGAATTTTCGGGTGTTTTGGGCCTGAATTTGAGATATCGACTTTGGGCACCTAAAATATCGATTTTTAACATGTTTTGGGCCTATATTTTGAAAATATTCTAGCACTGAGTAGGCATGTACAGATCGCTTCTGGGACCCTAAAATATCGAATTTTCGGGTGTTTTGAGCCTGAATTTGAGATATAAACGGGTACAGAAAATGCATGCACATATTGACTTTGGGCACCTAACATATCGATTTTCAGCATATTTTAGGCCTGTATTTTGAAAATACTCTAACACGGAGTAGGCATGTACAGATTGCTTCTGGGACCAAAAAATATCGAAATTTCGGGTGTTTTGAGGTTGAATTTGGGATATAAACGGGTACAGAAGATGCATCCACATATCGACTTTTGGAGACCTAAGAGATCGATTATTAGTATGTTTTGGGCCTGTATATTGAAAATACTCTTAACACGGAGTAGGCATGTACAGATCGCTTCTGGGACCCCAAAATATCGAATTTTCGGGTGTTTTCGGCCTGAATTTCAGATATCGACTTGTGGCACCTAAAATATCGATTTTTAGTATGTTTTGAGCCTATATTTTGAAAATATTCTAGCACTGAGTAGGCATGTACAGATCGCTTCTGGGACCCCAAAATATCGAATTTTCGGCTGTTTGGAGCCTGAATTTGAGATATGAACGGGTACAGAAAACGCATCCACATATCGACTTTTGGGCACCTAACAGATCGATTTTCTGTATGTTTTGGGCCTGTATTTTGAAAATACTCTAACACGGAGTAGGCATGTACAGATCGCTTCAGGGACCCCAAAATATCGAATTATCGGGTTTTTTTAGCCTGAATTTGAGATATAAACGGGTACAGAAGATGCATACACATATTGACTTTGGGCACCTAAAATATCGATTTTCAGCATGTTTTGGGCCTGTATCTGAGTAGGCATGTACAGTTCGCTTCTGGGACCCCAAAATATCGAATTTTCGGGTGTTTGGAGCCTCAATTATAGAAATAAACGGGTACAGAAGATGCATGTACATATCGACTTTTGGGCACCTAAAATATCGATTTTCTGTATGTTTTGGGCCTGTATTTTGAAAATATTCTAGCACTGAGTAGGCATGTACAGATCGCTTCTGGGACCCCAAAATATCGAATTTTTGGATGTTTTGGGCCTGAATTTGAGATATCGACTTTGGGCACCTAAAATATCGATTTTTAGCATGTTTTGGGCCTATATTTTGAAAATATTCTAGCAATGAGTAGGCATGTACAGATCGCTTCTCGGACCCCTAAATATCGATATTTCGGGTGTTTTGAGCCTGAATTTGAGATATAAACACGTACAGAAAATGCATGCTCATATTGACTTTGGTATCCTAAAATATCGATATTTAGCATGTTTTAGTCTGTATTTTGAAAATACTCTAACACGGAGTAGGCATGTACAGATCGCTTCTAGGACCCAAAAATACCGAATTTTCGGGTGTTTTGAGCCTGAATTTGAGATATAAACGGGTACTGAAGATCCATGCACATATCGACTTTTGTGCACCTAAAATATCGATTTTTAGCATGTTTTGAGCCTATATTTTGAAAACATTCTAGCACTATGTAGGCATGTACAGATCGCTTCTGGGACCCAAAAATATCGAATTTTCGGGTGTTTCAGGTTGAATTTGGGATATAAATGGGTACAGAAGATGCATGCACATATCGACTTTAGACACTTAAAATATCGATTGTTAGCATGTTTTGAGCCTATATTTTAAAAACATTCTAGTACTGAGTAGGCATGTACAGATAGCTTCTGGGACCCAAAAATATCGAATTTTCGGGTGTTTTGAGGTTGAATTTGGGATATAAATGGGTACAGAAGATGCATCCACATATCGACTTTTGTGCACCTAAAAGATCGATTTTCAGTATGTTTTGGGCCTGTATATTGAAAATACTCTAACACGGAGTAAGCATGTACAGATCGCTTCTGGGACCCCAAAATATCGAATTTCGTGTGTTTTGGGCCTGGATTTGAGATATCGACTTTGGGCACCTAAAATATCGATTTTTAGCATGTTTGGGGACTATATTTTGAAAATATTCTAGCACTGAGTAGGCATGTACAGATCGCTTCTGGAACCCCAAAATATCGAATTTTCGCGTATTTTGAGCCAGAATTTCAGATATAAACGGGTACAGAAAATGCATGCACATATCGACTTCTGGGCATCTAAAATATCGATTTTGAAAATGTTTTGGGTCTGTATCTTGAAAACATTCGAACTAGGAGTAGGCATGTACAGATCGCTTCTAGGACCCAAAAATACCGAATTTTCGGGTGTTTTGAGCCTGAATTTGAGATATAAACGGGCACAGAAGATGCATGCACATATCGACTTTGGACACTTAAAATATCGATTTTTAGCATGTTTTGAGCCTATATTTTGAAAACATTCTAGCACTGAGTAGGCATGTACAGATCGCTTCTGGTACCCAAAAATATCGAATTTTCGGGTGTTTTGAGGTTGAATTTGAGATTTAAACGAGTGCAGAAGATTCATACACATATTGACTTTGGGCACCTAAAATATCGATTTTCAGCATGTTTTGGGCCTGTATCTGAGTAGGCATGTACAGATCGCTTCTGGGACCCCAAAATATCGAATTTTCGGGTGTTTTGAGCCGGAATATGAGATATAAACAGGTACTGACGATCCATGCACATATCGACTTTGGGGCACCTAAAATATCGATTTCGAGCATGTTTTGGGTCTGTATCTTGAAAACATTCTTACTAGGAGTAGGCATGTAAAGATCGCTTCTGGGACCCCAAAATATCGAATTTTCGGGTGTTTTGGGTATGAATTTGTGATATCGACTTTGGGCACCTAAAATATCGATTTTCAGCATGTTTTAGGCCTGTATTTTGAAAATACTCTAACATGCAGTAAGCATGTACAGATCGCTTCTGGGACCCCGATATATCGAATTTTCGGGTGTTTTGAGCCTGAATTTGAGATATAAACGGGTACAAAAAATGCATGCACATATCGATTTTGGATACTTAAAATGTCGATTTTTAGCATGTTTTGAGCCTATATTTTGAAAACATTCTAACACTGAGTAGGCATGTACAGATCGCTTCTAGGACCCAAAAATACCGAATTTTCGAGTGTTTGGAGCATGAATTTGAGATATAAACGGGTACAAAAGATGCATGCACATATCGACTTTCGGGCACCTAAAATATCGATTTTGAGCATGTTTTGGGTCTGTATCTTGAAAACATTCTATCTAGGAGCAGGCATATACGGATCGCTTCTTGGACCCAAAAATACCGAATTTTCGGGTGTTTTGAGCCTGAATTTGAGATATAAACGGGTACAGAAGATGTATGCACATATCGACTTTGGACACTTAAAATATCGATTTTCAGCATGTTTTGAGCCTATATTTTGAAAAAATTCTAGCACTGAGTAGGCATGTACAGATCGCTTCTGGGACCCAAAAATATCGAATTTTCGGGTGTTTTGAGGTTCAATTTGAGATATAAACGAGTGCAATAGATGCATACACATATTGACTTTGGGCACCTAAAATATCGATTTTCAGTATGTTTTGGGCCTGTATCTGAGTAGGCATGTACAGATCGCTTCTGGGACCCCAAAATATTGAATTTTCGGGTGTTTTGAGCCTGAATATGAGATATAAACAGGTACTGAAGATCCATGCACATATCGACTTTTGGGCACCTAAAATATCGATTTTGAGCATGTTTGGGGCTCTGTATTTTGAAAATATTCTAACTAGGAGTAGGCACGTACAGATCGCTTAAAGGACCCAAAAATATCGAATTTTCGGATGTTTTGAGCCTGAATTTGAGATATAAACGGGTACAGAAGATGCATGCACATATCGACTTTGGACACTTAAAATATCGATTTTTAGCATGTTTTGAGCCTTTATTTTGAAAACATTCTAGCACTGAGTAGGAGTGTATAGATCGCTTCTGGTACCCAAAAATATCGAATTTTCGGGTGTTTTGAGGTTGAATTTGGTATATAAACGGGTGGAGAAGATGCATACACATATTGACTTTGGGCACCTAAAATATCAATTTTGAGCATGTTTTGGGTCTGTATCTTGAAAATATTCTAACTAGGAGTAGGCATGTACAGATCGCTTCTAGGACCCAAAAATACCTATTTTTCGGGTGTTTTGAGCCTGAATTTGAGATATAAACGGGTACAGAAGATGCATCCACATATCGACTTTTGACACTTAAAATATTGATTTTCAGCATGTTTTGGGCCTGTATTTTGAAAATACTCTAACACCGAGTAGGCAAGTACAGATCGCTTCTGGGACCCCAAAATATCAAATTTTCGGGTGTTTTGAGCCTGAATTTGAGATATAAACGGGTAAAGAAGATGCATCCACATATCGACGTTTGGGCACCTAAAAGATCGATTTTCAGTATGTTTTGGGCCTGTATATTGAAAATATTCTAGCACTGTGTAGGCATGTACAGATCGCTTCTGGGACCCAAAAATATCGAATTTTCGGGTGTTTTGAGCCTGAATTTGAGATATAAACGGGTACAGAAAATGCATGCACATATTGACTTTGGGCACCTAAAATATCGATTTTCAGCATGTTTTGGGCCTGTATTTTAAAAATACTCTAACATGGATGAGGCATGTACAGATCGCTTCTGGGACCCCGATATATCGAATTTTCGGGTGTTTTGAGCCTGAATTTGAGATGTAAACGGGTACAAAAGATGCATGCACATATTGACTTTGGATACTTAAAATGTCGATTTTTAGCATGTTTTGAGCCTATATTTTGAAAACATTCTAACACTGAGTAGGCATGTACAGATCACTTCTAACACCCAAAAATACCGAATTTTCGAGTGTTTGGAGCCTGAATTTGAGATATAAACGGGTACAGAAGATGCATGCACATATCGACTTTCGGGCACCTAAAATATCGATTTTGAGCATGTTTTGGGTCTGTATCTTGAAAACATTCTAACTAGGAGTAGGCATGTACAGATCGCTTCTTGGACCCAATAATACCGAATTTTCGGGTGTTTTGAGCCTGAATTTGAGATATAAACGGGTACAGAAGATGCATCCACATATCGACTTTGGACACTTAAAATATCGATTTTTAGCATGTTTTGAGCCTATATTTTGAAAACATTCTAGCACTGAGTAGGCATGTACAGATTGCTTCTGGGACCCAAAAATATCGAATTTTCGGGTGTTTTGAGGTTCAATTTGAGATATAAACTAGTGCAATAGATGCATACACATATTGACTTTGGGCAACTAAAATATCGATTTTCAGCATGTTTTGGGCCTGTATCTGAGTAGGCATGTACAGATCGCTTCTGGGACACCAAAATATTGAATTTTCGGGTGTTTTGAGCCTGAATATGAGATATAAACAGGTACTGAAGATCCATGCACATATCGACTTTTGGGCACCTAAAATATCGATTTTGAGCATGTTTTGGGTCTGTATTTTGAAAACATTCTAACTAGGAGTAGGCATGTACAGATCGCTTCTAGGACCCAAAAATACCGAATTTTCGTGTGTTTTGAGCCTGAATTTGAGATATAAACGGGTACAGTAGATGCATGCACATATTGACTTTGGACACTTAAGATATCGATTTTTAGCATGTTTTGAGCCTATATTTTGAAAACATTCTAGCACTGAGTAGGCATGTACAGATCGCTTCTGGGACCCAAAAATATCGAATTTTTGGGTGTTTTGAGGTTGAATTTGGGATATAAACGGGTACAGAAGATGCATCCACATTTCGACTTTTGGGCACCTAACAGATCATTTTTCAGTATGTTTTGGGCCTGTATATTGAAAATATTCTAGCACTGAGTAGGCATGTACAGATAGCTTCTGGGACCCCAAAATATCGAATTTTCGGGTGTTTTGAGCCTGAATTTGAGATATCGACTTTGGGCACCTAAATTATCGATTTTTAGCATGTTTTGGGCCTATATTTTGAAAATATTCTAGCACTGAGTAGGCATGTACAGATCGATTCTGGGACCCAAAAATATCGAATTTTCGGGTGCTTTGAGCCTGAATTTCAGATAAAACGGGTACAGAAAATGCATGCACATATTGACTTTGGGCACCTAAAATATCGATTTTCAGCATGTTTTGGGCCTGTATTTTAAAAATACTCTAACATGGATTAGGCATGTACAGATCGCTTCTGGGACCCCGATATATCGAATAATCGGGTGTTTTGAGCCTGAATTTGAGATGTAAACGGGTACAAAAGATGCATGCACATATTGACTTTGGATACTTAAAATGTCGATTTTTAGCATGTTTTGAGCCTATATTTTGAAAACATTCTAACACTGAGTAGGCATGTACAGATCACTTCTAACACCCAAAAATACCGAATTTTCGAGTGTTTGGAGCATGAATTTGAGATATAAACGGGTACAGAAGATGCATGCACATATCGACTTTCGGGCACCTAAAATATCGATTTTGAGCATGTTTTGGGTCTGTATCTTGAAAACATTCTAACTAGGAGTAGGCATGTACAGATCGCTTCTAGGACCCAAAAATACCGAATTTTCGGGTGTTTTGAGGTTCAATTTGAGATATAAACTAGTGCAATAGATGCATACACATATTGATTTTGGGCAACTAAAATATCGATTTTTAGCATGTTTTGGGCCTGTATCTGAGTAGGCATGTACAGATCGCTTCTGGGACACCAAAAAATTGAATTTTCGGGTGTTTTGAGCCTGAATATGAGATATAAACAGGTACTGAAGATCCATGCACATATCGACTTTTGGGCACCTAAAATATCGATTTTGAGCATGTTTTGGGTCTGTATTTTGAAAACATTCTAACTAGGAGTAGGCATGTACAGATCGCTTCTAGGACCCAAAAATACCAAATTTTCGGGTGTTTTGAGCCTGAATTTGAGATATAAACGGGTACAGTAGATGCATGCACATATTGACTTTGGACACTTAAGATATTGATTTTTAGCATGTTTTGGGCCTATATTTTGTAAACATTCTAGCACTGATTAGGCATGTACAGATCGCTTCTGGGACCCAAAAATATCGAATTTTGGGGTGTTTTGAGGTTTAATTTGAGATTTAAACGAGTGAAGAAGATTCATACACATATTGACTTTGGGCACATAAAATATTGATTTTCAGCATGTTTTGGGCCTGTATCTGAGTAGGCATGTACAGATCGCTTCTGGGACCCCAAAATATCGAATTTTCGGGTGTTTTCAGCCGGAATATGAGATATAAACAGGTACTGAAGATCCATGCACATATCGTCTTTGGGGCACCTAAAATATCGATTTTGAGCATGTTTTGGGTCTGTATCTTGAAAACATTCTTACTAGGAGTAGGCATGTAAAGATCGCTTCTGGGACCCCAAAATATCGAATTTTCGGGTGTTTTGGGCCTGAATTTGAGATATCGACTTTGGGCACCTAAAATATCGATTTTCAGCATGTTTTGGGCCTGTATTTTGAAAATACTCTAACATGCAGTAGGCATGTACAGATCGCTTCTGGGACCCCGATATATCGAATTTTAGGGTGTTTTGAGCCTGAATTTGAGATATAAACGGGTACAAAAGATGCATGCACATATCGACTTTGGATACTTAAAATGTCGATTTTTAGCATGTTTTGAGCCTATATTTTGAAAACATTCTAACACTGAGTAGGCTTGTACAGATCGCTTCAAGGACCCAAAAATACCGAATTTTCGAGTGTTTGGAGCATGAATTTGAGATATAAACGGGTACAGAAGATGAACGCACATATCGACTTTCGGGCACCTAAAATATCGATTTTGAGCATGTTTTGGGTCTGTATCTTGAAAACATTCTATCTAGGAGCAGGCATATACGAATCGCTTCTTGGACCCAAAAATACCGAATTATCGGGTGTTTTGAGCCTGAATTTGAGATATAAACGGGTACAGAAGATGCATGCACATATCGACTTTGGACACTTAAAATATCGATTTTTAGCATGTTTTGAGCCTATATTTTGAAAACATTCTAGCACTGAGTAGGCATGTACAGATCGCTTCTGGGACCCAAAAATATCGAATTTTCGGGTGTTTTGAGGTTCAATTTGAGATATAAACGAGTGCAATAGAGGCATACACATATTGACTTTGGGCACCTAAAATATCGATTTTCAGCATGTTTTGGGCCTGTATCTGAGTAAGCATGTACAGATCGCTTCTGGGACCCCAAAATATTGAATTTTCGGGTGTTTTGAGCCTGAATATGAGATATAAACAGTTACTGAAGATCCATGCACATATCGACTTTTGGGCACCTAAAATATCGATTTTGAGCATGTTTGGGGCTCTGTATTTTGAAAATATTCTAACTAGGAGTAGGCACGTACAGATCGCTTAAAGGACCCAAAAAAAACGAATTTTCGGGTGTTTTGAGCCTGAATTAGAGATATAAACGGGTACAGAAGATGCATGCACATATTGACTTTGGACACTTAAAATATCGATTTTTAGCATGTTTTAAGCCTATATTTTGAAAACATTCTAGCACTGAGTAGGCATGTACAGATCGCTTCTGGGACACACAAATATCGAATTTTCGGGTGTTTTGAGGTTGAATTTGGGATATAAACGGGTACAGAAGATGCATCCACATTTCGACTTTTAGGCACCTAAAAGATCGATTTTTAGTATATTTTGGGCCTGTATATTGAAAATACTCTAACACGGAGTAGGCATGTACAGATCGCTTCTGGGACCCCAAAATATCGAATTTGCGGGTGTTTTGAGCCTGAATTTCAGGTATAAACGGGTACAGATGATGCATTCACATATCGACTTTTGGGCACCTAAAATATCGATTTTGAGCATGTTTTGGGTCTTTATCTTGAAAACTTTCTAACTAGGAGTAGACATGTACAGATCGCTTCTAGGACCCAAAAATACCTTATTTTCGGGTGTTTTGAGCCTGAATTTAAGATATAAACGGGTAAAGAAGATGCATGCACATATCGACTTTGGACACTTAAAATATCGATTTTTAGCATGTTTTGAGCCTATATTTTGAAAACATTCTAGCACTGAGTAGGCATGTACAGATCGCTTATGGGACCCAAAAATATCGAATTTTCGGGTGTTTTGAGGTTGAATTTGAGATTTAAACGAATGCAGAAGATGCATACACATATTGACTTTGGGAACCTAAAATAACGATTTTCAGCATGTTTTGGGCGTGTATCTGAGAAGGCATGTACAGATCGCTTATGGGACCCCAAAATATCGAATTTTCGGGTGTTTTGAGACGGTATATGAGATATAAACAGGTACTGAAGATCCATGCACATATCGACTTTGGGGCACCTAAAATATCGATTTTGAGCATGTTTTGGGTCTGTATCTTGAAAACATTCTAACTAGGAGTTGGCATGTAAAGAACGCTTCTAGGACCCAAAATTACCGAGTTTTCGGGTGTTTTGAGCCAGAATTTGAGATATAAACGGGTACAGAAGATGCATGCACATATCGACTTTGGACACTTAAAATATCTATTTTTAGCATGTTTTTAGCCTATATTTTGAAAACATTCTAGCACTGAGTAGGCATGAACAGATCGCTTCTGGGACCAAAAAATATCGAATTTTCGGGTGTTTTGAGGTTTAATTTGGGATATAAACGGGTACTGAAGATGCATCCACATATCGACTTTTGGGCACCTAAAAGATCGATTTTCAGTATGTTTTGGGCCTGTATATTGAAAATACTCTAACACGGAGTAGGCATGTACAGATCGCTTCTGGGACCCCCAAATATCAAATTTTCGGGTGTTTTGGGCCTGAATTTGAGATATCGACTTTGGGCACCTAAAATATCGATTTTTAGCATGTTTTGGGCCTATATTTTGAAAATATTCTAGCACTGAGTAGGCATGTACAGATCGCTTTTGGGACCCCAAAATATCGAATTTTCGGTTGTTTTGAGCCTGAATTTCAGATATAAACGGGTACAGAAGATGCATGCACGTATCGACTTTTGGGCACCTAAAATATCGATTTTGAGCATGTTTTGGGTCTGTGTCTTGAAAACATTCTAACTAGGAGTAGGCATGTACAGATCGCTTCTAGGACCCAAAAATACCGAATTTTCGTGTGTTTTGAGCCTGAATTTTAGATATAAACGGGTACAGAAGATGCATGCACATATCGACTTTGGACACTTAAAATATCGATTTTTAGCATGTTTCGAGCCTATATTTTGAAAACATTCTAGCACTGATTAGGCATGTACAGATCGCTTCTGGGACCCAAAAATATCGAATTTTCGGGTGTTTTAAGGTTGAATTTGAGATTTAAACGAGTGCAGAAGATTCATACACATATTGAATTTGGGCACTAAAAATATCGATTTTCAGCATGTTTTGGGCCTGTATCTGAGTAGGCATGTACAGATCGCTTCTGGGACCCCAAAATATCGAATTTTCGGGTGTTTTGAGCCGGAATATGAGATATAAACAGGTACTGAAGATCCATGTACATATCGACTTTGGGGCACCTAAAATATCGATTTTGAGCATGTTTTGGGTCTGTATCTTGAAAACATTCTTACTAGGAGTAGGCATTTAAAGATTGCTTCTGGGACCCCAAAATATCGAATTTTCGGGTGTTTTGGGCCTGAATTTGAGATATCGACTTTGGGCACCTAAAATATCGATTTTCATCATGTTTTGGGCCTGTATTTTGAAAATACTCTAACATGCAGTAGGCATGTACAGATCGCTTCTGGGACCCCGATATATCGAATTTTCGGGTGTTTTGAGCCTGAATATGAGATATAAACAGGTACTGAAGATCCATGCACATATCGACTTTTGGGCACCTAAAATATCGATTTTGAGCATGTTTGGGGCTCTGTATTTTGAAAATATTCTAACTAGGAGTAGGCACGTACAGATCGCTTAAAGGACCCAAAAATACCGAATTTTCGGGTGTTTTGAGCCTGAATTTGAGATATAAACGGGTACAGAAGATGTATGCACATATTGACTTTGGACACTTAAAATATCGATTTCTAGCATGTTTTGAGCCTATATTTTGAAAACATTCTAGTACTGAGTAGGCATGTACAGATCGCTTCTGGGACCCACAAATATCGAATTTTCGGGTGTTTTGAGGTTGAATTTGGGATATAAACGGGTACAGAAGATGCATCCACATTTCGACTTTTAGGCACCTAAAAGATCGATTTTTAGTATGTTTTGGGCCTGTATATTGAAAATACACTAACACGGAGTAGGCATGTACAGATCGCTTCTGGGACCCCAAAATATCGAATTTGCGGGTGTTTTGAGCCTGAATTTCAGGTATAAACGGGTACAAATGATGCATGCACATATCGACTTTTGGGCACCTAAAATATCGATTTTGAGCATGTTTTGGGTCTTTATCTTGAAAACTTTCTAACTAGGAGTAGGCATGTACAGATCGCTTCTAGGACCCAAAAATACCTTATTTTCGGGTGTTTTGAGCCTGAATTTAAGATATAAACGGGTAAAGAAGATGCATGCACATATCGACTTTGGACACTTAAAATATCGATTTTTAGCATGTTTTGAGCCTATATTTTGAAAACATTCTAGCACTGAGTAGGCATGTACAGATCGCTTCTGGGACCCAAAAATATCGAATTTTCGGGTGTTTTGAGGTTGAATTTGAGATTTAAACGAATGCAGAAGATGCATACACATATTGACTTTGGGAACCTAAAATATCGATTTTCAGCATGTTTTGGGCGTGTATCTGAGAAGGCATGTACAGATCGCTTATGGGACCCCAAAATATCGAATTTTCGGGTGTTTTGAGCCGGTATATGAGATATAAACAGGTACTGATGATCCATGCACATATCGTTTTTGGGGCACCTAAAATATCGATTTTGAGCATGTTTTGGGTCTGTATCTTGAAAACATTCTAACTAGGAGTTGGCATGTAAAGATCGCTTCTAGGACCCAAAATTACCGAGTTTTCGGGTGTTTTGAGCCAGAATTTGAGATATAAACGGGTACAGAAGATGCATGCACATATCGACTTTGGATACTTAAAATATCTATTTTTAGCATGTTTTTAGCCTATATTTTGAAAACATTCTAACACTGAGTAGGCTTGTACAGATCGCTTCAAGGACCCAAAAATACCGAATTTTCGAGTGTTTGGAGCATGAATTTGAGATATAAACGGGTACAGAAGATGAACGCACATATCGACTTTCGGGCACCTAAAATATCGATTTTGAGCATGTTTTGGGTCTGTATCTTGAAAACATTCTATCTAGGAGCAGGCATATACGAATCGCTTCTTGGACCCAAAAATACCGAATTTTCGGGTGTTTTGAGCCTGAATTTGAGATATAAACGGGTACAGAAGATGCATGCACATATCGACTTTGGACACTTAAAATATCGATTTTTAGCATGTTTTGAGCCTATATTTTGAAAACATTCTAGCACTGAGTAGGCATGTACAGATCGCTTCTGGGACCCAAAAATATCGAATTTTCGGGTGTTTTGAGGTTCAATTTGAGATATAAACGAGTGCAATAGAGGCATACACATATTGACTTTGGGCACCTAAAATATCGATTTTCAGCATGTTTTGGGCCTGTATCTGAGTAAGCATGTACAGATCGCTTCTGGGACCCCAAAATATTGAATTTTCGGGTGTTTTGAGCCTGAATATGAGATATAAACAGTTACTGAAGATCCATGCACATATCGACTTTTGGGCACCTAAAATATCGATTTTGAGCATGTTTGGGGCTCTGTATTTTGAAAATATTCTAACTAGGAGTAGGCACGTACAGATCGCTTAAAGGACCCAAAAAAAACGAATTTTCGGGTGTTTTGAGCCTGAATTAGAGATATAAACGGGTACAGAAGATGCATGCACATATTGACTTTGGACACTTAAAATATCGATTTTTAGCATGTTTTAAGCCTATATTTTGAAAACATTCTAGCACTGAGTAGGCATGTACAGATCGCTTCTGGGACACACAAATATCGAATTTTCGGGTGTTTTGAGGTTGAATTTGGGATATAAACGGGTACAGAAGATGCATCCACATTTCGACTTTTAGGCACCTAAAAGATCAATTTTTAGTATATTTTGGGCCTGTATATTGAAAATACTCTAACACGGAGTAGGCATGTACAGATCGCTTCTGGGACCCCAAAATATCGAATTTGCGGGTGTTTTGAGCCTGAATTTCAGGTATAAACGGGTACAGATGATGCATTCACATATCGACTTTTGGGCACCTAAAATATCGATTTTGAGCATGTTTTGGGTCTTTATCTTGAAAACTTTCTAACTAGGAGTAGACATGTACAGATCGCTTCTAGGACCCAAAAATACCTTATTTTCGGGTGTTTTGAGCCTGAATTTAAGATATAAACGGGTAAAGAAGATGCATGCACATATCGACTTTGGACACTTAAAATATCGATTTTTAGCATGTTTTGAGCCTATATTTTGAAAACATTCTAGCACTGAGTAGGCATGTACAGATCGCTTATGGGACCCAAAAATATCGAATTTTCGGGTGTTTTGAGGTTGAATTTGATATTTAAACGAATGCAGAAGATGCATACACATATTGACTTTGGGAACCTAAAATAACGATTTTCAGCATGTTTTGGGCGTGTATCTGAGAAGGCATGTACAGATCGCTTATGGGACCCCAAAATATCGAATTTTCGGGTGTTTTGAGACGGTATATGAGATATAAACAGGTACTGAAGATCCATGCACATATCGACTTTGGGGCACCTAAAATATCGATTTTGAGCATGTTTTGGGTCTGTATCTTGAAAACATTCTAACTAGGAGTTGGCATGTAAAGAACGCTTCTAGGACCCAAAATTACCGAGTTTTCGGGTGTTTTGAGCCAGAATTTGAGATATAAACGGGTACAGAAGATGCATGCACATATCGACTTTGGACACTTAAAATATCTATTTTTAGCATGTTTTTAGCCTATATTTTGAAAACATTCTAGCACTGAGTAGTCATGTACAGATCGCTTCTGGGACCCAAAAATATCGAATTTTCGGGTGTTTTGAGGTTTAATTTGGGATATAAACGGGTACTGAAGATGCATCCACATATCGACTTTTGGGCACCTAAAAGATCGATTTTCAGTATGTTTTGGGCCTGTATATTGAAAATACTCTAACACGGAGTAGGCATGTACAGATCGCTTCTGGGACCCCCAAATATCAAATTTTCGGGTGTTTTGGGCCTGAATTTGAGATATCGACTTTGGGCACCTAAAATATCGATTTTTAGCATGTTTTGGGCCTATATTTTGAAAATATTCTAGCACTGAGTAGGCATGTACAGATCGCTTTTGGGACCCCAAAATATCGAATTTTCGGTTGTTTTGAGCCTGAATTTCAGATATAAACGGGTACAGAAGATGCATGCACGTATCGACTTTTGGGCACCTAAAATATCGATTTTGAGCATGTTTTGGGTCTGTGTCTTGAAAACATTCTAACTAGGAGTAGGCATGTACAGATCGCTTCTAGGACCCAAAAATACCGAATTTTCGTGTGTTTTGAGCCTGAATTTTAGATATAAACGGGTACAGAAGATGCATGCACATATCGACTTTGGACACTTAAAATATCGATTTTTAGCATGTTTCGAGCCTATATTTTGAAAACATTCTAGCACTGAGTAGGCATGTACAGATCGCTTCTGGGACCCAAAAATATCGAATTTTCGGGTGTTTTAAGGTTGAATTTGAGATTTAAACGAGTGCAGAAGATTCATACACATATTGAATTTGGGCACTAAAAATATCGATTTTCAGCATGTTTTGGGCCTGTATCTGAGTAGGCATGTACAGATCGCTTCTGGGACCCCAAAATATCGAATTTTCGGGTGTTTTGAGCCGGAATATGAGATATAAACAGGTACTGAAGATCCATGTACATATCGACTTTGGGGCACCTAAAATATCGATTTTGAGCATGTTTTGGGTCTGTATCTTGAAAACATTCTTACTAGGAGTAGGCATTTAAAGATTGCTTCTGGGACCCCAAAATATCGAATTTTCGGGTGTTTTGGGCCTGAATTTGAGATATCGACTTTGGGCACCTAAAATATCGATTTTCAGCATGTTTTGGGCCTGTATTTTGAAAATACTCTAACATGCAGTAGGCATGTACAGATCGCTTCTGGGACCCCGATATATCGAATTTTCGGGTGTTTTGAGCCTGAATATGAGATATAAACAGGTACTGAAGATCCATGCACATATCGACTTTTGGGCACCTAAAATATCGATTTTGAGCATGTTTGGGGCTCTGTATTTTGAAAATATTCTAACTAGGAGTAGGCACGTACAGATCGCTTAAAGGACCCAAAAATACCGAATTTTCGGGTGTTTTGAGCCTGAATTTGAGATATAAACGGGTACAGAAGATGTATGCACATATTGACTTTGGACACTTAAAATATCGATTTCTAGCATGTTTTGAGCCTATATTTTGAAAACATTCTAGTACTGAGTAGGCATGTACAGATCGCTTCTGGGACCCACAAATATCGAATTTTCGGGTGTTTTGAGGTTGAATTTGGGATATAAACGGGTACAGAAGATGCATCCACATTTCGACTTTTAGGCACCTAAAAGATCGATTTTTAGTATGTTTTGGGCCTGTATATTGAAAATACACTAACACGGAGTAGGCATGTACAGATCGCTTCTGGGACCCCAAAATATCGAATTTGCGGGTGTTTTGAGCCTGAATTTCAGGTATAAACGGGTACAAATGATGCATGCACATATCGACTTTTGGGCACCTAAAATATCGATTTTGAGCATGTTTTGGGTCTTTATCTTGAAAACTTTCTAACTAGGAGTAGGCATGTACAGATCGCTTCTAGGACCCAAAAATACCTTATTTTCGGGTGTTTTGAGCCTGAATTTAAGATATAAACGGGTAAAGAAGATGCATGCACATATCGACTTTGGACACTTAAAATATCGATTTTTAGCATGTTTTGAGCCTATATTTTGAAAACATTCTAGCACTGAGTAGGCATGTACAGATCGCTTCTGGGACCCAAAAATATCGAATTTTCGGGTGTTTTGAGGTTGAATTTGAGATTTAAACGAATGCTGAAGATGCATACACATATTGACTTTGGGAACCTAAAATATCGATTTTCAGCATGTTTTGGGCGTGTATCTGAGAAGGCATGTACAGATCGCTTATGGGACCCCAAAATATCGAATTTTCGGGTGTTTTGAGCCGGTATATGAGATATAAACAGGTACTGATGATCCATGCACATATCGTTTTTGGGGCACCTAAAATATCGATTTTGAGCATGTTTTGGGTCTGTATCTTGAAAACATTCTAACTAGGAGTTGGCATGTAAAGATCGCTTCTAGGACCCAAAATTACCGAGTTTTCGGGTGTTTTGAGCCAGAATTTGAGATATAAACGGGTACAGAAGATGCATGCACATATCGACTTTGGACATTTAAAATATCTATTTTTAGCATGTTTTTAGCCTATATTTTGAAAACATTCTAGCACTGAGTAGGCATGAACAGATCGCTTCTGGGACCCAAAAATATCGAATTTTCGGGTGTTTTGAGGTTTAATTTGGGATATAAACGGGTACTGAAGATGCATCCACATATCGACTTTTGGGCACCTAAAAGATCGATTTTCAGTATGTTTTGGGCCTGTATAATGAAAATACTCTAACACGGAGTAGGCATGTACAGATCGCTTCTGGGACCCCAAAATATCAAATTTTCGGGTGTTTTGGGCCTGAATTTGAGATATCGACTTTGGGCACCTAAAATATCGATTTTTAGCATGTTTTGGGCCTATATTTTGAAAATATTCTAGCACTGAGTAGGCATGTACAGATCGCTTTTGGGACCCCAAAATATCGAATTTTCGGTTGTTTTGAGCCTGAATTTCAGATATAAACGGGTACAGAAGATGCATGCACGTATCGACTTTTGGGCACCTAAAATATCGATTTTGAGCATGTTTTGGGTCTGTGTCTTGAAAACATTCTAAGTAGGAGTAGGCATGTACAGATCGCTTCTAGGACCCAAAAATACCGAATTTTCGTGTGTTTTGAGCCTGAATTTGAGATATAAACGGGTACAGAAGATGCATGCACATATCGACTTTGGACACTTAAAATATCGATTTTTAGCATGTTTCGAGCCTATATTTTGAAAACATTCTAGCACTGAGTAGGCATGTACAGATCGCTTCTGGGACCCAAAAATATCGAATTTTCGGGTGTTTTGAGGTTGAATTTGAGATTTAAACGAGTGCAGAAGATTCATACACATATTGACTTTGGGCACTAAAAATATCGATTTTCAGCATGTTTTGGGCCTGTATCTGAGTAGGCATGTACAGATCGCTTCTGGGACCCCAAAATATCGAATTTTCGGGTGTTTTGAGCCGGAATATGAGATATAAACAGGTACTGAAGATCCATGCACAAATCGACTTTGGGGCACCTAAAATATCGATTTTGAGCATGTTTTGGGTCTGTATCTTGAAAACATTCTTACTAGGAGTAGGCATTTAAAGATTGCTTCTGGGACCCCAAAATATCGAATTTTCGGGTGTTTTGGGCCTGAATTTGAGATATCGACTTTGGGCACCTAAAATATCGATTTTCAGCATGTTTTGGGCCTGTATTTTGAAAATACTCTAACATGCAGTAGGCATGTACAGATCGCTTCTGGGACCCCGATATATCGAATTTTCGGGTGTTTTGAGCCTGAATATGAGATATAAACAGGTACTGAAGATCCATGCACATATCGACTTTTGGGCACCTAAAATATCGATTTTGAGCATGTTTGGGGCTCTGTATTTTGAAAATATTCTAACTAGGAGTAGGCACGTACAGATCGCTTAAAGGACCCAAAAATACCGAATTTTCGGGTGTTTTGAGCCTGAATTTGAGATATAAACGGGTACAGAAGATGTATGCACATATTGACTTTGGACACTTAAAATATCGATTTTTAGCATGTTTTGAGCCTATATTTTGAAAACATTCTAGTACTGAGTAGGCATGTACAGATCGCTTCTGGGACCCACAAATATCGAATTTTCGGGTGTTTTGAGGTTGAATTTGGGATATAAACGGGTACAGAAGATGCATCCACATTTCGACTTTTAGGCACCTAAAAGATCGATTTTTAGTATGTTTTGGGCCTGTATATTGAAAATACACTAACACGGAGTAGGCATGTACAGATCGCTTCTGGGACCCCAAAATATCGAATTTGCGGGTGTTTTGAGCCTGAATTTCAGGTATAAACGGGTACTGAAGATCCATGCACATATCGACTTTGGGGCACCTAAAATATCGATTTTGAGCATGTTTTGGGTCTGTATTTTGAAAACATTCTAACTAGGAGTTGGCATGTAAAGATCGCTTCTAGGACCCAAAAATACCGAGTTTTCGGGTGTTTTGAGCCAGAATTTGAGATATAAACGGGTACAGAAGATGCATGCACATATCGACTTTGGACACTTAAAATATCTATTTTTAGCATGTTTTTAGCCTATATTTTGAAAACATTCTAGCACTGAGTAGGCATGTACAGATCGCTTCTGGGACCCAAAAATATCGAATTTTTTGGGTGTTTTGAGGTTTAATTTGGGATATAAACGGGTACTGAAGATGCATCCACATATCGACTTTTGGGCACATAAAAGATCGATTTTCAGTATGTTTTGGGCCTGTATATTGAAAATACTCTAACACGGAGTAGGCATGTACAGATCGTTTCTGGGACCCCAAAATATCGAATTTTCGGGTGTTTTGGGCCTGAATTTGAGATATCGACTTTGGGCACCTAAAATATCGATTTTTAGCATTTTTTGGGCCTATATTTTGAAAATATTCTAGCACTGAGTAGGCATGTACAGATCGCTTCTGGGACCCCAAAATATCGAATTTTCGGTTGTTTTGAGCCTGAATTTCAGATATAAACGGGTACAGAAGATGCATGCACGTATCGACTTTTGGGCACCTAAAATATCGATTTTGGGCATGTTTTGGGTCTGTATCTTGAAAACATTCTAACTAGGTGTAGGCATGTACAGATCGCTTCTAGGACCCAAAAATACCGAATTTTCGGGTGTTTTGAGACTAAATTTGAGATATATACGGGTACAGAAGATGCATGCACATATCGACTTTGGACACTTAAAATATCGATTTTTAGCATGTTTTGAGCCTATATTTTGAAAACATTCTAGCACTGAGTAGGCGTGTACAGATCGCTTCTGGGACCAACAAATTTCGAATTTTCGGGTTTTTTGGGCCTGAATTTGAGATATCGACTTTGGGCACCTAAAATATCGATTTTTAACATGCTTTGGGCCTATATTTTGAAAATATTCTAGCACTGAGTAGGCATGTACAGATCGCTTCCGAGACCCTAAAATATCGAATTTTCGGGTGTTTTGAGCCTGAATTTGAGATATAAACGGGTACAGAAAATGCATGCACATATTGACTTTGGGCACCTAAAATATCGATTTTCAGCATGTTTTGGGCCTGTATTTTGAAAATACTCTAACACGGACTAGGCATGTACAGATCGCTTCTGGGACACAAAAATATCGAATTTTCGGGTGTTTTGTGCCTGAATTTGAGATATAAACAGGTACTGAAGATGCATCCACATATCGACTTTGGACACTTAAAATATCGATTTTTAGCATGTTTTGAGCCTATATTTTGAAAACATTTTAGCACTGAGTAGGCATGTACAGATCGCTTCTGGGACCCAAAAATATCGATATTTCGGGTGTTTTGAGGTTGAATTTGAGATATAAACGAGTGCAGAAGATGCATACACATATTGACTTTGGGCACCTAAAATATCGATTATTAGTATGTTTTGGGCCTGTATCTGAGTAAGCATGTACAGATCGCTTCTGGGACCCAAAAATATCGAATTCGGGTGTTTTGAGGTTGAATTTGGGATATAAACGGGTACAGAAGATGCAGTCACATATCGACTTTGGGGGACCTAAGAGATCGATTATTAGTATGTTTTGGGCCTGTATATTGAAAATACTCTTAACACGGAGTATGCATGTACAGATCGCTTCTGGGACCCCAAAATATCGAATTTTCGGCTGTTTGGAGCCTGAATTTGAGATATAAACGGGTACAGAACATGCATCCACATATCGACATTTGGTCACCTAAAAGATCGATTTTCTGTATGTTTTGGGCATGTATATTGAAAATACTCTAACACGGAGTAGGCATGTACAGATCGCTTCTGGGACCCCAAAATATCGAATTTTCGGGTGTTTTGAGCCTGAATTTGAGATATAAACGGGTTCAGAAGATGCATACACATATTGACTTTGGGCACCTAAAATATCGATTTTCAGCATGTTTTGGGCTTGTATCTAAGTAGGCATGTACAGTTCGCTTCTGGGACCCCAAAATATCGAATTTTCGGGTGTTTGGAGCCTCAATTATAGATATAAACGGGTACAGAAGATGCATGCACATATCGACTTTTGGGCACCTAAAATATCGATTTTCTGTATGTTTTGGGCCTGTATTTTTAAAATATTCTAGCACTGAGTAGGCATGTACAAATCGCTTCTGGGACCCCAAAATATCGAATTTTCGGGTGTTTTGGGCCTGAATTTTAGATATCGACTTTGGGCACCCAAAATATCGATTTTTAGCATGTTTTGGGCCTATATTTTGAAAATATTCTAGCACTGAGTAGGCATGTACAGATCGCTTCTGGGACCCCAAAATATCGAATTTTCGGGTGTTTTGAGCCTGAATTTGAGATATAAACACGTACAAAAAATGCATGCACATATTAACTTTGGTATCCTAAAATATCGATTTTTAGCATGTTTTAGTCTGTATTTTGAAAATACTCTAACACGGAGTAGGCATGTACAGATCGCTTCTAGGACCCAAAAATACCGACTTTTTGGGTGTTTTGAGCCTGAATTTGAGATATAAACGGGTACTGAAAATCCATGCACATACCGACTTTTGGGCACCTAAAATATCGATTTTTAGCATGTTTTGAGCCTATATTTTGAAAACATTCTAGCACTAAGTAGGCATGTACAGATCGCTTCTGGGACCCAAAATATCGAATTTTCGGGTGTTTGAGGTTGAATTTGGGATATAAATGGGTACAGGAGATACATGCACATATCGACTTTAGACACTTAAAATATCGATTGTTAGCATGTTTTGAGCCTATATTTTAAAAACATTCTAGTACTGAGTAGGCATGTACAGATAGCTTCTGGGACCCCAAAATATCGAATTTTCGGGTGTTTTGAGGTTGAATTTGGGATATAAATGGGTACAGAAGATGCATACACATATCGACTTTTGGGCACCTAAAAGATTGATTTTCAGTATGTTTTGGGCCTGTATATTGAAAATACTCTAACACGGAGTAAGCATGTACAGATCGCTTCTGGGACCCCAAAATATCGAATTCTCGGGTGTTTTGGGCCTGGATTTGAGATATCGACTTTGGGCACCTAAAATATCGATTTTAGCATGTTTGGGGACTATATTTTGAAAATATTCTAGCACTGAGTAGGCATATACAGATCGCTTCTGGGACCCCAAAATATCGATTTTTCGGGTGTTTTCAGCCAGAATTTCAGATATAAACGGGTACAGAAAATGCATGCACATATCGACTTCTGGGCACCTAAAATATCGATTTTGAGCATGTGTTAGGTCTGTATCTTGAAAACATTCTAACTAGGTGTAGGCATGTACAGATCGCTTCTAGGACCCAAAAATACCGAATTTTCGTGTGTTTTGAGCCTGAATTTGAGATATAAACGGGTACAGAAGATGCATGCACATATCGACTTTGGACACTTAAAATATCGATTTTTAGCATGTTTTGAGCCTTTATTTTGAAAACATTCTAGCACTGAGTAGGAGTGTACAGATCGCTTCTGGGACCCAAAAATATCGAATTTTCGGGTGTTTTGAGGTTGAATTTGGTATATAAACGGGTGGAGAAGATGCATACCCATATTGACTTTGGGCACCTAAAATATCGATTTTGAGCATGTTTTGGGTCTGTATTTTGAAAATATTCTAACTAGGAGTAGGCATGTACAGATCGCTTCTGGGACCCCAATATATCGGATTTTCGGGTGTTTTGAGCCTGAATTTGAGATGTAAACGGATACAAAAGATGCATGCACATATCGACTTTGGATACTTAAAATGTCGATTTTTAGCATGTTTTGAGCCTATATTTTGAAAACATTCTAGCACTGAGTAGGCGAGTACAGATCGCTTCTGGGACCAACAAATTTCGAATTTTCGGGTTTTTTGGGCCTGAATTTGAGATATCGACTTTGGGCACCTAAAATATCGATTTTTAACATGTTTTGGGCCTATATTTTGAAAATATTCTAGCACTGAGTAGGCATGTACAGATCGCTTCCGAGACCCTAAAATATCGAATTTTCGGGTGTTTTGAGCCTGAATTTGAGATATAAACGGGTACAGAAAATGCATGCACATATTGACTTTGGGCACCTAAAATATCGATTTTCAGCATGTTTTGGGCCTGTATTTTGAAAATACTCTAACACGGACTAGGCATGTACAGATCGCTTCTGGGACACAAAAATATCGAATTTTCGGGTGTTTTGTGCCTGAATTTGAGATATAAACAGGTACTGAAGATGCATCCACATATCGACTTTGGACACTTAAAATATCGATTTTTAGCATGTTTTGAGCCTATATTTTGAAAACATTTTAGCACTGAGTAGGCATGTACAGATCGCTTCTGGGACCCAAAAATATCGATATTTCGGGTGTTTTGAGGTTGAATTTGAGATATAAACGAGTGCAGAAGATGCATACACATATTGACTTTGGGCACCTAAAATATCGATTATTAGTATGTTTTGGGCCTTTATCTGAGTAAGCATGTACAGATCGCTTCTGGGACCCAAAAATATCGAATTCGGGTGTTTTGAGGTTGAATTTGGGATATAAACGGGTACAGAAGATGCAGTCACATATCGACTTTGGGGGACCTAAGAGATCGATTATTAGTATGTTTTGGGCCTGTATATTGAAAATACTCTTAACACGGAGTATGCATGTACAGATCGCTTCTGGGACCCCAAAATATCGAATTTTCGGCTGTTTGGAGCCTGAATTTGAGATATAAACGGGTACAGAACATGCATCCACATATCGACATTTGGTCACCTAAAAGATCGATTTTCTGTATGTTTTGGGCATGTATATTGAAAATACTCTAACACGGAGTAGGCATGTACAGATCGCTTCTGGGACCCCAAAATATCGAATTTTCGGGTGTTTTGAGCCTGAATTTGAGATATAAACGGGTTCAGAAGATGCATACACATATTGACTTTGGGAACCTAAAATATCGATTTTCAGCATGTTTTGGGCTTGTATCTAAGTAGGCATGTATAGTTCGCTTCTGGGACCCCAAAATATCGAATTTTCGGGTGTTTGGAGCCTCAATTATAGATATAAACGGGTACAGAAGATGCATGCACATATCGACTTTTGGGCACCTAAAATATCGATTTTCTGTATGTTTTGGGCCTGTATTTTTAAAATATTCTAGCACTGAGTAGGCATGTACAAATCGCTTCAGGGACCCCAAAATATCGAATTTACGGGTGTTTTGGGCCTGAATTTTAGATATCGACTTTGGGCACCCAAAATATCGATTTTTAGCATGTTTTGGGCCTATATTTTGAAAATATTCTAGCACTGAGTAGGCATGTACAGATCGCTTCTGGGACCCCAAAATATCGAATTTTCGGGTGTTTTGAGCCTGAATTTGAGATATAAACACGTACAAAAAATGCATGCACATATTAACTTTGGTATCCTAAAATATCGATTTTTAGCATGTTTTAGTCTGTATTTTGAAAATACTCTAACACGGAGTAGGCATGTACAGATCGCTTCTAGGACCCAAAAATACCGACTTTTTGGGTGTTTTGAGCCTGAATTTGAGATATAAACGGGTACTGAAAATCCATGCACATACCGACTTTTGGGCACCTAAAATATCGATTTTTAGCATGTTTTGAGCCTATATTTCGAAAACATTCTAGCACTAAGTAGGCATGTACAGATCGCTTCTGGGACCCAAAATATCGAATTTTCGGGTGTTTGAGGTTGAATTTGGGATATAAATGGGTACAGGAGATGCATGCACATATCGACTTTAGACACTTAAAATATCGATTGTTAGCATGTTTTGAGCCTATATTTTAAAAACATTCTAGTACTGAGTAGGCATGTACAGATAGCTTCTGGGACCCCAAAATATCGAATTTTCGGGTGTTTTGAGGTTGAATTTGGGATATAAATGGGTACAGAAGATGCATACACATATCGACTTTTGGGCACCTAAAAGATTGATTTTCAGTATGTTTTGGGCCTGTATATTGAAAATACTCTAACACGGAGTAAGCATGTACAGATCGCTTCTGGGACCCCAAAATATCGAATTCTAGGGTGTTTTGGGCCTGGATTTGAGATATCGACTTTGGGCACCTAAAATATCGATTTTAGCATGTTTGGGGACTATATTTTGAAAATATTCTAGCACTGAGTAGGCATATACAGATCGCTTCTGGGACCCCAAAATATCGATTTTTCGGGTGTTTTCAGCCAGAATTTCAGATATAAACGGGTACAGAAAATGCATGCACATATCGACTTCTGGGCACCTAAAATATCGATTTTGAGCATGTGTTGGGTCTGTATCTTAAAAACATTCTAACTAGGTGTAGGCATGTACAGATCGCTTCTAGGACCCAAAAATACCGAATTTTCGTGTGTTTTGAGCCTGAATTTGAGATATAAACGGGTACAGAAGATGCATGCACATATCGACTTTGGACACTTAAAATATCGATTTTTAGCATGTTTTGAGCCTTTATTTTGAAAACATTCTAGCACTGAGTAGGAGTGTACAGATCGCTTCTGGGACCCAAAAATATCGAATTTTCGGGTGTTTTGAGGTTGAATTTGGTATATAAACGGGTGGAGAAGATGCATACCCATATTGACTTTGGGCACCTAAAATATCGATTTTGAGCATGTTTTGGGTCTGTATTTTGAAAATATTCTAACTAGGAGTAGGCATGTACAGATCGCTTCTGGGACCCCAATATATCGGATTTTCGGGTGTTTTGAGCCTGAATTTGAGATGTAAACGGATACAAAAGATGCATGCACATATCGACTTTGGATACTTAAAATGTCGATTTTTAGCATGTTTTGAGCCTATATTTTGAAAACATTCTAGCACTGAGTAGGCGAGTACAGATCGCTTCTGGGACCCTAAAATATCGAATTTTCGGGTGTTTTGGGCCTGAATTTGAGATATCGACTTTGGGCACCTAAAATATCGATTTTTAACGTGTTTTGGGCCTATGTTTTGAAAATATTCTAGCACTGAGTAGGCATGTACAGATCCCTTCTGGTGCCCTAAAATATCGAATTTTCGGGTGTTTTGAGCCTGAATTTGAGATATAAACGGGTACAGAAAATGCATGCACTAATTGACTTTGGGCACCTAAAATATCGATTTTCAGCATGTTTTGGGCCTGTAATTTGAAAATACTCTAACACGGAGTAGGCATGTACAGATCGCTTCTGAGACCCAAATATATCGAATTTTCGGGTGTTTTCAGGTTGAATTTGAGATATAAACGGGTGCAGAAGATGCATACACATATTGACTTTGGTATCCTAAAATATCGATTTTCAGCATGTTTTGGGCCTGTATTTTGAAAATACTCTAACACGGAGTAGGCAAGTACAGATCGCTTCTGGGACCCAAAAATATCAAATTTTTCGGCTGTTTGGAGCCTGAATTTGAGATATAAACGGGTACAGAACATGCATCCACATATCGACTTTTGGGCACCTAAAAGATCGATTTTCTGTATGTTTTGGGCCTGTATTTTGAAAATACTCTAACACGGAGTAGGCATGTACAGATCGCTTGTGGGACCCAAAAATACCGAATTTTCGGGTGTTTTGAGCCTAAATTTGAGATATAAACGGGTACAGAAGATGCATGCGCATATCGACATTGGACACTTAAAATATCGATTTTTAAGCATGTTTTGAGCCTATATTTTGAAAACATTCTAGCACTGAGTAGGCATGTACAGATCGCTTCTAGGACCCAAAAATATCGAATTTTCGGGTGTTTTAAAGGTTGAATTTGAGTTATAAACGAGTGCAGAAGATGCATACACATATTGACTTTGGGCACCTAAAATATCGATTTTCAGCATGTTTTGGGCCTGTATCTGAGTAGGCATGTACAGATCGCTTCTGGGAACCAAAAATATCGAATTTTCGGGTGTTTTGAGCCTGAATTTGAGATATAAACAGGTACTGAAGATCCATGCACATATCGACTTTTGGGAACCTAAAATATCGATTTTGAGCATGTTTTGGGTCTGTATCTTGAAAACATTTTAACTAGGAGTAGGCATGTACAGATCGCTTCTAGGACCCAAAAATACCGAATTTTCGGGTGTTTTGAGCCTGAATTTGAGATATAAACGGGTACAGAAGATGCATGCACATTTTGACTTTGGACACTTAAAATATCGATTTTTAGCATGTTTTGAGCCTATATTTTGAAACCATTCTAGCACTGAGTAGGCGTGTACAGATCGCTTCTGGGACCCAAGAATATCGAATTTTCGGGTGTTTTGAGGTTGAATTTGAGATATAAACGGGTACAGAAGATGCATCCACGTATCGACTTTTGGGCACCTAAAAAATCGATTTTCAGTATGTTTTGGGCCTGTAATTTGAAAATACTCTAACACGGAGTAGGCATGTACAGATCGCTTCTGGGACCCCAAAATATCGAATTTTCGGGTGTTTTAAAGGTTGAATTTGAGTTATAATCGAGTGCAGAAGATGCATACACATATTGACTTTGGGCACCTAAAATATCGATTTTCAGCATGTTTTGGGCCTGTATCTGAGTAGGCATGTACAGATCGCTTCTGGGAACCCAAAATATCGAATTTTCGGGTGTTTTGAGCCTGAATTTGAGATATAAACAGGTACTGAAGATCCATGCACATATCGACTTTTGGGAACCTAAAATATCGATTTTGAGCATGTTTTGGGTCTGTATCTTGAAAACATTTTAACTAGGAGTAGGCAGGTACAGATCGCTTCTGGGACCCAAAAATACCGAATTTTCGGGTGTATTGAGCTTAAATTTGAGATATAAACGGGTACAGAAGATGCATGCGCATATCGACATTGGACACTTAAAATATCGATTTTTAAGCATGTTTTGAGCCTATATTTTGAAAACATTCTAGCACTGAGTAGGCATGTACAGATCGCTTCTAGGACCCAAAAATATCGAATTTTCGGGTGTTTTAAAGGTTGAATTTGAGTTATAAACGAGTGCAGAAGATGCATACACATATTGACTTTGGGCACCTAAAATATCGATTTTCAGCATGTTTTGGGCCTGTATCTGAGTAGGCATGTACAGATCGCTTCTGGGAACCAAAAATATCGAATTTTCGGGTGTTTTGAGCCTGAATTTGAGATATAAACAGGTACTGAAGATCCATGCACATATCGACTTTTTGGAACCTAAAATATCGATTTTGAGCATGTTTTGGGTCTGTATCTTGAAAACATTTTAACTAGGAGTAGGCATGTACAGATCGCTTCTAGGACCCAAAAATACCGAATTTTCGGGTGTTTTGAGCCTGAATTTGAGATATAAACGGGTACAGAAGATGCATGCACATTTTGACTTTGGACACTTAAAATATCGATTTTTAGCATGTTTTGAGCCTATATTTTGAAAACATTCTAGCACTGAGTAGGCGTGTACAGATCGCTTCTGGGACCCAAGAATATCGAATTTTCGGGTGTTTTGAGGTTGAATTTGAGATATAAACGGGTACAGAAGACGCATCCACGTATCGACTTTTGGGCACCTAAAAAATCGATTTTCAGTATGTTTTGGGCCTGTAATTTGAAAATACTCTAACACGGAGTAGGCATGTACAGATCGCTTCTGGGACCCCAAAATATCGAATTTTCGGGTGTTTTAAAGGTTGAATTTGAGTTATAATCGAGTGCAGAAGATGCATACACATATTGACTTTGGGCACCTAAAATATCGATTTTCAGCATGTTTTGGGCCTGTATCTGAGTAGGCATGTACAGATCGCTTCTGGGAACCCAAAATATCGAATTTTCGGGTGTTTTGAGCCTGAATTTGAGATATAAACAGGTACTGAAGATCCATACACATATCGACTTTTGGGAACCTAAAATATCGATTTTGAGCATGTTTTGGGTCTGTATCTTGAAAACATTTTAACTAGGAGTAGGCATGTACAGATCGCTTCTAGGACCCAAAAATACCGAATTTTCGGGTGTATTGAGCCTAAATTTGAGATATAAACGGGTACAGAAGATGCATGCGCATATCGACATTGGACACTTAAAATATCGATTTTTAAGCATGTTTTGAGCCTATATTTTGAAAACATTCTAGCACTGAGTAGGCATGTACAGATCGCTTCTAGGACCCAAAAATATCGAATTTTCGGGTGTTTTAAAGGTTGAATTTGAGTTATAAACGAGTGCAGAAGATGCATACACATATTGACTTTGGGAACCTAAAATATCGATTTTCAGCATGTTTTGGGCCTGTATCTGAGTAGGCATGTACAGATCGCTTCTGGGAACCAAAAATATCGAATTTTAGGGTGTTTTGAGCCTGAATTTGAGATATAAACAGGTACTGAAGATCCATGCACATATCGACTTTTGGGAACCTAAAATATCGATTTTGAGCATGTTTTGGGTCTGTATCTTGAAAACATTTTAACTAGGAGTAGGCATGTACAGATGGCTTCTAGGACCCAAAAATACCGAATTTTCGGGTGTTTTGAGCCTGAATTTGAGATATAAACGGGTACAGAAGATGCATGCACATTTTGACTTTGGACACTTAAAATATCGATTTTTAGCATGTTTTGAGCCTATATTTTGAAAACATTCTAGCACTGAGTAGGCGTGTACAGATCGCTTCTGGGACACAAGAATATCGAATTTTCGGGTGTTTTGAGGTTGAATTTGAGATATAAACGGGTACAGAAGATGCATCCACGTATCGACTTTTGGGCACCTAAAAAATCGATTTTCAGTATGTTTTGGGCCTGTATTTTGAAAATACTCTAACACGGAGTAGGCATGTACAGATCGCTTCTGGGACCCCAAAATATCGAGTTTTCGGGTGTTTTAAAGGTTGAATTTGAGTTATAAACGAGTGCAGAAGATGCATACACATATTGACTTTGGGCACCTAAAATATCGATTTTCAGCATGTTTTGGGCCTGTATCTGAGTAGGCATGTACAGATCGCTTCTGGGAACCCAAAATATCGAATTTTCGGGTGTTTTGAGCCTGTATTTGAGATATAAACAGGTACTGAAGATCCATGCACATATCGACTTTTGGGAACCTAAAATATCGATTTTGAGCATGTTTTGGGTCTGTATCTTGAAAACATTTTAACTAGGAGTAGGCATGTACAGATCGCTTCTAGGACCCAAAAATACCGAATTTTCGGGTGTTTTGAGCCTGAATTTGAGATATAAACGGGTACAGAAGATGCATGCACATTTTGACTTTGGACACTTAAAATATCGATTTTTAGCATGTTTTGAGCCTATATTTTGAAAACATTCTAGCACTGAGTAGGCGTGTACAGATCGCTTCTGGGACCCAAGAATATCGAATTTTCGGGTGTTTTGAGGTTGAATTTGAGATATAAACTGGTACAGAAGATGCATCCACGTATCGACTTTTTTGCACCTAAAAGATCGATTTTCAGTATGTTTTGGGCCTGTATTTTGAAAATACTCTAACACGGAGTAGGCATGTACAGATCGCTTCTGGGACCCCAAAATATCGAATTTTCGGGTGTTTTGGGCCTGAATTTTAGATATCGACTTTGTGCACCTAAATATATAGATTTTTAGGATGTTTTGGGCCTATATTTTGAAAATATTCTAGCACTGAGTAGGCATGTACAGATCGCTTCTGGGACCCAAAAATATCGAATTTTCTGGTGTTTGGAGCCTGAATTTGAGATATAAACGGGTACAGAAGATGCATGCACATATCGACTTTTGGGCACCTACAATATAGATTTTAAGCATGTTTTGGGTCTGTTTCTTAAAAACATTCTAACTAGGAGTAGACATGTACAGATCGCTTCTAGGACCCAAAAATATCGAATTTTCGGGTGTTTTGAGGTTGAATTTGAGATATAAACGGGTACAGAAGATGCATCCACGTATCGACTTTTGGGCTCCTAAAGGATCGATTTTCAGTATGTTTTGGGCCTGTATTTTGAAAATACTCTAACACGGAGTAGGCATGTACAGATCGCTTCTAGGACCCAAAAATACCGAATTTTCGGATGTTTTGAGACTGAATTTGAGATATAAACGGGTACAGAAGATGCATGCACATTTTAACTTTGGACACTTAAAATATCGATTTTTAGCATGTTTTGAGCCTCTATTTTGAAAACATTCTAGCACTGAGTAGGCATGTACAGATCGCTTCTGGGACCCAAAAATATCGAATTTTCGGGTGTTTTGAGCCTAAATTTGAGATATAAACGGGTACAGAAGATGCATGCGCATATCGACATTGGACACTTAAAATATCGATTTTTAAGCATGTTTTCAGCCTATATTTTGAAAACATTCTAGCACTGAGTAGGCATGTACAGATCGCTTCTAGGACCCAAAAATATCGAATTTTCGGGTGTTTTAAAGGTTGAATTTGAGTTATAAACGAGTGCAGAAGATGCATACACATATTGACTTTGGGCACCTAAAATATCGATTTTCAGCATGTTTTGTGCCTGTATCTGAGTAGGCATGTGTAGATCGCTTCTGGGAACCCAAAATATCGAATTTTCGGGTGTTTTGAGCCTGAATTTGAGATATAAACAGGTACTGAAGATCCATGCACATATCGACTTTTGGGAACCTAAAATATCGATTTTGAGCATGTTTTGGGTCTGTATCTTGAAAACATTTTAACTAGGAGTAGGCATGTACAGATTGCTTCTAGGACCCAAAAATACCGAATTTTCGGGTGTTTTGAGCCTGAATTTGAGATATAAACGGGTACAGAAGATGCATGCACATTTTGACTTTGGACACTTAAAATATCGATTTTTAGCATGTTTTGAGCCTATATTTTGAAAACTTTCTAGCACTGAGTAGGCGTGTACAGATCGCTTCTGGGACCCAAGAATATCGAATTTTCGGGTGTTTTGAGGTTGAATTTGAGATATAAACGGGTACAGAAGATGCATCCACGTATCGACTTTTGGGCACCTAAAAGATCGATTTTCAGTATGTTTTGGGCCTGTATTTTGAAAATACTCTAACACGGAGTAGGCATGTACAGATCGCTTCTGGGACCCCAAAATATCGAATTTTCGGGTGTTTTGGGCCTGAATTTGAGATATCGACTTTGGGCACCTAAAATATCGATTTTTAGCTTGTTTTGGGCCTATATTTTGAAAATATTCTAGCACTGAGTAGGCATGTACAGATCGCTTCTGGGACCTAAAAAATATCGAATTTTCGGGTGTTTGGAGCCTGAATTTGAGATATAAACGGGTACAGAAGATGCATGCACATATCGACTTTTGGCCACCTAAAATATCGGTTTTAAGCATGTTTTGGGTCTGTATCTTGAAAACATTCTAACTAGGAGTAGACATGTACAGATCGCTTCTAGGACCCAAAAATACCGAATTTTCGGTTGTTTTGAGCCTGAATTTGAGATATAAACGGGTACAGAAGATGCATGCGCATATCGACTTTGGACACTTAAAATATCGATTTTTAGCATGTTTTGAACCTATATTTTGAAAACATTCTAGCACTGAGTAGGCATGTACAGATCGCTTCTAGGACCCAAAAATATCGAATTTTGGGGTGTTTTAAAGGTTGAATTTGAGATATAAACGAGTGCAGAAGATGCATACACATATTGACTTTGGGCACCTAAAATATCGATTTTCAGCATGTTTTGGGCCTGTATCTGAGTAGGCATGTACAGATCGCTTCTGGGAACCCAAAATATCGAATTTTCGGGTGTTTTGAGCCTGAATTTGAGATATAAACAGGTACTGAAGATCCATGCACATATCTACTTTTGGGAACCTAAAATATCGATTTTGAGCATGTTCTGGGTCTGTATCTTGAAAACATTTTAACTAGGAGTAGGCATGTACAGATCGCTTCTAGGACCCAAAAATACCGAATTTTCGGATGTTTTGAGCCTGAATTTGAGATATAAACGGGTACAGAAGATGCATGCACATTTTGACTTTGGACACTTAAAATATCGATTTTTAGCATGTTTTGAGCCTATATTTTGAAAACATTCTAGCACTGAGTAGGCATGTACAGATCGCTTCTGGGACCCAAAAATATCGAATTTTCGGGTGTTTTGAGGTTGAATTTGAGATATAAACGGGTACAGAAGATGCATCCACGTATCGACATTTGGGCACCTAAAAGATCGATTATCTGTATGTTTTAGGCCTGTATCTGAGTAGGCATGTACAGATCGCTTCTAGGACCCAAAAATACCGAATTTTCGGGTGTTTTGAGCCTGAATTTTAGATATAAACGGGTACAGATGATCCATGCACATATCGACTTTGGACACTTAAAATATCGATTTTTAGCATGTTTTGAGCCTATATTTTAAAAACATTCTAGCACTGAGTAGGCATGTACAGATCGCTTCTGGGACCCAAAAATATCGAATTTTCGGGTGTTTTGAGGTTGAATTTGAAATATAAACGAGTGCAGAAGATGCATGCACATATTGACTTAGGGCACCTAAAATATCGATTTTAAGCATGTTTTATGCCTGTATCTGAGTAGGCATGTACAGATCGCTTCTGGGAACCCAAAATATCGAATTTTCGGGTGTTCTGAGCCTGAATATGAGATATAAACAGGTACTGAAGATCCATGCACATATCTACTTTTGGGAACCTAAAATATAGATTTTGAGCATGTTTTGGGTCTGTATCTTGAAAACATTTTAACTAGGAGTAGGCATGTACAGATCGCTTCTAGGACCCAAAAATACCGAATTTTCGGATGTTTTGAGCCTGAATTTGAGATATAAACGGGTACAGAAGATGCATCCACATGTCGACTTTTGGGCACCTAAAATATCGATTTTGAGCATGTTTTGGGTCTGTAGCTTGAAAACATTCTAACTAGGAGTAGACCAGTACAGATCGCTTCTAGGACCCAAAAATACCGAATTTTCGGGAGTTTTGAGCCTGAATTTGAGATATAAACGGGTACCGAAGATGCATGCACATATCGACTTTGGACATTTAAAATATCGATTTTTAGCATTTTTTGAGCGTATATTTTGAAAACATTCTAGTACTGAGTAGGCATGTACAGATCGCTTCTGGGACCCCAAAATATCGAATTTTCGGGTGTTTTGAGGTTGAATTTGAGATATAAACGGGTACAGAAGATGCATCCACATATCGACTTATGGGCACCTAAAAGATCGATTTTCTGTATGTTTTGGGCATGAATTTTGAAAATACTCTAACACGGAGTAGGCATGTACAGATCGCTTCTGGGAACCCAAAATATCGAATTTTCGGGTGTTGTGGGCCTGAATTTGAGATATCGACTTTGGGCACCTAAAATATCGATTTTTAGCATGTTTTGGGCCTATATTTTGAAAATATTCTAGCACTGAGTAGGCATGTAGAGATCGCTTCTGGGACCCCAAAATATCGAATTTTCGGGTGTTTGGAGCCTGAATTTGAGATATAAATGGGTACAGAAGACTCATGCACATATCGACTTTTGGGCACCTAAAATATCGATTTTGACATTTTTTGGGTCTGTATCTTGAAATTTTTTTAACTAGGAGTAGACATGTACAGATCGCTTGTAGGACCCAAAAATACCGAATTTTCGGGTGTTTTGAGCCTGAATTTGAGATATAAACGGGTACAGATGATCCATGCACATATCGACTTTGGACACTTAAAATATCGATTTTTAGCATGTTTTGAGCCTATATTTTAAAAACATTCTAGCACTGAGTAGGCATGTACAGATCGCTTCTGGGACCCAAAAATATCGAATTTTCGGGTGTTTTGAGGTTGAATTTGAAATATAAACGAGTGCAGAAGATGCATGCACATATTGACTTAGGGCACCTAAAATATCGATTTTGAGCATGTTTTATGCCTGTATCTGAGTAGGCATGTACAGATCGCTTCTTGGAACCCAAAATATCGAATTTTCGGGTGTTTTGAGCCGGAATATGAGATATAAACAGGTACTGAAGATCCATGCACATATCGACTTTTGGGCACCTAAAATATCGATTTTGAGCATGTTTTGGGTCTGTATCTTGAAAACATTTTAACTAGGAGTAGGCATGTACAGATCGCTTCTAGGACCCAAAAATACCGAATTTTCGGGTGTTTTGAGCCTGAATTTGAGATATAAACGGGTACCGAAGATGCATGCACATATCGACTTTTGACACTTAAAATATCGATTTTTAGCATGTTTTGAGCCTATATTTTGAAAACATTCTAACACTGAGTAGGCATGTACAGATCGCTTCTGGGACCCAAAAATATCGAATTTTCGGGTGTTTTGAGGTTGAATTTGGGATATAAACGGGTACAGAAGATGCATCCACATATCGACTTATGGGCACATTAAAGATCGATTTTCAGTATGTTTTGGGCCTGTATATTGAAAATACTCTAACACGGAGTAGGCATGTACAGATCGCTTCTGGGAACCCAAAATATCGAATTTTTGGGTGTTTTGAGCCTGAATTTGAGATATAAATGGGTACAGAAGATGCATGCACATATCGACTTTTGGGCACCTAAAATATCGATTTTAAGCATGTTTTTTCTGTCTGTATCTTGAAAACATTCTAACTAGGAATAAACATGTACAGATCGCTTCTAGGACCCAAAAATACCGAATTTTCGGGTGTTTTGAGCCTGAATTTGAGATTTAAACGGGTACCGAAGAAGCATGCACATATCGACTTTGGACACTTAAAATATCGATTTTTAGCATTTTTTGAGCCTATATTTTGAAAACATTCTAGCACTGAGTAGGCAAGTACAGATCGCTTCTGGGACCCCAAAATATCGAATTTTCGGGTGTTTTGAGATTGAATTTGAGATATAAACGGGTACAGAAGATGCATCCACATATCGACTTTTGGGCACCTAAAAGATCGATTTTCTGTATGTTTTGGGCCTGTATTTTGAAAATACTCTAACACGGAGTAGGCATGTACAGATCGCTTCTGGGAACCCAAAATATCGAATTTTCGGGTGTTGTGGGCCTGAATTTGAGATATCGACTTTGGGCACCTAAAATATCGATTTTTAGCATGTTTTGGGCCTATATTTTGAAAATATTCTAGCACTGAGTAGGCATGTAGAGATCGCTTCTGGGACCCCAAAATATCGAATTTTCGGGTGTTTGGAGCCTGAATTTGAGATATAAATGGGTACAGAAGATGCATGCACACATCGACTTTTGGGCACCTAAAATATCGATTTTGACATTTTTTGGGTCTGTATTTTGAAAACATTTTAACTAGGAGTAGGCATGTACAGATCGCTTCTAGGACCCAAAAATACCGAATTTTCGAGTGTTTTGAGCCTGAATTTGAGATATAAACGGATACCGAAGATGCATGCACATATCGACTTTTGACACTTAAAATATAGATTTTTAGCATGTTTTGAGCCTATATTTTGAAAACATTCTAGCACTGAGTAGGCATGTACAGATCGCTTCTGGGACCCAAAAATATCGAATTTTCGGGTGTTTTGAGGTTGAATTTGGGATATAAACGGGTACAGAAGATGCATCCACATATCGACTTATGGGCACATTAAAGATCGATTTTCAGTATGTTTTGGGCCTGTATATTGAAAATACTCTAACACGGAGTAGGCATGTACAGATCGCTTCTGGGAACCCAAAATATCGAATTTTTGGGTCTTTTGAGCCTGAATTTGAGATATAAATGGGTACAGAAGATGAATGCACATATCGACTTTTGGGCACCTAAAATATCGATTTTGAGCATGTTTTTTCTGTCTGTATCTTGAAAACATTCTAACTAGGAGTAGACATGTACAGATCGCTTCAAGGACCCAAAAATACCGAATTTTCGGGTGTTTTGAGCCTGAATTTGAGATTTAAACGGGTACCGAAAATGCATGCACATATCGACTTTGGACACTTAAAATACCGATTTTTAGCATTTTTTGAGCCTATATTTTGAAAACATTCTAGCACTGAGTAGGCAAGTACAGATTGCTTCTGGGACCCCAAAATATCGAATTTTCGGGTGTTTTGAGGTTGAATTTGAGATATAAACGGGTACAGAAGATGCATCTACATATCGACTTTTGGGCACCTAAAAGATCGATTTTCTGCATGTTTTGGGCCTGTATTTTGAAAATACTCTAACACGGAGTAGGCATGTAGAGATCGCTTCTGGGTCCCCAAAATATCGAATTTTCGGGTGTTTTGAGGTTGAATTTGAGATATAAACGAATGAAGAAGATGCATACACATATTGACTTTGGGCACCTAAAATATCGATTTTCAGCATGTTTTGGTCCTGTATCTGAGTAGGCATGTACAGATCGCTTCTGGGAATCCAAAATATCGAATTTTCGGGTGTTTTGAGCCTAAATATGAGATATAAACCGATACTGAAGATCCATGCACATATCGACTTTTGGGGACCTAAAATATCGATTTTGAGCATGTTTTGGGTCTGTAACTTGAAAACATTTTAACTAGGAGTAGACATGTACAGATCGCTTCTAGGACCCAAAAATACCGAATTTTCGGGTGTTTTGAGCATGAATTTGAGATATAAACGGGTACAGAAGATGCATGCACATATCGACTTTGGACACTTAAAATATCGATTTTTATCATGTTTTGAGTCTATATTTTGAAAACATTCTAGCACTGAGTAGGCATGTACAGATCGCTTCTGGGACCCAAAAATATCGAATTTTCGGGTGTTTTGAGCCTGAATTTGAGATATAAACGGGTACAGAAGATCCCATCCACATATCGACTTTTGGGCACCTAAACGATCGATTTTCAGTATGTTTTGGGCCTGTATATTGAAAATACTCTAACACGGAGTAGGCATGTACAGATCGCTTCTATGAACCCAAAATAACGAATTTTCGGGTGTTTTGGGCCTGAATTTGAGATATCGACTTTGGGCACCTAAAATATCGATTTTTAGCATGTTTTGGGCCTATATTTTGAAAATATTCTAGCACTGAGTAGGCATGTACAGGTCGCTTCTGGGACCCCAAAATATCGAATTTTAGAGTGTTTTGAGCCTGAATTTGAGAAATAAACGGGTACAATAGATGAATGCACATATCGACTTTTGGGCACCTAAAATATCGATTTTGAGCATGTTTTGGGTCTGTATCTTGAAAACATCCTAACTAGGAGTAGACATGTACAGATCGCTTCTAGGACCCCAAAATACCGAATTTTCGGTGTTTTGAGCCTGAATTTTAGATATAAACGGGTACAGAAGATGCATGCACATATCGACTTTGGACACTTAAAATATCGATTTTTAGCATGTTTTGAGCCTATATTTTGAAAACATTCTAGCACTGAGTGGGCATGTACAGATCGCTTCTGGGACCCAAAAATATCGAATTTTCGGGTGTTTTGAGGTTGGATTTGAGATATAAACGAGTGCAGAAGATGCATACACATATTGACTTTGGGCACCTATAATATCGATTTTCAGCATGTTTTGGGCCTGTATCTGAGTAGGCATGTACAGATCGCTTCTTGGAACCCAAAATATCGAATTTTCGGGTGTTTTGAGCCTGAATATGAGATATAAACAGGTACTGAAGATCCATGCACATATCGACTTTTGGGCACCTAAAATATCGATTTTGAGCATGTTTTGGGTCTGTATCTTGAAAACATTTTAACTAGGAGTAGGCATGTACAGATCGCTTCTAGGACCCAAAAAAACCGAATTTTCGGGTGTTTTGAGCCAGAATTTGAGATATAAACGGGTACAGAAGATGCATGCACATATCGACTTTGGACACTTAAAATATCGATTTTTAGCATGTTTTGAGCCTATATTTTGAAAACATTCAAGCACTGAGTAGACATGTACAGATCGCTTCTGGGACCCAAAAATATCGAATTTTCGGGAGTTTTGAGGTTGAATTTGAGATATAAACGTGTACAGAAGATGCATCCACATATCGACTTTTGGGCACCTAACAGATCGATTTTCTGTATGTTTTAATCCTATATTTTGAAAATACTCTAACACGGAGTAGGCATGTACAGATCGCTTCTGGGACCCCAAAATATCGAATTTTCGGGTGTTTTGGGCCTGAATTTGAGATATCGACTTTAGGCACCTAAAATATCGATTTTTAGCATTTTTTGGGCCTATATTTTGAAAATATTCTAGCACTGAGTAGGCATGTAGAGATCGCTTCTGGGACCCCAAAATATCGAATTTTCGGGTGCTTTGAGCCTGAATTTGAGATATAAATGGGTACAGAAGATGCATGCACATATCGGCTTTTGGGCACCTAAAATATCGATTTTGAGCATGTTTTGGGTCTTTATCTTGAAATTTTTTTAACTAGGAGTAGACATGTACAGATCGCTTCTAAGTCCCAAAAATACCGAATTTTCGGGTGTTTTGAGCCTGAATTTAAGATATAAACGGGTACAGAAGATGCATGCACATATCGACTTTGGACACTTAAAATATCGATTTTTAGCATGTTTTGAGCCTATATTTTGAAAACATTCTAGCTCTGAGTAGGCATGTACATATCGCTTCTGGGACCCCAAAATATTGAATTTTCGGGTATTTTGAGCCTGAATTTCAGATATAAATGGGTACAGAAGATGCATGCACATATCGACTTTTGGGCACCTAAAATATCGATTTTGAGCATGTTTTAGGTCTGTATCTTGAAAACATTCTAACTAGGAGTAGACATGTACAGATCGCTTCTAGGACCCAAAAATACCGAATTTTTGGGTGTTTTGAGCCTGAATTTGAGATATAAACGGGTACAGAAGATGCATGCACATATCGACTTTGGACACTTTAAATATCGATTTTTAGAATGTTTTGGGCCTATATTTTGAAAACATTCTAGCACTGAGTAGGCATGTACAGATCACTTCTGGGACCTAAAAATATCGAATTTTCGAGTGTTTTGAGATTGAATTTGAGATATAAACGAGTGAAGAAGATGCATACACATATTGACTTAGGGCACCTAAAATATCGATTTTCAGCATGTTTTGGGCCTGTATCTGAGTAGGCATGTACAGATCGCTTCTGGGAACCCAAAATATCGAATTTTCGGGTGTTTTGAGCCTGAATATGAGATATAAACAGGTACTGAAGATCCATGCACATATCGACTTTTAGGCACCTAAAATATCGATTTTGAGCATGTTTTGGGTCTGAATCTTGAAAACATTTAAACTAGGAGTAGGCATGTACAGATCGCTTCTAGGACCCAAAAATACCGAATTTTCGGTGTTTTGAGCCTGAATTTGAGATATAAACGGGTACAGAAGATGCATGCACATATCGACTTTGGACACTTAAAATATCGATTTTTAGCATGTTTTGAGCCTATATTTTGAAAACATTCTAGCACTGAGTAGGCATGTACAGATCGCTTCTGGGACCCAAAAATATCGAATTTTCGGGTGTTTTGAGGTTGAATTTGAGATATAAACGAGTGCAGAAGATGCATACACATATTGACTTTGGGCACCTAAAATATCGATTTTCAGCATGTTTTGGGCCTGTATCTGAGTAGGCATGTACAGATCGCTTCTTGGAACCCAAAATATCGAATTTTCGGGTGTTTTGAGCCTGAATATGAGATATAAACAGGTACTGAAGATTGATGCACATATCGACTTTTGGGCACCTAAAATATCGATTTTGAGCATGTTTTGGGTCTGTATCTTGAAAACATTTTAACTAGGAGTAGGCATGTACAGATCGCTTCTAGGACCCCAAAATATCGAATTTTCGGGTGTTTTGGGCCTGAATTTGAGATATCGACTTTGGGCACCTAAAATATCGATTTTTAGCATGTTTTGGGCCAATATTTTGAAAATATTCTAGCACTGATTAGGCATGTAGAGATCGCTTCTGGGTCCCCAAAATATCGAATTTTAGGGTGTTTTGAGCCTGAATTTGAGATATAAATGGGTACAGAAGATTCATGCACATATAGACTTTTGGGCACCTAAAATATCGATTTTGAGCATGTTTTGGGTCTGTATCTTGAAAACATTTTAACTAGGAGTAGGCATGTACAGATCGCTTCTAGGACCCAAAAATACCGAATTTTCGGGTGTTTTGAGCCTGAATTTGAAATATATAAACGGGTACCGATCGACCCCAAAATACCGAATTTTCGGGTGTTTTGATCCTGAATTTGAGATATCGACTTTGGGCACCTAAAATATCGATTTTTAGCATGTTTGGGGACTATATTTTGAAAATATTCTAGCACTGAGTAGGCATGTACAGATCGCTTCTGGGACCCAAAAATACCGAATTGTCGGGTGTTTTGAGCCTGAATTTGAGATATAAACGGGTACAGAAGATGCATGCACATTTTGACTTTTGACACTTAAAATATCGATTTTTAGCATGTTTTGAGCCTATATTTTGAAAACATTCTATCACTGAGTAAGCGTGTACAGATCGCTTCTGTGACCCAAAAATATCGAATTTTCGGGTGTTTTGATGTTGAATTTGGGATATAAACGGGTGCAGAAGATGCATACCTATATTGACTTTGGGCACCTAAAATATCGATTTTCAGCATGTTTTGGGCCTGTATCTGAGTAGGCATGTACAGATCGCTTCTGGGAACCAAAAAATATCGAATTTTCGGGTGTTTTGAGCCTGAATATGAGATATAAACAGATACTGAAGATCCATGCACATATCGACTTTTGGGAACCTAAAATATCGATTTTGAGCATGTTTTGGGTCTGTATCTTGAAAACATTCTAACTAGGAGTAGACATGTACAGATCGCTTCTAGGACTAAAAAATACCGAATTTTCGGGTATTTTGAGCCTGAATTTGAGATATATACGGGTACAGAAGATTCATGCACATATCGACTTTGGACTCTTAAAATATCGATTTTTAGCATGTTTTGAGCCTATATTTTGAAAACATTCTAGCACTGAGTAGGCATGTACAGGTCACTTCTGGGACGCAAAAATATCGAATTTTCGGGTGTTTTGAGGTTAAATTTGAGATATAAACGGGTACAGAAGAAGCATCCACGTATCGACTTTTGGTTACCTAAAAGATCGATTTACAGTATGTTTTGGGCCTGTATTTTGAAAATACTCTAACACGGAGTAGGCATGTACAGATCGCTTCTGGGACCCCAAAATATCAAATTTTCGGGGGTTTTGGGACTGAATTTGAGATATCGACTTTGGGCACCTAAAATATCGATTTTTAGCATGTTTTGAACCTATATTTTGAAAATATTCTAGCACTGAGTAGGCATGTAGAGATCGCTTCTGGGTCCCCAAAATATCGAATTTTTGGGTGTTTTGAGCCTGAATTTGAGATATAAATGGGTACAGAAGATGCATGCACATATCAACTTTTGGGCACCTAAAATATCGATTTTGAGCATGTTTTGGGTCTGTATCTTGAAAACATTCTAACTAGGAGTAGACATGTACAGATCGCTTCTAGGACCCAAAAATACCGAATTTTCGGATGTTTTGAACCTGAATATGAGATATAAACGGGTACAGAAGATGCATGCATATATCGACTTTGGACACTTAAAATATCGATTTTTAGCATGTTTTAATCCTTTATTTTGAAAACATTCTAGCACTGAGTAGGCATGTACAGATCGCTTCTGGGACGCAAAAATATCGAATTTTCGGGTGTTTTGAGGTTGAATTTGAGATATAAACGTGTACAGAAGATGCATCCACATATCGACTTTAGGGCACCTAACAGATCGATTTTCTGTATGTTTTTGGCCTGTATTTTGAAAATACTCTAACACGGAGTAGGCATGTACAGATCGCTTCTGGGACCCCAAAATATTGAATTTTCGGGTGTTTTGGGCCTGAATTTGAGATATCGACTTTGGGCACCTAAAATATCGATTTTTAGCATGTTTTGGGCCTATATTTTAAAATATTCTAGCACTGAGTAGGCATGTAGAGATCGCTTCTGGGTCCCCAAAATATCGAATTTTAGGGTGTTTTGAGCCTGAATTTGAGATATAAATGGGTACAGAAGATTCATGCACATATAGACTTTTGGGCACCTAAAATATCGATTTTGAGCATGTTTTGGGTCTGTATCTTGAAAACATTCTAACTAGGAGTAGACATGTACAGATCGCTTCTAGGACCCAAAAATACCGAATTTTCGGATGTTTTGAACCTGAATTTGAGATATAAACGGGTACAGAAGATGCATGCACATAAAGACTTTGGACACTTAAAATATCGATTTTTAGCATGTTTTGAGCCTATATTTTGAAAACAATCTAGCACTGAGTAGGCATGTACAGATCACTTCTGGGACGAAAAAATATCGAATTTTCGGGTGTTTTTAGGTTGAATTTAAATATAAACGAGTGCAGAAGATGCATGCACATATTGACTTTGGGCACCTAAAATATCGATTTTCAGCATGTTTTGGGACTGTATCTGAGTAGGCATGTACAGATCGCTTCTGGGAACCCAAAATATCGAATTTTCGGGTGTTTTGAGCCTGAATATGAGATATAAACAGGTACTAAAGATCCATGCACATATCGACTTTTGGGCACCTAAAATATCGATTTTGAGCATGTTTTGGGTCTGTATCTTGAAAACATTTTAACTAGGAGTAGGCATGTACAGATCGCTTCTAGGACCCAAAAATACCGAATTTTCAGGTGTTTTGAGCCTGAATTTGAGATATAAACGGGTACAGATGATGCATGCACATATCGACTTTGGACACTTAAAATATCGATTTTTAGCATGTTTTGAGCCTATATTTTGAAAACATTCTAGCACTGAGTAGTCATGTACAGATCGCTTCTGGGACCCAAAAATATCGAATTTTCGGGTGTTTTGAGGTTGAATTTGGGATATAAACGGGTACGGAAGATGCATCCACATATCGACTTTTGGGCACCTAAAAGATCGATTTTCAGTATGTTTTGGGCCTGTATATTGAAAATACTCTAACACGGAGTAGGCATGTACAGATCGCTTCTGGGTCCCCAAAATATCGAATTTTAGGGGGTTTTGAGCCTGAATTTGAGATATAAATGGGTACAGAAGATGCATGCACATATCGACTTTTGGGCACCTAAAATATCGATTTTGAGCATGTTTTGGGTCTGTATCTTGAAAACATTCTAACTAGGAGTAGACATGTACAGATCGCTTCTAGGACCCAAAAAAACCGAATTTTCGGATGTTTTGAACCTGAATTTGAGATTTAAACGGGTACCGAAGATGTATGCACATATCGACATTGGACACTTAAAATATCGATTTTTAGCATATTTTGAGCCTAGATTTTGAAAACATTCTAGCACTGAGTAGGCATGTACAGATCGCTTCTGGGACCCCAAAATATCGAATTTTCGGGTGTTTTGAGGTTGAATTTGAGATATAAACGGGTACAGAAGATGCATCCACATATCGACTTTTTGGCACCTAAAAGATCGATTTTCTGTATGTTTTGGGCCTGTATTTTGAAAATACTCTAACACGACGTAGGCATGTACAGATCGCTTCTGGGAACCCAAAATATCGAATTTTCGGGTGTATTGGGCCTGAATTTGAGATATCGACTTTGGGCACCTAAAATATCGATTTTTAGCATGTTTTGGGCCTATATTTTGAAAATATTCTAGCACTGAGTAGGCATGTTGAGATCGCTTCTGGGACCCCAAAATATCGAATTTTCGGGTGCTTGGAGCCTGAATTTGAGATATAAATGGGTACAGAAGATGCATGCACATATCGACTTTTGGGCACCTAAAATATCGATTTTGAGCATATTTTGGGTCTGTATCTTGAATTTTTTTTAACTAGGAGTAGACATGTACAGATCGCTTCTAGGACCCAAAAATACCGAATTTTCGGGTATTTTGAGCCTGAATTTGAGATATAAACGGGTACAGAAGATGCATGCACATATCGACTTTGGACACTTAAAATATCGATTTTTAGCATGTTTTGAGCCTATATTTTGAAAACATTCTAGCACTGAGTAGGCATGTACATATCGCTTCTGGGACCCAAAAATATCAAATTTTCGGGTGTTTTGAGGTTGAATTTGAAATATAAACGAGTGCAGAAGATGCATGCACATATTGACTTTGGACACCTAAAATATCGATTTTCAGCATGTTTTGGGCCTATATCTGAGTAGGCATGTACAGATCGCTTCTGGGAACCCAAAATATCGAATTTTCGGGTGTTTTGAGCCTGAATATGAAATATAAACAGGTACTAAAGATCCATGCACATATCGACTTTTGGGCACCTAAAATATCGATTTTGAGCATGTTTTGGGTCTGTATCTTGAAAACATTTTAACTAGAAGTAGGCATGTACAGATCGCATCTAGGACCCAAAAATACCGAATTTTCGGGTGTTTTGAGCCAGAATTTGAGATATAAACGGGTACAAAAGATGCATGCACATATCGACTTTGGACACTTAAAATATCGATTTTTAGCATGTTTCGAGCCTATATTTTAAAAACATTCTAGCACTGAGTAGGCATTTACAGATCGCTTCTGGGACTCAAAAATATCGAATTTTCGGGTGTTTTGAGGTTGAATTTGAAATATAAACTAGTGCAGAAGAAGCATGCACATATTGACTTAGGGCACCTAAAATATCGATTTTCTGTATGTTTTGGGCCTGTATCTGAGTAGCCATGTACAGATCGCTTCTGGGAACCCAAAATTTCGAATTTTCGGGTGTTTTGAGCCTGAATATGAGATATAAACAGATACTGAAGATCCATGCACATATCGACTTTTGGGCACCTAAAATATCGATTTTGAGCATGTTTTTGGTCTGTATCTTGAAAACATTTTAACTAGGAGTAGGCATGTACAGATCGCTTCTAGGACCCAAAAATACCGAATTTTTGGATGTTTTGAGCCTGAATTTAAGATATAAACGGGTACCGAAGATGCATGCACATATCGACTTTTGACACTTAAAATATCGATTTTTAGCATGTTTTTAGCCTATACTTTGTAAACATTCTAGCACTGAGTAGGCATGTACAGATCGCTTCTGGGACCCAAAAATATCGAAATTTCGGGTATTTTGAGGTTGAATTTGGGATATAAACGGGTACAGAAGATGCATCCACATATCGACTTTTGGGCACCTAAAAGATCGATTTTCAGTATGTTTTGGGCCTGTATATTGAAAATACTCTAACACGGAGTAGGCATTTACAGATCGCTTCTGGGACCCCAAAATATCGAATTTTCGGGTGTTTTGGGCCTGAATTTGAGATATCGACTTTGAGCACCTAAAATATCGATTTTTAGCATGTTCGAGGACTATATTTTGAAAATATTCTAGCACAGAGTAGGCATGTACAGATCGCTTCTGGGACCCCAAAATATCGAATTTTAGGGTGTTTTGAGCCTGAATTTGAGATATAAACGGGTACAGAAGATGCATGCACATATCGACTTTTGGGCACCTAAAATATCGATTTTGAGCATGTTTTGGGTCTATATCATGAAAACATTCTAACTAGGTGTAGGCATGTACAGATCGCTTCTAGGACCCAAAAATACCGAATTTTCGGATGTTTTGAACCTGAATTTGAGATATAAACGGGTACAGAAGATGCATGCACATATCGACTTTGGACACTTAAAATATCGATTTTTAGCATGTTTTGAGCCTATATTTTGAAAACATTCTAGCACTGAGTAGGCATGTACAGATCACTTCTGGGACGCAAAAATATCGAATTTTCGGGTGTTTTGAGGTTAAATTTGAGATATAAACGTGTACAGAAGATGCATCCACATATCGACTTTAGGGCACATAAAAGATCGATTTTCTGTATGTTTTGGGCCTGTATTTTGAAAATACTCTAACACGGAGTAGGCATGTACAGATCGCTTCTGGGACCCCAAAATATTGAATTTTCGGGTGTTTTGGGCCTGAATTTGAGATATCGACTTTGGGCACCTAAAATATCGATTTTTAGCATGTTTTTGGCCTATATTTTAAAATATTCTAGCACTGAGTAGGCATGTAGAGATCGCTTCTGGGTCACAAAAATATCGAATTTTAGGGTGTTTTGAGCCTGAATTTGAGATATAAATGGGTACAGAAGATTCATGCACATATCGACTTTTAGGCACCTAAAATATCGATTTTGAGCATGTTTTGGGTCTGTATCTTGAAAACATTCTAACTAGGAGTAGACATGTACAGATCGCTTCTAGGACCCAAAAATACCGAATTTTCGGATGTTTTGAACCTGAATTTGAGATATAAACGGGTACAGAAGATGCATGCACATAAAGACTTTGGACACTTAAAATATCGATATTTAGCATGTTTTGAGCCTATATTTTGAAAACATTCTCGCACTGAGTAGGCATGTACAGATCACTTCTGGGACGAAAAAATATCGAATTTTCGGGTGTTTTTAGGTTGAATTTAAATATAAACGAGTGCAGAAGATGCATGCACATATTGACTTTGGGCACCTAAAATATCGATTTTCAGCATGTTTTGAGACTGTATCTGAGTAGGCATGTACAGATCGCTTCTGGGAACCCAAAATATCGAATTTTCGGGTGTTTTGAGCCTGAATATGAGATATAAACAGGTACTAAAGATCCATGCACGTATCGACTTTTGGGCACCTAAAATATCGATTTTGAGCATGTTTTGGGTCTGTATCTTGAAAACATTTTAACTAGGAGTAGGCATGTACAGATCGCTTCTAGGACCCAAAAATACCGAATTTTCAGGTGTTTTGAGGTTGAATTTGGGATATAAACGGGTACAGATGATGCATGCACATATCGACTTTGGACACTTAAAATATCGATTTTTAGCATGTTTTGAGCCTATATTTTGAAAAAATTCTAGCACTGAGTAGTCATGTACAGATCGCTTCTGGGACCCAAAAATATCGAATTTTCGGTTGTTTTGAGGTTGAATTTGGGATATAAACGGGTACAGAAGATGCATCCACATATCGACTTTTGGGCACCTAAAAGATCGATTTTTTAGTATGTTTTGGGCCTGTATATTGAAAATACTCTAACACGGAGTAGGCATGTACAGATCGCTTCTGGGAACCAAAAAATATCGAATTTTCGGGTGTTTTGGGCCTGAATTTGAGATATCGACTTTGGGCACCTAAAATATCGATTTTTAGCATGTTTTGGGCCTATATTTTGAAAATATTCTAGCACTGAGTAGGCATGTTGAGATCGCTTCTGGGACCCCAAAATATCGAATTTTAGGGTGCTTGGAGCCTGAATTTGAGATATAAATGGGTACAGAAGATGCATGCACATATCGACTTTTGGGCACCTAAAATTTCGATTTTGAGCATGTTTTGGGTCTGTATCTTGAATTTTTTTTAACTAGGAGTAGACATGTACAGATCGCTTCTAGGACCCAAAAATACCGAATTTTCGGGTATTTTGAGCCTGAATTTGAGATATAAACGGGTACAGAAGATGCATGCACATATCGACTTTGGACACTTAAAATATCGATTTTTAGCATGTTTCAAGCCTATATTTTAAAAACATTATAGCACTTAGTAGGCATTTACAGATCGCTTCTGGGACCCAAAAATATCGAATTTTCGGGTGTTTTGAGGTTGAATTTGAAATATAAACTAGTGCAGAAGATGCATGCACATATTGACTTAGGGCACCTAAAATATCGATTTTCAGCATGTTTTGGGCCTGTATCTGAGTAGGCATGTACAGATCGCTTCTGGGAACCCAAAATATCGAATTTTCGGGTGTTTTGAGCCTGAATATGAGATATAAACAGATACTGAAGATCCATGCACATATCGACTTTTGGGCACCTAAAATATCGATTTTGAGCATGTTTTGGGTCTATATCATGAAAACATTCTAACTAGGTGTAGGCATGTACAGATCGCTTCTAGGACCCAAAAATACCGAATTTTTGGGTGTTTTGAACCTGAATTTGAGATATAAACGCTTACAGAAGATGCATGCACATTTTGACTTTGGACACTTAATATATCGATTTTTAGCATGTTTTGAGCCTATATTTTGAAAACATTCTAGCACTGAGTAGGCGTGTACAGATCACTTCTGTGACCCAAAAATATCGAATTTTCGGGTGTTTTGAGGTTGAATTTGGGATATAAACGGGTGCAGAAGATCCATACCTATATTGACTTTGGGCACCTAAAATATCGATTTTCAGCATGTTTTGGGCTTGTATCTGAGTAGGCATGTACAGATCGCTTCTGGGAACCCAAAATATCGAATTTTAAGGTGTTTTGATCCTAAATATGAGATATAAACAGGTACTGAAGATCTATGCACATATCGACTTTTGGGCACCTAAAATATCGATTTTGAGCATGTTTTGGGTCTGTATCTTGAAAACATTTTAACTAGGAGTAGGCATGTACAGATCGCTTCTAGGACCCAAAAATACCGAATTTTCGGGTGTTTTGAGCCTGAATTTGAGATATAAACGGGTAACGAAGATGCATGCACATATCGACTTTTGACACTTAAAATATCGATTTTTAGCATGATTTAGCCTATATTTTGAAAACATTCTAGCACTGAGTAGGCATGTACATATCGCTTCAGGGACCCAAAAATATCGAATTTTCGGGTGTTTTGAGGTTGAATTTGAGATATAAACGTGTACAGAAGATGCATCCACATATCGACTTTTGTGCACCTAAAAGATCGATTTTCTGTATGTTTTGGGCCTGTATTTTGAAAATACTCTAACACGGAGTAGACATGTACAGATCGCTTCTGGGAACCCAAAATATCGAATTTTCGGGTGTTTTGAGTTGAATTTGAGATATAAATGGGTACAGAAGATGCATGCACATATCGACTTTGGACACTTAAAATATCGATTTTTAGCATGTTTTGAGCCTATATTTTGAAAACATTCTAGCACTGAGTAGTCATGTACAGATCACTTCTGGGGCCCCAAAATATTGAATTTTCGGGTGTTTTGGGCCTGAATTTGAGATATCGACTTTGGCCACCTAAAATATCGATTTTTAGCATGTTTTGGGCCTATATTTTGAAAATATTCTAGCACTGAGTAGGCATGTTGAGATCGCTTCTGGGACCCCAAAATATCGAATTTTCGGGTGCTTGGAGCCTGAATTTGAGATATAAATCGGTACAGAAGATGCATGCACATATCGACTTTTGGGCACCTAAAATATCGATTTTGAGCATGTTTTGGGTCTGTATCTTGAATTTTTTTTAACTAGGAGTAGACATGTACAGATCGCTTCTAGGACCCAAAAATACCGAATTTTCGGGTATTTTGAGCCTGAATTTGAGATATAAACGGGTACAGAAGATGCATGCACATATCGACTTTGGACACTTAAAATATCGATTTTTAGCATGTTTTGAGCCTATATTTTGAAAACATTCTAGCACTGAGTAGGCATGTACATATCGCTTCTGGGACCCAAAAATATCAAATTTTCGGGTGTTTTGAGGTTGAATTTGAAATATAAACGAGTTCAGAAGATGCATGCACATATTGACTTTGGGCACCTAAAATATCGATTTTCAGCATGTTTTGGGCCTGTATCTGAGTAGGCATGTACAGATCGCTTCTGGGAACCCAAAATATCGAATTTTCGGGTGTTTTGAGCCTGAATATGAAATATAAACAAGTACTGAAGATCCATGAACATATCGACTTTTGGGCACCTAAAATATCGATTTTGAGCATGTTTTGGGTCTGTATCTTGAAAACATTTTAACTAGGAGTAGGCATGTACAGATCGCATCTAGGACCCAAAAATACCGAATTTTCGGGTGTTTTGAGCCAGAATTTGAGATATAAACGGGTACAAAAGATGCATGCACATATCGACTTTGGACACTTAAAATATCGATTTTTAGCATGTTTCGAGCCTATATTTCAAAAACATTCTAGCACTGAGTAGTCATTTACAGGTCGCTTCTGGGACTCAAAAATATCGAATTTTCGGGTGTTTTGAGGTTGAATTTGAAATATAAACTAGTGCAGAAGATGCATGCGCATATTGACTTAGGGCACCTAAAATATCGATTTTCAGCATGTTTTGGGCCTGTATCTGAGTAGGCATGTACAGATCGCTTCTGGGAACCCAAAATATCGAATTTTCGGGTGTTTTGGGCCTGAATTTGAGATATCGACTTTGGGCACCTAAAATATCGATTTTTAGCATGTTTGGGGACTATATTTTGAAAATATTCTAGCACAGAGTAGGCATGTACAGATCGCTTCTGGGACCCCAAAATTTCGAATTTTAGGCTGTTTTGAGCCTGAATTTGAGATATAAACGGGTACAGAAGATGCATGCACATATCGACTTTTGGGCACCTAAAATATCGATTTTGAGCATGTTTTGGGTCTGCATCTTGAAAACATTTTAACTAGGAGTAGGCATGTACAGATTGCTTCTAGGACCAAAAAATACCGAATTTTTGGGTGTTTTGAGCATGAATTTGAGATATAAACGGGTGCAGAAGATGCATGCACATATCGACTTTGGACACTTAAAATATCGATTTTTAGCATGTTTTGAGCCTATATTTTGAAAACATTCTAGCACTAAGTAGGCATGTACATATCGCTTCTGGGACCCAAAAATATCGAATTTTCGGGTGTTTTGAGGTTGAATTTGAGATATAAACGTGTACAGAAGATGCATCCACATATCGACTTTTGTGCACCTAAAAGATCGATTTTCTGTATGTTTTGGGCCTGTATTTTGAAAATACTCTAACACGGAGTAGACATGTACAGATCGCTTCTAGGACCAAAAAATACCGAATTTTCGGGTGTTTTGAACCTGAATTTGAGATATAAACGGGTACAGAAGATGCATTCACATATCGACTTTGGACACTTAAAATATCGATTTTTAGCATGTTTTGAGCCTATATTTTGAAAACATTCTAGCACTGAGTAGGCATGTACAGATCACTTCTGGGACGTAAAAATATCGAATTTTCGTGGGTTTTGAGGTTGAATTTAAATATAAACGAGTGCAGAAGATGCATGCACATATTGACTTTGGGCACCTAAAATATCGATTTTCAGCATGTTTTGGGCCTGTATCTAAGTAGGCATGTACAGATCGCTTCTGGGAACCCAAAATATCGAATTTTCGGGTGTTTTGAGGCTGAATATGAAATATAAACAGGTACTGAAGATCCATGCACATATCGACTTTTGGGCACCTAAAATATCGATTTTGAGCATGTTTTGGGTCTGTATCTTGAAAACATTTTAACTAGGAGTAGGCATGTACAGATCGCTTCTAGGACCCAAAAATACCGAATTTTCGGGTGTTTTGAGCCTGAATTTGAGATATAAACGGGTACAGATGATGCATGCACATATCGACTTTTGACACTTAAAATATCGATTTTTAGCATGTTTTGAGCCTATATTTTGAAAACATTCTAGCACTGAGTAGGCATATACAGATCGATTTCGGGACCCAAAAATATCGAATTTTCGGGTGTTTTGAGGTTGAATTTGGGATATAAACGGGTACAGAAGATGCATCCACATATCGACTTTTGGGCAACTAAAAGATCGATTTTCAGTATGTTTTGGGCCTGTATATTGAAAATACTCTAACACGGAGTAGGCATGTACAGATCGCTTCTATGAACCCAAAATATCGAATTTTCGGGTGTTTTGAGCCTGAATTTGAGATATAAATGGGTACAGAAGATGCATGCACATATCGACTTTTGGGCACCTAAAATATCGATTTTGAGCATGTTTTGGGTCTGTATCTTGAAAACATTCTAACCAGGAGTAGACATGTACAGATCGCTTCTAGGACCCAAAAATACCGAATTTTCGGGTGTTTTGAGCCTGAATTTGAGATATAAACGGGTACAGATGATGCATGCACATATCGACTTTTGACACTTAAAATATCGATTTTTAGCATATTTTGAGCCTATATTTTGAAAACATTCTAGCACTGAGTAGGCATATACAGATCGATTTCGGGACCCAAAAATATCGAATTTTCGGGTGTTTTGAGGTTGAATTTGGGATATAAACGGGTACAGAAGATGCATCCACATATCGACTTTGGACACTTAAAATATCGATTTTTAGCATGTTTTGAGCCTATATTTTGAAAACATTCTAGCACTGAGTAGGCATGTACATATTGCTTCTGGGACCCCAAAATATCGAATTTTCGGGTGTTTTGAGGTTGAATTTGAGATATAAACGGGTACAGAAGATGCATCCACATATCGACTTTTTGGCACCTAAAAGATCGATTTTCTGTATGTTTTGGGCCTGTATTTTGAAAATACTCTAACACGGAGTAGGCATGTACAGATCGCTTCTGGGAACCCAAAATATCGAATTTTCGGGTGTTTTGGGACTGAATTTGAGATATCGACTTTGGGCACTTAAAATATCGATTTCTAGCATGTTTTGGGCCTATATTTTGAAAATATTCTAGCACTGAGTAGGCATGTAGAGATCGTTTCTGGGACCCCTAAATATCGAATTTTCGGGTGCTTTGAGCCTAAATTTGATATATAAATGGGTGCAGAAGATGCATGCACATATCGACTTTTGGGCACCTAAAATATCGATTTTGAGCATGTTTTGGGTCTGTATCTTGAAATTTTTTTAACTAGGAGTAGACATGTACAGATCGCTTCAAGGACCCAAAAATACCGAATTTTCGGGTGTTTTGAGCCTGAATTTGAGATATAAACGGGTACAAAAGATCCATGCACATATCGACTTTGGACACATAAAATATCGATTTTTAGCATGTTTTGAGCCTATATTTTGAAAACATACTAGCACTGAGTAGGCATGTACATATCGCTTCTGGGACCCAAAAATATCGAATTTTCGGGTGTTTTGAGGTTGAATTTGAAATATAAACTAGTGCAGAAGATGCATGCACATATTGACTTTGGGCACCTAAAATATCGATTTTCAACATGTTTTGGGCCTATATTTTGAAAACTTTCTCGCACTGAGTAGGCATGTACAGATCGCTTTTGGGACCCAAAAATATCGAATTCTCGGGTGCTTTGAGGTTGAATTTCGGATATAAACGGGTACAGAAGATGCATCCACATATCGACTTTTGGGCACCTAAAAGATCGATTTTCAGTATGTTTTGGGCCTGTATATTGAAAATACTCTAACACGGAGTAGGCATGTACAGATCGCTTCTGGGACCCAAAAATATCGAATTTTCGGGTGTTTTGGGCCTGAATTTGAGATATCGACTTTGGGCACCTAAAGTATCGATTTTTAGCATGTTTGGGGACTATATTTTGAAAATATTCTAGCACTGAGTAGGCATGTACAAATCGCTTCTGGGACCCCAAAATATCGAATTTTAGGGTGTTTTGAGCCTGAATTTGAGATATAAACGGGTACAGATGATGCATGCACATATCGACTTTGGGCACCTAAAATATCGATTTTCAGCATGTTTTGGGCCTGAATCTGAGTAGGCATGTACAGATCGCTTCTGGGGCCCCAAAATATCGGGTTTTCGGGTGTTTTGAGCCTGAATATCAGATATAAATGGGTACAGAAGATGCATGCACATATCGACTTTTGTGCACCTAAAATATCGATTTTGAGCATGTTTTAGGTCTGTATCTTGAAAACATTCTAACTAGGAGTAGACATGTACAGATCGCTTCTAGGACCCAAAAATACCGAATTTTCCGGTGTTTTGAGCCTGAATTTGAGATATAAACGGGTACAGAAGATGCATGCACATATCAACTTTGGACACTTAAAATATCGATTTTTAGCATGTTTTTAAGCTATATTTTGAAAACATTCTAGCACTGGGTAGGCATGTACAGATCGCTTCTGGGACCCAAAAATATCGAATTTTCGAGTGTTTTGAGGTTGAATTTGAGATATAAACGTGTACAGAAGATGCATCCACATATCGACTTTTGGGCACCTAAAAGATCGATTTTCTGTATGCTTTGGCCCTGTATTTTGAAAATACTCTAACACGGAGTAGGCATGTACAGATCGCTTCTGGGACCCCAAAATATCGTATTTTCGGGTGTTTTGGGCCTGAATTTGAGATATCGACTTTGGGCACCTAAAATATCGATTTTTAGCATGTTTTAGGCCTATATTTTGAAAATATTCTAGCATTGACTAGGCATGTAGAGATCGCTTCTGGGACCCCAAAATATCGAATTTTCGGGTGCTTTGAGCCTGAAATTGAAATATAAACGAGTGCAGAAGATGCATGCACATATTGACTTTGGGCACCTAAAATATCGATTTTCAGCATGTTTTGGGCCTGTATCTGAGTAGGCATGTACAGATCGCTTCTGGGACCCCAAAATATCGAATTTTCGGGTGCTTTGAGCCAGAATTTGATATATAAACGAGTGCAGAAGATGCATGCACATATTGACTTTGGGCACCTAAAATATCGATTTTCAGCATGTTTTGGGCCTGTATCTGAGTAGACATGTACAGATCACTTCTGGGACCCCAAAATATCGAATTTTCGGGTGTTTTGGGCCTGAATTTGAGATATCGACTTTGGGCACCTAAAATATCGATTTTTAGCATGTTTTGGGCCTATATTTTGAAAATATTCTAGAACTGACTAGGCATGTAGAGATCGCTTCTGGGACCCCAAAATATCGAATTTTCGGGTGCTTTGAGCTTGAAATTGAAATATAAACGAGTGCAGAAGATGCATGCACATATTGACTTTGGGCACCTAAAATATCGATTTTCAGCATGTTTTGGGCCTGTGTCTGAGTAAGCATGAACAGATCTCTTTTGGGAACCCAAAATATCGAATTTTCGGGTGTTTTGAGCCTGAATATGAGATATAAACAGGTACTGAAGATCCATGCACTTATCGACTTTTGGGCACCTAAAATATCGATTTGGAGCATGTTTTGGGTCTGTATCTTGAAAACATTTTAACTAGGAGTAGGCATGTACAGATCGCTTCTAGGACATACAAATACCAAATTTTCGGGTGTTTTGAACCTGAATTTGAGATATAAACGGGTACAAAAGATGCATGCACATATCGACTTTGGACACTTAAAATATCGATTTTTAGCATGTTTTGAGCCTATATTTTAAAAACATTCTAGCACTGAGTAGGCATGTACAGATCGCTTCTGGGACCCAAAAATATCGAAGTTTCGGGTGTTTTGAGGTTGAATTTGATATATAAACGGGTACAGAAGATGCATCCACATAACGACTTTTGGGCTCCTAAAATATCGATTTTCAGCATGTTTTGGGCCTGTATCTGAGTAGGCATGTACAGATCGCTTCTGGGAACCCAAAATATCGAATTTTCGGGTGTTTTGAGACGGAATATGAGATATAAACAAGTACTGAAGATCCATGCACATATCGACTTTTGGGAACCTAAAATTTCGATTTTTAGCATGTTTTGGGTCTGTATCTTGAAAACACTTTAACTAGGAGTAGGCATGTACAGATCGCTTCTAGGACCCAAAAATACCGAATTTTCGGGTGTTTTGAGCCTGAATTTGCGATATAAACGGGTACAAAAGATGATTGCACATATCGACTAAGGACACTTAAAATATCGATTTTTAGCATGTTTTGAGCCTATATTTTAAAAACATTCTAGCACTGAGTAGGCATGTACAGATCGCTTCTGGGACCCAAAAATATCGAATTTTCGGGTGTTTTGAGGTTGAATTTGAAATATAAACGAGTGCAGAAGATGCATGCTCATATTGACTTTGGGCACCTAAAATATCGATTTTCAGCATGTTTTGGGCCTGTATCTGAGAAAGCATGTACAGATCCCTTCTGGGAACCCAAAATATCGAATTTTCGGGTGTTTTGAGCCTGATTATGAGATATAAACAGGTACTGAAGATCCATGCACATATCGACTTTTAGGCACCTAAAATATCGATTTGGAGCATGTTTTGGGTCTGTATCTTGAAAACATTTTAACTAGGAGTAGGCATGTACAGATCGCTTTTAGGACATACAAATACCAAATTTTCGGGTGTTTTGAACCTGAATTTGAGATATAAACGGGTACAAAAGATGCATGCACATATCGACTTTGGACACTTAAAATATCGATTTTTAGCATGTTTTGAGCCTATATTTTAAAAACATTCTAGCACTGAGTAGGCATGTACAGATCGCTTCTGGGACCCAAAAATATCGAAGTTTCGGGTGTTTTGAGGTTGAATTTGATATATAAACGGGTACAGAAGATGCATCCACATAACGACTTTTGGGCACCTAAAATATCGATTTTCAGCATGTTTTGGGCCTGTATCTGAGTAGGCATGTACAGATCGCTTCTGGGAACCAAAAATATCGAATTTTCGGGTGTTTTGAGCCTGAATATGAGATATAAACAAGTACTGAAGATCCATGCACATATCGACTTTTGGGAACCTAAAATTTCGATTTTTAGCATGTTTTGGGTCTGTATCTTGAAAACACTTTAACAAGGAGTAGGCATGTACAGATCGCTTCTAGGACCCAAAAATACCGAATTTTCGGGTGTTTTGAGCCTGATTTTGCGATAAAAACGGGTACAAAAGATGATTGCACATATCGACTAAGGACACTTAAAATATCGATTTTTAGCATGTTTTGAGCCTATATTTTAAAAACATTCTAGCACTGAGTAGGCATGTACAGATCGCTTCTGGGACCCAAAAATATCGAATTTTCGGGTGTTTTGAGGTTGAATTTGAAATATAAACGAGTGCAGAAGATGCATGCACATATTGACTTTGGGCACCTAAAATATCGATTTTCAGCATGTTTTGGGCCTGTGTCTGAGTAAGCATGTACAGATCCCTTCTGGGAACCCAAAATATCGAGTTTTCGGGTGTTTTAAGCCTGAATATGAGATATAAACAGGTACTGAAGATCCATGCACTTATCGACTTTTGGGCACCTAAAATATCGATTTGGAGCATGTTTTGGGTCTGTATCTTGAAAACATTTTAACTAGGAGTAGGCATGTACAGATCGCTTCTAGGACATACAAATACCAAATTTTCGGGTGTTTTGAACCTGAATTTGAGATATAAACGGGTACAAAAGATGCATGCACATATCGACTTTGGACACTTAAAATATCGATTTTTAGCATGTTTTGAGCCTATATTTTAAAAACATTCTAGCACTGAGTAGGCATGTACAGATCGCTTCTGGGACCCAAAAATATCGAAGTTTCGGGTGTTTTGAGGTTGAATTTGATATATAAACGGGTACAGAAGATGCATCCACATAACGACTTTTGGGCTCCTAAAATATCGATTTTCAGCATGTTTTGGGCCTGTATCTGAGTAGGCATGTACAGATCGCTTCTGGGAACCCAAAATATCGAATTTTCGGGTGTTTTGAGCCTGAATATGAGATATAAACAAGTACTGAAGATCCATGCACATATCGACTTTTGGGAACCTAAAATTTCGATTTTTAGCATGTTTTGGGTCTGTATCTTGAAAACACTTTAACTAGGAGTAGGCATGTACAGATCGCTTCTAGGACCCAAAAATACCGAATTTTCGGGTGTTTTGAGCCTGAATTTGCGATATAAACGGGTACAAAAGATGATTGCACATATCGACTAAGGACACTTAAAATATCGATTTTTAGCATGTTTTGAGCCTATATTTTAAAAACATTCTAGCACTGAGTAGGCATGTACAGATCGCTTCTCGTACCCAAAAATATCGAATTTTCGGGTGTTTTGAGGTTGAATTTGAAATATAAACGAGTGCAGAAGATGCATGCACATATTGACTTTGGGCACCTAAAATATCGATTTTCAGCATATTTTGGGCCTGTATCTGAGTAGGCATGTACAGATCGCTTCTGAGAACCCAAAATATCGAATTTTCGGGTGTTTTGAGGTTGAATTTGGGATATAAACGGGTACAGAAGATGCATCCACATATCGACTTTTGGGCACCTAAAAGATCGATATTTAGTATGTTTTGGGCCTGTATATTGAAAATACTCTAACAAGGAGTAGGCATGTACAGATCGCTTCTGGGATCCCAAAATATCGAATTTTCGGGTGTTTTGGGCCTGAATTTGAGATATCGACTTTGGGCACCTAAAATATCGATTTTTAGCATGTTTGGGGACAATATTTTGAAAATATTCTAGCACTGAGTAGGCATGTACAGATCGCTTCTGGGACCTAAAAATATCGAATTTTTGGGTGTTTTGAGGTTGTATTTGAGATATAAACGGGTACAGAAGATGCATCCACATATCGACTTTTGGGCACCTAGAAGATCGATTTTCTGTATGTTTTGGTCCTGTATTTTGAAAATACTCTAACACGGAGTAGGCATGTGCAGATCGCTTCTGGGACCTCAAAATATCGAATTTTCGGATGTTTTGGGTCTGATTTTGAGATATCGACTTTGGGCACCTAAAATATCGATTTAAGCATGTTTTGGGCCTATATTTTGAAAATATTCTAGCACTGAGTAGGCATGTAGAGATCGCTTTTGGGACCCCAAAATATCGAATTTTCGGGTGTTTTGAGCCTGAATTTGAGATATAAATGGGTACAGAAGATGCATGCACATATCGACTTTTGGGCACGTAAAATATCGATATTGAGCATGTTTTGGGTCTGTATCTTGAAAACATTCTAACTAGGAGTAGACTTGTACAGATCGCTTCTAGGTCCCAAAAATACCGAATTTTCGGGTGTTTTGAGCCTGAATTTAAGATATAAACGGGTACAGAAGATGCATGCACATATCGACTTTGGAAACTTAAAATATCGATTTTTAGCATGTTTTGAGCCTATATTTTGAAAACATTCTAGCACTGAGTAGGCATGTACATATCGCTTCTGGGACCCAAAAATATCGAATTTTCGGGAGATTTGAGGTTGAATTTGAAATATAAACGAGTGCAGAAGATGCATGCACATATTGACTTTGGGCACCTAAAATATCGATTTTCAGCATGTTTTGGGCTTGTATCTGAGTAGGCATGTACAGATCGCTTCTGGGAACCCAAAATATCGAATTTTCGGGTGTTTTGAGCCTGAATAAAAGATATAAACAGGTACTGAAGATCCATGCACATATCGACTTTTGGGCACCTAAAATATCGATTTTGAGCATGTTTTGGGTCTGTATCTTGAAAACATTTTAACTAGGAGTAGGCATGTACAGATCGCTTCTAATACCCAAAAATACCTAATTTTCGGGTGTTTTGAGCCTGAATTTGAGATATAAACGGGTACAGAAGATGCATGCACATATCGACTTTGGACACTTAAAATCTAGATTTTTAGCATGTTTTGAGACTATATTTTGAAAACATTCTAGCACTGCGTAGGCATGTACAGATCGCTTTTGGGACCCAAGAATATCGAATTTTCGGGTGTTTTGAGGTTGAATTTGGGATATAAACGGGTACAGAAGATGCATCCACATATCGACTTTTGGGCACCTAAAAGATCGATTTTCAGTATGTTTTGGGCATGTATATTGAAAATACTTTAACACGGAGTAGGCATGTACAGATCGCTTCTGGGAACCCAAAATTTCGAATTTTCGGGTGTTTTGAGCCTGAATATGAGATATAAACAAGTACTGAAGATCCATGCACATATCGACTTTTGGGAACCTAAAATTTCGATTTTTAGCATGTTTTGGGTCTGTATCTTGAAAACACTTTAACTAGGAGTAGGCATGTACAGATCGCTTCTAGGACCCAAAAATACCGAATTTTCGGGTGTTTTGAGCCTGAATTTGCGATATAAACGGGTACAAAAGATGATTGCACATATCGACTAAGGACACTTAAAATATCGATTTTTAGCATGTTTTGAGCCTATATTTTAAAAACATTCTAGCACTGAGTAGGCATGTACAGATCGCTTCTGGGACCCAAAAATATCGAATTTTCGGGTGTTTTGAGGTTGAATTTGAAATATAAACGAGTGCAGAAGATGCATGCACATATTGACTTTGGGCACCTAAAATATCGATTTTCAGCATATTTTGGGCCTGTATCTGAGTAGGCATGTACAGATCGCTTCTGAGAACCCAAAATATCGAATTTTCGGGTGTTTTGAGGTTGAATTTGGGATATAAACGGGTACAGAAGATGCATCCACATATCGACTTTTGGGCACCTAAAAGATCGATATTTAGTATGTTTTGGGCCTGTATATTGAAAATACTCTAACAAGGAGTAGGCATGTACAGATCGCTTCTGGGATCCCAAAATATCGAATTTTCGGGTGTTTTGGGCCTGAATTTGAGATATCGACTTTGGGCACCTAAAATATCGATTTTTAGCATGTTTGGGGACAATATTTTGAAAATATTCTAGCACTGAGTAGGCATGTACAGATCGCTTCTGGGACCTAAAAATATCGAATTTTTGGGTGTTTTGAGGTTGTATTTGAGATATAAACGGGTACAGAAGATGCATCCACATATCGACTTTTGGGCACCTAGAAGATCGATTTTCTGTATGTTTTGGTCCTGTATTTTGAAAATACTCTAACACGGAGTAGGCATGTGCAGATCGCTTCTGGGACCTCAAAATATCGAATTTTCGGATGTTTTGGGTCTGATTTTGAGATATCGACTTTGGGCACCTAAAATATCGATTTAAGCATGTTTTGGGCCTATATTTTGAAAATATTCTAGCACTGAGTAGGCATGTAGAGATCGCTTTTGGGACCCCAAAATATCGAATATTCGGGTGTTTTGAGCCTGAATTTGAGATATAAATGGGTACAGAAGATGCATGCACATATCGACTTTTGGGCACGTAAAATATCGATTTTGAGCATGTTTTGGGTCTGTATCTTGAAAACATTCTAACTAGGAGTAGACTTGTACAGATCGCTTCTAGGTCCCAAAAATACCGAATTTTCGGGTGTTTTGAGCCTGAATTTAAGATATAAACGGGTACAGAAGATGCATGCACATATCGACTTTGGAAACTTAAAATATCGATTTTTAGCATGTTTTGAGCCTATATTTTGAAAACATTCTAGCACTGAGTAGGCATGTACATATCGCTTCTGGGACCCAAAAATATCGAATTTTCGGGAGATTTGAGGTTGAATTTGAAATATAAACGAGTGCAGAAGATGCATGCACATATTGACTTTGGGCACCTAAAATATCGATTTTCAGCATGTTTTGGGCTTGTATCTGAGTAGGCATGTACAGATCGCTTCTGGGAACCCAAAATATCGAATTTTCGGGTGTTTTGAGCCTGAATAAAAGATATAAACAGGTACTGAAGATCCATGCACATATCGACTTTTGGGCACCTAAAATATCGATTTTGAGCATGTTTTGGGTCTGTATCTTGAAAACATTTTAACTAGGAGTAGGCATGTACAGATCGCTTCTAATACCCAAAAATACCTAATTTTCGGGTGTTTTGAGCCTGAATTTGAGATATAAACGGGTACAGAAGATGCATGCACATATCGACTTTGGACACTTAAAATCTAGATTTTTAGCATGTTTTGAGACTATATTTTGAAAACATTCTAGCACTGCGTAGGCATGTACAGATCGCTTTTGGGACCCAAGAATATCGAATTTTCGGGTGTTTTGAGGTTGAATTTGGGATATAAACGGGTACAGAAGATGCATCCACATATCGACTTTTGGGCACCTAAAAGATCGATTTTCAGTATGTTTTGGGCATGTATATTGAAAATACTTTAACACGGAGTAGGCATGTACAGATCGCTTCTGGGAACCCAAAATTTCGAATTTTCGGGTGTTTTAAGCCTGAATTTGAGATATAAATGGGTACAGAAGATGCATGCACATATCGACTTTTGGGCACCTAAAATATCGATTATGAGCATGTTTTGGGTCTGTATCTTGAAAACATTCTAACTAGGAGTAGACATGTACAGATCGCTTCTAGGACCCAAAAATACCGAATTTTCGGGAGTTTTGAGCCTGAATTTGAAATTTAAACGGATACAGAAGATGCATGCACATATCGACTTTGGACACTTAAAATATCGATTTTTAGCATGTTTTGAGCCTATATTTTGAAAACATTCTAGCACTGAGTAGGCATGTACGGATCGCTTCTGGGACCCCAAAATATCAAATTTTCGGGTGTTTTGAGGTTGAATTTGAGATATAAACGGGTACAGAAGATGCATCCACATATCGACTTTTGGGCACCTAAAAGATCGATTTTCTGAATGTTTTGAGCTTGTATTTTGAAAATACTCTAACACGGAGTAGGCATGTACAGATCGCTTCTGGGAACACAAAATATCGAATTTTCGGGTGTTTTGGGCCTGAATTTGAGATATCGACTTTGGGCACCTAAAATATCAATTTTTGGCATGTTTTGGGCCTATATTTTGAAAAAATTCTAGCACGGAGTAGGCATGTACAGATCGCTTCTGGGACCCCAAAATATCGAATTTTCGGGTGCTTTGAGCCTGAATTTGAGATATAAATGGGTACAGAAGATGCATGCACATATCGACTTTTGGGCACCTAAAATATCGATTTTGAGCATGTTTTGGGTCTGCATCTTGAAAACATTTTAACTAGGAGTAGACATGTACAGATCGCTTCTAGGAACCAAAAATACCGAATTTTCGGGTGTTTTGACCCTGAATTTGAGATATAAACGGGTACAGAAGATGCATGCACATATCGACTTTGGACACTTAAAATATCGATTTTTAGCATGTTTTGAGCCTATATTTTGAAAACATTCTAGCAATGAGTAGGCATGTACAGATCGCTTCTGGGACCGCAAAACATCAAATTTTCGGGTGTTTTGAAGTTGAATTTGAGATATAAACGGGTACAGAAGATGCATCCACATATCGACTTTTGGGCACCTAAAAGATCGATTTTCTGAATGTTTTGGGCCTGTGTTTTGAAAATACTCTAACACGGAGTAGGCATGTACATATCGCTTCTGGGAACCCAAAATATCGAATTTTCGGGTGTTTTGGGCCTAAAATTGAGATATCGACTTTGGGCACCTTAAATATCGATTTTTAGCATGTTTTGGCCTATACTTTGAAAAAATTCTAGCACGGAGTAGGAATGTACAGATCGCTTCTGGGAACCCAAAATATCGAATTTTCGGGTGTTTTGAGGTTGAATTTGAAATATAAACGAGTGCAGAAGATGCATGCACATATTGACTTTGGGCACCTAAAATATCAATTTTCAGCATGTTTTGGGCCTGTATCTGAGTAGGCATGTACAGATCGCTTCTGGGAAACCAAAATATCGAATTTTAGGGTGTTTTGAGCCTGAATATGAGATATAAACAGGTACTGAAGATCCATGCACATATCGACTTTTGGGCACCTAAAATATCGATTTTGAGCATGTTTTGGGTCTGTATCATGAAAACATTCTAACTAGGTGTAGGCATGTACAGATCGCTTCAAGGACCCAAAAATACCGAATTTTCGGGTGTTTTGAGCCTGAATTTGAGATATAAACGGGTACAAAAGATGCATGCACATATCGACTTTGGACACTTAAAATAACGATTTTTAGCATGTTTTGAGCCTATATTTTAAAAACATTCTAGCACTGAGTAGGCGTGTACGAATCGCTTCTGGGACCCAAAAATATCGAATTTTCGGGTGTTTTGAGGTTGAATTTGGGAAATAAACGGGTTCAGAAGATGCATACATATATTGACTTTGGGCACCTAAAATATCGATTTTCAGCATGTTTTGGGCCTGTATCTGAGTAGGCATGTACAGATCGCTTCTGGGACCCAAAAATATCGAATTTTCGGGTGTTTTGAGCCTGAATTTCAGATATAAATGGGTACAGAAGATGCATGCACATATCGACTTTTCGGCAACTAAAATATCGATTTTGAGCATGTTTTGGGTCTGTATCTTGAAATTTTTTTAACTAGGAGTAGGCATGTACAGATCGCTTCTAGGACCCAAAAATACCGAATTTTCGGGTGTTTTGAGCCTGAATTTGAGATATAAACGGGTACAGATGATGCATGCACATATCGACTTTTGACACTTAAAATATCGATTTTTAGCATGTTTTAAGCCTTTTTTTTGAGAACATTCTAGCAATGAGTAGGCATGTACAGATCGCTTCTGGGACCAAACATTATCGAATTTTCGGGTGTTTTGAGGTTGAATTTGGGATATAAACGGGTACAGAAGATGCATCCACATATCGACTTTTGGGCACCTAAAAGATCGATTTTCAGTATGTTTTGGGCCTGTATATTGAAAATACTCTAACACGGAGTAGGCATGTACAGATCGCTACTGGGAACCGAAAATATCGAATTTTCGGGTGTTTTGGGCCTGAATTTGTGATATCGAATTTAGGCCCCTAAAATATCGATTTTTAGCAAGTTTTGGGCCTATATTTTGAAAATATTCTTGCACTGAGTTGATATGTAGAGATCGCTTCTGGGACCCCAAAATATCGAATTTTCGGGTGCTTTGAGCCAGAATTTGATATATAAACGAGTGCAGAAGATGCATGCACATATTGACTTTGGGCACCTAAAATATCGATTTTCAGCATGTTTTGGGCCTGTATCTGAGTAGGCATGTACACATCGCTTCTTGCAACCCAAAATATCGAATTTTCGGGTGTTTTGAGCCTGAATATGAGATATAAACAGGTACTGAAGATCCATGCACATATCGACTTTTGGGCACCTAAAATATCGATTTTGAGCATGTTTTGGGTCTGTATCTTGAAAACATTTTAACAAGTAGTAGGCATGTACAGATCGCTTCTAGGACCCAAAAATACCGAATTTTCGGGTGTTTTGAGCCTGAATTTGAGATATAAACGGGTACAAAAGATGCATGCACATATCGACTTTGGACACTTAAAATATCGATTTTTAGCATGTTTTGAGCACATATTTTAAAAACATTCTAGCACTGAGTAGGCGTGTACAGATCGCTTCTGGGACCCAAAAATATCGAATTTTCGGGTGTTTTGAGGTTGTATTTGAGATATAAACGGGTGCCGAAGATGCATGCACATATTGACTTTGGGCACCTAAAATATCGATTTTCAGCATGTTTTGGGCCTGTATCTGAGTAGGCATGTACAGATCGCTTCTGGAAACCCAAAATATCGAATTTTCGGGTATTTTGAGCCTGAATTTGAGATATAAACAGGTACTGAAGATCCATGCACATATCGACTTTTGGGAACCTAAAATATCGATTTTGAGCATGTTTTGGGTCTGTATCTTGAAAACATTTTAACTAGGAGTAGGCATGTACAGATCGCTTCTAGGACCCGAAAATACCGAATTTTCGGATGATTTGAGCCTGAATTTGAGATATAAACGGGTACATAAGATGCATGCACATTTTGACTTTAGACACTTAAAATATCGATTTTTAGCATGTTTTGAGCCTATATTTTGAAAACATTCTAGCACTTTGGAGGCGTGTACAGATCGCTTCTGGGACATAAAAATATCGAATTTTCGGGTGTTTTGAGGTTGAATTTGGGATATAAACGGGTACAGAAGATGCATCCACATATCGACTCTTGGGCACCTAAAAGATCGATTTTCAGTATGTTTTGGGCCTGTATTTTGAAAATACTCTAACACGGAGTAGGCATGTACAGATCGCTTCTGGGACCCCAAAATATCGAATTTTCGGGTGATTTGGGCCTGAATTTGAGATATCGACTTTGGGCACCTAAAATATAGATTTTTAGCATGTTTTGGGCCTATATTTTGAAAATATTCTAGCACTGAGTAGGCATGTACAGATCGCTTCTAATACCCAAAAATACCTAATTTTCGGGTGTTTTTGAGCCTGAATTTGAGATATAAACGGGTACAGAAGATGCATGCACATATCGACTTTGGACACTTAAAATCTAGATTTTTAGCATGTTTTGAGCCTATATTTTGAAAACATTCTAGCACTGCGTAGGCATGTACAGATCGCTTTTGGGACCCAAGAATATCGAATTTTCGGGTGTTTTGAGGTTGAATTTGGGATATAAACGGGTACAGAAGATGCATCCACATATCGACTTTTGGGCACCTAAAAGATCGATTTTCAGTATGTTTTGGGCATGTATATTGAAAATACTTTAACACGGAGTAGGCATGTACAGATCGCTTCTGGGAACCCAAAATTTCGAAATTTCGGGTGTTTTAAGCCTGAATTTGAGATATAAATGGATACAGAAGATGCATGCACATATCGACTTTTGGGCACCTAAAATATCGATTATGAGCATGTTTTGGGTCTGTATCTTGAAAACATTCTAACTAGGAGTAGACATGTACAGATCGCTTCTAGGACCCAAAAATACCGAATTTTCGGGAGTTTTGAGCCTGAATTTGAAATTTAAACGGATACAGAAGATGCATGCACATATCGACTTTGGACACTTAAAATATCGATTTTTAGCATGTTTTGAGCCTATATTTTGAAAACATTCTAGCACTGAGTAGGCATGTACAGATCGCTTCTGGGACCCCAAAATATCAAATTTTCGGGTGTTTTGAGGTTGAATTTGAGATATAAACAGGTACAGAAAATGCATCCACATATCGACTTTTGGGCACCTAAAAGATCGATTTTCTGAATGTTTTGAGCTTGTATTTTGAAAATACTCTAACACGGAGTAGGCATGTACAGATCGCTTCTGGGAACCCAAAATATCGAATTTTCGGGTGTTTTGGGCCTGAATTTGAGATATCGACTTTGGGCACCTAAAATATCAATTTTTGGCATGTTTTGGGCCTATATTTTGAAAAAATTCTAGCACGGAGTAGGCATGTACAGATCGCTTCTGGGACCCCAAAATATCGAATTTTCGGGTGCTTTGAGCCTGAATTTGAGATATAAATGGGTACAGAAGATGCATGCACATATCGACTTTTGGGCACCTAAAATATCGATTTTGAGCATGTTTTGGGTCTGCATCTTGAAAACATTTTAACTAGGAGTAGACATGTACAGATCGCTTCTAGGACCCAAAAATACCGAATTTTCGGGTTTTTTGAGCCTGAATTTGAGATATAAACGGGTACAGAAGATGCATGCACATATCGACTTTGGACACTTAAAATATCGATTTTTAGCATGTTTTGAGCCTATATTTTGAAAACATTCTAGCAATGAGTAGGCATGTACAGATCGCTTCTGGGACCCCAAAACATCAAATTTTCGGGTGTTTTGAAGTTGAATTTGAGATATAAACGGGTACAGAAGATGCATCCACATATCGACTTTTGGGCACCTAAAAGATCGATTTTCTGAATGTTTTGGGCCTGTATTTTGAAAATACTCTAACACGGAGTAGGCATGTACAGATCGCTTCTGGGAACCCAAAATATCGAATTTTCGGGTGTTTTGGGCCTAAAATTGAGATATCGACTTTGGGCACCTTAAATATCGATTTTTAACATGTTTTGGCCTATACTTTGAAAAAATTCTAGCACGGAGTAGGAATGTACAGATCGCTTCTGGGACCCCAAAATATCGAATTTTCGGGTGTTTTGAGGTTGAATTTGAAATATAAACGAGTGCAGAAGATGCATGCACATATTGACTTTGGGCACCTAAAATATCAATTTTCAGCATGTTTTGGGCCTGTATCTGAGTAGGCATGTACAGATCGCTTCTGGGAAACCAAAATATCGAATTTTAGGGTGTTTTGAGCCTGAATATGAGATATAAACAGGTACTGAAGATCCATGCACATATCGACTTTTGGGCACCTAAAATATCGATTTTGAGCATGTTTTGGGTCTGTATCTTGAAAACATTTTAACTAGGAGTAGGCATGTACAGATCGCTTCTAGGACCCAAAAATACCGAATTTTCGGGTGTATTGAGCCTGAATTTGAGATATAAACGGGTACAGAAGATGCATGCACATATCGACTTCTGACACTTAAAATATCGATTTTTAGCAAATTTTTAGCCTATATTTTGAAAACATTCTAGCACTGAGTAGGCATGTACAGATCGCTTCTGGGACCCAAAAATATCGAATTTTCGGGTGTTTTGAGGTTGAATTTGGGATATAAACGGGTACAGAAGATGCATCCACATATCGACTTTTGGGCACCTAAAAGATCGATTTTCAGTATGTTTTGGGCCAGTATATTGAAAATACTCTAACACGGAGTAGGCATGTACAGATCGCTTCTGGGGCCCCAAAATATCGAATTTTCGGGTGTTTTGGGCCTGAATTTGAGATATAAATGGGTACAGAAGATGCATGCACATATCGACTTTTGGGCACCTAAAATATCGATTATGAGCATGTTTTGGGTCTGTATCTTGAAAACATTCTAACTAGGAGTAGACATGTACAGATCGCTTCTAGGATCCAAAAATACCGAATTTTCGGGAGTTTTGAGCCTGAATTTGAAATTTAAACGGATACAGAAGATGCATGCACATATCGACTTTGGACACTTAAAATATCGATTTTTAGCATGTTTTGAGCCTATATTTTGAAAACATTCTAGCACTGAGTAGGCATGTACAGATCGCTTCTGGGACCCCAAAATATCAAATTTTCGGGTGTTTTGAGGTTGAATTTGAGATATAAACGGGTACAGAAAATGCATCCACATATCGACTTTTGGGCACCTAAAAGATCGATTTTCTGAATGTTTTGAGCTTGTATTTTGAAAATACTCTAACACGGAGTAGGCATGTACAGATCGCTTCTGGGAACCCAAAATATCGAATTTTCGGGTGTTTTGGGCCTGAATTTGAGATATCGACTTTGGGCACCTAAAATATCAATTTTTGGCATGTTTTGGGCCTATATTTTGAAAAAATTCTAGCACGGAGTAGGCATGTAGAGATCGTTTCTGGGACCCCAAAATATCGAATTTTCGGGTGCTTTGAGCCTGAATTTGAGATATAAATGGGTACAGAAGATGCATGCACATATCGACTTTTGGGCACCTAAAATATCGATTTTGAGCATGTTTTGGGTCTGCATCTTGAAAACATTTTAACTAGGAGTAGACATGTGCAGATCGCTTCTAGGACCCAAAAATACCGAATTTTCGGGTTTTTTGAGCCTGAATTTGAGATATAAACGGGTACAGAAGATGCATGCACATATCGACTTTGGACACTTAAAATATCGATTTTTAGCATGTTTTGAGCCTATATTTTGAAAACATTCTAGCAATGAGTAGGCATGTACAGATCGCTTCTGGGACCCCAAAACATCAAATTTTCGGGTGTTTTGAAGTTGAATTTGAGATATAAACGGGTACAGAAGATGCATCCACATATCGACTTTTGGGCACCTAAAAGATCGATTTTCTGAATGTTTTGGGCCTGTATTTTGAAAATACTCTAACACGGAGTAGGCATGTACATATCGCTTCTGGGAACCCAAAATATCGAATTTTCGGGTGTTTTGGGCCTAAAATTGAGATATCGACTTTGGGCACCTTAAATATCGATTTTTAGCATGTTTTGGCCTATACTTTGAAAAAATTCTAGCACGGAGTAGGGATGTACAGATCGCTTCTGGGACCCCAAAATATCGAATTTTCGGGTGTTTTGAGGTTGAATTTGAAATATAAACGAGTGCAGAAGATGCATGCACATATTGACTTTGGGCACCTAAAATATCAATTTTCAGCATGTTTTGGGCCTGTATCTGAGTAGGCATGTACAGATCGCTTCTGGGAAACCAAAATATCGAATTTTAGGGTGTTTTGAGCCTGAATATGAGATATAAACAGGTACTGAAGATCCATGCACATATCGACTTTTGGGCACCTAAAATATCGATTTTGAGCATGTTTTGGGTCTGTATCTTGAAAACATTTTAACTAGGAGTAGGCATGTACAGATCGCTTCTAGGACCCAAAAATACCGAATTTTCGGGTGTATTGAGCCTGAATTTGAGATATAAACGGGTACAGAAGATGCATGCACATATCGACTTCTGACACTTAAAATATCGATTTTTAGCAAATTTTTAGCCTATATTTTGAAAACATTCTAGCACTGAGTAGGCATGTACAGATCGCTTCTGGGACCCAAAAATATCAAATTTTCGGGTGTTTTGAGGTTGAATTTGGGATATAAACGGGTACAGAAGATGCATCCACATATCGACTTTTGGGCACCTAAAAGATCGATTTTCAGTATGTTTTGGGCCTGTATATTGAAAATACTCTAACACGGAGTAGGCATGTACAGATCGCTTCTGGGACCCCAAAATATCGAATTTTCGGGTGTTTTGGGCCTGAATTTGAGATATCGACTTTGGGCACCTAAAATATCGATTTTTAGCATGTTTTGGGCCTATATTTTGAAAATATTCTAGCACTTAGTAGGCATGTACAGATCACTTCTGGGACCCCAAAATATCGAATTTTAGAGTGTTTTGAGCCTGAATTTGAGAAATAAACGGGTACAATAGATGAATGCACATATCGACTTTTGGGCACCTAAAATATCGATTTTGAGCATGTTTTGGGTCTGTATCATGAAAACATTCTAACTAGGTGTAGGCATGTACAGATCGCTTCAAGGACCCAAAAATACCGAATTTTCGGGTGTTTTGAGCCTGAATTTGAGATATAAACGGGTACAAAAGATGCATGCACATATCGACTTTGGACACTTAAAATATCGATTTTTAGCATGTTTTGAGCCTATATTTTGAAAATATTCTAGCACTGAGTTGATATGTAGAGATCGCTTCTGGGACCCCAAAATATCGAATTTTCGGGTGCTTTGAGCCAGAATTTGATATATAAACGAGTGCAGAAGATGCATGCACATATTGACTTTGGGCACCTAAAATATCGATTTTCAGCATGTTTTGGGCCTGTTTCTGAGTAGGCATGTACAGATCGCTTCTGGGAACCCAAAATATCGAATTTTCGGGTGTTTTGAGCCTGAATATGAGATATAAACAGGTACTGAAGATCCATGCACATATCGACTTTTGGGCACCTAAAATATCGATTTTGAGCATGTTTTGGGTCTGTATCTTGAAAACATTTTAACTAGTAGTAGGCATGTACAGATCGCTTCTAGGACCCAAAAATACCGAATTTTCGGGTGTTTTGAGCCTGAATTTGAGATATAAACGGGTACAGAAGATGCATGCACATATCGACTTTGGACACTTAAAATATCGATTTTTAGCATGTTTTGAGCACATATTTTAAAAACATTCTAGCACTGAGTAGGCGTGTACAGATCGCTTCTGGGACTCAAAAATATCGAATTTTCGGGTGTTTTGAGGTTGAATTTGAGATATAAACGGGTGCCGAAGATGCATGCACATATTGACTTTGGGCACCTAAAATATCGATTTTCAGCATGTTTTGGGCCTGTATCTGAGTAGGCATGTACAGATCGCTTCTGGAAACCCAAAATATCGAATTTTCGGGTATTTTGAGCCTGAATTTGAGATATAAACAGGTACTGAAGATCCATGCACATATCGACTTTTGGGAACCTAAAATATCGATTTTGAGCATGTTTTGGGTCTGTATCTTGAAAACATTTTAACTAGGAGTAGGCATGTACAGATCGCTTCTAGGACCCGAAAATACCGAATTTTCGGATGATTTGAGCCTGAATTTGAGATATAAACGGGTACATAAGATGCATGCACATTTTGACTTTAGACACTTAAAATATCGATTTTTAGCATGTTTTGAGCCTATATTTTGAAAACATTCTAGCACTTTGGAGGCGTGTACAGATCGCTTCTGGGACCCAAAAATATCGAATTTTCGGGTGTTTTGAGGTTGAATTTGAGATATAAACGGGTACAGAAGATGCATCCACATATCGACTCTTGGGCACCTAAAAGATCGATTTTCAGTATGTTTTGGGCCTGTATTTTGAAAATACTCTAACACGGAGTAGGCATGTACATATCGCTTCTGGGACCCCAAAATATCGAATTTTCTGGTGTTTTGGGCCTGAATTTGAGATATCGACTTTGGGCACCTAAAATATCGATTTTTAGCATGTTTTGGGCCTATATTTTGAAAATATTCTAGCACTGAGTAGGCATGTACAGATTGCTTCTGGGACCCCAAAATATCGAATTTTCGGGTGTTTTGAGCCTGAATTTGAGATATAAATGGGTACAGAAGATGCATGCACATATCGACTTTTGGGCACGTAAAATATCGATTTTGAGCATGTTTTGGGTCTGTATCTTGAAAACATTTTAACTAGGAGTAGACATGTACAGATCGCTTCTAGGACCCAAAAATACCGAATTTTCGGGTGTTTTGAGCCTGAATTTGAGATATAAACGGGTACAGAAGATGCATGCACATTTTGACTTTGGACACTTAAAATATCGATTTTCAGCATGTTTTTAGCCTATATTTTGAAAACATTCTAGCACTGAGTAGGCATGTACAGATCTCTTCTGGGACCAAAAAATATCGAATTTTCGGGTGTTTTGAGGTTCAATTTGAAATATAAACGAGTGCAGAAGATGCATGCACATATTGACTTTGGGCACCTAAAATATCGATTTTCAGCATGTTTTGGGCCTGTATCTGAGTAGGCATGTACAGATCGCTTCTGGGAACACAAAATATCGAATTTTCTGGTGTTTTAAGCCTGAATATGAGATATAAACAGGTACTTAAGATCCATGCACATATCGACTTTTGGCCACCTAAAATATCGATTTTGAGCATGTTTTGGGTCTGTATCATGAAAACATTCTAACTAGGAGTAGACATGTACAGATCGCTTCTAGGACCCAAAAATACCGAATTTTCGGGTGTTTTGAGCCTGAATTTGAGATATAAACGGGTACAGAAGATGCATGCACATATCGACTTTTGACACTTAAAATACCGATTTTTAGCATGTTTTGAGCCTATATTTTGAAAACATTCTAGCACTGAGTAGGCATGAACAGATCGCTTCTGGGACCCAAAAATATCGAATTCTCGGGTGTTTTGAGGTTGAATTTGAGATATAAACGGGTACCGAAGATGCATGCACATATCGACTTTGGACACTTAAAATATCGATTTTTAGCATGTTTTGAGCCTATATTTTGAAAACATTCTAGCACTGAGTAGGCATGTACAAATCGCTTCTGGGACCCAAAAATATCGAATTTTCGGGTGTTTTGAGGTTGAATTTGAAATATAAACGAGTGCAGAAGATGCATGCACTTATTGACTTTGGGCACCTAAAATATCGATTTTCAGCATGTTTTAAGACTGTATCTAAGAAGGGATGTACAGATCGCTTCTGGGAACCCAAAATATCGAATTTTCGTGTGTTTTGAGCCTGAATTTGAGATATAAACGGGTACAGAAGATGCATGCACATATCGACTTTTGGGCACCTAAAATATCGATTTTGAGCATGTTTTGGGTTTGTATCATGAAAACATTCTAACTAAGAGTAGACATGTACAGATCGCTTCTAGGACCCAAAAATACCGAGTTTTCGGGTGTTTTGAGCCTGAATTTGAGATATAAACGGGTACAGAAGATGCATGCACATATCAACTTGGGACACTTAAAATATCGATTTTTAGCATGTTTTGAGCCTATATTTTGAAAACATTCTAGCACTGAGTAAGCATGAACAGATCGCTTCTGGGACCCAAAAAATATCGAATTTTTGGGTGTTTTGAGGTTGAATTTGAGATATAAACGGGTACAGAAGATGCATCCACATATCGACTTTTGGGCACCTAAAAGATCGATTTTCTGTCTGTTTTGGGCCTGTATTTTGAAAATACTCTAACACGTAGTAGGCATGTACAGATCGCTTCTGGGACCCCAAAATATCGAATTCTCGGGTGTTTTGGGCCTGAATTTGAGATATCGACTTTGGGCACCTAAAATATCGATTTTTAGCATGTTTTGGGGCTATATTTTGAAAATATTCTAGCACTGAGTAGGCATGAAGAGATCGCTTATGGGACCCTAAAATATCGAATTTTAGTGTGTTTTGAGCCTGAATTTGAGATATAAATGGGTACAGAAGATGCATGCACATATCAACTTTTAGGCACCTAAAATATCAATTTTGAGCATGTTTTGGGTCTGTATCATGAAAACATTCTAACTAGGAGTAGACTTGTATAGATCGCTTCTAGGACCCAAAAATACCGAATTTTCGGGTGTTTTGAGCCTAAATTTGAGATATAAACGGCTACAGAAGTTGCATGCACATATCGACTTTGGACACTTAAAATATCGATTTTTAGCATGTTTTGAGCCTATATTTTGAAAACATTCTAGCACTGAGTAGGCATGTACAGATCGCTTCTGGGACCCAAAAATATCGAATTTTAGTGTGTTTTGAGCCTGAATATGAGATATAAACAGGTACTGAAGATCCATTCACATATCGACTTTTGGGCGCCTAAAATATCGATTTTGAGCATGTTTTGGGTCTGTATCTTGAAAACATTTTAACTAGGAGTAGGCATGTACAGATCGCTTCTCGGACCCAAAAATACCGAATTTTCGGGTTTTTTGAGCCTGAATTTGAGATATAAACGGGTACAGAAGATGCATGCACATATCGACTTTTGACACTTAAAATACCGATTTTTAGCATGTTTTGAGCCTATATTTTGAAAACATTCTAGCACTGAGTAGGCATGAACAGATCGCTTCTGGGACCCAAAAATATCGAATTTTCGGGTGTTTTGAGGTTGAATTTGGGATATAAACAGGTACAGATGATGCATCCACATATCGCCTTTTGGGCACCTAAAAGATCGATTTTCTGTATGTTTTGGGCCTGTATATTGAAAATACTCTAACACGGAGTAGGCATGTACAGATCGCTTCTGGAACCCGAAAATATCGAATTTTAGTGTGTTTTGAGCCTGAATTTGAGATATAAACGGGTACAGAAGATGCATGCACATATCGACTTTTGGGCACCTAAAATATCGATTTTGAGCATGTTTTGGGTCTGTATCATGAAAACATTCTAACTAGGTGTAGGCATGTACAGATCGCTTCTAGTACCCAAAAATACCGAATTTTCGGGTGTTTTGAGCCTGAATTTGAGATATAAACGGGTACAGAAGATGCATGCACATATCGACTTTGGACACTTAAAATATCGATTTTTAGCATGTTTTGAGCCTATATTTTGAAAACATTCTAGCACTGAGTAGGCATGTACAGATCGCTTCTGGGACCCAAAAATATCGAATTTTTGGGTGTTTTAAGGTTGAATTTGGGATATAAACGGGTACAGAAGATGCATCCACATATCGACTTTTGGGCACCTAAAAGATCGATTTTCTGTATGTTTTGGGCCTGTATTTTGAAAATACTTTAACACGGAGTAGGCATGTACAGATCGCTTCTGGGACCCCAAAATATCGAATTTTCGGGTGTTTTGGGCCTGAATTTGGGATATCGACTTTTGGGCACCTAAAATATCGATTTTGAGCATGTTTTGGGTCTGTATCATGAAAACATTCTAACTAGGTATAGGCATGTACAGATCGCTTCTAGGACCCAAAAATACCGAATTTTAGGGTGTTTTGAGCCTGAATTTGAGATATAAACGGGTACAGAAGATGCATACACATATTGACTTTGGACGCTTAAAATATCGGTTTTTAGCATGTTTTGAGCCTATATTTTGAAAATATTCTAGCACTGAGTAGGCATGTACAGATAGCTTCTGGGAACCCAAAATATCGAATTTTCGGGTGTTTTGAGCCGAAATATGAGATATAAACAGGTACTGAAGATCCATTCACATATCGACTTTTGGGCACCTAAAATATCGATTTTGAGCATGTTTTGGGTCTGTATCTTGAAAACATTTTAACTAGGAGTAGGCATGTACAGATCGCTTCTAGGACCCAAAAATACCGAATTTTCGGGTGTTTTGAGCCTGAATTTGAGATATAAACGGGTACAGAAGATGCATGCACATATCGACTTTTGACACTTAAAATATCGATTTTTAGCATGTTTTGAGGCTATATTTTGAAAACATTCTAGCACTGAGTAGGCATGAACAGATCGCTTCTGGGACCCAAAAATATCGAATTCTCAGGTGTTTGGAGGTTGAATTTGGGATATAAACGGGTACAGATGATGCATCCACATATCGACTTTTGGGCACCTAAAAGATCGATTTTCTGTATGTTTTGGGCCTGTATTTTGAAAATACTTTAACACGGAGTAGGCATGTACAGATCGCTTCTGGGACCCCAAAATATCGAATTTTCGGGTGTTTTGGGCCTGAATTTGGGATATCGACTTTTGGGCACCTAAAATATCGATTTTTAGCATGTTTTGGGTCTGTATCTTGAAAACATTTTAACTAGGAGTAGGCATGTACAGATCGCTTCTAGTACCCAAAAATACCGACTTTTTGGGTGTTTTGAGCCTGAATTAGAGATATAAACGGGTACAGAAGATGCATGCACATTTTAACTTTGGACACTTAAAATATCGATTTTTAGCATGTTTTGAGCCTATATTTCGAAAACATCTAGCACTGAGTAGGCGTGTACAGATCGCTTCTGGGACCCAAAAATATCGAATTTTCGGGTGTTTTGAGTTTGAATTTGGGATATAAACGGGTGCAGAAGATGCATACATATATTGACTTTGGGCACCTAAAATATAGATTTTCAGCATGTTTCGGGCCTGTATCTGAGTAGGCATGTACAGGTCGCTTCTATGATCCCGAACTATCGAATTTTCGGTTGTTTTGAGACTGAATTTGAGATATAAACTGGTACAAAAGATGCATTCACATATCGACTTTGGACACTTAAAATGTCGATTTTTAGCATGTTTTGAGCCTATATTTAAAAACATTCTAACACTGAGTAGGCATGTACAGATCGCTTCTAGGACCCAAAAATAACGAATTTTCGAGTGTTTGGAGCCTGAATTTGAGATATAAACGGGTACAGAAGACACATGCACATATCGACTTTTGGGCACCTAAAAGATCGATTTTCAGTATGTTTTGGGCCTATATTTTGAAAATACTCTACAGTTCGCTTCTGGGACACCAAAATATCGAATTTTCGGGTGTTTTGGGCCTGAATATGAGATATCGACTTTGGGCACTTAAAATATCGATTTATAGCATGTTTTGGGCCTATATTTTGAAAATATTCTAGCATTAAGTAGGCATATACAGATCACGTCTGGGACCCCAAAATATCGAATTTTCTGGTGTTTTGAGCCTGAATTTGAGATATAAACGTGTACAGAAGATGCATGCACATATCGACTTTGGACACTTAAAATATCGATTTTTAGCATGTTTTGAGCCTATATATTGAAAACATTCTAGCACTGAGTAGACATGTACAGATCGCTTCTGGGACCCAAAAAATATTGAATTTTCGGGTGTTTTGATGTTGAATTTGGGATATAAACGGGTGCAGAAGATGCAAACACATATTGACTTTGGTATCCTAAAATATCGATTTTCAGCATGTTTTGGGCATGTATTTTGAAAATACTCTAACACGGAGTAGGCAAGTACAGATCGCTTCTGGGACCCCAAAATATCGAATATTCGGGTGTTTTGAGCCTGAATTTGAGATATAAACGGGTACAGAAGATGCATGCACATATCGTTTTTTGGGCACCTAAAATATCGATTTTGAGCATGTTTTGGGTCTGTATCTTGAAAACATTCTAGCACTGAGTAGGCATGTACAGATCGCTTCTTGGACACAAAAATACCGAATTTTCGGGTGTTTTGAGCCTGAATTTGAGATATAAACGGGTACAGAAGATGCATACACATATCGACTTTCGACACTTAAAATATCGATTTTTAGCTTGTTTTGAGCCTATATATTGAAAACATTCTAGCACTGAGTAGACGTGTACAGATCGCTTCTGGGACCCTAAAATATCGAATTTTCGGGTTTTTGAGGATGAATTTTGGATATAAACGGGTGCAGAAGATACATACACATATTGACTTTGGGCACCTAAAATATCGATTTTCAGCATGTTTTGGGCATGTATATGGGTAGGCATGTACACATCGCTTCTGGGACCCGAAAATATCGAATTTTCGGGTGTTTTGGGCCTAAATTTGAGATATCGACTTTGGGCACCTAAAATATCGATTTTTAGCATGTTTTGGGCCTATATATTGAAAATATTCTGGGACCCCAAAATATCGAATTTTCGGGTGTTTTAAGCTTGAATTTGAGATATAAACGTGTACAGAAGATGCATGCACATATCGACTTTGGACTCTTAAAATATCGATTTTTAGCATGTTTTGAGCCTATATTTTGAAAACATTCTAGCTCTGAGTAGGCATGTACAGATCGCTTCTGGGACCCAAAAATATCGAATTTTCGGGTGTTTTGAGGTTGAATTTGGGATATAAACGAGTGCAGAAGATGCATACACATATTGACTTTGGGCACATAAAATATCGATTTTCAGCATGTTTTGGGCCTGTATCTGAGTAGGCATGTACAGATCGCTTCTGGGATCCCAAAATATCGAATTTTTGGGTGTTTTGAGCCAGAATATGAGATATAAACAGGTACCGAAGACCCATGCGCATATCGACTTTGGGGCACCTAAAATATCGATTTTTAGCATGTTTTGAGCCTATATTTTGAAAACATTCCAGCACTGAGTAGGCATGTACAGATCGCTTCTAGGACCCAAAAATACCGAATTTTCGGGTGTTTGGAGCCTGAATTTGAGTAATAAACAACTACAGAAGATGCATGCACATATCGACTTTTGGGCACATAAAAGATCGATTTTCAGTATGTTTTGGGCCTGTATTTTGAGAATACTCTAACACGGAGTAGGCATGTACAGTTCGCTTCTGGGACCCCAAAATATCGAATTTTCGAGTGTTTTGGGCCTGAATTTGAGATATCGACTTTGGGCACCTAAAATATCGATTTTGAGCATGTTTTGGTCTGCAACTTGAAAACATTCTAACTAGCTGTAGGCATGTACAGATCGCTTCTAGGACCCAAAAATACCGAATTTTCGGGTGTTTTGAGCCTGAATTTGAGATATAAACGGGTGCAGAAGTAGCATACACATATCGACTTTGGACACTTAAAATATCGATTTTTAGCATGTTTTGAGCCTATATTTTGAAAACATTCTAGCACTGAGTAGGCGTATACAGATCGCTTCTGGGACCCCAAAATATCAAATTTTCGGGTGTTTTGAGGTTGAATTTGGGATATAAACGTGTGCAGAAGATGCATACACATAATGACTTTGGTATCCTAAAATATCGATTTTAAGCATGTTTTGGGCCTGTATTTTGAAAATACTCTAACACGGAGTAGGCAAGTACAGATTGCTCCTGGGACTCCAAAATATCGAATTTTCGGGTGTTTGGAGCCTGAATTTGGGATATAAACGGGTACAGAAGATGCATGCACATATCGACTTTTGGGCACCTAAAATATCGATTTTCTGTATGTTTTGGGCCTGTATTATGAAAATTCTCTAACACGGAGTAGGCATGTAAAGATCGCTTCTGGGACCACAATATATCGAATTTTCGGGTGTTTTGGGCATGAATTTGAGATATCGACTTTGGGCACCTAAAATATCGATTTCTAGCATGTTTTGGGCCTATATTTTGAAAATATTCTAGCACTGAGTAGGCATGTCCAGATCGCTTCTGGGACCCCAAAATATCGAATTTTCGGGTGTTTTGAGCCTGAATTTGAGATATAAACGGGTACAGAAGATGCATGCACATATCGACTTTTGGGCACCTAAAATATCGATTTTGAGCATGTTTTGGGTCTGTATCTTGAAAACATTTTAACTAGGAGTAGGCATGTACAGATCGCTTCTAGGACCCAAAAATATCGAATTTTCGGGTGTTTTGATCCTGAATTTGAGATATAAACGGGTACAGAAGATGCATGCACATATCGACTTTGGACACTTAAAATATCGATTTTTAGCATGTTTTGATCCTATATTTTGAAAACATTCTACCACTGATTAGGCATGTACAGATCGCTTCTGGGACCCAAAAATATCGAATTTTCGGGTGTTTTGAGGTTCAATTTGAGATATAAACGAGTGCAGAAGATGCATACACATATTGACTTTGGGCACATAAAATATCGATTTTCAGCATGTTTTGGGCCTGTTTCTGAGTAGGCATGTACTGATCGCTTCTGGGACCCAAAAATATTGAATTTTCGGGTGTTTTGAGCCTGAATATGAGATATAAACAGGTACTGAAGACCCATGCACATATCGACATTGGGGCACCTAAAATATCGATTTTTAGCATGTTTTGAGCCTATACTTTGAAAACATTCTAGCACTGAGTAGGCATGTCCAGATCGCTTCTGGGACCCCAAAATATCGAATTTTCGGGGGTTTGGAGCCTGAATTTGAGATATAAACGGGTACAGAAGATGCATGCACATATCGACTTTTGGGCACCTAAAATATCGATTTTGAGCATGTTTTGGTTCTGTATCTTGAAAATATTTTAACTAGGAGTAGGCATGTACAGATCGCTTCTAGGACCCAAAAATATCGAATTTTCGGGTGTTTTGAGCCTGAATTTGAGATATAAACGGGTACAGAAGATGCATGCACATATCGACTTTGGACACTTAAAATATCGATTTTTAGCATGTTTTGAGCCTATATTTTGAAAACATTCTAGCACTGAGTAGGCGTATACAGATCGCTTCTGGGACCCAAAAATATCGAATTTTCGGGTGTTTTGAGGTTGAATTTGGGATATAAACGTGTGCAGAAGATGCATACACATATTGACTTTGGGCACCTAAAATATCGATTTTCAGCAAATTTTGGGCCTGTATCTGAGTAGGCATGTTCAGATCGCTTCTGGGACCCCAAAACATCGATTTTTCGGGTGTTTTGAGCCTGAATTTGAGACATAAACGGGTACAGAAGATACATCCACATATCGACTTTTGGGCACCTAAAAGATCGATTTTCTGTATGTTTTGGGCCTGTATTGTGAAAATACTCTAACATGGAGTAGGCATGTACAGATCGCTTCTGGGACCCCAAAACATCGAATTTTCGGGTGTTTTAGGGATGAATTTGAGATATCGACTTTGCACCTAAAATATCGATTTTAGCATGTTTTCGGCCTATATTTTGAAAATATTCTAGCACTGAGTAGTCATGTACAGATCGCTTCTGGGACCCCAAAATATCGAATTTTCGTGTGTTTGGAGCCTGAATTTGAGATATTAACGGGTACAGAAGATGCATGCACATATCGAATTTTGGGTACCTAAAATATCGATTTTGAGCATGTTTTGGGTCTGTATCTTGAAAACATTCTTACTAGGAGTAGGCATGTACAGATCGCTTCTAGGATCCAAAAATACCAAATTTTCGGGTGTTTTGAGCCTGAATTTGAGATATAAACGGGTACAGAAGATGCATGCACATATTGACTTTGGACACTTAAAATATCGATTTTTAGCATGTTTTGAGCCTATATTTTGAAAACATTCTAGCACTGAGTAGGCATGTACAGATCCCTTCTGGGACAAAAAAATATCAAATTTTCGGGTGTTTTGAGGTTGAATTTGTGATATAAACGGGTACAGAAGATGCATCCACATATCGACTTTTGGGCACCTAAATGATCGATTTTCAGTATGTTTTGGGCCTGTATATTGAAAATACTCTAACACGGAGTAGGCATGTAAAGATCGCTTCTGGGACCACAATATATCGAATTTTCGGGTGTTTTGGGCATGAATTTGAGATATAAACGGGTACAGAAGATGCATGCACATATCGACTTTGGACACTTAAAATATCTATTTTTAGCATGTTTTGAGCCTATATTTTGAAAACATTCTAGCACTGAGTAGGCATGTACAGATCGCTTCTGGGACCCAAAAATATCGAATTTTCGGGTGTTTTGAGGTTCAATTTGAGATATAAACGAGTGCAGAAGATGCATACACATATTGACTTTGGGCACATAAAATATCGATTTTCAGCATGTTTTGGGCCTGTATCTGAGTAGGCATGTACTGATCGCTTCTGGGACCCCAAAATATCGAATTTTCGGGTGTTTTGAGCTTGAATATGATATATAAATAGGTACTGAAGACCCATGCACATATCGACTTTGGGGCTTCTAAAATATCGATTTTTAGCATGTTTTGAGCCTATATTTTGAAAACATTCTAGCACTGAGTAGGCATGTACAAATTGCTTCAAGGATCCAAAAATACCGAATTTTCGGGTGTTTGCAGCCTGAATTTGAGTAATAAACAAGTACAGAAGATGAATGCACATATCGACTTTTGGGCACATAAAAGATCGATTTTCAGTATGTTTTGGGCCTGTATTTTGAGAATACTCTAACACGGAGTAGGCATGTACAGTTCGTTTCTGGGACCCCAAAATATCGAATTTTCGGGTGTTTTGGGCCTGAATTTGAGATATCGACTTTGGGCACCTAAAATATCGATTTTAAGCATGTTTTGGTCTGCATCTTGAAAATATTCTAACTAGGTGTAGGCATGTACAAATCGCTTCTAGGACCCAAAAATACCGAATTTTCGGGTGTTTTGAGTTTGAATTTGAGATATAAACGGGTACAGAAGATGCATACACATATCGACTTTGGACACTTAAAATATCGATTTTTAGCATGTTTTGAGCCTATATTTTAAAAACATTCTAGCACTGAGTAGGCGTAAACAGATCGCTTCTGGGACCAAAAAATATCGAATTTTCGGGTGTTTTGAGGTTGAATTTGGGATATAAACGTGTGCAGAAGATGCATACACATATTGACTTTGGGCACCTTAAATATCGATTTTCAGCATGTTTTGGGCCTGTATCTGAGTAGGCATGTTCAGATCGCTTTTGGGACCCCAAAACATCGATTTTTCAGGTGTTTTGAGCCTGAATTTGAGATATAAACGGGTACAGAAGATGCATCCACATATCAACTTTTGGGCACCTAAAAGATAGATTTTCTGTATGTTTTGGGCCTGTATTGTGAAAATATTCTAGCACTAAGTAGGCATGTACAGATCACTTCTGGGACCCCAAAATATCGAATTTTCGGGTGTTTTGAGCCTGAATTTGAGATAAAAACGGGTACAGAAGATGCATTCACATATCGACTTTGGACACTTAAAATATCGATTTTTAGCATGTTTTGAGCCTATATTTTGAAAACATTCTAGCACTGAGTAGGCATGTACAGATCGCTTCTGGGACCCAAAAATATCGAATTTTCGGGTGTTTTGGGGTTGAATTTGGGATATAAACGGGTGCCGAAGATGCATACACATATTGACTTTGATATCCTAAAATATCGATTTTCAGCATGTTTTGGGCCTGTATTTTGAAAATACTCTAACACGGAGTAGGCAAGTACAGATCGCTTCTGGGACCCCAAAATATCGAATTTTTGGGTGTTGGAGCATGAATTTGAGATATAATCGGGTACAGAAGAGGCATCCACATATCGAATTTTGGGCATCTAAAAGATCGATTTTCTGTATGTTTTGGGCCTGTATATTGAAAATACTCTAACACGGAGTAGGCATGTACAGATCGCTTCTGGGACCCCAAAATACCGAATTTTCGGGTGTTTTGGGCCTGAATTTGAGATATCGATTTTGGGCACCTAAAATATCGATTTTTAGCATGTTTTGGGCCTATATTTTGAAAATATTCTAGCACTGAGTAGGCATGTACAGAACGCTTCTGGGACCCCAAAATATCAAATTTTAGGGTGTTTTGAGCCGGAATATGAGATATAAACAGGTACTGAAGATCCATGCACATATCGACTTTTGGGCACCTAAAATATCGATTTTGAGCATGTTTTGGGTCTGTATCTTGAAAACATTTTAACTAGGAGTAGGCATGTACAGATCGCTTCTAGGACCCAAAAATACCGAATTTTCGGGCCTTTTGAGCCTGAATTTGAGATATAAACGGGTACAGAAGATGCATGCACATTTTGACTTTGGACACTTAAAATATCGATTTTTAGCATGTTTTAAACCTATATTTTGAAAACATTCTAGCACTGAGTAGGCATGTACAGATAGCTTCTGGGACCCCAAAATATCAAATTTTAGGGTGTTTTGAGCCGGAATATGAGATATAAACAAGTACTGAAGATCCATGCACAAATCGACTTTTGGGCACCTAAAATATCGATTTTCAGCATGTTTTGGATCTGTATCTTGAAAACATTTTAACTAGGAGTAGGCATGTACAGATCGCTTCTAGGACCCAAAAATACCGAATTTTAGGGTGTTTTGAGCCTGAATTTGAGATATAAACGGGTACAGAAGATGCATTCACATATACTCTAACACGGAGTAGGCATGTACAGTTCGCTTCTGGGACCCCAAAATATCGATTTTTCGGGTGTTTTGGGACTGAATTTGAGATATCGACTTTGGGAACCTAAAATATCGATTTTGAGCATGTTTTGGTCTGCATCTTGAAAATATTCTAACTAGGTGTAGGCATGTACAGATCGCTTCTAGGACCCAAAAATACCGAATTTTCGGTTGTTTTGAGCCTGAATTTGAGATATAAACGGGTACAGAAGATGCATACACATATCGACTTTGGACACTTAAAATATCGATTTTTAGCATGTTTTGAGCCTATATTTTGAAAACATTCTAGCACTGAGTAGGCGTATACAGATCGCTACTGGGACCCAAAAATATCGAATTTTCGGGTGTTTTGAGGTTGAATTTGGGATATAAACGTGTGCAGAAGATGCATACACATATTGACTTTGGGCACCTAAAATATCGATTTTCAGCATGTTTTGGGCCTGTATCTGAGTAGGCATGTACAGATCGCTTCTGGGACCCAAAAATATCGAATTTTCGGGTGTTTTGAGCCTGAATTTGAGATATAAACGAGTACAGATGATACATCCAAATATCGACTTTTGGGCACCTAAAAGATCGATTTTCTGTATGTTTTGGGCCTGTATTGTGAAAATACTCTAACATGGAGTAGGCATGTACGGATCGCTTCTGGGACCCCAAAATATCGAATTTTCGGGTGTTTTAGGGATGAATTTGAGATATCGACTTTGCACCTAAAATATCGATTTTTAGCATATTTTCGGCCTATATTTTGAAAATATTCTAGCACTAAGTAGGCATGTACAGATCGCTTCTGGGACCCCAAAATATCAAATTTTAGGGTGTTTTGAGCCGGAATATGAGATATAAACAGGTACTGAAGATCCATGCACATATCGACTTTTGGGCACCTAAAATATCGATTTTGAGCATGTTTTGGGTCTGTATTTTGAAAACATTTTAACTAGGAGTAGGCATGTACAGATCGCTTCTAGGACCCAAAAATACCGAATTTTCGTGCGTTTTGAGCCTGAATTTGAGATATAAACGGGTACAGAAGATGCATGCACATTTTGACTTTGGACACTTAAAATATCGATTTTCAGTATGTTTTATGCCTGTATTTTCGAAATACTCTAACACGGAGTAGGCATGTACAGATCGCATCTGGGACCCCAAAATATCGAATTTTCGGGTGTTTTGGGCCTGAATTTGAGATATCGACTTCGGGCACCTAATATATAGATTTTTAGCATGTTTTGGGCCTATATTTTGAAAATATTCTAGCACTAAGTAAGCATGTACAGATCACTTCTGGTACCCCAAAATATCGAATTTTCGAGGGTTTTGAGCCTGAATTTGGGATATAAACGGGTGCAGAAGATGCATACACATATTGACTTTGGGCACCTAAAATATCGATTTTCAGCATGTTTTGGACCTGTATCTGAGTAGGCATGTACAGATCGTTTCTGGGACCCCGAAATATCGAATTTTAGGAAGTTTTGAGCCTGAATTTGAGATATAAACGGGTACAGAAGATGCATGCACATATCGACTTTGGACACTTAAAATATCGATTTTTAGCATGTTTTGAGCCTATATTTTGAAAACATTCTAGTACTGAGTAGGCGTGTACAGATCGCTTCTGGGACCCAAAAATATCGAATTTTCGGGTGTTTTGAGGTTGAATTTGAGATATAAACGGGTGCAGAAGATGCATACACATATTGACTTTGGGCACCTAAAATATCGATTTTCAGCATGTTTTGGGCCTGTATCTGAGTAGGCATGTACAGATCGCTTCTGGGACCCCAAAATATCGAATTTTCGGGTGTTTTGAGCCTGAATATGAGATATACACAGGTACTGAAGATCCATGCACATATCGACTTTTGGGTACCTAAAATATCGATTTTGAGCATGTTTTAGGTATGTATCTTGAAAACATTCTAACTAGGTGTAGGCATGTACAGATCGCTTCTAGGACCCAAAAATACCGAATTTTCGGGTGTTTGGAGCCTAAATTTGAGATATAAACGGGTACAGAAGATGCATGCACATATCGACTTTTGGGCACTTAAAATGTCGATTTTTAGCTTGTTTTGAGCCTATATTTTGAAAACATTCTAGCACTGAGTAGGCATGTACAGTTCGCTTCTAGGACCCAAAAATACCGAATTTTCGGGTGTTTGGAGCCTGAATTTGAGATATAATCGGGTACAGAAGATTCATGCAGATATCGACTTTTGGGCACCGAAAAGATCGATTTTCAGTATGTTTTGGGCCTGTATTTTGAAAATACTCTAACACGGAGTAGGCATGTACAGTTCGCTTCTGGGACACCAAAATATCGAATTTTCCGGTGTTTTGGGCCTGAATTTGAGATATCGACTTTGGGCACCTAAAATATCGATTTTGAGCATGTTTTGGGTCTGTATCTTGAAAACATTCTAACTAGGTGTAGGCATGTACAGATCGCTTCTAGGACCCAAAAATACCGAATTTTCGGGGGTTTTGAGCCTGAATTTGAGATATAAACGGGTACAGAAGTTGCATGCTCATATCGACTTTTGACATTTAAAATATCTATTTTCAGCATGTTTTGAGCCTATATTTTTAAAACATTCCAGCACTGAGTAGGTGTGTACAGATCGCTTCTGGGACCCAAAAATCTCGAAATTTCGGGTGTTTTGAGGGTGAATTTCGGATATAAACGGGTGCAGAAGATGCATGCACATATCGACTTTTGAGCACCTATAATATCGATTTTGAGCATGTTTTGGGTCTGTACCTTGAAAACATTCTAACTAGGTGTAGACATGTACAGATCGCTTCTAGGACCCAGAAATACCGAATTTTCGGGTGTTTTGAGCCTGAATTTGAGATATAAACGGGTAAAGAAGATGCATGCACATATCGACTTTGGACACTTAAAATATCGATTTTTAACATGTTTTCAGCCTATATTTTGAAAACATTCTAGCACTGAGTAGGCATGTACAGATTGCTTCTGGGACCCAAAAATATCGAATTTTCGGGTGTTTTGAGGTAGAATTTGGGAAATAAACGGGTACAGAAGATGCATCCACATATCGACATTTGGGCACCTAATAGATCGATTTTCAGTATGTTTTGGGCCTGTATATTGAAAATACTCTAACACGGAGTAGGCATGTACAGATCACTTCTGGGACCCCAAAATATCGAATTTTCGGGTGTTTTGGGCATGAATTTAAGATATCGACTTTGGGCATCTAAAATATCGATTTTTAGCATGTTTTGGGCCTATATTTTGAAAATATTCTAGCACTGAGTAGGCATGTACAGATCGCTTCTGGGACCCCGAAATATCAAATTTTAGGGTGTTTTGAGCCGGATTATGAGATATAAACAAGTACTGAAGATCCATGCACAAATCGACATTTGGGCACCTAAAATATCGATTTTCAGCATGTTTTGGGTCTGTATCTTGAAAACATTTTAACTAGGAGTAGGCATGTACAGATCGCTTCTAGGACCCAAAAATACCGAATTTTAGGGTGTTTTGAGCCTGAATTTGAGATATAAACGGGTACAGAAGATGCATTCACATATACTCTAACACGGAGTAGGCATGTACAGTTCGCTTCTGGGACCCCAAAATATCGAATTTTCGGGTGTTTTGGGACTGAATTTGAGATATCGACTTTGTGAACCTAAAATATCGATTTTGAGCATGTTTTGGTCTGCATCTTGAAAACATTCTAACTAGGTGTAGGCATGTACAGATCGCTTCTAGGACCAAAAATACCGAATTTTCGGTTGTTTTGAGCCTGAATTTGAGATATAAACGGGTACAGAAGATGCATACACATATCGACTTTGGACACTTAAAATATCGATTTTTAGCATGTTTTGAGCCTATATTTTGAAAACATTCTAGCACTTAGTAGGCGTATACAGATCGCTACTGGGACCCAAAAATATCGAATTTTCCGGTGTTTTGAGGTTGAATTTGGGATATAAACGTGTGCAGAAGATGTATACACATATTGACTTTGGGCACCTAAAATATCGATTTTCAGCATGTTTTGGGCCTGTATCTGAGTAGGCATGTACAGATCGCTTCTGGGACCCCAAAATATCGAATTTTCGGGTGTTTTGAGCCTGAATTTGAGATATAAACGAGTACAGAAGATACATCCACATATCGACTTTTGGGCACCTAAAAGATCGATTTTCTGTATGTTTTGGGCCTGTATTGTGAAAATACTCTAACATGGAGTAGGCATGTACAGATCGCTTCTGGGACCCCAAAATATCGAATTTTCGGGTGTTTTAGGGATGAATTTGAGATATCGACTTTGCACCTAAAATATCGATTTTTAGCATGTTTTCGGCCTATATTTTGAAAATATTCTAGCACTAAGTAGGCATGTACAGATCGCTTCTGGGACCCCAAAATATCAAATTTTAGGGTGTTTTGAGCCGGAATATGAGATATAAACAGGTACTGAATATCCATGCACATATCGACTTTTGGGCACCTAAAATATCGATTTTGAGCATGTTTTGGGTCTGTATCTTGAAAACATTTTAACTAGGAGGAGGCATGTACAGATCGCTTCTAGGACCCAAAAATACCGAATTTTCGGGTGTTTTGAGGTTGAATTTGGGATATAAACGGGTACAGAAGATGACTCCACATATCGACTTTTGGGCACCTAAAATATCGATTTTGAGCATGTTTTTGGGTCTGTATCTTGAAAAACATTCTAAATAGGAGTAGTCATGTACAGATCGCTTCTGCGACCCAAAAACACCGAATTTTCGGGTGTTTTGAGCCTGAATTTGAGATATAAACGGGTACAGAAGATGCATGCACATATCGACTTTGGACACTTAAAATAACGATTTTTAGCATGTTTTGAGCCTATATTTTGAAAACATTCTAGCACTGAGTAGGCATGTACAGATCGCTTCTGGGACCCGAAAATATCGAATTTTCGGGTGTTTTGAGGTTGAATTTGGGATATAAACGGGTGCAGAAGATACATACACATATTGACTTTGGGCACCTAAAATATCGATTTACAGTATGTTTTGGGCCTGTATCTGAGTTGGCATGTACAGATCGCTTCTGGGACCCCAAAATATCGAAATTTCGGGTGTTTGGAGCCTGAATTTGAGATTTAAACGGGTACAGAAGATGCATGCACATATCGACTTTTGGGCACCTAAAATATCGATTTTCTGTATGTTTTGGGCCTGTATTTTGAAAATACTCTAACACGGAGTACTCATGTACAGATCGCTTCTTGGACCCCAAACGATCGAATTTTCGGGTATTTTGGGCCTGAATTTGAGATATTGACTTTGGGCACCTAAAATATCGATTTTTAGCATGTTTTGCGCCTATATTTTGAAAATATTCTAGCACTGAGTAGGCATGTACAGATCGCTTCTGGGACCCCTAAATATCGAATTTTCGGGTGTTTTGAGACTGAATTTGAGATATAAACGGGTACAGAAGATGCATGTACATATCGACTTTTTGTCACCTAAAATAACGATTTTGAGCATGTTTTGGGTCTGTATCATGAAAACATTCTAACTAGGAGTAGGCATGTACAGATCGCTTCTACGACCCAAAAACAGCGAAGTTTCGGGTGTTTTGAGCCTGAATTTGAGATATAAACGGGTACAGAAGATGCATGCACATATCGACTTTGGACACTTAAAATATCGATTTTTAGCATGTTTTGAGCCTATATTTTGAAAACATTCTAGCACTGAGTAGGCATGTACAGATCGCTTCTGGGACCCAAAAATATCGAATTTTCGGGTGTTTTGACGTTGAATTTAAGATATAAACGAGTGCAGAAGATGCATACACATATTGACTTTAGGCACCTAAAATATCGATTTTCAGCATGTTTTGGGACTGTATCTGAGTAGGCATGTACAGATCGCTTCTGGGACCCCAAAATATCGAATTTTCGTGTGTTTTGAGCCTGAATATGAGATATAAACTGGTACTGAAGATCCATGCACATATCGACTTTTGGGCACCTAAAATATCGATTTTTAGCATGTTTTTGGCCTGTAATTTGAAAATACTCTAACACGGAGTAGGCATGTACAAATTGCTTCTGGGACCCAAAATTATCGAATATTCGAGGGTTTTGAGCCTGAATTTGAGATATAAACAGGTACTGAAAATGCATGCACATATCGACTTTTGAGCACCTAAAATATCGATTTTCAGCTTTTTCTGTTCCTGTATTTTGAAAATATTCTAGCATGTACAGATCGCTTCTGGGACCCAATAATATCGACTTTTCGGGTGTTTTGAGCCTGAATTTGAGATATAAACGGGTACAGACGATGCATTCACATATCGACTTTGGGCACCCAAAATATCGATTATTAGTATGTTTTAGGCTTGTATTTTGAAAATATTCTAACTATGAGTAGGCATTTACAAATCGCTTCTGGGACCCAAAAATATCGAAATTTCGTGTGTTTTGAGACCGAATTTCATATTTAAACGGGTACAGAAAATTCAAACACTAAGTAGGCATGTACAGATTGCTTCTGAGAACCCAAAATATCGAATTTTCGGGTGTTTTGAGCCTGAATTTGAGATATAAACGGGTACAGAAGATGCATGCACATATCGACTTTGGACACCTAAAATATCGATTTTCAGCATGTTTTTGAGCCTGTATTTTGAAAATATTCTAACACTAAGTAGGCATGTACAGATCGCTTCTTGGAAAAATAATATCGAATTTTCGGGTATTTTGAGTCTGAATTTAAGATATAAACGGGTACAGAAGATGCATACAGATATCGACTTTGGACACCTAAAATATCGATTTTTAGCATGTTTTGGGCCTATATTTTGAAAACATTATAGCACTGATTAGGCATGTACAGATCGCTTTTGGGACCCAAAAATATCGAATTTTAGGATGTTTTGAGCCTGAATTTGGGAAATAAACGAGTACTGAAGATGCATGCACATATCGACTTTTTGCAACTAAAATATAGATTTTCAGCATGTTTTTGGGGTTATATTTTGAAAATATTCTAGCTCTGAGTAGGCATATTTTTGGGTGTTTTAGGCCTGAATTCGGGATAGGAACGAGTACAGTAGATGCATGCACATATCGACTTTTTGCACCTAAAATATCGATTTTCAGCATGGTTTGGGCCTATATTTTGAAAACATTCCAGCACTGAGTAGGCATGTACAGATCGCTTCTGGGAGCCAAACATATCGAATTTTCGGGTGTTTTGAGTCTGAATTTGGGATATGAACGGTACAGAATGTGTATACACATATTGACTTTGGGCACCTAAAATATCGATTTTCAGTATGTTTTGGGCCTGTAATTTGAAAATATTCTGACACTGAGTAGGCATTTACAGATCGCTTCTGGGACCCAAAAATATCGAATTTTCGGGTGTTTTGAGACCGAATATCAGATATAAATGGGTACAGAAAATGCATGCACATATCGACTTTTTGCACCTAAAATATCGATTTTGAGAATGTTTTGGGTCTGTATCTTGAAAACATTCTAGCAAGGAGTAGGCATGTACAGATCGCTTCTGGGTCCAAAAAATATCGAATTTTAGGGTGTTTTGAGCCTGAATTTGAGATATAAACGGGTACAGAAGATGCATTCACATATCGACTTTGGGCACCTAAAATATTGATTTTTAGCATGTTTTGGGCCTATATTTTGAAAATATTCTAGCACTGAGTAGGCATGTACAGATCACTTCTAGGACCCAAAAATATCGAATTTTCGGGTGTTTTAAGTCTTAATTTGGGATATAATCGGGTACAGTAGATGCATGCACATATCGACTTTGGGCACCTAAAATATCGATTTTCAGCATGTTTTGGGACCGTATTTTGAAAATATTCTAACACTGATTAGGAATGTACAGATCGCTTCTTGAACCCAAAATTATCGAATTTTCGGGTGTTTTGAACCCGAATTTGGGATATAAACGAGTGCAGAAGATGCATGCACATATCGATTTTTTGCACCTAAAATATCAATTTTGATCATGTTTTGAGCCTGTAATTTGAAAATATATTAACACTGAGTAGGCATGTACAGATCGCTTCTGGGACTAAATAATATCGAATTTTGGGTTGTTTTGAGTCTGAATTTGAGATATAAACGGGTACAGAAGATGCATACACATATCGACTTTGGACACCTAAAATATCGATTTTTAGCATGTTTTGGGCCTATGTTTTGAAAACATTCTAACACTGAGTAGGCATGTACAGATCGCTTCAAGGACCCAAAAACCTCGTATTTTCGGGTGTTTTCAGCCTAAATTTGGGATATGAACGAGTACAGTAGATGCATGCACATATCTACATTTTGCACCTAAATTATCAATTTTCTCCATGTTTTTGGCCTGTATCTTGAAAACATTCTAGCACTGAGTAGGCATGTACAGATCACTTCTAGGACCCAAAAATATCGTATTTTCGGGTGCCTTGAGCCTGAATTTGAGATTTAAACGGGTACTGAAGATGCATGCTCATATCGACTTTTTGCACTTAAAATATCGATTTTTAGCATGTTTTGGTCCTGTGTCTTGAAAACATTCTAGCAAGGAGTATGAATGTACAGATCGCTTCAGGGACCCAAAAATATTGAATTTTCGGGTGTTTTAAGCCTAAATTTGGGATATGAACGGGTACAGAAGATTCATGCACATATCGACTTTGGGCACCTAAAATATCGATTTTCAGCTTGTTTTGTTCCTGAATCTTGAAAATATTCTAACACTGAGTAGGCATGTACAGATTGCTTCTGGGACCCAAAAATATCGATTTTTCGGGTGTTTTGAGCCTGAATTTGGAATGTAAACGGGTACAGAAGATGCATGCACATATTAACTTTGGGCAACTAAAATACCGATTTTCAGCATATTTTGGGCCTGTATTTTCAAAATATTCTAGCACTGAGTAGGCATGTACAGATTGCTTCTGGGACCCAAAAATATTGAATTTTCGGGTGTTCTCAGCTTGAATTTGGAATATAAACGGGTACAGAATATGCATACACATATTGACTTTGGGCAACAAAAAATATTGGTTTTCAGCATGTTTTGGTTCTGTATTTTGAAAATACTGAGGAGACATGTACAGATCACTTCTGAGACCAAAAAATATCGAATTTTTGGGTGTTTTAAGCCTAAATTTGGGATATAAATGGGTACAGAAGATGCATGCACATATTGACTTTGGGCACATAAAATATCGATTTTCAGCTTTTTCTGTGCCTGTATTTTGAAAATATTCTAGCACTGACTATGCATGTACAAATCGATTCTGGGACCAAAAATTATCGAATTTTCGAATGTTTTGAGCCTCAATTTGTGATATAAATTGGTACTGAAGATGCATGCATATATCGACTTTGGGAACCTAAAATTTAGATTTTTAGCATATTTTGGGCTTGTATTTTGTAAATATTCTGTCACTGAGTAGGCATGTACAGATCGCTTCTGGGACCAAAAAATATCGAATTTTCGGGTGTTTTGAGCCTGAATTTGAGATATAAACGGGTACAGAAGATGTATACACATATCGACTTTGGACACCGAAAATATCGATTTTTAGCAAATTTTGGCCCTATATATCGAAAACATTCTAGCACTGAGTAGGCAGGTACAGATCGCTTCTGGGACCCAAAAATATCGAATTTTCGGGAGTCTTAAGCCTGAATTTGGGATATAAACGAGTACTGAAGATGCATGCATATATCGACTTTTTGCAACTAAAATATAGATTTTCAGATTGTTTTGGGCTTATATTTTGAAAATATTCTACACTGACTATGCATGTACAGATCTCTTCTGGGACCCAAAAATATCGAATTTTCGGGTGTTTTGAGTTTGAATTTGTGATATGAACGGTACAGAATGTGCATACACATATATTGACTTTGGGCACCTAAAATATCGATTTTCAGTACGTTTTGGGATTGTAATTTGAAAATGTTCTAACACTGAGTAGGCATTTTCAGATCGCTTCTGGGACCCAAAAATATCGAATTTTCGGGGGTTTTGACACCGAATTTCAGATATAAACGAGTACAGAAAATGCATGCACATATCGACTTTTGGACACCTAAAATATCGATTTTGAGCATGTTTTGGGTCTGTATCTTGAAAACATTCCAACTAGGAGTAGGCATGTACAGTTCGCTTCTAGGACCCAAAAATACCGAATTTTCGGGTGTTTTGAGCATGAATTTGAGATATAAACGGGTACAGAAGATGCATGCACATATCGACTTTGGACATTTAAAATATCGATTTTTAACATGTTTTGAGCCTATGTTTTGAAAACATTCTAGCACTGAGTAGGTATGTACAGATCACTTCTGTGACCCAAAAATATCAAATTTTTGGGTGTTTTGAGGTTGAATTTGAGATATAAACGAGTGAAGAAGATGCATACACATATTGACTTTGGGCACCTAAAATATCGATTTTTAGCATGTTTTGGGCCTGTATCTGAGTAGGCATGTACAGATCGCTTCTAGGACCCAAAAATACCGAATTTTCGGGTGTTTTGAGCCTGAATTTGAGATATAAACGGGAACAGAAGATGCATGCACATATCGACTTTGGACACTTAAAATATCGATTTTTACCATGTTTTAAGCCTATATTTTAAAAACATTCTAGCACTGAGTAGGCATGTACAGATCTCTTCTGGGACCCAAAAATATCGAATTTTCGGGTGTTTTGAGGTTGAATTTGGGATATAAACGGGTGCAGAAGATGCATACACATATTGACTTTGGGCACCTAAAATATCGATTTTCATCATGTTTTGGGCCTGTATCTGAATAGGCATGTACAGATCGCTTCTGGGACCCCAAAATATCGCATTTTCGGGTGTTTGGAGCCTGAATTTGAGATATAAACGGGTACAGAAGATGCATGCACATATCGACTTTTGGGCACCTAAAATATCGATTTTCTTTATGTTTTGGGCCTGTATTTTGAAAATTCTCTAACATGGAGTAGGCATGTACAGATCGCTTCTGGGACCCCAAAATATCGAATTTTCGGGTGTTTTGGGCCTGAATTTGAGATATCGACTTTGGGCAACTAAAATATCGATTTTTAACATGTTTTGGGCCTATATTTTGAAAATATTCTAGCACTGAGTAGGCATGTACAGATCGCTTCTCGGACCCCAAAATATCGAATTTTCGGATGTTTTGAGCCTGAATTTGAGATATAAACGGGTACAGAAAATGCATGCACATATTGACTTTGGGCACCTAAAATATCGATTTTCAGCATGTTTTGGGCCTGTAATTTGAAAATACTCTAACACGGAGTAGGCATGTACAGATCGCTTCTGGGACCCAAAAATATCAAATTTTCGGGTGTTTTGAGCCAGAATTTGAGATATAAACAGTTACTGAAGATGCATGCACATATCGACTTTTTGACACCTAAAATATCGATTTTGAGCATGTTTTGGGTCTGTATCTTGAAAACATTCTAACTAGGAGTAGGCATGTACAGTTCGCTTCTAGGACCCAAAAATACCGAATTTTCGGGTGTTTTGAGCATGAATTTGAGATATAAACGGGTACAGAAGATGCATGCACATATCGACTTTGGACATTTAAAATATCGATTTTTAGCATGTTTTGAGCCTATGTTTTGAAAACATTCTAGCACTGAGTAGGTATATACAGATCGCTTCTGTGACCCAAAAATATCGAATTTTTGGGTGTTTTGAGGTTGAATTTGAGATATAAAAGAGTGAAGAAGATGCATACACATATTGACTTTGGGCACCTAAAATATCGATTTTTAGCATGTTTTGGGCCTGTATCTGAGTTGGAATGTAGAGATCGCTTCTGGGACCCCAAATTTACGAATTTTATGGTGTTTGGAGCCTGAATTTGATATATAAACGGGTACAGGAGATGCATGCACATATTGACTTTTGGGCACCTAAAATATCGATTTTCTGTATGTTTTGGGCCTGTATTTTGAAAATACTCTAACACGAAGTAGGCATGTACAGAACGCTTCTGGGACCCCAAAATATCGAATTTTCGGGTCTTTTTGGCCTGAATTTGAGATATCGACTTTGGGCGCCTAAAATATCGATGTTTAGCATGTTTTGGGACTATATTTTGAAAATATTCTAGCCCCTAGTAGGCATGTTCAGATCGCTTCTGGGATCCGAAAATATTGAATTTTCGGGTGTTTTGAGCCTGAATTTGAGATATAAACGGGTACAGAAGATGCATGCACATATCGACTTTTGGGCACCTAAAAAATCGATTTTGAGCATTTTTCAGGTCTGTGTCTTGAAAGCATTCTAACCAGGAGTAGGCATGTACAGATCGCTTCTAGGACCCAAAAATATCGAATTTTCGGGTGTTTTGAGGTTGAATTTGGGATATAAACGGGTGCAGAAGTGGCATACACATATTGACTTTTGGCACTTAAAATATCGATTTTCAGCATGTTTTGGGCCTGTATCTGAGTAGGCATGTACAGATCGCTTCTGGGACCCCAAAATATCGAATTTTCGGGGATTTGGAGCCTGAATTTTAGATATAAACGGGTACAGAAGATGCATGCACATATCGACTTTTGGGCACCTAAAATATCGATTTTGAGCATGTTTTGGGTCTGTATCATGAAAATATTCTAAATAGGAGTAGGCATGTACAGATCGCTTCTAGGACCCAAAAATACCGATTTTTCGGGTGTTTTGAGCCTGAATTTGAGAGATAAACGGGTACAGAAGATGCATCCACATATCAACTTTTGACACTTAAAATATCGATTTTCTGCATGTTTTGGGCCTGTATTTTGAAAATACTCTAACACGGAGTAGGCAAGTACAGATCGCTTCTGGGACCCCAAAATATCGAATTTTCGGGTGTTTTGAGCCTGAATTTGAGATATCGACTTTGGGCACATAAAATATCGATTTTTAGCATCGATATTTTAGTTTTGGACCTATATATTGAAAATATTCTAGCACTGAGTAGGCATGTACAGATCGCTTCTGGGACCCAAAATTATCGAATTTTCGGGTGTTTTGAGGTTGAATTTGGGATATAAACGGGTACTGAAGATGCATCCACATATCGACTTTTGGGCACCTAAAAGATCGATTTTCAGTATGTTTTGGGCCTGTATATTGAAAATACTCTAACACGGAGTAGGCATGTACAGATTGCTTCTGGGAACCCAAAATATCGAATTTTCGGGTGTTTTGGGCCTGAATTTGAGATATCGACTTTGGGCACCTAAAATATCGGTTTTTAGCATGTTTTGGGCCTATATTTTGAATATATTCTACAACTGAGTAGGCATGTACAGATCGCTTCTGGGACCCAAAAATATCGAATTTTCGGTTGTTTTGAGCCTGAATTTCAATATAAACGGGTACAGAAGATGAATGCACATATCGACTTTTGGGCACCTAAAATATCGATTTTGGGCATGTTTTGGGTCTGTATCTTGAAAACATTCTAACTAGGTGTAGGCATGTATAGATCGCTTCTAGGACCCAAAAATACCGAATTTTCGGGTGTTTTGAGACTAAATTTGAGATATATACGGGTACAGAAGATACATGCACATATCGACTTTGGACATATAAAATATCGATTTTTAGCATGTTTTGAGCCTATATATTGAAAACATTCTAGCACTGAGTAGGCATGTACAGATCGCTTCAGGGACACCAAAATATCGAATTTTCGGGTGTTTTGGGCCTAAATTTGAGATATCGACTTTGGGCACCTAAAATATCGATTTTTAGCATGTTTTAGGCCTATATTTTTAAAATATTCTAGCACTAAGTAGGCATGTACAGATCGCTTCTGACATACAAAAATATCGAATTTTCGGGTGTTTTGAGGTTTAATTTGGGATATAAACGGGTGCAGAAGATGCATACACATATTGTCTTTGGTATCCTAAAATATCGATTTTCAGCTTGTTTTGGGCCTGTACCTGGGTAGGCATGTACAGATCGCTTCTGGGACCCCAAATATGTAGTTTTCGGGTGTTTTGAGCCTGAATTTGAGATATAAACGGGTACAAAAGATGCATCCACATATCTACTTTGGACACTTAAAATGTCGATTTTCAGCATGTTTTCAGCCTATATTTTGAAAACACTCTAACACTGAGTAGGAATGTACAGATCGCTTCTGGGACCCCAAAATATTAAATTTTCGGGTGTTTTGGGCCTGAATTTGAGATATCGACTTTGGGCACCTAAAATATCGATTTTTAACATGTTTTGGGCCTATATTTTGAAAATATTCTAGCACTGAGTAGGCATGTACAGATCACTTCTGGGACCCTAAAATAACGAATTCTCGAGTGTTTTGAGCCTGAATTTTAGATATAAACGGGAACAGAAGATGCATCCACATATCGACTTTGGACACTTAAAATATCGATTTTTAGCATGTTTTGAGCATATATTTTGAAAACATTTTAGCACTTAGTAGGCATGTACAGATCGCTTCTGAGACCCAAAAATATCGAATTTTCGGGTGTTTTGAGGTTGAATTTGGGATATAAACGGGTGCAGAAGATGCATACACATATTGACTTTGGTATCCTAAAATATCGATTTTCAGCATGTTTTGGGCCTGTATTTTGAAAATACTCTAACACGGAGTAGGCAAGTACAGATCGCTTCTGGGACCCCAAAATATCGAATTTTCGGGTGTTTTGAGCCTGAATTTGAGATATAAACGCGTACAGAAAATGCATGCACATATTGACTTTGGGCACCTAAAATATTGATTTTGAGCATGTTTTAGTCTGTATTTAGAAAATACTCTAACACGGAGTAGGCATGTACAGATCGCTTCTAGAACCCAAAAACACCGAATTTTCGGGTGTTTTGAGCCTGAATTTGAGATATAAACGAGTACTGAAGATGCATGCACATATCGATTTTGGACATTTAAAATATCGATTCTTAGCATGTTTTGAGCCCATATTTTGAAAACATTCTAGCACTGAGTAAGCATGTACAGATCGCTTCTGGAACCCAAAAATATCGAATTTTCGGGTGTTTTGAGGTTGAATTTGAGATATAAACGCGTACTGAAAATGCATACACATATTGACTTTGGGCACCTAAAATATCGATTTTCAGCATGTTTTGGGCCTGTATCTGAGTAGGCATGTACAGATCGTTTTTGGGACCCCAAAATATCGATTTTCGGGTGTTTTGAGCCTGAATTTGAGATATAAACGGGTACAGAAGATGCATCCACATATCAACTTTTGACACTTAAAATATGGATTTTCTGTATGTTTTGGGCCTGTATTTTGAAAATTCTCTAACACGGAGTAGGCATGTACAGATCGCTTCTGGGACCCCAAAATATCGAATTTTCGTTTGTTTTGGGCCTGAATTTGAGATATCGACTTTGGGCACCTAAAATATCGATTTTTAGCATGTTCGGAGACTATATTTTGAAAATATTCTTGCACTGAGTAGGCATGTACAGATCGCTTCTGGGACCCCAAAATATCGAATTTTCAGGTGTTTTGAGCCAGAATTTCATATATAAACGGGTACAGAAGATGCATGCACATATCGACTTTGGACACTTAAAATATCGATTTTTAGCATGTTTTGAGCCTTTATTTTGAAAACATTCTAGCACTGAGTAGGCGTGTACAGATCGCTTCTGGGATCCAAAAATATCGAATTTTCGGGTGTTTTGAGGATGAATTTGGTATATAAACGGGTGCAAAAGATGCATACACATATTGACTTTGGGCACCTAAAATATCGATTTTGAGCATGTTTTGGGTCTGTATCTTGAAAATATTCTAACTCGGAGTAGGCATGTACAGATCGCTTCTAGGACCCAAAAATACCGATTTTTCGGGTGTTTGGAGCCTAAATTTGAGATATAAACGGGTACAGAAGATGCATCCACATATCGACTTTTGGGCACCTAAAAGATCGATTTTCAGTATGTTTTGGGCCTGTATATTGAAAATATTCTAGCACTGAGTAGGCATGTACAGATCGCTTCTGGGACCCCAAAATATTGTATTTTCGGGTGTTTTGAGCCTGAATTTGAGATATCGACTTTGGGCACCAAAAATATCGATTTTTAGCATGTTTTGGGACTATATTTTGAAAATATTCTAGCACTGAGTAGGCATGTACAGATCGCTTCTGGGACCCAAAAATATCGAATTTTCGGGTGTTTTGAGCCTGAATTTGAGATATAAAAGGGGACAGAAAATGCATGCACATATTGACTTTGGGCACTTAAAATATCGATTTTCAGCATGTTTTGGGCCTGTATTTTGAAAATACTTTGACATGGACTAGGCATGTACAGATCGCTTCTGGGACCCCGATATATCGAATTTTCGGGTGTTTTGAGCCTGAATTTGAGATATAAACGGGTACAAAAGATGCATGCACATATCGACTTTGGATACTTAAAATGTCGTTTTTTAGCATGTTTTGAGCCTATATTTTGAAAACATTCTAACACTGAGTAGGCATGTTCAGATCGCTTCTAGGACCCAAAAATACCGAATTTTCGAGTGTTTGGAGCCTGAATTTGAGATATAAACGGGTACAGAAGATGCATGCACATATCGACCTTGGACACTTAAAATATCGATTTTAGCATGTTTTGAGCCTATATTTTAAAAATATTCTAGCACTGAGTAGGCATGTTCAGATCGCTTCTGGGACCCCAAAATATCGAATTTTCGGGTGTTTTGAGCCTGAATTTGAGATATCGACTTTGGGCACCAAAAATATCGATTTTTAGCATGTTTTGGGACTATATTTTGAAAATATTCTAGCACTGAGTAGGCATGTACAGATCGCTTCTGGGACCCAATAATATCGAATTTTCGGGTGTTTTGAGCCTGAATTTGAGATATAAACGGGTACAGAAAATGCATGCACATATTGACTTTGGGCACCTAAAATATCGATTTTCAGCATGTTTTGGGCCTGTATTTTGAAAATACTCTGACATGGACTAGGCATGTACAGATCGCTTCTGGGACCCCGATATATCGAATTTTCGGGTGTTTTGAGCCTGAATTTGAGATATAAACGGGTACAAAAGATGCATTCACATATCGACTTTGGATACTTAAAATGTCGTTTTTTAGAATGTTTTGAGCCTATATTTTGAAAACGTTCTAACACTGAGTAGGCATGTTCAGATCGCTTCTAGGACCCAAAAAAACCGAATTTTCGAGTGTTTGGAGCCTGAATTTGAGGTATAAACGGGTACAGAAGATGCATCCACATATCGACTTTTGGGCACCTAAAAGATCGATTTTCTATATGTTTTGGGCCTGTATTTTGAAAATACTCTAACACGGAGTAGGCATGTACAGATCGATTCTGGGCCCCCAAAATATCGAATTTTCGGGTGTTTTGGGCCTGAATTTGAGATATCGACTTTGGGCACCTAAAATATCGATTTTTAGCATGTTTTGGGCCTATATTTTGAAAATATTCTAGCACTGAGTAGGCATGTACAGATCGCATCTGGGACCCCAAAATATCAAATTTTCGGGAGTTTTGAGCCTGAATTTGAGATATAAATGGGTACAGAAGATGCATGCACATATCGACTTTTTACACTTAAAATATCGATTTTTAGCATGTTTTGAGCCTATATTTTGAAAACATTCTAGCACTGAGTAGGCATGTACAGATCGCTTCTGGGACCTAAAAATATCGAATTTTCGGGTGTTTTGAGGTTGAATTTGGGATATAAACGGGTGCAGAAGATGCATACACATATTGACTTTGGTATCCTAAAATATCGATTTTCAGCATGTTTTGGGCCTTTATTTTGAAAATACTCTAACACGGAGTAGGCAAGTACAGATCGCTTCTGGGACCCCAAAATATCGAATTTTCGGGTGTTTTGAGCCTGAATTGGAGATATAAATGGGTACAGAAGATGCATGCACATATCGACTTTGGACACTTAAAATATCGATTTTTAGCATGTTTTGAGCTTATATTTTGAAAACATTCTAGCACTGAGTAGGCATGTACAGATCGCTTCTGGGACCCAAAAATATCGAATTTTCGGGTGTTTTGAGGTTGAATTTGAAATTTATACGAGTGCACTAGATGCATACACATATTGACTTTGGGCACCTAAAATATCGATTTTCAGCATGTTTTGGACCTGAATCTGAGTAGGCATGTACAGATCGCTTCTGGGAACCCAAAATATCGAATTTTCGGGTGTTTTGAGCCTGAATATGAGATATAAACAGATACTGAAGATCCATGCACATATCGACTTTTGGGCACCTAAAATATCGATTTTGAGCATGTTTTGGGTCTGTATCTTGAAAACATTCTAACTAGGAGTAGATATGTACAGATTGCTTCTGGGACCCAAAAATATCGAATTTTCGGGTGTTTTGAGGTTGAATTTGGGATATAAACGGGTACAGATGATGCATCCACATATCACCTTTTGGGCACCTAAAGGATCGATTTTCAGTATGTTTTGGGCCTATATTTTGAAAATACTCTAACACGGAGTAGGCATGTACAGTTCGCTTCTGGGACCCCAAAATATCGAATTTTCGGGAGTATTGGGCCTGAATTTGAGATATCGACTTTGGGCACCTAAAATATCGATTTATAGCATGTTTTGGGCCTATATTTTTAAAATATTCTAGCACTAAGTAGGCATATACAGATCACGTTTGGGACTCCAAAATATCGAATTTTCGGGTGTTTTGAGCCTGAATTTGAGATATAAACGGGTACAGAAGATGCATGCACATATCGACTTTGGACACTTAAAATATTGATTTTTAGCATGTTTTGAGCCTATATTTTGAAAACATTCTAGCACTGAATAGGCATGTACAGATCGCTTCTGGGACCCAAAAATATCGAATTTTCGTGTGTTTTGAGGTTGAATTTGGGATATAAACGGGTGCAGAAGATGCATACACATATTGACTTTCGGCACCTAAAATATCGATTTTCAGGATGTTTTGGGCCTGTATCTGGGTAGGCATGTACAGATCGCTTCTGGGAACCCAAAATATCGAATTTTCGGGTGTTTTGAGCCTGAATATGAGATATAAACAGATACTGAAGATCCATGCACATATCGACTTTTGGTCACCTAAAATATCGATTTTGAGCATGTTTTGGGTCTGTATCTTGAAAACATTCTAACTAGGAGTAGACATGTACAGATTGCTTCTGGGACCCAAAAATATCGAATTTTCGGGTGTTTTGAAGTTGAATTTGGGATATAAACGGGTACAGATGATGCATCCACATATCACCTTTTGGGCACCTAAAAGAACGATTTTCAGTATGTTTTGGGCCTGTATATAGAAAATACTCTAACACGGAGTAGGCATGTACAGATCGCTTCTGGGACCCCAAAATATCGAATTTTCGTGTGTTTTGAGCCTGAATTTGAGATATAAACGGGTACAGAAAATGCATGCACATATCGACTTTTGGGCACCTAAAGGATCGATTTTCAGTATGTTTTGGGCCTATATTTTGAAAATACTCTAACACGGAGTAGGCATGTACAGTTCGCTTCTGGGACCCCAAAATATCGAATTTTCGGGAGTATTGTGCCTGAATTTGAGATATCGACTTTGGGCACCTAAAATATCGATTTATAGCATGTTTTGGGCCTATATTTTTAAAATATTCTAGCACTAAGTAGGCATATACAGATCACGTCTGGGACTCCAAAATATCGAATTTTCGGGTGTTTTGAGCCTGAATTTGAGATATAAACGGGTACAGAAGATGCATGCACATATCGACTTTGGACACTTAAAATATCGATTTTTAGCATGTTTTGAGCCTATATTTTGAAAATATTCTAGCACTGAGTAGGAATGTAGAGATCGCTTCTGGGACCCCAAAATATCGAATTTTCGGGTATTTTGAGGTTGAATTTGGGATATAAACGGGTGCAGAAGATGTATACACATATTGACTTTTGTATCCTAAAATATCGATTTTCAGCATGTTTTGGGCCTGTATTTTTAAAATACTCTAACACGGAGTAGGCAAGTACAGATTGCTTCTGGGACCCCAAAATATCGAATTTTCGGGTGTTTTGAGGTTGAATTTGGGATATAAACGGGTACAGATGATGCATCCACATATCACCTTTTGGGCACCTAAAAGATCTATTTTTAGTATGTTTTGGGGCTGTATATTGAAAATACTCTAACACGGAGTAGGCATGTACAGATCGCTTCTGGGACCCCAAAATATCGAATTTTCGGGTGTTTTGAGCCTGAATTTGAGATATAAACGGGTACAGAAGATGCATGCACATATCGACTTTTGGGCACCTAAAAGATCGATTTTTAGTATGTTTTCGGCCTGTATATTGAAAATACTCTAACACGGAGTAGGCATGTACAGATCGCTTCTGGGACCCAAAAATATCAAATTTTCGGGTGTTTTGAGGTTGAATTTGGGATATAAACGGGTGCAGAAGATGCATACACATATTGACTTTTGTATCCTAAAATATCGATTTTCAGCATGTTTTGGGCCTGTATTTTTAAAATACTCTAACACGGAGTAGGCAAGTACAGATTGCTTCTTTGACCCCAAAATATCGAATTTTCGGGTGTTTTGGGCCTGAATTTGAGATATCGACTTTGGGCACCTAAAATATCGATTTTAGCATGTTTTGGGCCTATATTTTTAAAATATTCTAGCACTGAGTAAGCATGTACAGATCGCTTCTGGGACCCCAAAATATCGAATTTTCGGGTGTTTTGAGCCTGAATTTGAGATATAAACGGATACAGAAGATGCATGCACATATCGACTTTTGGGCACCTAAAATATCGATTTTTAAGGATGTTTTGAGTCTGTATCTTGAAAACATTCTAGCACTGAGTAGGCATGTACAGATCGCTTCTAGGACCCAAAAATACCGAATTTTCGGGTGTTTTGAGCCTGAATTTGCGATATAAACGGGTACAAAAGATGATTGCACATATCGACTAAGGACACTTAAAATATCGATTTTTAGCATGTTTTGAGCCTATATTTTAAAAACATTCTAGCACTGAGTAGGCATGTACAGATCGCTTCTGGGACCCAAAAATATCGAATTTTCGGGTGTTTTGAGGTTGAATTTGAAATATAAACGAGTGCAGAAGATGCATGCACATATTGACTTTGGGCACCTAAAATATCGATTTTTAGCATGTTTTGGGCCTGTATCTGAGAAAGCATGTACAGATCCCTTCTGGGAACCCAAAATATCGAATTTTCGGGTGTTTTGAGCCTGATTATGAGATATAAACAGGTACTGAAGATCCATGCACATATCGACTTTTAGGCACCTAAAATATCGATTTGGAGCATGTTTTGGGTCTGTATCTTGAAAACATTTTAACTAGGAGTAGGCATGTACAGATCGCTTTTAGGACATACAAATACCAAATTTTCGGGTGTTTTGAACCTGAATTTGAGATATAAACGGGTACAAAAGATGCATGCACATATCGACTTTGGACACTTAAAATATCGATTTTTAGCATGTTTTGAGCCTATATTTTGAAAACATACTAGCACTGAGTAGGCATGTACATATCGCTTCTGGGACCCAAAAATATCGAATTTTCGGGTGTTTTGAGGTTGAATTTGAAATATAAACTAGTGCAGAAGATGCATGCACATATTGACTTTGGGCACCTAAAATATCGATTTTCAACATGTTTTGGGCCTATATTTTGAAAACATTCTCGCACTGAGTAGGCATGTACAGATCGCTTTTGGGACCCAAAAATATCGAATTTTCGGGTGTTTTGAGGTTGAATTTCGGATATAAACGGGTACAGAAGATGCATCCACATATCGACTTTTGGGCACCTAAAAGATCGATTTTCAGTATGTTTTGGGCCTGTATATTGAAAATACTCTAACACGGAGTAGGCATGTACAGATCGCTTCTGGGACCCAAAAATATCGAATTTTCGGGTGTTTTGGGCCTGAATTTGAGATATCGACTTTGGGCACCTAAAGTATCGATTTTTAGCATGTTTGGGGACTATATTTTGAAAATATTCTAGCACTGAGTAGGCATGTACAAATCGCTTCTGGGACCCCAAAATATCGAATTTTAGGGTGTTTTGAGCCTGAATTTGAGATATAAACGGGTACAGATGATGCATGCACATATCGACTTTGGGCACCTAAAATATCGATTTTCAGCATGTTTTGGGCCTGTATCTGAGTAGGCATGTACAGATCGCTTCTGGGGCCCCAAAATATCGGGTTTTCGGGTGTTTTGAGCCTGAATATCAGATATAAATGGGTACAGAAGATGCATGCACATATCGACTTTTGTGCACCTAAAATATCGATTTTGAGCATGTTTTAGGTCTGTATCTTGAAAACATTCTAACTAGGAGTAGACATGTACAGATCGCTTCTAGGACCCAAAAATACCGAATTTTCCGGTGTTTTGAGCCTGAATTTGAGATATAAACGGGTACAGAAGATGCATGCACATATCAACTTTGGACACTTAAAATATCGATTTTTAGCATGTTTTTAAGCTATATTTTGAAAACATTCTAGCACTGGGTAGGCATGTACAGATCGCTTCTGGGACCCAAAAATATCGATTTTTCGAGTGTTTTGAGGTTGAATTTGAGATATAAACGTGTACAGAAGATGCATCCACATATCGACTTTTGGGCACCTAAAAGATCGATTTTCTGTATGCTTTGGCCCTGTATTTTGAAAATACTCTAACACGGAGTAGGCATGTACAGATCGCTTCTGGGAACCCAAAATATCGTATTTTCGGGTGTTTTGGGCCTGAATTTGAGATATCGACTTTGGGCACCTAAAATATCGATTTTTAGCATGTTTTAGGCCTATATTTTGAAAATATTCTAGCACTGACTAGGCATGTAGAGATCGCTTCTGGGACCCCAAAATATCGAATTTTCGGGTGCTTTGAGCCTGAAATTGAAATATAAACGAGTGCAGAAGATGCATGCACATATTGACTTTGGGCACCTAAAATATCGATTTTCAGCATGTTTTGGGCCTGTATCTGAGTAGGCATGTACAGATCGCTTCTGGGACCCCAAAATATTGAATTTTCGGGTGCTTTGAGCCAGAATTTGATATATAAACGAGTGCAGAAGATGCATGCACATATTGACTTTGGGCACCTAAAATATCGATTTTCAGCATGTTTTGGGCCTGTATCTGAGTAGACATGTACAGATCGCTTCTGGGACCCCAAAATATCGAATTTTCGGGTGTTTTGGGCCTGAATTTGAGATATCGACTTTGGGCACCTAAAATATCGATTTTTAGCATGTTTTGGGCCTATATTTTGAAAATATTCTAGAACTGACTAGGCATGTAGAGATCGCTTCTGGGACCCCAAAATATCGAATTTTCGGGTGCTTTGAGCCTGAAATTGAAATATAAACGAGTGCAGAAGATGCATGCACATATTGACTTTGGGCACCTAAAATATCGATTTTCAGCATGTTTTGGGCCTGTGTCTGAGTAAGCATGAACAGATCTCTTCTGGGAAACCAAAATATCGAATTTTCGGGTGTTTTGAGCCTGAATATGAGATATAAACAGGTACTGAAGATCCATGCACTTATCGACTTTTGGGCACCTAAAATATCGATTTGGAGCATGTTTTGGGTCTGTATCTTGAAAACATTTTAACTAGGAGTAGGCATGTACAGATCGCTTCTAGGACATACAAATACCAAATTTTCGGGTGTTTTGAACCTGAATTTGAGATATAAACGGGTACAAAAGATGCATGCACATATCGACTTTGGACACTTAAAATATCGATTTTTAGCATGTTTTGAGCCTATATTTTAAAAACATTCTAGCACTGAGTAGGCATGTACAGATCGCTTCTGGGACCCAAAAATATCGAAGTTTCGGGTGTTTTGAGGTTGAATTTGATATATAAACGGGTACAGAAGATGCATCCACATAACGACTTTTGGGCTCCTAAAATATCGATTTTCAGCATGTTTTGGGCCTGTATCTGAGTAGGCATGTACAGATCGCTTCTGGGAACCCAAAATATCGAATTTTCGGGTGTTTTGAGCCGGAATATGAAATATAAACAAGTACTGAAGATCCATGCACATATCGACTTTTGGGAACCTAAAATTTCGATTTTTAGCATGTTTTGGGTCTGTATCTTGAAAACACTTTAACTAGGAGTAGGCATGTACAGATCGCTTCTAGGACCCAAAAATACCGAATTTTCGGGTGTTTTGAGCCTGATTTTGCGATAAAAACGGGTACAAAAGATGATTGCACATATCGACTAAGGACACTTAAAATATCGATTTTTAGCATGTTTTGAGCCTATATTTTAAAAACATTCTAGCACTGAGTAGGCATGTACAGATCGCTTCTGGGACCCAAAAATATCGAATTTTCGGGTGTTTTGAGGTTGAATTTGAAATATAAACGAGTGCAGAAGATGCATGCACATATTGACTTTGGGCACCTAAAATATCGATTTTCAGCATGTTTTGGGCCTGTGTCTGAGTAGGCATGTACAGATCCCTTCTGGGAACCCAAAATATCGAGTTTTCGGGTGTTTTAAGCCTGAATATGAGATATAAACAGGTACTGAAGATCCATGCACTTATCGACTTTTGGGCACCTAAAATATCGATTTGGAGCATGTTTTGGGTCTGTATCTTGAAAACATTTTAACTAGGAGTAGGCATGTACAGATCGCTTCTAGGACATACAAATACCAAATTTTCGGGTGTTTTGAACCTGAATTTGAGATATAAACGGGTACAAAAGATGCATGCACATATCGACTTTGGACACTTAAAATATCGATTTTTAGCATGTTTTGAGCCTATATTTTAAAAACATTCTAGCACTGAGTAGGCATGTACAGATCGCTTCTGGGACCCAAAAATATCGAAGTTTCGGGTGTTTTGAGGTTGAATTTGATATATAAACGGGTACAGAAGATGCATCCACATAACGACTTTTGGGCTCCTAAAATATCGATTTTCAGCATGTTTTGGGCCTGTATCTGAGTATGCATGTACAGATCGCTTCTGGGAACCCAAAATATCGAATTTTCGGGTGTTTTGAGCCTGAATATGAGATATAAACAAGTACTGAAGATCCATGCACATATCGACTTTTGGGAACCTAAAATTTCGATTTTTAGCATGTTTTGGGTCTGTATCTTGAAAACACTTTAACTAGGAGTAGGCATGTACAGATCGCTTCTAGGACCCAAAAATACCGAATTTTCGGGTGTTTTGAGCCTGAATTTGCGATATAAACGGGTACAAAAGATGATTGCACATATCGACTAAGGACACTTAAAATATCGATTTTTAGCATGTTTTGAGCCTATATTTTAAAAACATTCTAGCACTGAGTAGGCATGTACAGATCGCTTCTGGGACCCAAAAATATCGAATTTTCGGGTGTTTTGAGGTTGAATTTGAAATATAAACGAGTGCAGAAGATGCATGCACATATTGACTTTGGGCACCTAAAATATCGATTTTCAGCATATTTTGGGCCTGTATCTGAGTAGGCATGTACAGATCGCTTCTGAGAACCCAAAATATCGAATTTTCGGGTGTTTTGAGGTTGAATTTGGGATATAAACGGGTACAGAAGATGCATCCACATATCGACTTTTGGGCACCTAAAAGATCGATATTTAGTATGTTTTGGGCCTGTATATTGAAAATACTCTAACAAGGAGTAGGCATGTACAGATCGCTTCTGGGATCCCAAAATATCGAATTTTCGGGTGTTTTGGGCCTGAATTTGAGATATCGACTTTGGGCACCTAAAATATCGATTTTTAGCATGTTTGGGGACAATATTTTGAAAATATTCTAGCACTGAGTAGGCATGTACAGATCGCTTCTGGGACCTAAAAATATCGAATTTTTGGGTGTTTTGAGGTTGTATTTGAGATATAAACGGGTACAGAAGATGCATCCACATATCGACTTTTGGGCACCTAGAAGATCGATTTTCTGTATGTTTTGGTCCTGTATTTTGAAAATACTCTAACACGGAGTAGGCATGTGCAGATCGCTTCTGGGACCTCAAAATATCGAATTTTCGGATGTTTTGGGTCTGAATTTGAGATATCGACTTTGGGCACCTAAAATATCGATTTAAGCATGTTTTGGGCCTATATTTTGAAAATATTCTAGCACTGAGTAGGCATGTAGAGATCGCTTTTGGGACCCCAAAATATCGAATTTTCGGGTGTTTTGAGCCTGAATTTGAGATATAAATGGGTACAGAAGATGCATGCACATATCGACTTTTGGGCACGTAAAATATCGATTTTGAGCATGTTTTGGGTCTGTATCTTGAAAACATTCTAACTAGGAGTAGACTTGTACAGATCGCTTCTAGGTCCCAAAAATACCGAATTTTCGGGTGTTTTGAGCCTGAATTTAAGATATAAACGGGTACAGAAGATGCATGCACATATCGACTTTGGAAACTTAAAATATCGATTTTTAGCATGTTTTGAGCCTATATTTTGAAAACATTCTAGCACTGAGTAGGCATGTACATATCGCTTCTGGGACCCAAAAATATCGAATTTTCGGGTGATTTGAGGTTGAATTTGAAATATAAACGAGTGCAGAAGATGCATGCACATATTGACTTTGGGCACCTAAAATATCGATTTTCAGCATGTTTTGGGCTTGTATCTGAGTAGGCATGTACAGATCGCTTCTGGGAACCCAAAATATCGAATTTTCGGGTGTTTTGAGCCTGAATAAAAGATATAAACAGGTACTGAAGATCCATGCACATATCGACTTTTGGGCACCTAAAATATCGATTTTGAGCATGTTTTGGGTCTGTATCTTGAAAACATTTTAACTAGGAGTAGGCATGTACAGATCGCTTCTAATACCCAAAAATACCTAATTTTCGGGTGTTTTGAGCCTGAATTTGAGATATAAACGGGTACAGAAGATGCATGCACATATCGACTTTGGACACTTAAAATCTAGATTTTTAGCATGTTTTGAGCCTATATTTTGAAAACATTCTAGCACTGCGTAGGCATGTACAGATCGCTTTTGGGACCCAAGAATATCGAATTTTCGGGTGTTTTGAGGTTGAATTTGGGATATAAACGGGTACAGAAGATGCATCCACATATCGACTTTTGGGCACCTAAAAGATCGATTTTCAGTATGTTTTCGGCATGTATATTGAAAATACTTTAACACGGAGTAGGCATGTACAGATCGCTTCTGGGAACCCAAAATTTCGAATTTTCGGGTGTTTTAAGCCTGAATTTGAGATATAAATGGGTACAGAAGATGCATGCACATATCGACTTTTGAGCACCTAAAATATCGATTATGAGCATGTTTTGGGTCTGTATCTTGAAAACATTCTAACTAGGAGTAGACATGTACAGATCGCTTCTAGGACCCAAAAATACCGAATTTTCGGGAGTTTTGAGCCTGAATTTGAAATTTAAACGGATACAGAAGATGCATGCACATATCGACTTTGGACACTTAAAATATCGATTTTTAGCATGTTTTGAGCCTATATTTTGAAAACATTCTAGCACTGAGTAGGCATGTACGGATCGCTTCTGGGACCCCAAAATATCAAATTTTCGGGTGTTTTGAGGTTGAATTTGAGATATAAACGGGTACAGAAAATGCATCCACATATCGACTTTTGGGCACCTAAAAGATCGATTTTCTGAATGTTTTGAGCTTGTATTTTGAAAATACTCTAACACGGAGTAGGCATGTACAGATCGCTTCTGGGAACACAAAATATCGAATTTTCGGGTGTTTTGGGCCTGAATTTGAGATATCGACTTTGGGCACCTAAAATATCAATTTTTGGCATGTTTTGGGCCTATATTTTGAAAAAATTCTAGCACGGAGTAGGCATGTACAGATCGCTTCTGGGACCCAAAAATATCGAAGTTTCGGGTGTTTTGAGGTTGAATTTGATATATAAACGGGTACAGAAGATGCATCCACATAACGACTTTTGGGCTCCTAAAATATCGATTTTCAGCATGTTTTGGGCCTGTATCTGAGTAGGCATGTACAGATCGCTTCTGGGAACCCAAAATATCGAATTTTCGGGTGTTTTGAGCCTGAATATGAGATATAAACAAGTACTGAAGATCCATGCACATATCGACTTTTGGGAACCTAAAATTTCGATTTTTAGCATGTTTTGGGTCTGTATCTTGAAAACACTTTAACTAGGAGTAGGCATGTACAGATCGCTTCTAGGACCCAAAAATACCGAATTTTCGGGTGTTTTGAGCCTGAATTTGCGATATAAACGGGTACAAAAGATGATTGCACATATCGACTAAGGACACTTAAAATATCGATTTTTAGCATGTTTTGAGCCTATATTTTAAAAACATTCTAGCACTGAGTAGGCATGTACAGATCGCTTCTGGGACCCAAAAATATCGAATTTTCGGGTGTTTTGAGGTTGAATTTGAAATATAAACGAGTGCAGAAGATGCATGCACATATTGACTTTGGGCACCTAAAATATCGATTTTCAGCATATTTTGGGCCTGTATCTGAGTAGGCATGTACAGATCGCTTCTGAGAACCCAAAATATCGAATTTTCGGGTGTTTTGAGGTTGAATTTGGGATATAAACGGGTACAGAAGATGCATCCACATATCGACTTTTGGGCACCTAAAAGATCGATATTTAGTATGTTTTGGGCCTGTATATTGAAAATACTCTAACAAGGAGTAGGCATGTACAGATCGCTTCTGGGATCCCAAAATATCGAATTTTCGGGTGTTTTGGGCCTGAATTTGAGATATCGACTTTGGGCACCTAAAATATCGATTTTTAGCATGTTTGGGGACAATATTTTGAAAATATTCTAGCACTGAGTAGGCATGTACAGATCGCTTCTGGGACCTAAAAATATCGAATTTTTGGGTGTTTTGAGGTTGTATTTGAGATATAAACGGGTACAGAAGATGCATCCACATATCGACTTTTGGGCACCTAGAAGATCGATTTTCTGTATGTTTTGGTCCTGTATTTTGAAAATACTCTAACACGGAGTAGGCATGTGCAGATCGCTTCTGGGACCTCAAAATATCGAATTTTCGGATGTTTTGGGTCTGAATTTGAGATATCGACTTTGGGCACCTAAAATATCGATTTAAGCATGTTTTGGGCCTATATTTTGAAAATATTCTAGCACTGAGTAGGCATGTAGAGATCGCTTTTGGGACCCCAAAATATCGAATTTTCGGGTGTTTTGAGCCTGAATTTGAGATATAAATGGGTACAGAAGATGCATGCACATATCGACTTTTGGGCACGTAAAATATCGATTTTGAGCATGTTTTGGGTCTGTATCTTGAAAACATTCTAACTAGGAGTAGACTTGTACAGATCGCTTCTAGGTCCCAAAAATACCGAATTTTCGGGTGTTTTGAGCCTGAATTTAAGATATAAACGGGTACAGAAGATGCATGCACATATCGACTTTGGAAACTTAAAATATCGATTTTTAGCATGTTTTGAGCCTATATTTTGAAAACATTCTAGCACTGAGTAGGCATGTACATATCGCTTCTGGGACCCAAAAATATCGAATTTTCGGGTGATTTGAGGTTGAATTTGAAATATAAACGAGTGCAGAAGATGCATGCACATATTGACTTTGGGCACCTAAAATATCGATTTTCAGCATGTTTTGGGCTTGTATCTGAGTAGGCATGTACAGATCGCTTCTGGGAACCCAAAATATCGAATTTTCGGGTGTTTTGAGCCTGAATAAAAGATATAAACAGGTACTGAAGATCCATGCACATATCGACTTTTGGGCACCTAAAATATCGATTTTGAGCATGTTTTGGGTCTGTATCTTGAAAACATTTTAACTAGGAGTAGGCATGTACAGATCGCTTCTAATACCCAAAAATACCTAATTTTCGGGTGTTTTGAGCCTGAATTTGAGATATAAACGGGTACAGAAGATGCATGCACATATCGACTTTGGACACTTAAAATCTAGATTTTTAGCATGTTTTGAGCCTATATTTTGAAAACATTCTAGCACTGCGTAGGCATGTACAGATCGCTTTTGGGACCCAAGAATATCGAATTTTCGGGTGTTTTGAGGTTGAATTTGGGATATAAACGGGTACAGAAGATGCATCCACATATCGACTTTTGGGCACCTAAAAGATCGATTTTCAGTATGTTTTGGGCATGTATATTGAAAATACTTTAACACGGAGTAGGCATGTACAGATCGCTTCTGGGAACCCAAAATTTCGAATTTTCGGGTGTTTTAAGCCTGAATTTGAGATATAAATGGGTACAGAAGATGCATGCACATATCGACTTTTGGGCACCTAAAATATCGATTATGAGCATGTTTTGGGTCTGTATCTTGAAAACATTCTAACTAGGAGTAGACATGTACAGATCGCTTCTAGGACCCAAAAATACCGAATTTTCGGGAGTTTTGAGCCTGAATTTGAAATTTAAACGGATACAGAAGATGCATGCACATATCGACTTTGGACACTTAAAATATCGATTTTTAGCATGTTTTGAGCCTATATTTTGAAAACATTCTAGCACTGAGTAGGCATGTACGGATCGCTTCTGGGACCCCAAAATATCAAATTTTCGGGTGTTTTGAGTTTGAATTTGAGATATAAACGGGTACAGAAAATGCATCCACATATCGACTTTTGGGCACCTAAAAGATCGATTTTCTGAATGTTTTGAGCTTGTATTTTGAAAATACTCTAACACGGAGTAGGCATGTACAGATCGCTTCTGGGAACACAAAATATCGAATTTTCGGGTGTTTTGGGCCTGAATTTGAGATATCGACTTTGGGCACCTAAAATATCAATTTTTGGCATGTTTTGGGCCTATATTTTGAAAAAATTCTAGCACGGAGTAGGCATGTACAGATCGCTTCTGGGACCCCAAAAAATCGAATTTTCGGGTGCTTTGAGCCTGAATTTGAGATATAAATGGGTACAGAAGATGCATGCACATATCGACTTTTGGGCACCTAAAATATCGATTTTGAGCATGTTTTGGGTCTGCATCTTGAAAACATTTTAACTAGGAGTAGACATGTACAGATCGCTTCTAGGAACCAAAAATACCGAATTTTCGGGTGTTTTGACCCTGAATTTGAGATATAAACGGGTACAGAAGATGCATGCACATATCGACTTTGGACACTTAAAATATCGATTTTTAGCATGTTTTGAGCCTATATTTTGAAAACATTCTAGCAATGAGTAGGCATGTACAGATCGCTTCTGGGACCGCAAAACATCAAATTTTCGGGTGTTTTGAAGTTGAATTTGAGATATAAACGGGTACAGAAGATGCATCCACATATCGACTTTTGGGCACCTAAAAGATCGATTTTCTGAATGTTTTGGGCTTGTGTTTTGAAAATACTCTAACACGGAGTAGGCATGTACATATCGCTTCTGGGAACCCAAAATATCGAATTTTCGGGTGTTTTGGGCCTAAAATTGAGATATCGACTTTGGGCACCTTAAATATCGATTTTTAGCATGTTTTGGCCTATACTTTGAAAAAATTCTTGCACGGAGTAGGAATGTACAGATCGCTTCTGGGACCCCAAAATATCGAATTTTCGGGTGTTTTGAGGTTGAATTTGAAATATAAACGAGTGCAGAAGATGCATGCACATATTGACTTTGGGCACCTAAAATATCAATTTTCAGCATGTTTTGGGCCTGTATCTGAGTAGGCATGTACAGATCGCTTCTGGGAAACCAAAATATCGAATTTTAGGGTGTTTTGAGCCTGAATATGAGATATAAACAGGTACTGAAGATCCATGCACATATCGACTTTTGGGCACCTAAAATATCGATTTTGAGCATGTTTTGGGTCTGTATCTTGAAAACATTTTAACTAGGAGTAGGCATGTACAGATCGCTTCTAGGACCCAAAAATACCGAATTTTCGGGTGTATTGAGCCTGAATTTGAGATATAAACGGGTACAGAAGATGCATGCACATATCGACTTTTGACACTTAAAATATCGATTTTTAGCAAATTTTTAGCCTATATTTTGAAAACATTCTAGCACTGAGTAGGCATGTACAGATCGCTTCTGGGACCCAAAAATATCGAATTTTCGGGTGTTTTGAGGTTGAATTTGGAATATAAACGGGTACAGAAGATGCATCCACATATCGACTTTTGGGCACCTAAAAGATCGATTTTCAGTATGTTTTGGGCCTGTATATTGAAAATACTCTAACACGGAGTAGGCATGTACATATCGCTTCTGGGACCCCAAAATATCGAATTTTCGGGTGTTTTGGGCCTGAATTTGAGATATCGACTTTGGGCACCTAAAATATCGATTTTTAGCATGTTTTGGGCCTATATTTTGAAAATATTCTAGCACTTAGTAGGCATGTACAGATCGCTTCTGGAACCCCAAAATATCGAATTTTAGAGTGTTTTGAGCCTGAATTTGAGAAATAAACGGGTACAGAAGATGAATGCACATATCGACTTTTGGGCACCTAAAATATCGATTTTGAGCATGTTTTGGGTCTGTATCATGAAAACATTCTAACTAGGTGTAGGCATGTACAGATCGCTTCAAGGACCCAAAAATACCGAATTTTCGGGTGTTTTGAGCCTGAATTTGAGATATAAACGGGTACAAAAGATGCATGCACATATCGACTTTGGACACTTAAAATATCGATTTTTAGCATGTTTTGAGCCTATATTTTAAAAACATTCTAGCACTGAGTAGGCGTGTACGAATCGCTTCTGGGACCCAAAAATATCGAATTTTCGGGTGTTTTGAGGTTGAATTTGGGAAATAAACGGGTTCAGAAGATGCATACATATATTGACTTTGGGCACCTAAAATATCGATTTTCAGCATGTTTTGGGCCTGTATCTGAGTAGGCATGTACAGATCGCTTCTGGGACCCAAAAATATCGAATTTTCGGGTGTTTTGGGCCTGAATTTCAGATATAAATGGGTACAGAAGATGCATGCACATATCGACTTTTCGGCAACTAAAATATCGATTTTGAGCATGTTTTGGGTCTGTATCTTGAAATTTTTTTAACTAGGAGTAGGCATGTACAGATCGCTTCTAGGACCCAAAAATACCGAATTTTCGGGTGTTTTGAGCCTGAATTTGAGATATAAACGGGTACAGATGATGCATGCACATATCGACTTTTGACACTTAAAATATCGATTTTTAGCATGTTTTAAGCCTTTTTTTTGAGAACATTCTAGCAATGAGTAGGCATGTACAGATCGCTTCTGGGACCAAACATTATCGAATTTTCGGGTGTTTTGAGGTTGAATTTAGGATATAAACGGGTACAGAAGATGCATCCACATATCGACTTTTGGGCACCTAAAAGATCGATTTTCAGTATGTTTTGGGCCTGTATATTGAAAATACTCTAACACGGAGTAGGCATGTACAGATCGCTACTGGGAACCGAAAATATCGAATTTTCGGGTGTTTTGGGCCTGAATTTGTGATATCGACTTTAGGCCCCTAAAATATCGATTTTTAGCAAGTTTTGGGCCTATATTTTGAAAATATTCTAGCACTGAGTTGATATGTAGAGATCGCTTCTGGGACCCCAAAATATTGAATTTTCGGGTGCTTTGAGCCAGAATTTGATATATAAACGAGTGCAGAAGATGCATGCACATATTGACTTTGGGCACCTAAAATATCGATTTTCAGCATGTTTTGGGCCTGTATCTGAGTAGGCATGTACACATCGCTTCTCGCAACCCAAAATATCGAATTTTCGGGTGTTTTGAGCCTGAATATGAGATATAAACAGGTACTGAAGATCCATGCACATATCGACTTTTGGGCACCTAAAATATCGATTTTGAGCATGTTTTGGGTCTGTATCTTGAAAACATTTTAACAAGTAGTAGGCATGTACAGATCGCTTCTAGGACCCAAAAATACCGAATTTTCGGGTGTTTTGAGCCTGAATTTGAGATATAAACGGGTACAAAAGATGCATGCACATATCGACTTTGGACACTTAAAATATCGATTTTTAGCATGTTTTGAGCACATATTTTAAAAACATTCTAGCACTGAGTAGGCGTGTACAGATCGCTTCTGGGACCCAAAAATATCGAATTTTCGGGTGTTTTGAGGTTGAATTTGAGATATAAACGGGTGCCGAAGATGCATGCACATATTGACTTTGGGCACCTAAAATATCGATTTTCAGCATGTTTTGGGCCTGTATCTGAGTAGGCATGTACAGATCGCTTCTGGAAACCCAAAATATCGAATTTTCGGGTATTTTGATCCTGAATTTGAGATATAAACAGGTACTGAAGATCCATGCACATATCGACTTTTGGGAACCTAAAATATCGATTTTGAGCATGTTTTGGGTCTGTATCTTGAAAACATTTTAACTAGGAGTAGGCATGTACAGATCGCTTCTAGGACCCGAAAATACCGAATTTTCGGATGATTTGAGCCTGAATTTGAGATATAAACGGGTACATAAGATGCATGCACATTTTGACTTTAGACACTTAAAATATCGATTTTTTGCATGTTTTGAGCCTATATTTTGAAAACATTCTAGCACTTTGGAGGCGTGTACAGATCGCTTCTGGGACATAAAAATATCGAATTTTCGGGTGTTTTGAGGTTGAATTTGAGATATAAACGGGTACAGAAGATGCATCCACATATCGACTCTTGGGCACCTAAAAGATCGATTTTCAGTATGTTTTGGGCCTGTATTTTGAAAATACTCTAACACGGAGTAGGCATGTACAGATCGCTTCTGGGACCCGAAAATATCGAATTTTCGGGTGATTTGGGCCTGAATTTGAGATATCGACTTTGGGCACCTAAAATATCGATTTTTAGCATGTTTTGGGCCTATATTTTGAAAATATTCTAGCACTGAGTAGGCATGTACAGATCGCTTCTAATACCCAAAAATACCTAATTTTCGGGTGTTTTTGAGCCTGAATTTGAAATTTAAACGGATACAGAAGATGCATGCACATATCGACTTTGGACACTTAAAATATCGATTTTTAGCATGTTTTGAGCCTATATTTTGAAAACATTCTAGCACTGAGTAGGCATGTACAGATCGCTTCTGGGACCCCAAAATATCAAATTTTCGGGTGTTTTGAGGTTGAATTTGAGATATAAACGGGTACAGAAAATGCATCCACATATCGACTTTTGGGCACCTAAAAGATCGATTTTCTGAATGTTTTGAGCTTGTATTTTGAAAATACTCTAACACGGAGTAGGCATGTACAGATCGCTTCTGGGAACCCAAAATATCGAATTTTCGGGTGTTTTGGGCCTGAATTTGAGATATCGACTTTGGGCACCTAAAATATCAATTTTTGGCATGTTTTGGGCCTATATTTTGAAAAAATTCTAGCACGGAGTAGGCATGTACAGATCGCTTCTGGGACCCCAAAATATCGAATTTTCGGGTGCTTTGAGCCTGAATTTGAGATATAAATGGGTACAGAAGATGCATGCACATATCGACTTTTGGGCACCTAAAATATCGATTTTGAGCATGTTTTGGGTCTGCATCTTGAAAACATTTTAACTAGGAGTAGACATGTACAGATCGCTTCTAGGACCCAAAAATACCGAATTTTCGGGTTTTTTGAGCCTGAATTTGAGATATAAACGGGTACAGAAGATGCATGCACATATCGACTTTGGAAACTTAAAATATCGATTTTTAGCATGTTTTGAGCCTATATTTTGAAAACATTCTAGCAATGAGTAGGCATGTACAGATCGCTTCTGGGACCCCAAAACATCAAATTTTCGGGTGTTTTGAAGTTGAATTTGAGATATAAACGGGTACAGAAGATGCATCCACATATCGACTTTTGGGCACCTAAAAGATCGATTTTCTGAATGTTTTGGGCCTGTATTTTGAAAATACTCTAACACGGAGTAGGCATGTACAGATCGCTTCTGGGAACCCAAAATATCGAATTTTCGGGTGTTTTGGGCCTAAAATTGAGATATCGACTTTGGGCACCTTAAATATCGATTTTTAACATGTTTTGGCCTATACTTTGAAAAAATTCTAGCACGGAGTAGGAATGTACAGATCGCTTCTGGGACCCCAAAATATCGAATTTTCGGGTGTTTTGAGGTTGAATTTGAAATATAAACGAGTGCAGAAGATGCATGCACATATTGACTTTGGGCACCTAAAATATCAATTTTCAGCATGTTTTGGGCCTGTATCTGAGTAGGCATGTACAGATCGCTTCTGGGAAACCAAAATATCGAATTTTAGGGTGTTTTGAGCCTGAATATGAGATATAAACAGGTACTGAAGATCCATGCACATATCGACTTTTGGGCACCTAAAATATCGATTTTGAGCATGTTTTGGGTCTGTATCTTGAAAACATTTTAACTAGGAGTAGGCATGTACAGATCGCTTCTAGGACCCAAAAATACCGAATTTTCGGGTGTATTGAGCCTGAATTTGAGATATAAACGGGTACAGAAGATGCATGCACATATCGACTTCTGACACTTAAAATATCGATTTTTAGCAAATTTTTAGCCTATATTTTGAAAACATTCTAGCACTGAGTAGGCATGTACAGATCGCTTCTGGGACCCAAAAATATCGAATTTTCGGGTGTTTTGAGGTTGAATTTGGGATATAAACGGGTACAGAAGATGCATCCACATATCGACTTTTGGGCACCTAAAAGATCGATTTTCAGTATGTTTTGGGCCAGTATATTGAAAATACTCTAACACGGAGTAGGCATGTACAGATCGCTTCTGGGGCCCCAAAATATCGAATTTTCGGGTGTTTTGGGCATGAATTTGAGATATAAATGGGTACAGAAGATGCATGCACATATCGACTTTTGGGCACCTAAAATATCGATTATGAGCATGTTTTGGGTCTGTATTTTGAAAACATTCTAACTAGGAGTAGACATGTACAGATCGCTTCTAGGACCCAAAAATACCGAATTTTCGGGAGTTTTGAGCCTGAATTTGAAATTTAAACGGATACAGAAGATGCATGCACATATCGACTTTGGACACTTAAAATATCGATTTTTAGCATGTTTTGAGCCTATATTTTGAAAACATTCTAGCACTGAGTAGGCATGTACAGATCGCTTCTGGGACCCCAAAATATCAAATTTTCGGGTGTTTTGAGGTTGAATTTGAGATATAAACGGGTACAGAAAATGCATCCACATATCGACTTTTGGGCACCTAAAAGATCGATTTTCTGAATGTTTTGAGCTTGTATTTTGAAAATACTCTAACACGGAGTAGGCATGTACAGATCGCTTCTGGGAACCCAAAATATCGAATTTTCGGGTGTTTTGGGCCTGAATTTGAGATATCGACTTTGGGCACCTAAAATATCAATTTTTGGCATGTTTTGGGCCTATATTTTGAAAAAATTCTAGCACGGAGTAGGCATGTAGAGAACGTTTCTGGGACCCCAAAATATCGAATTTTCGGGTGCTTTGAGCCTGAATTTGAGATATAAATGGGTACAGAAGATGCATGCACATATCGACTTTTGGGCACCTAAAATATCGATTTTGAGCATGTTTTGGGTCTGCATCTTGAAAACATTTTAACTAGGAGTAGACATGTACAGATCGCTTCTAGGACCCAAAAATACCGAATTTTCGGGTTTTTTGAGCCTGAATTTGAGATATAAACGGGTACAGAAGATGCATGCACATATCGACTTTGGACACTTAAAATATCGATTTTTAGCATGTTTTGAGCCTATATTTTGAAAACATTCTAGCAATGAGTAGGCATGTACAGATCGCTTCTGGGACCCCAAAACATCAAATTTTCGGGTGTTTTGAAGTTGAATTTGAGATATAAACGGGTACAGAAGATGCATCCACATATCGACTTTTGGGCACCTAAAAGATCGATTTTCTGAATGTTTTGGGCCTGTATTTTGAAAATACTCTAACACGGAGTAGGCATGTACATATCGCTTCTGGGAACCCAAAATATCGAATTTTCGGGTGTTTTGGGCCTAAAATTGAGATATCGACTTTGGGCACCTTTATATCGATTTTTAGCATGTTTTGGCCTATACTTTGAAAAAATTCTAGCACGGAGTAGGAATGTACAGATCGCTTCTGGGACCCCAAAATATCGAATTTTCGGGTGTTTTGAGGTTGAATTTGAAATATAAACGAGAGCAGAAGATGCATGCACATATTGACTTTGGGCACCTAAAATATATATTTTCAGCATGTTTTGGGCCTGTATCTGAGTAGGCATGTACAGATCGCTTCTGGGAAACCAAAATATCGAATTTTAGGGTGTTTTGAGCCTGAATATGAGATATAAACAGGTACTGAAGATCCATGCACATATCGACTTTTGGGCACCTAAAATATCGATTTTGAGCATGTTTTGGGTCTGTATCTTGAAAACATTTTAACTAGGAGTAGGCATGTACAGATCGCTTCTAGGACCCAAAAATACCGAATTTTCGGGTGTATTGAGCCTGAATTTGAGATATAAACGGGTACAGAAGATGCATGCACATATCGACTTCTGACACTTAAAATATCGATTTTTAGCAAATTTTTAGCCTATATTTTGAAAACATTCTAGCACTGAGTAGGCATGTACAGATCGCTTCTGGGACCCAAAAATATCGAATTTTCGGGTGTTTTGAGGTTGAATTTGGGATATAAACGGGTACAGAAGATGCATCCACATATCGACTTTTGGGCACCTAAAAGATCGATTTTCAGTATGTTTTGGGCCTGTATATTGAAAATACTCTAACACGGAGTAGGCATGTACAGATCGCTTCTGGGACCCCAAAATATCGAATTTTCGGGTGTTTTGGGCCTGAATTTGAGATATCGACTTTGGGCACCTAAAATATCGATTTTTAGCATGTTTTGGGCCTATATTTTGAAAATATTCTAGCACTTAGTAGGCATGTACAGATCGCTTCTGGGACCCCAAAATATCGAATTTTAGAGTGTTTTGAGCCTGAATTTGAGAAATAAACGGGTACAATAGATGAATGCACATATCGACTTTTGGGCACTTAAAATATCGATTTTGAGCATGTTTTGGGTCTGTATCATGAAAACATTCTAACTAGGTGTAGGCATGTACAGATCGCTTCAAGGACCCAAAAATACCGAATTTTCGGGTGTTTTGAGCCTGAATTTGAGATATAAACGGGTACAAAAGATGCATGCACATATCGACTTTGGACACTTAAAATATCGATTTTTAGCATGTTTTGAGCCTATATTTTGAAAATATTCTAGCACTGAGTTGATATGTAGAGATCGCTTCTGGGACCCCAAAATATCGAATTTTCGGGTGCTTTGAGCCAGAAATTGATATATAAACGAGTGCAGAAGATGCATGCACATATTGACTTTGGGCACCTGAAATATCGATTTTCAGCATGTTTTGGGCCTGTATCTGAGTAGGCATGTACAGATCGCTTCTGGGAACCCAAAATATCGAATTTTCGGGTGTTTTGAGCCTGAATATGAGATATAAACAGGTACTGAAGATCCATGCACATATCGACTTTTGGGCACCTAAAATATCGATTTTGAGCATGTTTTGGGTCTGTATCTTGAAAACATTTTAACTAGTAGTAGGCATGTACAGATCGCTTCTAGGACCCAAAAATACCGAATTTTCGGGTGTTTTGAGCCTGAATTTGAGATATAAACGGGTACAGAAGATGCATGCACATATCGACTTTGGACACTTAAAATATCGATTTTTAGCATGTTTTGAGCACATATTTTAAAAACATTCTAGCACTGAGTAGGCGTGTACAGATCGCTTCTGGGACCCAAAAATATCGAATTTTCGGATGTTTTGAAGTTGAATTTGAGATATAAACGGGTGCCGAAGATGCATGCACATATTGACTTTGTGCACCTAAAATATCGATTTTCAGCATGTTTTGGGCCTGTATCTGAGTAGGCATGTACAGATCGCTTCTGGAAACCCAAAATATCGAATTTTCGGGTATTTTGAGCCTGAATTTGAGATATAAACAGGTACTGAAGATCCATGCACATATCGACTTTTGGGAACCTAAAATATCGATTTTGAGCATGTTTTGGGTCTGTATCTTGAAAACATTTTAACTAGGAGTAGGCATGTACAGATCGCTTCTAGGACCCGAAAATACCGAATTTTCGGATGATTTGAGCCTGAATTTGAGATATAAACGGGTACATAAGATGCATGCACATTTTGACTTTAGACACTTAAAATATCGATTTTTAGCATGTTTTGAGCCTATATTTTGAAAACATTCTAGCACTTTGGAGGCGTGTACAGATCGCTTCTGGGACCCAAAAATATCGAATTTTCGGGTGTTTTGAGGTTGAATTTGAGATATAAACGGGTACAGAAGATGCATCCACATATCGACTCTTGGGCACCTAAAAGATCGATTTTCAGTATGTTTTGGGCCTGTATTTTGAAAATACTCTAACACGGAGTAGGCATGTACATATCGCTTCTGGGACCCCAAAATATCGAATTTTCTGGTGTTTTGGGCCTGAATTTGAGATATCGACTTTGGGCACCTAAAATATCGATTTTTAGCATGTTTTGGGCCTATATTTTGAAAATATTCTAGCACTGAGTAGGCATGTACAGATTGCTTCTGGGACCCCAAAATATCGAATTTTCGGGTGTTTTGAGCCTGAATTTGAGATATAAATGGGTACAGAAGATGCAAGCACATATCGACTTTTGGGCACGTAAAATATCGATTTTGAGCATGTTTTGGGTCTGTATCTTGAAAACATTTTAACTAGGAGTAGACATGTACAGATCGCTTCTAGGACCCAAAAATACCGAATTTTCGGGTGTTTTGAGCCTGAATTTGAGATATAAACGGGTACAGAAGATGCATGCACATTTTGACTTTGGACACTTAAAATATCGATTTTCAGCATGTTTTGAGCCTATATTTTCAAAATATTCTAGCACTGAGTAGGCATGTACAGATCGCTTCTGGGACCCAAAAATATCGAATTTTCGGGTGTTTGGAGGTTGAATTTGAAATATAAACGAGTGCAGAAGATGCATGCACATATTGACTTTGGGCACCTAAAATATCGATTTTCAGCATGTTTTGGGCCTGTATCTGAGTAGGCATGTACAGATTGCTTCTGGGAACCCAAAATATCGAATTTTCGGGTGTTTTGAGCCTGAATATGAGATATAAACAGGTACTGAAGATCCATGCACATATCGACTTTTGGGTACCTAAAATATCGATTTTGAGCATGTTTTGGGTCTGTATCTTGAAAACATTTTAACTAGGAGTAGGCATGTACAGATCGCTTTTAGGACCCAAAAATACCGAATTTTCGGGTGTTTTGAGCCTGAATTTGAGATGTAAACGGGTACAGAAAATGCATGCACATATCGTCTTTGGACACTTAAAATATCGATTTTTAGCATGTTTTTAGCCTATATTTTGAAAACATTCTAGCACTGAGTAGGCATGTACAGATCTCTTCTGGGACCAAAAAATATCGAATTTTCGGGTGTTTTGAGGTTCAATTTGAAATATAAACGAGTGCAGAAGATGCATGCACATATTGACTTTGGGCACCTAAAATATCGATTTTCAGCATGTTTTGGGCCTGTATCTGAGTAGGCATGTACAGATCGCTTCTGGGAACACAAAATATCGAATTTTCTGGTGTTTTAAGCCTGAATATGAGATATAAACAGGTACTTAAGATCCATGCACATATCGACTTTTGGCCACCTAAAATATCGATTTTGAGCATGTTTTGGGTCTGTATCATGAAAACATTCTAACTAGGAGTAGACATGTACAGATCGCTTCTAGGACCCAAAAATACCGAATTTTCAGGTGTTTTGAGCCTGAATTTGAGATATAAACGGGTACAGAAGATGCATGCACATATCGACTTTTGACACTTAAAATACCGATTTTTAGCATGTTTTGAGCCTATATTTTGAAAACATTCTAGCACTGAGTAGGCATGAACAGATCGCTTCTGGGACCCAAAAATATCGAATTCTCGGGTGTTTTGAGGTTGAATTTGAGATATAAACGGGTACCGAAGATGCATGCACATATCGACTTTGGACACTTAAAATATCGATTTTTAGCATGTTTTGAGCCTATATTTTGAAAACATTCTAGCACTGAGTAGGCATGTACAAATCGCTTCTGGGACCCAAAAATATCGAATTTTCGGGTGTTTTGAGGTTGAATTTGAAATATAAACGAGTGCAGAAGATGCATGCACTTATTGACTTTGGGCACCTAAAATATCGATTTTCAGCATGTTTTAAGCCTGTATCTAAGAAGGGATGTACAGATCGCTTCTGGGAACCCAAAATATCGAATTTTCGTGTGTTTTGAGCCTGAATTTGAGATATAAACGGGTACAGAAGATGCATGCACATATCGACTTTTGGGCACCTAAAATATCGATTTTGAGCATGTTTTGGGTTTGTATCATGAAAACATTCTAACTAAGTGTAGACATGTACAGATCGCTTCTAGGACCCAAAAATACCGAGTTTTCGGGTGTTTTGAGCCTGAATTTGAGATATAAACGGGTACAGAAGATGCATGCACATATCAACTTGGGACACTTAAAATATCGATTTTTAGCATGTTTTGAGCCTATATTTTGAAAACATTCTAGCACTGAGTAAGCATGAACAGATCGCTTCTGGGACCCAAAAAATATCGAATTTTTGGGTGTTTTGAGGTTGAATTTGAGATATAAACGGGTACAGAAGATGCATCCACATATCGACTTTTGGGCACCTAAAAGATCGATTTTCTGTCTGTTTTGGGCCTGTATTTTGAAAATACTCTAACACGGAGTAGGCATGTACAGATCGCTTCTGGGACCCCAAAATATCGAATTCTCGGGTGTTTTGGGCCTGAATTTGAGATATCGACTTTGGGCACCTAAAATATCGATTTTTAGCATGTTTTGGGGCTATATTTTGAAAATATTCTAGCACTGAGTAGGCATGAAGAGATCGCTTATGGGACCCTAAAATATCGAATTTTAGTGTGTTTTGAGCCTGAATTTGAGATATAAATGGGTACAGAAGATGCATGCACATATCAACTTTTAGGCACCTAAAATATCGATTTTGAGCATGTTTTGGGTCTGTATCATGAAAACATTCTAACTAGGAGTAGACTTGTATAGATCGCTTCTAGGACCCAAAAATACCGAATTTTCGGGTGTTTTGAGCCTAAATTTGAGATATAAACGGCTACAGAAGTTGCATGCACATATCGACTTTGGACACTTAAAATATCGATTTTTAGCATGTTTTGAGCCTATATTTTGAAAACATTCTAGCACTGAGTAGGCATGTACAGATCGCTTCTGGGACCCAAAAATATCGAATTTTAGTGTGTTTTGAGCCTGAATATGAGATATAAACAGGTACTGAAGATCCATTCACATATCGACTTTTGGGCGCCAAAAATATCGATTTTGAGCATGTTTTGGGTCTGTATCTTGAAAACATTTTAACTAGGAGTAGGCATGTACAGATCGCTTCTCGGACCCAAAAATACCGAATTTTCGGGTTTTTTGAGCCTGAATTTGAGATATAAACGGGTACAGAAGATGCATGCACATATCGACTTTTGACACTTAAAATACCGATTTTTAGCATGTTTTGAGCCTATATTTTGAAAACATTCTAGCACTGAGTAGGCATGAACAGATCGCTTCTGGGACCCAAAAATATCGAATTTTCGGGTGTTTTGAGGTTGAATTTGGGATATAAACAGGTACAGATGATGCATCCACATATCGCCTTTTGGGCACCTAAAAGATCGATTTTCTGTATGTTTTGGGCCTGTATATTGAAAATACTCTAACACGGAGTAGGCATGTACAGATCGCTTCTGGAACCCCAAAATATCGAATTTTAGTGTGTTTTGAGCCTGAATTTGAGATATAAACGGGTACAGAAGATGCATGCACATATCGACTTTTGGGCACCTAAAATATCGATTTTGAGCATGTTTTGGGTCTGTATCATGAAAACATTCTAACTAGGTGTAGGCATGTACAGATCGCTTCTAGTACCTAAAAATACCGAATTTTCGGGTGTTTTGAGCCTGAATTTGAGATATAAACGGGTACAGAAGATGCATGCACATATCGACTTTGGACACTTAAAATATCGATTTTTAGCATGTTTTGAGCCTATATTTTGAAAACATTCTAGCACTGAGTAGGCATGTACAGATCGCTTCTGGGACCCAAAAATATCGAATTTTTGGGTGTTTTAAGGTTGAATTTGGGATATAAACGGGTACAGAAGATGCATCCACATATCGACTTTTGGGCACATAAAAGATCGATTTTCAGTATGTTTTGGGCCTGTATTTTGAGAATACTCTAACACGGAGTAGGCATGTACAGTTCGCTTCTGGGACCCCAAAATATCGAATTTTCGAGTGTTTTGGGCCTGAATTTGAGATATCGACTTTGGGCACCTAAAATATCGATTTTGAGCATGTTTTGGTCTGCAACTTGAAAACATTCTAACTAGCTGTAGGCATGTACAGATCGCTTCTAGGACCCAAAAATACCGAATTTTCGGGTGTTTTGAGCCTGAATTTGAGATATAAACGGGTGCAGAAGTAGCATACACATATCGACTTTGGACACTTAAAATATCGATTTTTAGCATGTTTTGAGCCTATATATTGAAAACATTCTAGCACTGAGTAGGCGTATACAGATCGCTTCTGGGACCCCAAAATATCAAATTTTCGGGTGTTTTGAGGTTGAATTTGGGATATAAACGGGTGCAGAAGATGCATACACATAATGACTTTGGTATCCTAAAATATCGATTTTAAGCATGTTTTGGGCCTGTATTTTGAAAATACTCTAACACGGAGTAGGCAAGTACAGATTGCTCCTGGGACTCCAAAATATCGAATTTTCGGGTGTTTGGAGCCTGAATTTGGGATATAAACGGGTACAGAAGATGCATGCACATATCGACTTTTGGGCACCTAAAATATCGATTTTCTGTATGTTTTGGGCCTGTATTATGAAAATTCTCTAACACGGAGTAGGCATGTAAAGATCGCTTCTGGGACCACAATATATCGAATTTTCGGGTGTTTTGGGCATGAATTTGAGATATCGACTTTGGGCACCTAAAATATCGATTTCTAGCATGTTTTGGGCCTATATTTTGAAAATATTCTAGCACTGAGTAGGCATGTCCAGATCGCTTCTGGGACCCCAAAATATCGAATTTTCGGGTGTTTGGAGCCTGAATTTGAGATATAAACGGGTACAGAAGATGCATGCACATATCGACTTTTGGGCACCTAAAATATCGATTTTGAGCATGTTTTGGGTCTGTATCTTGAAAACATTTTAACTAGGAGTAGGCATGTACAGATCGCTTCTAGGACCCAAAAATATCGAATTTTCGGGTGTTTTGATCCTGAATTTGAGATATAAACGGGTACAGAAGATGCATGCACATATCGACTTTGGACACTTAAAATATCGATTTTTAGCATGTTTTGAGCCTATATTTTGAAAACATTCTAGCACTGATTAGGCATGTACAGATCGCTTCTGGGACCCAAAAATATCGAATTTTCGGGTGTTTTGAGGTTCAATTTGAGATATAAACGAGTGCAGAAGATGCATACACATATTGACTTTGGGCACATAAAATATCGATTTTCAGCATGTTTTGGGCCTGTTTCTGAGTAGGCATGTACTGATCGCTTCTGGGACCCAAAAATATTGAATTTTCGGGTGTTTTGAGCCTGAATATGAGATATAAACAGGTACTGAAGACCCATGCACATATCGACATTGGGGCACCTAAAATATCGATTTTTAGCATGTTTTGAGCCTATACTTTGAAAACATTCTAGCACTGAGTAGGCATGTCCAGATCGCTTCTGGGACCCCAAAATATCGAATTTTCGGGTGTTTGGAGCCTGAATTTGAGATATAAACGGGTACAGAAGATGCATGCACATATCGACTTTTGGGCACCTAAAATATCGATTTTGAGCATGTTTTGGTTCTGTATCTTGAAAATATTTTAACTAGGAGTAGGCATGTACAGATCGCTTCTAGGACCCAAAAATATCGAATTTTCGGGTGTTTTGAGCCTGAATTTGAGATATAAACGGGTACAGAAGATGCATGCACATATCGACTTTGGACACTTAAAATATCGATTTTTAGCATGTTTTGAGCCTATATTTTGAAAACATTCTAGCACTGATTAGGCATGTACAGATCGCTTCTGGGACCCAAAAATATCGAATTTTCGGGTGTTTTGAGGTTCAATTTGAGATATAAACGAGTGCAGAAGATGCATACACATATTGACTTTGGGCACATAAAATATCGATTTTCAGCATATTTTGGGCCTGTTTCTGAGTAGGCATGTACTGATCGCTTCTGGGACCCAAAAATATTGAATTTTCGGGTGTTTTGAGCCTGAATATGAGATATAAACAGGTACTGAAGACCCATGCACATATCGACATTGGGGCACCTAAAATATCGATTTTTAGCATGTTTTGAGCCTATATTTTGAAAACATTCTAGCACTGAGTAGGCATGTACAGGTCGCTTCTAGGACCCAAAAATACCGAATTTTCGGGTGTTTGGAGCCTGAATTTGAGCAATAAACAAGTACAGAAGAGGCATGCACATATCGACTTTTGGGCACATAAAAGATCGATTTTCAGTATGTTTTCGGCCTGTATTTTGAGAATACTCTAACACGGAGTAGGAATGTACAGTTCGCTTTTGGGACCCCAAAATATCGAATTTTCGGGTGTTTTGGGACTGAATTTGAGATATCGGCTTTGGGCACCTAAAATATCGATTTTGAGCATGTTTTGGTCTGCATCTTGAAAACATTCTTACTAGGTGTAGGCATGTACAGATCGCTTCAGGGACCCAAAAATATCGAATTTTCGGGTGTTTTGAGGTTGAATTTGGGATATAAACGTGTGCAGAAGATGCATACACATATTGACTTTGGGCACCTAAAATATCGATTTTCAGCATGTTTTGGGCCTGTATCTGAGTAGGCATGTTCAGATCGCTTCTGGGACCCCAAAACATCGATTTTTCGGGTGTTTTGAGCCTGAATTTGAGACATAAACGGGTACAGAAGATACATCCACATATCGACTTTTGGGCACCTAAAAGATCGATTTTCTGTATGTTTTGGGCCTGTATTGTGAAAATACTCTAACATGGAGTAGGCATGTACAGATCGCTTCTGGGACCCCAAAACATCGAATTTTCGGGTGTTTTAGGGATGAATTTGAGATATCGACTTTGCACCTAAAATATCGATTTTAGCATGTTTTCGGCCTATATTTTGAAAATATTCTAGCACTGAGTAGTCATGTACAGATCGCTTCTGGGACCCCAAAATATCGAATTTTCGTGTGTTTGGAGCCTGAATTTGAGATATAAACGGGTACAGAAGATGCATGCACATATTGACTTTGGACACTTAAAATATCGATTTTTAGCATGTTTTGAGCCTATATTTTGAAAACATTCTAGCACTGAGTAGGCATGTACAGATCCCTTCTGGGACAAAAAAATATCAAATTTTCGGGTGTTTTGAGGTTGAATTTGTGATATAAACGGGTACAGAAGATGCATCCACATATCGACTTTTGGGCACCTAAATGATCGATTTTCAGTATGTTTTGGGCCTGTATATTGAAAATACTCTAACACGGAGTAGGCATGTAAAGATCGCTTCTGGGACCACAATATATCGAATTTTCGGGTGTTTTGGGCATGAATTTGAGATATAAACGGGTATAGAAGATGCATGCACATATCGACTTTGGACACTTAAAATATCTATTTTTAGCATGTTTTGAGCCTATATTTTGAAAACATTCTAGCACTGAGTAGGCGTGTACAGATCGCTTCTGGGACCCAAAAATATCGAATTTTCGGGTGTTTTGAGGTTGAATTTGAGATATAAACGGGTGCAGAAGATGCATACACATATTGACTTTGGGCACCTAAAATATCGATTTTCAGCATGTTTTGGGGCTGTATCTGAGTAGGCATGTACTGATCGCTTCTGGGACCCCAAAATATCGAATTTTCGGGTGTTTTGAGCTTGAATATGATATATAAATAGGTACTGAAGACCCATGCACATATCGACTTTGGGGCTTCTAAAATATCGATTTTTAGCATGTTTTGAGCCTATATTTTGAAAACATTCTAGCACTGAGTAGGCATGTACAAATTGCTTCAAGGATCCAAAAATACCGAATTTTCGGGTGTTTGCAGCCTGAATTTGAGTAATAAACAAGTACAGAAGATGAATGCACATATCGACTTTTGGGCACATAAAAGATCGATTTTCAGTATGTTTTGGGCCTGTATTTTGAGAATACTCTAACACGGAGTAGGCATGTACAGTTCGTTTCTGGGACCCCAAAATATCGAATTTTCGGGTGTTTTGGGACTGAATTTGAGATATCGGCTTTGGGCACCTAAAATATCGATTTTGAGCATGTTTTGGTCTGCATCTTGAAAACATTCTAACTAGGTGTAGGCATGTACAGATCTCTTCTAGGACCCAAAAATACCGAATTTTCGGGTGTTTTGAGCCTGAATTTGAGATATAAACGGGTACAGAAGATGCATACACATATCGACTTTGGACACTTAAAATATCGATTTTTAGCATGTTTTGAGCCTATATTTTGAAAACATTCTAGCACTGAGTAGGCGTATACAGATCGCTTCAGGGACCCAAAAATATCGAATTTTCGGGTGTTTTGAGGTTGAATTTGGGATATAAACGTGTGCAGAAGATGCATACACATATTGACTTTGGGCACCTAAAATATCGATTTTCAGCATGTTTTGGGCCTGTATCTGAGTAGGCATGTTCAGATCGCTTCTGGGACCCCAAAACATCGATTTTTCGGGTGTTTTGAGCCTGAATTTGAGACATAAACGGGTACAGAAGATACATCCACATATCGACTTTTGGGCACCTAAAAGATCGATTTTCTGTATGTTTTGGACCTGTATTGTGAAAATACTCTAACATGGAGTAGGCATGTACAGATCGCTTCTGGGACCCCAAAACATCGAATTTTCGGGTGTTTTAGGGATGAATTTGAGATATCGACTTTGCACCTAAAATATCGATTTTAGCATGTTTTCGGCCTATATTTTGAAAATATTCTAGCACTGAGTAGTCATGTACAGATCGCTTCTGGGACCCCAAAATATCGAATTTTCGTGTGTTTGGAGCCTGAATTTGAGATATAAACGGGTACAGAAGATGCATGCACATATTGACTTTGGACACTTAAAATATCGATTTTTAGCATGTTTTGAGCCTATATTTTGAAAACATTCTAGCACTGAGTAGGCATGTACAGATCCCTTCTGGGACAAAAAAATATCAAATTTTCGGGTGTTTTGAGGTTGAATTTGTGATATAAACGGGTACAGAAGATGCATCCACATATCGACTTTTGGGCACCTAAATGATCGATTTTCAGTATGTTTTGGGCCTGTATATTGAAAATACTCTAACACGGAGTAGGCATGTAAAGATCGCTTCTGGGACCACAATATATCGAATTTTCGGGTGTTTTGGGCATGAATTTGAGATATAAACGGGTACAGAAGATGCATGCACATATCGACTTTGGACACTTAAAATATCTATTTTTAGCATGTTTTGAGCCTATATTTTGAAAACATTCTAGCACTGAGTAGGCGTGTACAGATCGCTTCTGGGACCCAAAAATATCGAATTTTCGGGTGTTTTGAGGTTGAATTTGAGATATAAACGGGTGCAGAAGATGCATACACATATTGACTTTGGGCACCTAAAATATCGATTTTCAGCATGTTTTGGGGCTGTATCTGAGTAGGCATGTACTGATCGCTTCTGGGACCCCAAAATATCGAATTTTCGGGTGTTTTGAGCTTGAATATGATATATAAATAGGTACTGAAGACCCATGCACATATCGACTTTGGGGCTTCTAAAATATCGATTTTTAGCATGTTTTGAGCCTATATTTTGAAAACATTCTAGCACTGAGTAGGCATGTACAAATTGCTTCAAGGATCCAAAAATACCGAATTTTCGGGTGTTTGCAGCCTGAATTTGAGTAATAAACAAGTACAGAAGATGAATGCACATATCGACTTTTGGGCACATAAAAGATCGATTTTCAGTATGTTTTGGGCCTGTATTTTGAGAATACTCTAACACGGAGTAGGCATGTACAGTTCGTTTCTGGGACCCCAAAATATCGAATTTTCGGGTGTTTTGGGCCTGAATTTGAGATATCGACTTTGGGCACCTAAAATATCGATTTTAAGCATGTTTTGGTCTGCATCTTGAAAATATTCTAACTAGGTGTAGGCATGTACAAATCGCTTCTAGGACCCAAAAATACCGAATTTTCGGGTGTTTTGAGTTTGAATTTGAGATATAAACGGGTACAGAAGATGCATACACATATCGACTTTGGACACTTAAAATATCGATTTTTAGCATGTTTTGAGCCTATATTTTAAAAACATTCTAGCACTGAGTAGGCGTAAACAGATCGCTTCTGGGACCAAAAAATATCGAATTTTCGGGTGTTTTGAGGTTGAATTTGGGATATAAACGTGTGCAGAAGATGCATACACATATTGACTTTGGGCACCTTAAATATCGATTTTCAGCATGTTTTGGGCCTGTATCTGAGTAGGCATGTTCAGATCGCTTTTGGGACCCCAAAACATCGATTTTTCGGGTGTTTTGAGCCTGAATTTGAGATATAAACGGGTACAGAAGATGCATCCACATATCAACTTTTGGGCACCTAAAAGATAGATTTTCTGTATGTTTTGGGCCTGTATTGTGAAAATATTCTAGCACTAAGTAGGCATGTACAGATCACTTCTGGGACCCCAAAATATCGAATTTTCGGGTGTTTTGAGCCTGAATTTGAGATAAAAACGGGTACAGAAGATGCATTCACATATCGACTTTGGACACTTAAAATATCGATTTTTAGCATGTTTTGAGCCTATATTTTGAAAACATTCTAGCACTGAGTAGGCATGTACAGATCGCTTCTGGGACCCAAAAATATCGAATTTTCGGGTGTTTTGGGGTTGAATTTGGGATATAAACGGGTGCCGAAGATGCATACACATATTGACTTTGATATCCTAAAATATCGATTTTCAGCATGTTTTGGGCCTGTATTTTGAAAATACTCTAACACGGAGTAGGCAAGTACAGATCGCTTCTGGGACCCCAAAATATCGAATTTTTGGGTGTTGGAGCATGAATTTGAGATATAATCGGGTACAGAAGAGGCATCCACATATCGAATTTTGGGCATCTAAAAGATCGATTTTCTGTATGTTTTGGGCCTGTATATTGAAAATACTCTAACACGGAGTAGGCATGTACAGATCGCTTCTGGGACCCCAAAATATCGAATTTTCGGGTGTTTTGGGCCTGAATTTGAGATATCGATTTTGGGCACCTAAAATATCGATTTTTAGCATGTTTTGGGCCTATATTTTGAAAATATTCTAGCACTGAGTAGGCATGTACAGAACGCTTCTGGGACCCCAAAATATCAAATTTTAGGGTGTTTTGAGCCGGAATATGAGATATAAACAGGTACTGAAGATCCATGCACATATCGACTTTTGGGCACCTAAAATATCGATTTTGAGCATGTTTTGGGTCTGTATCTTGAAAACATTTTAACTAGGAGTAGGCATGTACAGATCGCTTCTAGGACCCAAAAATACCGAATTTTCGGGCCTTTTGAGCCTGAATTTGAGATATAAACGGGTACAGAAGATGCATGCACATTTTGACTTTGGACACTTAAAATATCGATTTTTAGCATGTTTTAAACCTATATTTTGAAAACATTCTAGCACTGAGTAGGCATGTACAGATAGCTTCTGGGACCCCAAAATATCAAATTTTAGGGTGTTTTGAGCCGGAATATGAGATATAAACAAGTACTGAAGATCCATGCACAAATCGACTTTTGGGCACCTAAAATATCGATTTTCAGCATGTTTTGGATCTGTATCTTGAAAACATTTTAACTAGGAGTAGGCATGTACAGATCGCTTCTAGGACCCAAAAATACCGAATTTTAGGGTGTTTTGAGCCTGAATTTGAGATATAAACGGGTACAGAAGATGCATTCACATATACTCTAACACGGAGTAGGCATGTACAGTTCGCTTCTGGGACCCCAAAATATCGATTTTTCGGGTGTTTTGGGACTGAATTTGAGATATCGACTTTGGGAACCTAAAATATCGATTTTGAGCATGTTTTGGTCTGCATCTTGAAAACATTCTAACTAGGTGTAGGCATGTACAGATCGCTTCTAGGACCCAAAAATACCGAATTTTCGGTTGTTTTGAGCCTGAATTTGAGATATAAACGGGTACAGAAGATGCATACACATATCGACTTTGGACACTTAAAATATCGATTTTTAGCATGTTTTGAGCCTATATTTTGAAAACATTCTAGCACTGAGTAGGCGTATACAGATCGCTACTGGGACCCAAAAATATCGAATTTTCGGGTGTTTTGAGGTTGAATTTGGGATATAAACGTGTGCAGAAGATGCATACACATATTGACTTTGGGCACCTAAAATATCGATTTTCAGCATGTTTTGGGCCTGTATCTGAGTAGGCATGTACAGATCGTTTCTGGGACCCAAAAATATCGAATTTTCGGGTGTTTTGAGCCTGAATTTGAGATATAAACGAGTACAGAAGATACATCCAAATATCGACTTTTGGGCACCTAAAAGATCGATTTTCTGTATGTTTTGGGCCTGTATTGTGAAAATACTCTAACATGGAGTAGGCATGTACAGATCGCTTCTGGGACCCCAAAATATCGAATTTTCGGGTGTTTTAGGGATGAATTTGAGATATCGACTTTGCACCTAAAATATCGATTTTAAGCATATTTTCGGCCTATATTTTGAAAATATTCTAGCACTAAGTAGGCATGTACAGATCGCTTCTGGGACCCCAAAATATCAAATTTTAGGGTGTTTTGAGCCGGAATATGAGATATAAACAGGTACTGAAGATCCATGCACATATCGACTTTTGGGCACCTAAAATATCGATTTTGAGCATGTTTTGGGTCTGTATTTTGAAAACATTTTAACTAGGAGTAGGCATGTACAGATCGCTTCTAGGACCCAAAAATACCGAATTTCCGTGCGTTTTGAGCCTGAATTTGAGATATAAACGGGTACAGAAGATGCATGCACATTTCGACTTTGGACACTTAAAATATCGATTTTCAGTATGTTTTATGCCTGTATTTTCGAAATACTCTAACACGGAGTAGGCATGTACAGATCGCATCTGGGACCCCAAAATATCGAATTTTCGGGTGTTTTGGGCCTGAATTTGAGATATCGACTTCGGGCACCTAATATATAGATTTTTAGCATGTTTTGGGCCTATATTTTGAAAATATTCTAGCACTAAGTAAGCATGTACAGATCACTTCTGGTACCCCAAAATATCGAATTTTCGAGGGTTTTGAGCCTGAATTTGGGATATAAACGGGTGCAGAAGATGCATACACATATTGACTTTGGGCACCTAAAATATCGATTTTCAGCATGTTTTGGACCTGTATCTGAGTAGGCATGTACAGATCGTTTCTGGGACCCCGAAATATCGAATTTTAGGAAGTTTTGAGCCTGAATTTGAGATATAAACGGGTACAGAAGATGCATGCACATATCGACTTTGGACACTTAAAATATCGATTTTTAGCATGTTTTGAGCCTATATTTTGAAAACATTCTAGTACTGAGTAGGCGTGTACAGATCGCTTCTGGGACCCAAAAATATCGAATTTTCGGGTGTTTTGAGGTTGAATTTGAGATATAAACGGGTGCAGAAGATGCATACACATATTGACTTTGGGCACCTAAAATATCGATTTTCAGCATGTTTTGGGCCTGTATCTGAGTAGGCATGTACAGATCGCTTCTGGGACCCCAAAATATCGAATTTTCGGGTGTTTTGAGCCTGAATATGAGATATAAACAGGTACTGAAGATCCATGCACATACCGACTTTTGGGTACCTAAAATATCGATTTTGAGCATGTTTTAGGTATGTATCTTGAAAACATTCTAACTAGGTGTAGGCATGTACAGATCGCTTCTAGGACCCAAAAAAACCGAATTTTTGGGTGTTTTGAGCCTGAATTTGAGATATAAACGGGTACAGAAGATGGATGCACATATCGACTTTGGACACTTAAAATATCGATTTTTAGCATATTTTGAAAACATTCTAGCACTGAGTAGGCGTGTACAGATCGCTTCTAGGATCCCAAAATATAGAATTTTCGGGTGTTTTGGGCCTGAATTTGAGATATCGACTTTGGGCACCTAAAATATCGATTTTTAGCATGTTTTGGGCCTATATTTTGAAAATATTCTAGCACTAAGTAGGCATGTACAGATCACTTCTGGGACCCCAAAATATCGAATTTTCGGGTGTTTTGAGCCCGAATTTGAGATATAAACGGGTACAGAAGATGCATTCACATATCGAGTTTGGACACTTAAAATATCGATTTTTAGCATGTTTTGAGCCTATATTTTGAAAACATTCTAGCACTGAGTAGGCATGTACAGATCGCTTCTGGGACCCAAAAATATCGAATTTTTGGGTGTTTTGGGGTTGAATTTGGGATATAAACGGGTGCCGAAGATGCATACACATATTGACTTTGATATCCTAAAATATCGATTTTCAGCTTGTTTTGGGCCTATATTTTGAAAATACTCTAACACGGAGTAGGCAAGTACAGATCGCTTCTGGGACCCCAAAATATCGAATTTTTGGGTGTTTGGAGCCTGAATTTGAGATATAAACGGGTACAGAAGATGCATCCGCATATCGAATTTTGGGCATCTAAAAGATCGATTTTCTGTATGTTTTGGGCCTGTATATTGAAAATACTCTAACACGGAGTAGGCATGTACAGATCGCTTCTGGGACCCCAAAATATCGAATTTTCGGGTGTTTTGGGCCTGAATTTGAAATATCGACTATGGGCACCTAAAATATCGATTTTTAGCATGTTTTGGGCCTATGTTTTGAAAATATTCTAGCACTGAGTAGGCATGTACAGATCGCTTCTGGGACCCCAAAATATCAAATTTTAGGGTGTTTTGAGCCGGAATATGAGATATAATCAGGTACTGAAGATCCATGCACATATCGACTTTTGGGCACCTAAAATATCAATTTTGAACATGTTTTGGGTCTGTATCTTGAAAACATTTTAACTAGGAGTAGGCATGTACAGATCGCTTCTAGGACCCAAAAATACCGAATTTTCGGGCGTTTTGAGCCTGAATTTGAGATATAAACGGGTACAGAAGATGCATGCACATTTTGACTTTGGACACTTAAAATATCGATTTTCAGTATGTTTTATGCCTGTATTTTCGAAATACTCTAACACGGAGTAGGCATGTACAGATCGCTTCTGGGACCCCAAAATATCGAATTTTCGGGTGTTTTGGGCCTGAATTTGAGATATCGACTTCGGGCACCTAAAATAAAGATTTTTAGCATGTTTTGGGCCTATATTTTGAAAATATTCTAGCACTAAGTATGCATGTACAGATCACTTCTGGTACCCCAAAATATCGAATTTTCGAGGGTTTTGAGCCTGAATTTGGGATATAAACGGGTGCAGAAGATGCATACACATATTGACTTTGGGCACCTAAAATATCGATTTTCAGCATGTTTTGGACCTGTATCTGAGTAGGCATGTACAGATCGCTTCTGGGACCCCGAAATATCGAATTTTCGGAAGTTTTGACCTGAATTTGAGATATAAACGGGTACAGAAGATGCATGCACATATCGACTTTTGACACTTAAAATATCGATTTTTAGCATTTTTTGAGCCTATATTTTGAAAACATTCTAGTACTGAGTAGGCGTGTACAGATCGCTTCTGGGACCCAAAAATATCGAATTTTCGGGTGTTTTGAGGTTGAATTTGAGATATAAACGGGTGCAGAAGATGCATACACATATTGACTTTGGGCACCTAAAATATCGATTTTCAGCATGTTTTGGGGCTGTATCTGAGTAGGCATGTACAGATCGCTTCTGGGACCCCAAAATATCGAATTTTCGGGTGTTTTGAGCCTGAATATGAGATATAAACAGGTACTGAAGATCCATGCACATATCGACTTTTGGGTACCTAAAATATCGATTTTGAGCATGTTTTAGGTATGTATCTTGAAAACATTCTAACTAGGTGTAGGCATGTACAGATCGCTTCTAGGACCCAAAAATACCGAATTTTCGGGTGTTTGGAGCCTAAATTTGAGATATAAACGGGTACAGAAGATGCATGCACATATCGACTTTTGGGCACTTAAAATGTCGATTTTTAGCTTGTTTTGAGCCTATATTTTGAAAACATTCTAGCACTGAGTAGGCATGTACAGTTCGCTTCTAGGACCCAAAAATACCGAATTTTCGGGTGTTTGGAGCCTGAATTTGAGATATAATCGGGTACAGAAGATTCATGCAGATATCGACTTTTGGGCACCGAAAAGATCGATTTTCAGTATGTTTTGGGCCTGTATTTTGAAAATACTCTAACACGGAGTAGGCATGTACAGTTCGCTTCTGGGACACCAAAATATCGAATTTTCCGGTGTTTTGGGCCTGAATTTGAGATATCGACTTTGGGCACCTAAAATATCGATTTTGAGCATGTTTTGGGTCTGTATCTTGAAAACATTCTAACTAGGTGTAGGCATGAACAGATCGCTTCTAGGACCCAAAAATACCGAATTTTCGGGGGTTTTGAGCCTGAATTTGAGATATAAACGGGTACAGAAGTTGCATGCTCATATCGACTTTTGACATTTAAAATATCGATTTTCAGCATGTTTTGAGCCTATATTTTTAAAACATTCTAGCACTGAGTAGGTGTGTACAGATCGCTTCTGGGACCCAAAAATATCGAAATTTCGGGTGTTTTGAGGTTGAATTTCGGATATAAACGGGTGCAGAAGATGCATGCACATATCGACTTTTGAGCACCTATAATATCGATTTTGAGCATGTTTTGGGTCTGTACCTTGAAAACATTCTAACTAGGTGTAGACATGTACAGATCGCTTCTAGGACCCAGAAATACCGAATTTTCGGGTGTTTTGAGCCTGAATTTGAGATATAAACGGGTAAAGAAGATGCATGCACATATCGACTTTGGACACTTAAAATATCGATTTTTAGCATGTTTTCAGCCTATATTTTGAAAACATTCTAGCACTGAGTAGGCATGTACAGATTGCTTCTGGGACCCAAAAATATCGAATTTTCGGGTGTTTTGAGGTAGAATTTGGGAAATAAACGGGTACAGAAGATGCATCCACATATCGACTTTTGGGCACCTAATAGATCGATTTTCAGTATGTTTTGGGCCTGTATATTGAAAATACTCTAACACGGAGTAGGCATGTACAGATCACTTCTGGGACCCCAAAATATCGAATTTTCGGGTGTTTTGGGCATGAATTTAAGATATCGACTTTGGGCATCTAAAATATCGATTTTTAGCATGTTTTGGGCCTATATTTTGAAAATATTCTAGCACTGAGTAGGCATGTACAGATCGCTTCTGGGACCCCGAAATATCAAATTTTAGGGTGTTTTGAGCAGGATTATGAGATATAAACAAGTACTGAAGATCCATGCACAAATCGACATTTGGTCACCTAAAATATCGATTTTCAGCATGTTTTGGGTCTGTATCTTGAAAACATTTTAACTAGGTGTAGGCATGTACAGATCGCTTCTAGGACCCAAAAATACCGAATTTTAGGGTGTTTTGAGCCTGAATTTGAGATATAAACGGGTACAGAAGATGCATTCACATATACTCTAACACGGAGTAGGCATGTACAGTTCGCTTCTGGGACCCCAAAATATCGAATTTTCGGGTGTTTTGGGACTGAATTTGAGATATCGACTTTGTGAACCTAAAATATCGATTTTGAGCATGTTTTGGTCTGCATCTTGAAAACATTCTAACTAGGTGTAGGCATGTACAGATCGCTTCTAGGACCCAAAAATACCGAATTTTCGGTTGTTTTGAGCCTGAATTTGAGATATAAACGGGTACAGAAGATGAATACACATATCGACTTTGGACACTTAAAATATAGATTTTTAGCATGTTTTGAGCCTATATTTTGAAAACATTCTAGCACTTAGTAGGCGTATACAGATCGCTACTGGGACCCAAAAATATCGAATTTTCCGGTGTTTTGAGGTTGAATTTGGGATATAAACGTGTGCAGAAGATGTATACACATATTGACTTTGGGCACCTAAAATATCGATTTTCAGCATGTTTTGGGCCTGTATCTCAGTAGGCATGTACAGATCGCTTCTGGGACCCCAAAATATCGAATTTTCGGGTGTTTTGAGCCTGAATTTGAGATATAAACGAGTACAGAAGATACATCCACATATCGACTTTTGGGCACCTAAAAGATCGATTTTCTGTATGTTTTGGGCCTGTATTGTGAAAATACTTTAACATGGAGTAGGCATGTACAGATCGCTTCTGGGACCCCAAAATATCGAATTTTCGGGTGTTTTAGGGATGAATTTGAGATATCGACTTTGCACCTAAAATATCGATTTTTAGCATGTTTTCGGCCTATATTTTGAAAATATTCTAGCACTAAGTAGGCATGTACAGATCGCTTCTGGGACCCCAAAATATCAAATTTTAGGGTGTTTTGAGCCGGAATATGAGATATAACAAGGTACTGAATATCCATGCACATATCGACTTTTGGGCACCTAAAATATCGATTTTGAGCATGTTTTGGGTCTGTATCTTGAAAACATTTTAACTAGGAGTAGGCATGTACAGATCGCTTCTAGGACCCAAAAATACCGAATTTTCGGGTGTTTTGAGGTTGAATTTGGGATATAAACGGGTACAGAAGATGAATCCACATATCGACTTTTGGGCACCTAAAATATCGATTTTGAGCATGTTTTTGGGTCTGTATCTTGAAAACATTCTAAATAGGAGTAGTCATGTACAGATCGCTTCTGCGACCCAAAAACACCGAATTTTCGGGTGTTTTGAGCCTGAATTTGAGATATAAACGGGTACAGAAGATGCATGCACATATCGACTTTGGACATTTAAAATAACGATTTTTAGCATGTTTTGAGCCTATGTTTTGAAAACATTCTAGCACTGAGTAGGCATGTACAGATCGCTTCTGGGACCCGAAAATATCGAATTTTCGGGTGTTTTGAGGTTGAATTTGGGATATAAACGGGTGCAGAAGATACATACACATATTGACTTTGGGCACCTAAAATATCGATTTACAGTATGTTTTGGGCCTGTATCTGAGTTGGCATGTACAGATCGCTTCTGGGACCCCAAAATATCGAAATTTCGGGTGTTTGGAGCCTGAATTTGAGATTTAAACGGGTACAGAAGATGCATGCACATATCGACTTTTGGGCACCTAAAATATCGATTTTCTGTATGTTTTGGGCCTGTATTTTGAAAATACTCTAACACGGAGTACTCATGTACAGATCGCTTCTTGGACCCCAAAATATCGAATTTTCGGGTATTTTGGGCCTGAATTTGAGATATTGACTTTGGGCACCTAAAATATCGATTTTTAGCATGTTTTGCGCCTATATTTTGAAAATATTCTAGCACTGAGTAGGCATGTACAGATCGCTTCTGGGACCCCTAAATATCGAATTTTCGGGTGTTTTGAGACTGAATTTGAGATATAAACGGGTACAGAAGATGCATGTACATATCGACTTTTTGTCACCTAAAATAACGATTTTGAGCATGTTTTGGGTCTGTATCATGAAAACATTCTAACTAGGAGTAGGCATGTACAGATCGCTTCTAGGACCCAAAAACAGCGAAGTTTCGGGTGTTTTGAGCCTGAATTTGAGATATAAACGGGTACAGAAGATGCATGCACATATCGACTTTGGACACTTAAAATATCGATTTTTAGCATGTTTTGAGCCTATATTTTGAAAACATTCTAGCACTGAGTAGGCATGTACAGATCGCTTCTGGGACCCAAAAATATCGAATTTTCGGGTGTTTTGACGTTGAATTTAAGATATAAACGAGTGCAGAAGATGCATACACATATTGACTTTAGGCACCTAAAATATCGATTTTCAGCATGTTTTGGGACTGTATCTGAGTAGGCATGTACAGATCGCTTCTGGGACCCCAAAATATCGAATTTTCGTGTGTTTTGAGCCTGAATATGAGATATAAACTGGTACTGAAGATCCATGCACATATCGACTTTTGGGCACCTAAAATATCGATTTTTAGCATGTTTTTGGCCTGTAATTTGAAAATACTCTAACACGGAGTAGGCATGTACAAATTGCTTCTGGGACCCAAAATTATCGAATATTCGAGGGTTTTGAGCCTGAATTTGAGATATAAACAGGTACTGAAAATGCATGCACATATCGACTTTTGAGCACCTAAAATATCGATTTTCAGCTTTTTCTGTTCCTGTATTTTGAAAATATTCTAGCATGTACAGATCGCTTCTGGGACCCAATAATATCGACTTTTCGGGTGTTTTGAGCCTGAATTTGAGATATAAACGGGTACAGACGATGCATTCACATATCGACTTTGGGCACCCAAAATATCGATTATTAGTATGTTTTAGGCTTGTATTTTGAAAATATTCTAACTATGAGTAGGCATTTACAAATCGCTTCTGGGACCCAAAAATATCGAAATTTCGGGTGTTTTGAGACCGAATTTCATATTTAAACGGGTACAGAAAATTCAAACACTAAGTAGGCATGTACAGATTGCTTCTGAGAACCCAAAATATCGAATTTTCGGGTGTTTTGAGCCTGAATTTGAGATATAAACGGGTACAGAAGATGCATGCACATATCGACTTTGGACACCTAAAATATCGATTTTCAGCATGTTTTTGAGCCTGTATTTTGAAAATATTCTAACACTAAGTAGGCATGTACAGATCGCTTCTTGGAAAAATAATATCGAATTTTCGGGTATTTTGAGTCTGAATTTAAGATATAAACGGGTACAGAAGATGCATACACATATCGACTTTGGACACCTAAAATATCGATTTTTAGCATGTTTTGGGCCTATATTTTGAAAACATTATAGCACTGATTAGGCATGTACAGATCGCTTTTGGGACCCAAAAATATCGAATTTTAGGATGTTTTGAGCCTGAATTTGGGAAATAAACGAGTACTGAAGATGCATGCACATATCGACTTTTTGCAACTAAAATATAGATTTTCAGCATGTTTTTGGGGTTATATTTTGAAAATATTCTAGCTCTGAGTAGGCATATTTTTGGGTGTTTTAGGCCTGAATTCGGGATAGGAACGAGTACAGTAGATGCATGCACATATCGACTTTTTGCACCTAAAATATCGATTTTCAGCATGGTTTGGGACTATATTTTGAAAACATTCCAGCACTGAGTAGGCATGTACAGATCGCTTCTGGGAGCCAAACATATCGAATTTTCGGGTGTTTTGAGTCTGAATTTGGGATATGAACGGTACAGAATGTGTATACACATATTGACTTTGGGCACCTAAAATATCGATTTTCAGTATGTTTTGGGCCTGTAATTTGAAAATATTCTGACACTGAGTAGGCATTTACAGATCGCTTCTGGGACCCAAAAATATCGAATTTTCGGGTGTTTTGAGACCGAATATCAGATATAAATGGGTACAGAAAATGCATGCACATATCGACTTTTTGCACCTAAAATATCGATTTTGAGAATGTTTTGGGTCTGTATCTTGAAAACATTCTAGCAAGGAGTAGGCATGTACAGATCGCTTCTGGGTCCAAAAAATATCGAATTTTAGGGTGTTTTGAGCCTGAATTTGAGATATAAACGGGTACAGAAGATGCATTCACATATCGACTTTGGGCACCTAAAATATTGATTTTTAGCATGTTTTGGGCCTATATTTTGAAAATATTCTAGCACTGAGTAGGCATGTACAGATCACTTCTAGGACCCAAAAATATCGAATTTTCGGGTGTTTTAAGTCTTAATTTGGGATATAATCGGGTACAGTAGATGCATGCACATATCGACTTTGGGCACCTAAAATATCGATTTTCAGCATGTTTTGGGACCGTATTTTGAAAATATTCTAACACTGATTAGGAATGTACAGATCGCTTCTTGAACCCAAAATTATCGAATTTTCGGGTGTTTTGAACCCGAATTTGGGATATAAACGAGTGCAGAAGATGCATGCACATATCGATTTTTTGCACCTAAAATATCAATTTTGATCATGTTTTGAGCCTGTAATTTGAAAATATATTAACACTGAGTAGGCATGTACAGATCGCTTCTGGGACCAAAAATTATCGAATTTTCGAATGTTTTGAGCCTCAATTTGTGATATAAATTGGTACTGAAGATGCATGCATATATCGACTTTGGGAACCTAAAATTTAGATTTTTAGCATATTTTGGGCTTGTATTTTGTAAATATTCTGTCACTGAGTAGGCATGTACAGATCGCTTCTGGGACCAAAAAATATCGAATTTTCGGGTGTTTTGAGCCTGAATTTGAGATATAAACGGGTACAGAAGATGTATACACATATCGACTTTGGACACCGAAAATATCGATTTTTAGCAAATTTTGGCCCTATATATCGAAAACATTCTAGCACTGAGTAGGCAGGTACAGATCGCTTCTGGGACCCAAAAATATCGAATTTTCGGGAGTCTTAAGCCTGAATTTGGGATATAAACGAGTACTGAAGATGCATGCATATATCGACTTTTTGCAACTAAAATATAGATTTTCAGATTGTTTTGGGCTTATATTTTGAAAATATTCTACACTGACTATGCATGTACAGATCTCTTCTGGGACCCAAAAATATCGAATTTTCGGGTGTTTTGAGTCTGAATTTGTGATATGAACGGTACAGAATGTGCATACACATATATTGACTTTGGGCACCTAAAATATCGATTTTCAGTACGTTTTGGGATTGTAATTTGAAAATGTTCTAACACTGAGTAGGCATTTTCAGATCGCTTCTGGGACCCAAAAATACCGAATTTTCGGGTGTTTTGAGCATGAATTTGAGATATAAACGGGTACAGAAGATGCATGCACATATCGACTTTGGACATTTAAAATATCGATTTTTAACATGTTTTGAGCCTATGTTTTGAAAACATTCTAGCACTGAGTAGGTATGTACAGATCACTTCTGTGACCCAAAAATATCAAATTTTTGGGTGTTTTGAGGTTGAATTTGAGATATAAACGAGTGAAGAAGATGCATACACATATTGACTTTGGGCACCTAAAATATCGATTTTTAGCATGTTTTGGGCCTGTATCTGAGTAGGCATGTACAGATCGCTTCTAGGACCCAAAAATACCGAATTTTCGGGTGTTTTGAGCCTGAATTTGAGATATAAACGGGAACAGAAGATGCATGCACATATCGACTTTGGACACTTAAAATATCGATTTTTACCATGTTTTGAGCCTATATTTTAAAAACATTCTAGCACTGAGTAGGCATGTACAGATCTCTTCTGGGACCCAAAAATATCGAATTTTCGGGTGTTTTGAGGTTGAATTTGGGATATAAACGGGTGCAGAAGATGCATACACATATTGACTTTGGGCACCTAAAATATCGATTTTCATCATGTTTTGGGCCTGTATCTGAATAGGCATGTACAGATCGCTTCTGGGACCCCAAAATATCGCATTTTCGGGTGTTTGGAGCCTGAATTTGAGATATAAACGGGTACAGAAGATGCATGCACATATCGACTTTTGGGCACCTAAAATATCGATTTTCTTTATGTTTTGGGCCTGTATTTTGAAAATTCTCTAACATGGAGTAGGCATGTACAGATCGCTTCTGGGACCCCAAAATATCGAATTTTCGGGTGTTTTGGGCCTGAATTTGAGATATCGACTTTGGGCAACTAAAATATCGATTTTTAACATGTTTTGGGCCTATATTTTGAAAATATTCTAGCACTGAGTAGGCATGTACAGATCGCTTCTCGGACCCCAAAATATCGAATTTTCGGATGTTTTGAGCCTGAATTTGAGATATAAACGGGTACAGAAAATGCATGCACATATTGACTTTGGGCACCTAAAATATCGATTTTCAGCATGTTTTGGGCCTGTAATTTGAAAATACTCTAACACGGAGTAGGCATGTACAGATCGCTTCTGGGACCCAAAAATATCAAATTTTCGGGTGTTTTGAGCCAGAATTTGAGATATAAACAGTTACTGAAGATGCATGCACATATCGACTTTTGGACACCTAAAATATCGATTTTGAGCATGTTTTGGGTCTGTATCTTGAAAACATTCTAACTAGGAGTAGGCATGTACAGTTCGCTTCTAGGACCCAAAAATACCGAATTTTCGGGTGTTTTGAGCATGAATTTGAGATATAAACGGGTACAGAAGATGCATGCACATATCGACTTTGGACATTTAAAATATCGATTTTTAGCATGTTTTGAGCCTATGTTTTGAAAACATTCTAGCACTGAGTAGGTATATACAGATCGCTTCTGTGACCCAAAAATATCGAATTTTTGGGTGTTTTGAGGTTGAATTTGAGATATAAAAGAGTAAAGAAGATGCATACACATATTGACTTTGGGCACCTAAAATATCGATTTTTAGCATGTTTTGGGCCTGTATCTGAGTTGGAATGTAGAGATCGCTTCTGGGACCCCAAATTTACGAATTTTAGGGTGTTTGGTGCCTGAATTTGATATATAAACGGGTACAGGAGATGCATGCACATATTGACTTTTGGGCACCTAAAATATCGATTTTCTGTATGTTTTGGGCCTGTATTTTGAAAATACTCTAAACACGAAGTAGGCATGTACAGAACGCTTCTGGGACCCCAAAATATCGAATTTTCGGGTCTTTTTGGCCTGAATTTGAGATATCGACTTTGGGCGCCTAAAATATCGATGTTTAGCATGTTTTGGGACTATATTTTGAAAATATTCTAGCACCTAGTAGGCATGTTCAGATCGCTTCTGGGATCCGAAAATATTGAATTTTCGGGTGTTTTGAGCCTGAATTTGAGATATAAACGGGTACAGAAGATGCATGCACATATCGACTTTTGGGCACCTAAAAAATCGATTTTGAGCATTTTTCAGGTCTGTGTCTTGAAAGCATTCTAACCAGGAGTAGGCATGTACAGATCGCTTCTAGGACCCAAAAATATCGAATTTTCGGGTGTTTTGAGGTTGAATTTGGGATATAAACGGGTGCAGAAGTGGCATACACATATTGACTTTTGGCACTTAAAATATCGATTTTCAGCATGTTTTGGGCCTGTATCTGAGTAGGCATGTACAGATCGCTTCTGGGACCCCAAAATATCGAATTTTCGGGGATTTGGAGCCTGAATTTTAGATATAAACGGGTACAGAAGATGCATGCACATATCGACTTTTGGGCACCTAAAATATCGATTTTGAGCATGTTTTGGGTCTGTATCTTGAAAATATTCTAAATAGGAGTAGGCATGTACAGATCGCTTCTAGGACCCAAAAATACCGATTTTTCGGGTGTTTTGAGCCTGAATTTGAGAGATAAACGGGTACAGAAGATGCATCCACATATCAACTTTTGACACTTAAAATATCGATTTTCTGCATGTTTTGGGCCTGTATTTTGAAAATACTCTAACACGGAGTAGGCAAGTACAGATCGCTTCTGGGACCCCAAAATATCGAATTTTCGGGTGTTTTGAGCCTGAATTTGAGATATCGACTTTGGGCACATAAAATATCGATTTTTAGCATCGATATTTTAGTTTTGGACCTATATATTGAAAATATTCTAGCACTGAGTAGGCATGTACAGATCGCTTCTGGGACCCAAAATTATCGAATTTTCGGGTGTTTTGAGGTTGAATTTGGGATATAAACGGGTACTGAAGATGCATCCACATATCGACTTTTGGGCACCTAAAAGATCGATTTTCAGTATGTTTTGGGCCTGTATATTGAAAATACTCTAACACGGAGTAGGCATGTACAGATTGCTTCTGGGAACCCAAAATATCGAATTTTCGGGTGTTTTGGGCCTGAATTTGAGATATCGACTTTGGGCACCTAAAATATCGGTTTTTAGCATGTTTTGGGCCTATATTTTGAATATATTCTACAACTGAGTAGGCATGTACAGATCGCTTCTGGGACCCAAAAATATCGAATTTTCGGTTGTTTTGAGCCTGAATTTCAATATAAACGGGTACAGAAGATGAATGCACATATCGACTTTTGGGCACCTAAAATATCGATTTTGAGCATGTTTTGGGTCTGTATCTTGAAAACATTCTAACTAGGTGTAGGCATGTATAGATCGCTTCTAGGACCCAAAAATACCGAATTTTCGGGTGTTTTGAGACTAAATTTGAGATATATACGGGTACAGAAGATACATGCACATATCGACTTTGGACATATAAAATATCGATTTTTAGCATGTTTTGAGCCTATATATTGAAAACATTCTAGCACTGAGTAGGCATGTACAGATCGCTTCAGGGACACCAAAATATCGAATTTTCGGGTGTTTTGGGCCTAAATTTGAGATATCAACTTTGGGCACCTAAAATATCGATTTTTAGCATGTTTTAGGCCTATATTTTTAAAATATTCTAGCACTAAGTAGGCATGTACAGATCGCTTCTGACATACAAAAATATCGAATTTTCGGGTGTTTTGAGGTTTAATTTGGGATATAAACGGGTGCAGAAGATGCATACACATATTGTCTTTGGTATCCTAAAATATCGATTTTCAGCTTGTTTTGGGCCTGTACCTGGGTAGGCATGTACAGATCGCTTCTGGGACCCCAAATATGTAGTTTTCGGGTGTTTTGAGCCTGAATTTGAGATATAAACGGGTACAAAAGATGCATCCACATATCTACTTTGGACACTTAAAATGTCGATTTTCAGCATGTTTTCAGCCTATATTTTGAAAACACTCTAACACTGAGTAGGAATGTACAGATCGCTTCTGGGACCCCAAAATATTAAATTTTCGGGTGTTTTGGGCCTGAATTTGAGATATCGACTTTGGGCACCTAAAATATCGATTTTTAACATGTTTTGGGCCTATATTTTGAAAATATTCTAGCACTGAGTAGGCATGTACAGATCACTTCTGGGACCCTAAAATAACGAATTCTCGGGTGTTTTGAGCCTGAATTTTAGATATAAACGGGAACAGAAGATGCATCCACATATCGACTTTGGACACTTAAAATATCGATTTTTAGCATGTTTTGAGCCTATATTTTGAAAACATTTTAGCACTTAGTAGGCATGTACAGATCGCTTCTGAGACCCAAAAATATCGAATTTTCGGGTGTTTTGAGGTTGAATTTGGGATATAAACGGGTGCAGAAGATGCATACACATATTGACTTTGGTATCCTAAAATATCGATTTTCAGCATGTTTTGGGCCTGTATTTTGAAAATACTCTAACACGGAGTAGGCAAGTACAGATCGCTTCTGGGACCCCAAAATATCGAATTTTCGGGTGTTTTGAGCCTGAATTTGAGATATAAACGCGTACAGAAAATGCATGCACATATTGACTTTGGGCACCTAAAATATTGATTTTGAGCATGTTTTAGTCTGTATTTAGAAAATACTCTAACACGGAGTAGGCATGTACAGATCGCTTCTAGAACCCAAAAACACCGAATTTTCGGGTGTTTTGAGCCTGAATTTGAGATATAAACGAGTACTGAAGATGCATGCACATATCGATTTTGGACATTTAAAATATCGATTCTTAGCATGTTTTGAGCCCATATTTTGAAAACATTCTAGCACTGAGTAAGCATGTACAGATCGCTTTTGGAACCCAAAAATATCGAATTTTCGGGTGTTTTGAGGTTGAATTTGAGATATAAACGCGTACTGAAAATGCATACACATATTGACTTTGGGCACCTAAAATATCGATTTTCAGCATGTTTTGGGCCTGTATCTGAGTAGGCATGTACAGATCGTTTTTGGGACCCCAAAATATCGATTTTCGGGTGTTTTGAGCCTGAATTTGAGATATAAACGGGTACAGAAGATGCAACCACATATCAACTTTTGACACTTAAAATATGGATTTTCTGTATGTTTTGGGCCTGTATTTTGAAAATTCTCTAACACGGAGTAGGCATGTACAGATCGATTCTGGGACCCCAAAATATCGAATTTTCGTTTGTTTTGGGCCTGAATTTGAGATATCGACTTTGGGCACCTAAAATATCGATTTTTAGCATGTTCGGAGACTATATTTTGAAAATATTCTTGCACTGAGTAGGCATGTACAGATCGCTTCTGGGACCCCAAAATATCGAATTTTCGGGTGTTTTGAGCCAGAATTTCATATATAAACGGGTACAGAAGATGCATGCACATATCGACTTTGGACACTTAAAATATCGATTTTTAGCATGTTTTGAGCCTTTATTTTGAAAACATTCTAGCACTGAGTAGGCGTGTACAGATCGCTTCTGGGACCCAAAAATATCGAATTTTCGGGTGTTTTGAGGATGAATTTGGTATATAAACGGGTGCAAAAGATGCATACACATATTGACTTTGGGCACCTAAAATATCGATTTTGAGCATGTTTTGGGTCTGTATCTTGAAAATATTCTAACTCGGAGTAGGCATGTACAGATCGCTTCTAGGACCCAAAAATACCGATTTTTCGGGTGTTTGGAGCCTAAATTTGAGATATAAACGGGTACAGAAGATGCATCCACATATCGACTTTTGGGCACCTAAAAGATCGATTTTCAGTATGTTTTGGGCCTGTATATTGAAAATATTCTAGCACTGAGTAGGCATGTACAGATCGCTTCTGGGACCCCAAAATATCGTATTTTCGGGTGTTTTGAGCCTGAATTTGAGATATCGACTTTGGGCACCAAAAATATCGATTTTTAGCATGTTTTGGGACTATATTTTGAAAATATTCTAGCACTGAGTAGGCATGTACAGATCGCTTCTGGGACCCAAAAATATCGAATTTTCGGGTGTTTTGAGCCTGAATTTGAGATATAAAAGGGGACAGAAAATGCATGCACATATTGACTTTGGGCACTTAAAATATCGATTTTCAGCATGTTTTGGGCCTGTATTTTGAAAATACTTTGACATGGACTAGGCATGTACAGATCGCTTCTGGGACCCCGATATATCGAATTTTCGGGTGTTTTGAGCCTGAATTTGAGATATAAACGGGTACAAAAGATGCATGCACATATCGACTTTGGATACTTAAAATGTCGTTTTTTAGCATGTTTTGAGCCTATATTTTGAAAACATTCTAACACTGAGTAGGCATGTTCAGATCGCTTCTAGGACCCAAAAATACCGAATTTTCGAGTGTTTGGAGCCTGAATTTGAGATATAAACGGGTACAGAAGATGCATGCACATATCGACCTTGGACACTTAAAATATCGATTTTACCATGTTTTGAGCCTATATTTTAAAAATATTCTAGCACTGAGTAGGCATGTTCAGATCGCTTCTGGGACCCCAAAATATCGAATTTTCGGGTGTTTTGAGCCTGAATTTGAGATATCGACTTTGGGCACCAAAAATATCGATTTTTAGCATGTTTTGGGACTATATTTTGAAAATATTCTAGCACTGAGTAGGCATGTACAGATCGCTTCTGGGACCCAATAATATCGAATTTTCGGGTGTTTTGAGCCTGAATTTGAGATATAAACGGGTACAGAAAATGCATGCACATATTGACTTTGGGCACCTAAAATATCGATTTTCAGCATGTTTTGGGCCTGTATTTTGAAAATACTCTGACATGGACTAGGCATGTACAGATCGCTTCTGGGACCCCGATATATCGAATTTTCGGGTGTTTTGAGCCTGAATTTGAGATATAAACGGGTACAAAAGATGCATTCACATATCGACTTTGGATACTTAAAATGTCGTTTTTTAGAATGTTTTGAGCCTATATTTTGAAAACGTTCTAACACTGAGTAGGCATGTTCAGATCGCTTCTAGGACCCAAAAAAACCGAATTTTCGAGTGTTTGGAGCCTGAATTTGAGGTATAAACGGGTACAGAAGATGCATCCACATATCGACTTTTGGGCACCTAAAAGATCGATTTTCTATATGTTTTGGGCCTGTATTTTGAAAATACTCTAACACGGAGTAGGCATGTACAGATCGATTCTGGGCCCCCAAAATATCGAATTTTCGGGTGTTTTGGGCCTGAATTTGAGATATCGACTTTGGGCACCTAAAATATCGATTTTTAGCATGTTTTGGGCCTATATTTTGAAAATATTCTAGCACTGAGTAGGCATGTACAGATCGCATCTGGGACCCCAAAATATCAAATTTTCGGGAGTTTTGAGCCTGAATTTGAGATATAAATGGGTACAGAAGATGCATGCACATATCGACTTTTTACACTTAAAATATCGATTTTTAGCATGTTTTGAGCCTATATTTTGAAAACATTCTAGCACTGAGTAGGCATGTACAGATCCCTTCTGGGACCTAAAAATATCGAATTTTCGGGTGTTTTGAGGTTGAATTTGGGATATAAACGGGTGCAGAAGATGCATACACATATTGACTTTGGTATCCTAAAATATCGATTTTCAGCATGTTTTGGGCCTTTATTTTGAAAATACTCTAACACGGAGTAGGCAAGTACAGATCGCTTCTGGGACCCCAAAATATCGAATTTTCGGGTGTTTTGAGCCTGAATTGGAGATATAAATGGGTACAGAAGATGCATGCACATATCGACTTTGGACACTTAAAATATCGATTTTTAGCATGTTTTGAGCTTATATTTTGAAAACATTCTAGCACTGAGTAGGCATGTACAGATCGCTTCTGGGACCCAAAAATATCGAATTTTCGGGTGTTTTGAGGTTGAATTTGAAATTTATACGAGTGCACTAGATGCATACACATATTGACTTTGGGCACCTAAAATATCGATTTTCAGCATGTTTTGGACCTGAATCTGAGTAGGCATGTACAGATCGCTTCTGGGAACCCAAAATATCGAATTTTCGGGTGTTTTGAGCCTGAATATGAGATATAAACAGATACTGAAGATCCATGCACATATCGACTTTTGGGCACCTAAAATATCGATTTTGAGCATGTTTTGGGTCTGTATCTTGAAAACATTCTAACTAGGAGTAGATATGTACAGATTGCTTCTGGGACCCAAAAATATCGAATTTTCGGGTGTTTTGAGGTTGAATTTGGGATATAAACGGGTACAGATGATGCATCCACATATCACCTTTTGGGCACCTAAAGGATCGATTTTCAGTATGTTTTGGGCCTATATTTTGAAAATACTCTAACACGGAGTAGGCATGTACAGTTCGCTTCTGGGACCCCAAAATATCGAATTTTCGGGAGTATTGGGCCTGAATTTGAGATATCGACTTTGGGCACCTAAAATATCGATTTATAGCATGTTTTGGGCCTATATTTTTAAAATATTCTAGCACTAAGTAGGCATATACAGATCACGTCTGGGACTCCAAAATATCGAATTTTCGGGTGTTTTGAGCCTGAATTTGAGATATAAACGGGTACAGAAGATGCATGCACATATCGACTTTGGACACTTAAAATATCGATTTTTATCATGTTTTGAGCCTATATTTTGAAAATATTCTAGCACTGAGTAGGAATGTAGAGATCGCTTCTGGGACCCCAAAATATCGAATTTTCGGGTATTTTGAGGTTGAATTTGGGATATAAACGGGTGCAGAAGATGCATACACATATTGACTTTTGTATCCTAAAATATCGATTTTCAGCATGTTTTGGGCCTGTATTTTTAAAATACTCTAACACGGAGTAGGCAAGTACAGATTGCTTCTGGGACCCCAAAATATCGAATTTTCGGGTGTTTTGAGGTTGAATTTGGGATATAAACGGGTACAGATGATGCATCCACATATCACCTTTTGGGCACCTAAAAGATCTATTTTTAGTATGTTTTGGGGCTGTATATTGAAAATACTCTAACACGGAGTAGGCATGTACAGATCGCTTCTGGGACCCCAAAATATCGAATTTTCGGGTGTTTTGAGCCTGAATTTGAGATATAAACGGGTACAGAAGATGCATGCCCATATCGACTTTTGGGCACCTAAAAGATCGATTTTTAGTATGTTTTCGGCCTGTATATTGAAAATACTCTAACACGGAGTAGGCATGTACAGATCGCTTCTGGGACCCAAAAATATCAAATTTTCGGGTGTTTTGAGGTTGAATTTGGGATATAAACGGGTGCAAAAGATGCATACACATATTGACTTTTGTATCCTAAAATATCGATTTTCAGCATGTTTTGGGCCTGTATTTTTAAAATACTCTAACACGGAGTAGGCAAGTACAGATTGCTTCTTTGACCCCAAAATATCGAATTTTCGGGTGTTTTGGGCCTGAATTTGAGATATCGACTTTGGGCACCTAAAATATCGATTTTAGCATGTTTTGGGCCTATATTTTTTAAATATTCTAGCACTGAGTAAGCATGTACAGATCGCTTCTGGGACCCCAAAATATCGAATTTTCGGGTGTTTTGAGCCTGAATTTGAGATATAAACGGATACAGAAGATGCATGCACATATCGACTTTTGGGCACCTAAAATATCGATTTTTAAGGATGTTTTGAGTCTGTATCTTGAAAACATTCTAGCACTGAGTAGGCATGTACAGATCGCTTCTAGGACCCAAAAATACCGAATTTTCGGGTGTTTTGAGCCTGAATTTGATATATAAACGGGTACAGAAGATGCATGCACATATCGACTTTGGACACTTAAAATATCGATTTTTAGCATGTTTTGATCCTATATTTTAAAAACATTCTAGCACTGAGTAGGCGTGTACAGATCGCTTCTGGGACCCAAAAATTTTGAATTTTCGGGTGTTTTAAAGGTTGAATTTGAGATTTAAACGAGTGCAGAAGATGCATACACATATTGACTTTGGGCACCTAAAATATCGATTTTCAGAATGTTTTGGGCCTGTATCTGAGTAGGCATGTACTGATCGCTTTTGGGACCCCAAAATATCGAATTTTCAGGTGTTTTGAGCCTGAATATGAGATATAAACAGATACTGAAGATCCATGCACATATCGACTTTTAAGCACCTAAAATATTGATTTTGAGCATGTTTTGGGTCTGTATCTTGAAAACATTTTAACTAGGAGTAGGCATGTACAGATCGCTTCTAGGACCCAAAAATACCGAAATTTTGGGTGTTTTGAGTCTGAATTTGAGATATAAACGGGTACAGAAGATGCATGCACATATCGACTTTGGACACTTAAAAAATCGATTTTCAGCATGTTTTGAGCCTATAATTTGAGAAAATTCTAGCACTGAGTAGGCATGTACAGATCGCTTCTAGGACCAAAAAATACAGAATTTTTGGGTGTTTGGACCCTGAATTTGAGATATAAACGGGTACAGTAGATGCATGCACATATCGACTTTTGGGCACCTAAAAGATCGAGTTTCAGTATGTTTTTGGACTGTATTTTGAAAATACTCTAACACGGAGTAGACATGTACAGTTTGCTTCGTGGACCCCAAAATAGCGAATTTTCGGGTGTTTTGAGGTTCAATTTGGGATATAAACGGGTGCAGAAGATACATACACATATTGACTTTGGGCACTTAAAATATCGATTTTTAGCATGTTTTGAGCCTATATTTTGAAAACATTCTAGCACTGAGTAGGCGTGTACAGATCGCTTGTGGGACCCAAAAATATCGAATTTTCGCGTGTTTTGAGGTTGAATTTTGGATATAAACGTTTGCAGAAGATACATACACATATTGACTTTGGGCACCTAAAATATCGATTTTCAGCATGTTTTGGGCCTGTATCTGAGTAGGCATGTACAGATCGCTACTGGGACCCGAAAATATCGAATTTTCGGGTGTTTTGGGCCTGAATTTGAGATATCGTCTTTTGCATATAAAATATCGATTTTTAGCATGTTTTGGGTCTGCATCTGAGTAGGCATGTTCAGATCGCTTCTGGGACCTCGAAATATCGAATTTACTGGTGTTTTGAGCCTGAATTTGAGATATAAACGGGTACAGAAGATGCATCCACATATCGACTTTTGGGCACCTAAAAGATCGATTTTCTGTATGTTTTGGGCCTGTATTGTTAAAATACTCTAACACGGAGTAGGCATGTACAGATCGCTTCTGGGACCCCAAAATATCGAATTTTCGGTGTTTTAGGGATGAATTTGAGATATCGACTTTGGGCACCTAAAATATCGATTTTTAGCATGTTTTGGGCCTATATTTTGAAAATATTCTAGCATTGAGTAGGCATGTAGAGATCGCTTCTGGGACCCCAAAATATCGAATTTTCGGGTGTTTTGAGCCTGAATTTGAGATATAAATGGGTACAGAAGATGCATGCACATATCGACTTTTGGGCACCTAAAATATCGATTTTGACCATGTTTTGGGTCTGTATCTTGAAAACATTCTAACTAGGAGTAGACTTGTACAGATCGCTTCTAGGACCCAAAAATACCGAATTTTCGGGTGTTTTGAGCCTAAATTTGAGATATAAACGGGTACAGAAGATGCATGCACATATCGACTTTGGACACTTAAAATATCGATTTTTAGCATGGTTTAAGCCTATATTTTGAAAACATTCTAGCATTGTGTGGGCATGTACAGATCGCTTCTGGGACCCAAAAATATCGAATTTTCGGTGTTTTGAGGTTGAATTTGATATATAAACGAGTGCAGAAGATGCATACACATATTGACTTTGGGCACTTAAAATATCGATTTTCAGCATGTTTTGGGCCTGTACCTGAGTAGGCATGTACAGATCGCTTCTGGGAACCCAAAATATCGAATTTTCGGGTGTTTTGAGCCTGAATATGATATATAAACAGATACTGAAGATCCATGCACATATCGACTTTTGGGCACCTAAAATATCGATTTTGAGCATGTTTTGGGTCTGTATCTTGAAAACATTCTAACTAGGAGTAGACATGTACAGATCTCTTATAGGACCCAAAAATACCGAATTTTCGGGTGTTTTGAGCCTGAATTTGAGATATAAACGGGTACAGATGATGCATGCACATATCGACTTTGGACACTTAAAATATCGATTTTTAGCATGTATTGAGCCTATATTTTCAAAACATTCTAGCAATGAGTAGGCATGTACAGATCGCTTCTGAGACCCAAAAATATCGAATTTTCGGGTGTTTTGAGGTTGAATTTGGGATATAAACGGGTACAGATGATGCATCCACATATCACCTTTTGGGCACCTAAAAGATCTATTTTCAGTATGTTTTGGGCCTGTATATTGAAAATACTCTAACACGGAGTAGGCATGTACAGATCGCTTCTGGGACCCCAAAATATCGAATTTTCGGGTGTTTTGAGCCTGAATTTGAGATATAAACGGGTACAGAAGATGCATGCACATATCGACTTTTGGGCACCTAAAAGATCGATTTTTAGTATGTTTTGGGCCTGTATATTGAAAATACTCTAACACGGAGTAGGCATGTACAGATCGCTTCTGGGACCCAAAAATATCGAATTTTCGGGTGTTTTGAGGTTGAATTTGAGATATCGACTTTGGGCACCAAAAATATCGATTTTTAGCATGTTTTGGGACTATATTTTGAAAATATTCTAGCACTGAGTAGGCATGTACAGATCGCTTCTGGGACCCAAAAATATCGAATTTTCGGGTGTTTTGAGCCTGAATTTGAGATATAAACGGGTACAGAAATTGCATGCACATATTGACTTTGGGCACCTAAAAAATCGATTTTCAGCATGTTTCGGGCCTGTATTTTGAAAATACTCTGACATGGACTAGGCATGTACAGATCGCTTCTGGGACTCCGATATATCGAATTTTCGGGTGTTTTGAGCCTGAATTTGAGATATAAACGGGTACAAAAGATGCATGCACATATCGACTTAGGATACTTAAAATGTCGTTTTTTAGCATGTTTTGAGCCTATATTTTGAAAACATTCTAACACTGAGTAGGCATGTTCAGATCGCTTCTAGGACCCAAAAATACCGATATTTCGAGTGTTTGGAGCCTGAATTTGAGATATAAACGGGTACAGAAGATGCATGCACATATCGACTTTGGACACTTAAAATATCGATTTTAGCATGTTTTGAGCCTATATTTTAAAAATATTCTAGCACTGAGTAGGCATGTACAGATCGCTTCTGGGACCCCAAAATATCGAATTTTCGGATGTTTTGAGCCTGAATTTGAGATATCGACTTTGGGCACCAAAAATATCGATTTTTAGCATGTTTTGGGACTATATTTTGAAAATATTCTAGCACTGAGTAGGCATGTACAGATCGCTTCAGGGACCCAAAAATATCGAATTTTCGGGTGTTTTGAGCCTGAATTTGAGATATAAACGGGTACAGAAAATGCATGCACATATTGACTTTGGGCACCTAAAATATCGATTTTCAGCATGTTTTGGGTCTGTATTTTGAAAATACTCTGACATGGACTAGGCATGTACAGATCGCTTCTGGGACCCCGATATATCGAATTTTCGGGTGTTTTGAGCCTGAATTTGAGATATAAACGGGTACAAAAGATGCATGCACATATCGACTTTGGATACTTAAAATGTCGTTTTTTATCATGTTTTGAGCCTATATTTTGAAAACGTTCTAACACTGAGTAGGCATGTTCAGATCGCTTCTAGGACCCAAAATTATCGAATTTTCGAGTGTTTGGAGCCTGAATTTGAGAAATAAACGGGTACAGAAGATGCATCCACATATCGACTTTTGGGCACCTAAAAGATCGATTTTCTGTATGTTTTGGGCCTGTATTTTGAAAATACTCTAACACGGAGTAGGCATGTACAGATCGATTCTGGGCCCCCAAAATATCGAATTTTCGGGTGTTTTGGGCCTGAATTTGAGATATCGACTTTGGGCACCTAAATTATCGATTTTTAGCATGTTTTGGGCTTATATTTTGAAAACATTCTAGCACTGAGTAGGCATGTACAGATCGCTTCTTGGACCTAAAAATATCGAATTTTCGGGTGTTTTGAGGTTGAATTTGGGATATAAATGGGTACAGAAGATGCATGCACATATCGACTTTGGACACTTAAAATATCGATTTTTAGCATGTTTTGAGCCTATATTTTGAAAACATTCTAGCACTGAGTAGGCATGTACAGATCGCTTCTGGGACCTAAAAATATCGAATTTTCGGGTGTTTTGAGGTTGAATTTGGGATATAAACGGGTGCAGAAGATGCATACACATATTGACTTTGGTATCCTAAAATATCGATTTTCAGCATGTTTTGGGCCTTTATTTTGAAAATACTCTAACACGGAGTAGGCAAGTACAGATCGCTTCTGGGACCCCAAAATATCGAATTTTCGGGTGTTTTGAGCCTGAATTTGAGATATAAATGGGTACAGAAGATGCATGCACATATCGACTTTGGACACTTAAAATATCGATTTTTAGCATGTTTTGAGCTTATATTTTGAAAACATACTAGCACTGAGTAGGCATGTACAGATCGCTTCTGGAACCCAAAAATATCGAATTTTCGGGTGTTTTGAGGTTGAATTTGAAATTTATACGAGTGCAGAAGATGAATACACATATTGACTTTGGGCACCTAAAATATCGATTTTCAGCATGTTTTGGGCCTGTATCTGGGTAGGCATGTACAGATCGCTTCTGGGAACACAAAATATCGAATTTTCGGGTGTTTTGAGCCTGAATATGAGATATAAACAGATACTGAAGATCCATGCACATATCGACTTTTGGGCACCTAAAATATCGATTTTGAGCATGTTTTTGGTCTGTATCTTGAAAACATTCTAACTAGGAGTAGACTTGTACAGATCGCTTCTAGGACCCAAAAATACCGAATTTTCGGGTGTTTTGAGCCTAAATTTGAGATATAAACGGGTACAGAAGATGCATGCACATATCGACTTTGGACACTTAAAATATCGATTTTTAGCATGTTTTGAGCCTATATTTTGAAAACATTCTAGCATTGTGTGGGCATGTACAGATCGCTTCTGGGACCCAAAAATATCGAATTTTCGGTGTTTTGAGGTTGAATTTGATATATAAACGAGTGCAGAAGATGCATACACATATTGACTTTGGGCACTTAAAATATCGATTTTCAGCATGTTTTGGGCCTGTATCTGAGTAGGCATGTACAGATCGCTTCTGGGAACCCAAAATATCGAATTTTCGGGTGTTTGGAGCCTGAATATGAGATATAAACAGATACTGAAGATCCATGCACATATCGACTTTTGGGCACCTAAAATATCGATTTTGAGCATGTTTTGGGTCTGTATCTTGAAAACATTCTAACTAAGAGTAGACATGTACAGATCGCTTCTAGGACCCAAAAATACCGAATTTTCGGGTGTTTTGAGCCTGAATTTGAGATATAAACGGGTACAGAAGATGCATGCACATATCGACTTTGGACACTTAAAATATCGATTTTTAGCATGTATTGAGCCTATATTTTCAAAACATTCTAGCACTGAGTAGGCATGTACAGATCGCTTCTGGGACCCAAAAATATCGAATTTTAGGGTGTTTTGAGGTTGAATTTGGGATATAAACGGGTACAGATGATGCATCCACATATCACCTTTTGGGCACCTAAAAGATCTATTTTTAGTATGTTTTGGGCCTGTATATTGAAAATACTCCAACACGGAGTAGGCATGTACAGATCGCTTCTGGGACCCCAAAATATCGAATTTTCGGGTGTTTTGAGCCTGAATTTGAGATATAAACGGGTACAGAAGATGCATGCACATATCGACTTTTGGGCACCTAAAAGATCGATTTTTAGTATGTTTTGGGCCTGTATATTGAAAATACTCTAACACGGAGTAGGCATGTACAGATCGCTTCTGGGACCCAAAAATATCGAATTTTCGGGTGTTTTGAGGTTGAATTTGAGATATATACGGGTGCAGAAGATGCATGCACATATTGACTTTTGTATCCTAAAATATCGATTTTCAGCATGTTTTGGGCCTGTATTTTTAAAATACTCTAACACGGAGTAGGCAAGTACAGATTGCTTCTGGGACCACAAAATATCGAATTTTCGGGTGTTTTGGGCCTGAATTTGAGATATCGACTTTGGGCACCTAATATATCGATTTTAGCATGTTTTGGGCCTATATTTTTAAAATATTCTAGCACTGAGTAAGCATGTACAGATCGTTTCTGGGACCCAAAATATCGAATTTTCGGGTGTTTTGAGCCTGAATTTGAGATATAAACGGATACAGAAGATGCATGCACATATCGACTTTTGGGCACCTAAAATATCGATTTTTAAGCATGTTTTGGGTCTGTATCTTGAAAACATTCTAGCACTGAGTAGGCATGTACAGATCGCTTCTAGGACCCAAAAATACCGAATTTTCGGGTGTTTTGAGCCTGAATTTGAGATATAAACGGGTACAGAAGATGCATGCACATATCGACTTTGGACACTTAAAATATCGATTTTTAGCATGTTTTGAGCCTATATTTTAAAAACATTCTAGCACTGAGTAGGCGTGTACAGATCGCTTCTGGGACCCAAAAATTTCGAATTTTCGGGTGTTTTAAAGGTTGAATTTGAGATTTAAACGAGTGCAGAAGATGCATACACATATTGACTTTGGGCACCTAAAATATCGATTTTTAGCATGTTTTGGGCCTGTATCTTAGTAGGCATGTACTGATCGCTTCTGGGACCCCAAAATATCGAATTTTCAGGTGTTTTGAGCCTGAATTTGAGATATAAACAGATACTGAAGATCCATGCACATATCGACTTTTAAGCACCTAAAATATTGATTTTGAGCATGTTTTGGGTCTGTATCTTGAAAACATTTTTACTAGGAGTAGGCATGTACAGATCGCTACTAGGACCCAAAAATACCGAAATTTCGGGTGTTTTGAGTCTGAATTTGAGATATAAACGGGTACAGAAGATGCATGCACATATCGACTTTGGACACTTAAAAAATCGATTTTCAGCATGTTTTGAGCCTATAATTTGAAAAAATTCTAGCACTGAGTAGGCATGTACAGATCGCTTCTAGGACCAAAAAATACAGAATTTTTGGGTGTTTGGACCCTGAATTTGAGATATAAACGGGTACAGTAGATGCATGCACATATCGACTTTTGGGCACCTAAAAGATCGATTTTCAGTATGTTTTTGGCCTGTATTTTGAAAATACTCTAACACGGAGTAGACATGTACAGTTTGCTTCGTGGACCCCAAAATAGCGAATTTTCGGGTGTTTTGAGGTTCAATTTGGGATATAAACGGGTGCAGAAGATACATACACATATTGACTTTGGGCACTTAAAATATCGATTTTTAGCATGTTTTGAGCCTATATTTTGAAAACATTCTAGCACTGAGTAGGCGTGTACAGATCGCTTGTGGGACCCAAAAATATCGAATTTTCGCGTGTTTTGAGGTTGAATTTTGGATATAAACGTTTGCAGAAGATACATACACATATTGACTTTGGGCACCTAAAATATCGATTTTCAGCATGTTTTGGGCCTGTATCTGAGTAGGCATGTTCAGATCGCTACTGGGACCCGAAAATATCGAATTTTCGGGTGTTTTGGGCCTGAATTTGAGATATCGTCTTTTGCACATAAAATATCGATTTTCAGCATGTTTTGGGCCTGCATCTGAGTAGGCATGTTCAGATCGCTTCTGGGACCCCGAAATATCGAATTTTCGGGTGTTTTGAGCCTGAATTTGAGATATAAACGGGTACAGAAGATGCATCCACATATCGACTTTTGGGCACCTAAAAGATCGATTTTCTGTATGTTTTGGGCCTGTATTGTTAAAATACTCTAACACGGAGTAGGCATGTACAGATCGCTTCTGGGACCCCAAAATATCGAATTTTCGGTGTTTTAGGGATGAATTTGAGATATCGACTTGGGCACCTAAAATATCGATTTTTAGCATGTTTTGGGCCTATATTTTGAAAATATTCTTGCACTAAGTAGGCATGTACAGATCGCTTCTGGGACCCCAAAATATCGAATTTTCGGGTGTTTGGGGCCTGAATTTGAGATATAACCGGGTACAGAAGATGCATGCACATATCGAATTTTGGGTACCTTAAATATCGATTTTGAGCATGTTTTGGGTCTGTATCTTGAAAACATTCTAACTAGGAGTAGGCATGTACAGATCGCTTCTAGGACCCCAAAATACCGAATTTTCGGGTGTTTTGAGCCTGAATTTGAGATATAAACGGGTACAGAAGATGCATGCACATATTGACGTTGCACACTTAAAATATCGATTTTTAGCATGTATTGAGCCTATATTTTGAAAACATTCTAGCACTGAGTAGGCATGTACAGATCCCTTCTGGGACCCAAAATTATCGAATTTTCGGGTATTTTGAGGTTCAATTTGGGATGTAAACGGGTACAGAAGATGCATCCACATATCGACTTTTGGGCACCTAAAAGATCGATTTTCTGTATGTTTTGGGCCTATATTTTGAAAATATTTTAGAACTTAGTAGGCATGTACAGATTGCTTCTGGGACCCCAAAATATCGAATTTTTGGGTGTTTTAAACCTGAATTTGAGATATAAACGGTTACAGAAGTTGCATGCACATATCGACTTTTGGGCAACTAAAATATCGATTTTGAGCATGTTTTGGGTCTGTATCTTGAAAACATTCTAACTCGGAGTAGGCATGTATAGATCGCTTCTAGGACCCAAAAAAAACGAATTTTCGGGTGTTTTGAGCCTGAATTTGAGATATAAATGGGTACAGAAGATCCATGCAAATATCGACTTTGGACACTTAAAATATCGATTTTTAGCATGTTTTGAGCCTATATTTTGAAAATATTCTAGCACTGAGTAGGCATGTACAGATCGCTTCTGGGACCCAAAAATATCGAATTTTCGGGTGTTTTGAGGTTGAATTTGGGATATAAACGGGTGCAGAAGATGCATACACATATTGACTTTGGTATCCTAAAATATCGATTTTCAGCATGTTTTGGGCCTGTATTATTTAAAAATACTCTAACACGGAGTAGGCAAGTACAGATTGCTTCTGGGACCCCAAAATATCGAGTTTTTGGGTGTTTGGAGCCTGAATTTGAGATATAAACGGGTACAGAAGATGCATGCACATATCGACTTTGGACACTTAAAATATCGATTTTTAGCATGTATTCAGCCTATATTTTCAAAACATTCTAGCACTGAGTAGGCATGTACAGATCGCTTCGGGGACCCAAAAATATCGAATTTTCGGGTGTTTTGAGGTTGAATTTGGGATATAAACGGGTATAGATGATGCATCCACATATCACCTTTTGGGCACCTAAAAGATCTATTTTCAGTATGTTTTGGGCCTGTATATTGAAAATACTCTAACACGGAGTAGGCATGTACAGATCGCTTCTGGGACCCCAAAATATCGAATTTTCGGGTGTTTTGAGCCTGAATTTGAGATATAAACGGGTACAGAAGATGCATGCACATATCGACTTTTGGGCACCTAAAAGATCGATTTTTAGTATGTTTTGGGCCTGTATATTGAAAATACTCTAACACGGAGTAGGCATGTACAGATCGCTTCTGGGACCCAAAAACATCGAATTTTCGGGTGTTTTGAGGTTGAATTTGGGATATAAACGGGTGCAGAAGATGCATACACATATTGACTTTTGTATCCTAAAATATCGATTTTCAGCATGTTTTGGGCCTGTATTTTGAAAATACTCTAACACGGAGTAGACAAGTACAGATTGCTTCTGGGACCCCAAAATATAGAATTTTCGGGCGTTTTGGGCCTGAATTTGAGATATCGACTTTGGGCACCTAAAATATCGATTTTAGCATGTTTTGGGCCTATATTTTTAAAATATTTTAGCACTGAGTAAGCATGTACAGATGCTTCTGGGACCCCAAAATATCGAATTTTCGGGTGTTTTGAGCCTGAATTTGAGATATAAACGGATACAGAAGATGCATGCACATATCGACTTTTGGGCACCTAAAATATCGATTTTTAAGCATGTTTTGGGTCTGTATCTTGAAAACATTTTAGCACTGAGTAGGCATGTACAGATCGCTTCTAGGACCCAAAAATACCGAATTTTCAAGTGCTTTGAGCCTGAATTTGAGATATAAACGGGTACAGAAGATGCATGCACACATCGACTTTGGACACTTAAAATATCGATTTTTAGCATGTTTTGAGCCTATATTTTAAAAACATTCTAGCACTGAGTAGGCGTGTACAGATCGCTTCTGGGACCCAAAAATTTCGAATTTTCAGGTGTTTTAAAGGTTGAATTTGAGATTTAAACGAGTGCAGAAGATGCATACACATATTGACTTTGGTATCCTAAAATATCGATTTTCAGCATGTTTTGGGCCTGTATTTTGAAAATACTCTAACACGGAGTAGGCAAGTACAGATTGCTTCTGGGACCCCAAAATATCGAGTTTTTGGGTGTTTGGAGCCTGAATTTGAGATATAAACGGGTACAGAAGATGCATCCACATATCGACTTTTGGGCACCTAAAAGATCGATTTTCTGTATGTTTTGGGCCTGTATTTTAAAAATACTCTAACACGGAGTAGGCATGTACATATCGCTTCTGGGACCCCAAAATATCGAATTTTCAGGTGTTTTGGGCCTGAATTTGAGATATCGACTTTGGGCACCTAAAATATCGATTTTTAGCATGTTTTGAGCGTATATTTTGAAAATATTCTAGCACTGAGTAGGCATGTAGAGATCGCTTCTGGGACCCCAAAATATCGAATTTTCGGGTGTTTTGAGCCTGAATTTGAGATATAAATGGGTACAGAAGATGCATGCACATATCGACTTTTGGGCAACTAAAATATCGATTTTGAGCATGTTTTGGGTCTGTATCTTGAAAACATTCTAACTAGGAGTTACTTGTACAGATCGCTTCTAGGACCCAAAAATACCGAATTTTCGGGTGTTTTGAGCCTGAATTTAAGATATAAACGGGTACAGAAGATGCATGCACATATCGACTTTGGACACTTAAAATATCGATTTTTAGCATGTTTTGAGCCTATATTTTGAAAACATTCTAGCACTGTATAGGCATGTGCAGATCGCTTCTGGGGCCCAAAAATACCGAATTTTCGGGTGTTTTGAGCCAGAATATGAGATATAAACAGATACTGAAGATCCATGCACATATCGACTTTTAGGCACCTAAAATATCGATTTTGAGCATGTTTTGGGTCTGAATCTTGAAAACATTCTAACTAGGAGTAGACATGTACAGATCGCTTCTGGGACCCAAAAATATCGAATTTTCGGGTGTTTTGAGGTTGAATTTGGGATATATACGGGTACATATGATGCATCCACATATCACCTTTTGGGCACCTAAAAGATCGATTTTCAGTATGTTTTGGGCCTGTATATTGAAAATACTCTAACACGGAGTAGGCATGTACAGATCGCTTCTGGGACCCAAAAATATCGAATTTTCGTGTGTTTTGAGCCTGAATTTGAGATATAAACGGGTACAGAAGATGCATGCACATATCGACTTTTGGGCACCTAAAAGATCGATTGTCAGTATGTTTTGGGCCTATATTTTGAAAATACTCTAACACGGAGTAGGCATGTACAGTTCGCTTCTGGGACCCCAAAATATCGGATTTTCGGGTGTATTGGGCTTGAATTTGAGATATCGACTTTGGCCACCTAAAATATCGATTTATAGCATGTTTTGGGCCTATATTTTGAAAATATTCTAGCACTAAGTAGGCATATACAGATCACGTCTGGGACTCCAAAATATCGAATTTTCGGGTGTTTTGAGCCTGAATTTGAGATATAAACGGGTACAGAAGATGCATGCACATATCTACTTTGGACACTTAAAATGTCGATTTTCAGCATGTTTTGAGCCTATATTTTGAAAACATTCCAGCAATAAGTAGGCATGTACAGATCGCTTCTAGGGCCCAAAAATACCGAATTTTCGGGTGTTTGGAGCCTGAATTTGAGATATAAACGGGTACAGAAGATGCATCCACATATCGACTTTTGGGCACCTAAAAGATCGATTTTTAGTATGTTTTGGGCCTGTATTTTGAAAATACTCTAACATGGAGTAGGCATGTACAGATCGCTTCTAGGACCCAAAAATACCGAATTTTCGGGCGTTTTGAGCCTGAATTTGAGATATAAATGGGTACAGAAGATGCATGCACATATCGACTTTGGACACTTGAAATATCGATTGTTAGCATGTTTTGAGCCTATATTTTGAAAACATTTTGGCACTGAGTAGGCATGTACAGATCGCTTCTGGGACCCCAAAATATCGAATTTTCGGGTGTTTTGGGCCTGAATTTCAGATATCGACTTTGGGCAAATAAAATATCGATTTTGAGCAAGTTTTGGGCCTATATTTTGAAAATATTCTCGCACTGAGTAGGCATGTACAGATCCCTTCTGGGACCCTAAAATATCGAATTTTCGGGTGTTTTAAGCCTGAATTTGAGATATAAACGGTTACAGAAGTTGCATGCACATATCGACTTTTGGGCAACTATAATATCGATTTTGAGCATGTTTTGGGTCTGTATCTTGAAAACATTCTAACTTGGAGTAGGCATGTACAGATCGCTTCTAGGACCCAAAAATACCGAATTTTCGGGTGTTTTGGGCCTGAATTTGAGATATAAATGGGTACAGAAGATCCATCACATATCGACTTTGGACACTTAAAATATCGATTTTTAGCATGTTTTGAGCCTATATTTTGAAAATATTCTAGCACTGAGTAGGCATGTACAGATCGCTTCTGGGACCCAAAAATATCGAAATTTCGGGTGTTTTGAGGTTGAATTTGGGATATAAACGGGTGCAGAAGATGCATACACATATTGACTTTGGTATCCTAAAATATCGATTTTCAGCATGTTTTGGGCCTGTATTTTGAAAATACTCTAACACGGAGTAGGCAAGTACAGATTGCTTCTGGGACCCCAAAATATCGAGTTTTTGGGTGTTTGGAGCCTGAATTTGAGATATAAACGGGTACAGAAGATGCATCCACATATCGACTTTTGGGCACCTAAAAGATCGATTTTCTGTATGTTTTGGGCCTGTATTTTAAAAATACTCTAACACGGAGTAGGCATGTACATATCGCTTCTGGGACCCCAAAATATCGAATTTTCAGGTGTTTTGGGCCTGAATTTGAGATATCGACTTTGGGCACCTAAAATATCGATTTTTAGCATGTTTTGGGCGTATATTTTGAAAATATTCTAGCACTGAGTAGGCATGTAGAGATCGCTTCTGGGACCCCAAAATATCGAATTTTCGGGTGTTTTGAGCCTGAATTTGAGATATAAATGGGTACAGAAGATGCATGCACATATCGACTTTTGGGCAACTAAAATATCGATTTTGAGCATGTTTTGGGTCTGTATCTTGAAAACATTCTAACTAGGAGTTACTTGTACAGATCGCTTCTAGGACCCAAAAATACCGAATTTTCGGGTGTTTTGAGCCTGAATTTAAGATATAAACGGGTACAGAAGATGCATGCACATATCGACTTTGGACACTTAAAATATCGATTTTTAGCATGTTTTGAGCCTATATTTTGAAAACATTCTAGCACTGTATAGGCATGTGCAGATCGCTTCTGGGACCCAAAAATATCGAATTTTCGGGTGTTTTGAGGTTGAATTTGAAATATAAACGAGTGCAGAAGATGCATACACATATTGACTTTGGGCACCTAAAATATCGATTTTCAGCATGTTTTGGGCCTGTATCTCAGTAGGCATGTACAGATCGCTTCTGGGAACCCAATATATCGAATTTTCGGGTGTTTTGAGCCAGAATATGAGATATAAACAGATACTGAAGATCCATGCACATATCGACTTTTGGGCACCTAAAATATCGATTTTGAGCATGTTTTGGGTCTGAATCTTGAAAACATTCTAACTAGGAGTAGACATGTACAGATCGCTTCTGGGACCCAAAAATATCGAATTTTCGGGTGTTTTGAGGTTGAATTTGGGATATATACGGGTACATATGATGCATCCACATATCACCTTTTGGGCACCTAAAAGATCGATTTTCAGTATGTTTTGGGCCTGTATATTGAAAATACTCTAACACGGAGTAGGCATGTACAGATCGCTTCTGGGACCCAAAAATATCGAATTTTCGTGTGTTTTGAGCCTGAATTTGAGATATAAACGGGTACAGAAGATGCATGCACATATCGACTTTTGGGCACCTAAAAGATCGATTGTCAGTATGTTTTGGGCCTATATTTTGAAAATACTCTAACACGGAGTAGGCATGTACAGTTCGCTTCTGGGACCCCAAAATATCGAATTTTCGGGTGTATTGGGCTTGAATTTGAGATATCGACTTTGGCCACCTAAAATATCGATTTATAGCATGTTTTGGGCCTATATTTTGAAAATATTCTAGCACTAAGTAGGCATATACAGATCACGTCTGGGACTCCAAAATATCGAATTTTCGGGTGTTTTGAGCCTGAATTTGAGATATAAACGGGTACAGAAGATGCATGCACATATCTACTTTGGACACTTAAAATGTCGATTTTCAGCATGTTTTGAGCCTATATTTTGAAAACATTCCAGCAATAAGTAGGCATGTACAGATCGCTTCTAGGGCCCAAAAATACCGAATTTTCGGGTGTTTGGAGCCTGAATTTGAGATATAAACGGGTACAGAAGATGCATCCACATATCGACTTTTGGGCACCTAAAAGATCGATTTTTAGTATGTTTTGGGCCTGTATTTTGAAAATACTCTAACATGGAGTAGGCATGTACAGATCGCTTCTAGGACCCAAAAATACCGAATTTTCGGGCGTTTTGAGCCTGAATTTGAGATATAAATGGGTACAGAAGATGCATGCACATATCGACTTTGGACACTTGAAATATCGATTGTTAGCATGTTTTGAGCCTATATTTTGAAAACATTTTGGCACTGAGTAGGCATGTACAGATCGCTTCTGGGACCCCAAAATATCGAATTTTCGGGTGTTTTGGGCCTGAATTTCAGATATCGACTTTGGGCAAATAAAATATCGATTTTGAGCATGTTTTGGGCCTATATTTTGAAAATATTCTAGCACTAAGTAGGCATGTACAGATCGCTTCTGGGACCCCAAAATATCGAATTTTCGTGTGTTTGGGGCCTGAATTTGAGATATAAACGGGTACAGAAGATGCATGCACATATTGACTTTGGACACTTAAAATATCGATTTTTAGCATGTCTTGAGCCTATATTTTGAAAACATTCTAGCACTGAGTAGGCATGTACAGATCCCTTCTGGGACCCAAAAATATCGAATTTTCGGGTGTTTTGAGGTTGAATATGGGATGTAAACGGGTACAGAAGATGCATCCACATATCGACTTTTGGGCACCTAAAAAATCGATTTTCTGTATGTTTTGGGCCTATATTTTGAAAATATTCTAGCACTGAGTAGGCATGTACAGATTGCTTCTGGGACCCCAAAATATCGATTTTTCGGGTGTTTTGAGCCTGAATTTGAGATATAAATGGGTACAGAAGATGCATGCACATATCGACTTTGGACACTTAAAATATCTATTTTTAGCATGTTTTGAGCCAATATTTTGAAAACATTCTAGCACTGAGTAGGCATGTACAGATCGCTTCTGGGACCCAAAAATATCGAATTTTCGGGTGTTTGGAGCCTGAATTTGAGATATAAACGGGTACAGAAGATGCATCCACATATCGACTTTTGGGCACCTAAAAGATCGATTTTTAGTATGTTTTGGGTCTGTATTTTGAAAATACTCTAACACGGAGTAGGCATGTACAGTTCGCTTCTGGGACCCCAAAATATCGAATTTTCGGGTGTTTTGGGCCTGAATTTCAGATATCGACTTTGGGCAAATAAAATATCGATTTTGAGCATGTTTTGGGCCTATATTTTGAAAATATTCTAGCACTAAGTAGGCATGTACAGATCGCTTCTGGGACCCCAAAATATCGAATTTTCGTGTGTTTGGGGCCTGAATTTGAGATATAAACGGGTACAGAAGATGCATGCACATATTGACTTTGGCCACTTAAAATATCGATTTTTAGCATGTCTTGAGCCTATATTTTGAAAACATTCTAGTACTGAGTAGGCATGTACAGATCCCTTCTGGGACCCAAAAATATCGAATTTTCGGGTGTTATGAGATTGAATATGGGATGTAAACGGGTACAGAAGATGCATCCACATATCGACTTTTGGGCACCTAAAAAATCGATTTTCGGTATGTTTTGGGCCTATGTTTTGAAAATATTCTAGCACTGAGTAGGCATGTACAGATTGCTTCTGGGACCCCAAAATATCGATTTTTCGGGTGTTTTGAGCCTGAATTTGAGATATAAATGGGTACAGAAGATGCATGCACATATCGACTTTGGACACTTAAAATATCGATTTTTAGCATGTTTTGACCCTATATTTTGAAAACATTCTAGCACTGAGTAGGCATGTACAGATCGCTTCTGGGACCCAAATATATCGAATTTTCGGGTGTTTTGAGGTTGAATTTGGGATATAAACGGGTACTGAAGATGCATCCACATATCGACTTTTGGGCACCTAAAAGATCGATTTTCAGTATGTTTTGGGACTGTATATTAAAAATACTCTAACACGGAGTAGGCATGTACAGATCGCTTCTAGGACCCAAAAATACCGAATTTTCGGGTGTTTTGGGCCTGAATTTGAGATATCGACTTTGGGCAAATAAAATATCGATTTTGAGCATGTTTTGGGTCTGTATCCTGAAAACATTCTAACTAGGTGTAGGCATGTACAGATCGCTTCTAGGACACAAAAATACCGAATTTTCGGGTGTTTTGAGCCTGAATTTGAGATATAAACGGGTACAGAAGATGCATGCACATATCGACTTTGGACACTTAAAATATCGATTTTTAGCATGTTTTGAGCCTATATTTTGAATACATTCTAGCACTGAGTAGGCGTGTACAGATCGCTTGTGGGATCCAAAAATATCGAATTTTCGGGTGTTTTGAGGTTGAATTTTGGATATAAACGGGTGAAGAAGATACATACACATATTGACTTTGGTATCCTAAAATATCGATTTTCAGCATGTTTTGGGCCTGTATTTTGAAAATACTCTAACACGGAGTAGGCAAGTTCAGATCGCTTCTGGGACCCCAAAATATCGAATTTTTGGGTGTTTGGAGCCTGAATTTGATATATAAACCGGTAGAGAAGATGCATCCACATATCGACTTTTGGGCACCTAAATGATCGATTTTCTGTATGTTTTGGGCCTGTATATTGAAAATACTCTAACACGGAGTAGGCATGTACAGATCGCTTCTGGGACCCAAAAATATCGAATTTTCGGGTGTTTTGAGGTTGAATTTGGGATATAAACGGGTGCAGAAGATGCATACACATATTTACTTTGGGCACCTAAAATATCGATTTTCAGCATGATTAGGGGCTGTATCTGAGTAGGCATGTACAGATCGCTTCTGGGACCCCAAAATAACGAATTTTCGGGGGTTTTGAGCCTGAATATGAGATATAAACAGGTACTGAAGATCCATGCACATATCGACTTTTGGGCACCTAAAAAATCGATTTTGAGCATGTTTTGGGTCTGTATCTTGAAAACATTTTAACTAGGAGTAGGCATGTACAGATCGCTTCTAGGACCCAAAAATACCGAATTTTCGGGCGTTTTGAGCCTGAATTTGAGATATAAACGGGTACAGAAGATGCATGCACATATCGACTTTGTACACTTAAAATATCGATTTTAAGCATGTTTTGAGCCTATATTTTGAAAACATTCTAGCACTGAGTAGGCATGTACAGATCACTTCTGGGACCCAAAAATATCGAATTTTCTGATGTTTTGAGGTTGAATTTGGGATATAAACGGGTACAGAAGATGCATCCACATATCGACTTTTGGGCACCTAAAATATCGATTTTGAGCATGTTTTGGGTCTGTATCTTGAAAACATTTTAACTAGGAGTAGGCATGTACAGATCGCTTCTAGGACCCAAAAATACCGAATTTTAGGGCGTTTTGAGCCTGAATTTGAGATATAAACGGGTACAGAAGATGCATGCACATATTGACTTAGGACACTTAAAATATCGATTTTTAGCATGTTTTCAGCCTATATTTTGAAAACATTCTAGCACTGAGTAGGCATGTACAGATCGCTTCTGGGACCCCAAAATATCGAATTTTCGGGTATTTTGAGGTTGAATTTGGGATATAAACGGGTACATAAGATGCATCCACTTATCGACTTTTGGGCACCTAAAAGATCGATTTTCAGTATGTTTTGGGCCTTTACTTTGAAAATACTCTAACACGGAGTAGGCATGTACAGATCGCATCTGGAACCCCAAAATATCGAATTTTCGGGTGTTTTGGGCCTGAATTTGAGATATCGACTTTGGGCACCTAAAATATCGATTTTTAGCATGTTTTGGGCCTATATTTTGAAAATATTCTAGCACTGAGTAGGCATGTACAGATCGCTTCTGGAACCCCAAAATATCGAATTTTCGGGGGTTTTAAGCCTGAATTTCAGATATAAACGGGTACAGAAGATGCATGCACATATCGACTTTTGAGCACCTAAAATATCGATTTTGAGCATGTTTTGGGTCTGTATCTTGAAAACATTCTACCTAGGTGTAGGCATGTACAGATCGCTTCAAGGAACCAAAAATACCGAATTTTCGGGTGTTTTGAGGTTGAATTAGGGATATAAATGGGTGCAGAAGATGCATACAAATATTGACTTTGGGCACCTAAAATATCGATTTTCAGCATGTTTTGGGCCTGTATCTGAGTAGGCATGTACAGATCGCTTCTGGGATCCCAAAATATCGAATTTTGGGGTGTTTTGGGCCTGAATTTGAGATATCGACTTTGGGCACCTAAAATATCGATTTTTAGCATGTTTTGGGCCTATGTTTTGAAAATATTCTAGCACTAAGTAGGCATGTAAAGATCACTTCTGGGACCCCAAAATATCGAATTTTCGGGTGTTTTGAGAGTGAATTTGAGATAAAAACGGGTACAGAAGATGCATACACATATCGACTTTTGGGCACCTAAAAGATCGATTTTTAGTATGTTTTGGGTCTGTATTTTGAAAATACTCTAACACGGAGTAGGCATGTACAGTTCGCTTCTGGGACCCCAAAATATCGAATTTTCGGGTGGTTTGGGCCTGAATTTCAGATATCGACTTTGGGCAAATAAAATATCGATTTTGAGCATGTTTTGGGCCTATATTTTGAAAATATTCTAGCACTAAGTAGGCATGTACAGATCGCTTCTGGGACCCCAAAATATCGAATTTTCGTGTGTTTGGGGCCTGAATTTGAGATATAAACGGGTACAGAAGATGCATGCACATATTGACTTTGGACACTTAAAATATCGATTTTTAGCATGTCTTGAGCCTATATTTTGAAAACATTCTAGTACTGAGTAGGCATGTACAGATCCCTTCTGGGACCCAAAAATATCGAATTTTCGGGTGTTTTGAGATTGAATATGGGATGTAAACGGGTACAGAAGATGCATCCACATATCGACTTTTGGGCACCTAAACAATCGATTTTCGGTATGTTTTGGGCCTATATTTTGAAAATATTCTAGCACTGAGTAGGCATGTACAGATTGCTTCTGGGACCCCAAAATATCGATTTTTCGGGTGTTTTGAGCCTGAATTTGAGATATAAATGGGTACAGAAGATGCATGCACATATCGACTTTGGACACTTAAAATATCGATTTTTAGCATGTTTTGACCCTATATTTTGAAAACATTCTAGCACTGAGTAGGCATGTACAGATCGCTTCTGGGACCCAAATATATCGAATTTTCGGGTGTTTTGAGGTTGAATTTGGGATATAAACGGGTACTGAAGATGCATCCACATATCGACTTTTGGGCACCTAAAAGATCGATTTTCAGTATGTTTTGGGACTGTATATTAAAAATACTCTAACACGGAGTAGGCATGTACAGATCGCTTCTAGGACCCAAAAATACCGAATTTTCGGGTGTTTTGGGCCTGAATTTGAGATATCGACTTTGGGCAAATAAAATATCGATTTTGAGCATGTTTTGGGTCTGTATCCTGAAAACATTCTAACTAGGTGTAGGCATGTACAGATCGCTTCTAGGACACAAAAATACCGAATTTTCGGGTGTTTTGAGCCTGAATTTGAGATATAAACGGGTACAGAAGATGCATGCACATATCGACTTTGGACACTTGAAATATCGATTTTTAGCATGTTATGAGCCTATATTTTGAATACATTCTAGCACTGAGTAGGCGTGTACAGATCGCTTGTGGGATCCAAAAATATCGAATTTTCGGGTGTTTTGAGGTTGAATTTTGGATATAAACGGGTGAAGAAGATACATACACATATTGACTTTGGTATCCTAAAATATCGATTTTCAGCATGTTTTGGGCCTGTATTTTGAAAATACTCTAACACGGAGTAGGCAAGTTCAGATCGCTTCTGGGACCCCAAAATATCGAATTTTTGGGTGTTTGGAGCCTGAATTTGATATATAAACCGGTAGAGAAGATGCATCCACATATCGACTTTTGGGCACCTAAATGATCGATTTTCTGTATGTTTTGGGCCTGTATATTGAAAATACTCTAACACGGAGTAGGCATGTACAGATCGCTTCTGGGACCCAAAAATATCGAATTTTCGGGTGTTTTGAGGTTGAATTTGGGATATAAACGGGTGCAGAAGATGCATACACATATTTACTTTGGGCACCTAAAATATCGATTTTCAGCATGATTAGGGGCTGTATCTGAGTAGGCATGTACAGATCGCTTCTGGGACCCCAAAATAACGAATTTTCGGGGGTTTTGAGCCTGAATATGAGATATAAACAGGTACTGAAGATCCATGCACATATCGACTTTTGGGCACCTAAAATATCGATTTTGAGCATGTTTTGGGTCTGTATCTTGAAAACATTTTAACTAGGAGTAGGCATGTACAGATCGCTTCTAGGACCCAAAAATACCGAATTTTCGGGCGTTTTGAGCCTGAATTTGAGATATAAACGGGTACAGAAGATGCATGCACATATCGACTTTGGACACTTAAAATATCGATTTTAAGCATGTTTTGAGCCTATATTTTGAAAACATTCTAGCACTGAGTAGGCATGTACAGATCACTTCTGGGACCCAAAAATATCGAATTTTCTGATGTTTTGAGGTTGAATTTGGGATATAAACGGGTACAGAAGATGCATCCACATACCGACTTTTGGGCACCTAAAATATCGATTTTGAGCATGTTTTGGGTCTGTATCTTGAAAACATTTTAACTAGGAGTAGGCATGTACAGATCGCTTCTAGGACCCAAAAATACCGAATTTTCGGGCGTTTTGAGCCTGAATTTGAGATATAAACGGGTACAGAAGATGCATGCACATATTGACTTAGAACACTTAAAATATCGATTTTTAGCATGTTTTCAGCCTATATTTTGAAAACATTCTAGCACTGAGTAGGCATGTACAGATCGCTTCTCGGACCCAAAAATATCGAATTTTCGGGTATTTTGAGGTTGAATTTGGGATATAAACGGGTACATAAGATGCATCCACTTATCGACTTTTGGGCACCTAAAAGATCGATTTTCAGTATGTTTTGGGCCTTTACTTTGAAAATACTCTAACACGGAGTAGGCATGTACAGATCGCTTCTGGAACCCCAAAATATCAAATTTTCGGGTGTTTTGGCCCTCAATTTGAGATATCGACTTTGGGCACCTAAAATATCGATTTTTAGCATGTTTTGGGCCTATATTTTGAAAATATTCTAGCACTGAGTAGGCATGTACAGATCGCTTCTGGAACCCCAAAATATCGAATTTTCGGGGGTTTTAAGCCTGAATTTCAGATATAAACGGGTACAGAAGATGCATGCACATATCGACTTTTGAGCACCTAAAATATCGATTTTGAGCATGTTTTGGGTCTGTATCTTGAAAACATTCTACCTAGGTGTAGGCATGTACAGATCGCTTCAAGGACCCAAAAATACCGAATTTTCGGGTGTTTTGAGGTTGAATTAGGGATATAAATGGGTGCAGAAGATGCATACAAATATTGACTTTGGGCACCTAAAATATCGATTTTCAGCATGTTTTGGGCCTGTATCTGAGTAGGCATGTACAGATCGCTTCTGAGATCCCAAAATATCGAATTTTGGGGTGTTTTGGGCCTGAATTTGAGATATCGACTTTGGGCACCTAAAATATCGATTTTTAGCATGTTTTGGGCCTGTATTTTTAAAATATTCTAACACGGAGTAGGCAAGTACAGATCGCTTCAGGGACCCCTAAATATCGAATTTTCGGGTATTTGGAGCATGAATTTGAGATATATACGGGTACAGAAGATGCATCCACATATCGACTTTTGGGCACCTAAAGATCGATTTTCTGTATGTTTTGGGCCTGTATATTGATAATACTCTAACATGGAGTAGGCATGTACAGTTCGCTTCTGGGACCCCAAAATATTGAATTTTCGGGTGTTTTGGGCTTGAATTTGAGATATCGACTTTGGGCACCTAAAATATCGATTTTGAGCATGTTTTGGGTCTGTATCTTGAAAACATTCTAACTAGGTGTAGGCATGTACCGATCGCTTCTAGGACCCAAAAATACCGAATTTTCGGGTGTTTTGAGCCTGAATTTGAGATATAAACGGATACAGAAGTTGCATGCACATATAGACTTTTGACACTTAAAATATCGATTTTCAGCATGTTTTGAGCCTATATTTTGAAAACATTATAGCACTGAGTAGGTGTGTACAGATCGCTTCTGGGACCCCAAAATATCGAATTTTTCGGGTGTTTTGAGCCTGAATTTGAGATATAAACGTGTACAGATGATGTATGCACATATCGACTTTGGACTCTTAAAATATCGATTTTTAGCATGTTTCGAGGCTATATTTTGAAAACATTCTAGCACTGAGTAGGCATGTACAGATCGCTTTTGGGACCCAAAAATATCGAATTTTCGGGTGTTTTGAGGTTGAATTTGGGATATAAACGGGTGCAAATGATGCATACACATATTGACTTTGGGCACCTAAAATATCGATTTTCAGCATGTTTTGGGCCTGTATCTGAGTAGGCATGTACACATCGCTTCTGGGACCCGAAAATCTCGAATTTTCGAGTGTTTTGGGCCTGAATTTGAGATATCGATTTTGGGCACCTAAAATATCGATTTTTAGCATGTTTTGGGCCTATATTTTAAAAATATTCTAGCAATGAGTAGGCATGTACAGATCGCTTCTGGGACCCAAAAATATCGAATTTTCGGGTGTTTTGAGGTTGAATTTGGGATATAAACGGGTGCAGAAGATGCATACACATATTTACTTTGGGCACCTAAAATATCGATTTTCAGCATGTTTAGGGGCTGTATCTGAGTAGGCCTGAACAGATCGCTTCTGGGACCCCGAAATATCGAATTTTCGGGTGTTTTGAGCCTGAATTTGAGATATAAATGGGTACAGAAGATGCATGCACATATCGACTTTGGACACTTAAAATGTCGATTTTTAGCATGTTTTGAGCCTATATTTTGAAAACATTCTAGCACTGACTAAACATGTACATATCGCTTCTAGGACCCAAAAATACCGAATTTTCGGGTGTTTGGTGCCTGAATTTGAGATATAAACGGGTACAGAAGATGCATGCACATATCGACTTTTGGGCACCGAAAAGATCGATTTTCAATATGTTTTGGGCCTGTATTTTGAAAATACTCTAACACGGAGTAGGCATGTACAGTTCGCTTCTGGGACCCCAAAATATCGAATTTTCGGGTGTTTTGGGCCTGAATTTGAGATATCGACTTTGGGCACCAAAAATATCGATTTTGAGCATGTTTTGGGTCTGTATCTTGAAAGCATTCTAACTAGGTGTAGGCATGTACAGATTGCTTCTAGGACCCAAAAATACCGAATTTTCTGGTGTTTTGAGCCTGAATTTGAGATATAAACGGATACAGAAGTTGCATGCACATATCGACTTTGGACACTTAAAATATCGATTTTCAGCATGTTTTGAGCCTATATTTTGAAAACATTATAGCACTGAGTAGGTGTGTACAGATCGCTTCTGGGACCCAAAAATATCGAATTTTCGGGTGTTTTGAGGTTGAATTTGGGATATAAACGGGTGCAAAAGATGCATACACATATTGACTTTGGGCACTTAAAATATCGATTTTCAGCATGTTTTGGGCCTGTATCTGAGTAGGCATGTACACATCGATTCTGGGACCCGAAAATCTCGAATTTTCGAGTGTTTTGGGCCTGAATTTGAGATATCGACTTTGGGCACCTAAAATATCGATTTTTAGCATGTTTTGGGCCTGTATTTTTAAAATACTCTAACACGGAGTAGGCAAGTACAGATCGCTTCTGGGACCCCAAAATATCGAATTTTCGGGTGTTTGGAGCATGAATTTGAGATATATACGGGTACAGAAGATGCATCCACATATCGACTTTTGGGCACCTGAAAGATCGATTTTCTGTATGTTTTGGGCCTGTATATTGAAAATACTCTAACACGGAGTAGGCATGTACAGATCGCTTCTGGGACCCCAAAATATCGAATTTTCCGGTGTTTTGGGCTTGAATTTGAAATATCGACTTTGGGCACCTAAAATATCGAATTTCAGCATGTTTTGGGCCTATATTTTGAAAATATTCTAGCACTGAGTAGGCATGTACAGATCGCTTCTGGGACCCCAAAATATCGAATTTTTCGGGTGTTTTGAGCCTGAATTTGAGATATAAACGTGTACAGATGATGTATGCACATATCTACTTTGGACTCTTAAAATATCGATTTTTAGCATGTTTCGAGTCTATATTTTGAAAACATTCTAGCACTGAGTAGGCATGTACAGATCGCTTTTGGGACCCAAAAATATCGAATTTTCGGGTGTTTTGTGGTTGAATTTGGGATATAAACGGGTGCAGAAGATTCATACACATATTGACTTTGGTATCCTAAAATATCGATTTTGAGCATGTTTTGCGCCTATATTTAAAATATTCTAGCACTGAGTAGGCATGTACAGATCGCTTCTGGGACCCCAAAATAGCGAATTTTCGGGTGTTTTGAGCCTGAATTTGAGATATAAACGGGTACAGAAGATGCATGCACATATCGACTTTTGGGCACCGAAAATATCGATTTTGAGCATGCTTTGGGTCTGTATCTTGAAAACATTCTAACTAGGAGTAGGCATGTACAGATCCCTTCTAGGAACCAAAAATATCGAATTTTCGGGTGTTTTGAGCCTGAATTTGAGATATAAACGGGTACAGAAGATGCATGCTCATATCGACTTTGGACACTTAAAATATCGATTTTTAGCATGTTTTTAACCTATATTTTGAAAACATTCTAGCACTGAGTAGGCATGTACAGATCGCTTCTGGGTCCCAAAAATATCGAATTTTCGGGTGCTTTGAAGTTGAATTTGGGATATAAACGGGTGCAGAAGATGCATACACATATTGACTTTGGGCACCTAAAATATCGATTTTCAGCATGTTTTGGGCCTGTATCTGAGAAGGCATGTACAGATCGCTTCTGGGACCCCAAAATATCGAATTTTCGGGTGTTTTGAGCCTGAATTTGAAATATAAACGGGTACAGAAGATGCATCCACATATCGACTTTGGACACTTAAAATATCGATTTTTAGCATGTTTTGAGCCTATATTTTGAAAACATTCTAGCACTGAGTAGGCGTGTACAGATCACTTCTGGGACCAAAAAATATCGAGTTTTCCGGTGTTTTGAGGTTGAATTTTGTATATAAACGGGTACAGAAGATGCATACACATATCGACTTTTGGGCACATAAAAGATCGATTTTCAGTATGTTTTGGGCCTGTATATTGAAAATACTCAAACACGGAGTAGGCATGTACAGATCGCTTCTAGGACCCCAAAATATCGAGTTTTCGGGTATTTTAGGCCTGAAATTGAGATATCTACTTTGGGCACATAAAATATCGATTTTTAGCATGTTTTGGGCCTATATTTTAAAAATATTCTAGCACTGAGTAGGCATGTACAGATCGCTTCTGGGACCGCAAAATATCGAATTTTCGGATGTTTTGAGCCTGAATTTCAGATATAATCGGGTACAGAAGATGCATGCACATATCGACTTTTGAGCACCTAAAATATCGATTTTGAGCATGTTTTGGGTCTATATCTTGAAAACATTCTAACTAGGTGTAGGCATGTACAGATCGCTTCTAGGACCCAAAAATACCGAATTTTCGGGTGTTTTGAGCCTGAATTTGAGATATAAACGGGTACAGAAGATACATGCACATACCGACTTTTGGGCACCGAAAAGATCGATTTTCAGTATGTTTTGGGCCTGTATTTTGAAAATACTCTAACACGGAGTAGGCATGTACAGTTCGCTTCTGGGACCCCAAAATATTGAATTTTCGGGTGTTTTGGGCCTGAATTTGAGATATCGACTTTGGGCACCTAAAATATCGATTTTGAGCATGTTTTGGGTCTGTATCTTGAAAACATTCTAACTAGGTGTAGGCATGTACCGATCGCTTCTAGGACCCAAAAATACCGAATTTTCGGGTGTTTTGAGCCTGAATTTGAGATATAAACGGGTACAGAAGTTGCATGCACATATCGACTTTTGACACTTAAAATATAGATTTTCAGCATGTTTTGAGCCTATATTTTGAAAACATTCTAGCACTGAGTAGGTGTGTACAGATCGCTTCTGGGACCCAAAAATATCGAATTTTCGGGTGTTTTGAGGTTGAATTTGGGATATAAACGGGTGCAAAAGATGCATACACATATTGACTTTGGGCACCTAAAATATCGATTTTCAGCATGTTTTGGGCCTGTATCTGAGTAGGCATGTACACATCGCTTCTGGGACCCGAAAATCTCGAATTTTCGAGTGTTTTGGGCCTGAATTTGAGATATCGACTTTGGGCACCTAAAATATCGATTTTTAGCATGTTTTGGGCCTATATTTTAAAAATATTCTAGCAATGAGTAGGCATTTACAGATCGCTTCTGGGACCCAAAAATATCGAATTTTCGTGTGTTTTGAGGTTGAATTTGGGATATAAACGGGTGCAGAAGATGCATACACATATTTACTTTGGGCACCTAAAATATCGATTTTCAGCATGTTTAGGGGCTGTATCTGAGTAGGCCTGTACAGATCGCTTCTGGGACCCCGAAATATCGAATTTTCGGGGGTTTTGAGCCTGAATTTGAGATATAAATGGGTACAGAAGATGCATGCACATATCGACTTTGGACACTTAAAATGTCGATTTTTAGCATGTTTTGAGCCTATATTTTGAAAACATTCTAGCACTGACTAGACATGTACAGATCGCTTCTAGGACCCAAAAATACCGAATTTTCGGGTGTTTGGTGCCTGAATTTGAGATATAAACGGGTACAGAAGATGCATGCACATATCGACTTTTGGGCACCGAAAAGATCGATTTTCAGTATGTTTTGGGCCTGTATTTTGAAAATACTCTAACACGGAGTAGGCATGTACAGTTCGCTTCTGGGACCCCAAAATATCGAATTTTCGGGTGTTTTGGGCCTGAATTTGAGATATCGACTTTGGGCACCAAAAATATCGATTTTGAGCATGTTTTGGGTCTGTATCTTGAAAGCATTCTAACTAGGTGTAGGCATGTACAGATTGCTTCTAGGACCCAAAAATACCGAATTTTCTGGTGTTTTGAGCCTGAATTTGAGATATAAACGGATACAGAAGTTGCATGCACATATAGACTTTTGACACTTAAAATATCGATTTTCAGCATGTTTTGAGCCTATATTTTGAAAACATTATAGCACTGAGTAGGTGTGTACAGATCGCTTCTGGGACCCAAAAATATCGAATTTTCGGGTGTTTTGAGGTTGAATTTGGGATATAAACGGGTGCAAAAGATGCATACACATATTGACTTTGGGCACCTAAAATATCGATTTTCAGCATGTTTTGGGCCTGTATCTGAGTAGGTATGTACACATCGATTCTGGGACCCGAAAATCTCGAATTTTCGAGTGTTTTGGGCCTGAATTTGAGATATCGACTTTGGGCACCTAAAATATCGATTTTTAGCATGTTTTGGGCCTGTATTTTTAAAATACTCTAACACGGAGTAGGCAAGTACAGATCGCTTCTGGGACCCCAAAATATCGAATTTTCGGGTGTTTGGAGCATGAATTTGAGATATATACGGGTACAGAAGATGCATCCACATATCGACTTTTAGGCACCTGAAAGATCGATTTTCTGTATGTTTTGGGCCTGTATATTGAAAATACTCTAACACGGAGTAGGCATGTACAGATCGCTTCTGGGACCCCAAAATATCGAATTTTCCGGTGTTTTGGGCTTGAATTTGAAATATCGACTTTGGGCACCTAAAATATCGAATTTCAGCATGTTTTGGGCCTATATTTTGAAAATATTCTAGCACTGAGTAGGCATGTACAGATCGCTTCTGGGACCCCAAAATATCGAATTTTTCGGGTGTTTTGAGCCTGAATTTGAGATATAAACGTGTACAGATGATGTATGCACATATCGACTTTGGACTCTTAAAATATCGATTTTTAGCATGTTTCGAGGCTATATTTTGAAAACATTCTAGCACTGAGTAGGCATGTACAGATCGCTTTTGGGACCCAAAAATATCGAATTTTCGGGTGTTTTGTGGTTGAATTTGGGATATAAACGGGTGCAGAAGATTCATACACATATTGACTTTGGTATCCTAAAATATCGATTTTGAGCATGTTTTGCACCTATATTTAAAATATTCTAGCACTGAGTAGGCATGTACAGATCGCTTCTGGGACCCCAAAATAGCGAATTTTCGGGTGTTTTGAGCCTGAATTTGAGATATAAACGGGTACAGAAGATGCATGCACATGTCGACTTTTGGGCACCGAAAATATCGATTTTGAGCATGCTTTGGGTCTGTATCTTGAAAACATTCTAACTAGGAGTAGGCATGTACAGATCCCTTCTAGGAACCAAAAATATCGAATTTTCGGGTGTTTTGAGCCTGAATTTGAGATATAAACGGGTACAGAAGATGCATGCTCATATCGACTTTGGACACTTAAAATATTGATTTTTAGCATGTTTTTAACCTATATTTTGAAAACATTCTAGCACTGAGCAGGCATGTACAGATCGCTTCTGGGTCCCAAAAATATCGAATTTTCGGGTGTTTTGAAGTTGAATTTGGGATATAAACGGGTGCAGAAGATTCATACACATATTGACTTTGGGCACCTAAAATATCGATTATCAGCATGTTTTGGGCCTGTATCTGAATAGGCATGTACATATCGCTTCTGGGACCCCAATATATCGAATTTTCGGGTTTTTTGAGCCTGAATTTGAGATATAAACGGGTACAGAAGATGAATGCACATATCGACTTTGGACACTTAAAATATCGATTTTTAGCATGTTTTGAGCCTAAATTTTGAAAACATTCTACCACTGAGTAGGCGTGTACAGATCACTTCTGGGACCCAAAAATATCGAATTTTCGGGTGTTTTGAGGTTGAATTTTGGATATAAACGGGTGCAGAAGATGCATACACATATTGACTTTGGGCACCTAAAATATCGATTTTCAGCATGTTTTGGGCCTGTATCTAAGAAGGCATGTACAGATCGCTTCTGGGACCCCAAAATATCGAATTTTCGGGTGTTTTAGGTCTGAATTTGAGATATAAACGGGTACAGAAGATGCATGCACATATCGACTTTGTACACTTAAAATATCGATTTTTAGCATGTTTTGAGCCTATAATTCGAAAACATTCTAGCACTGAGTAGGCATGTACGGATCGCTTCTAGGACCCAAAAATATCGAATTTTCGGGTGTTTTGAGCCTGAATATGAGATATAAACAGGTACTGAAGATCCATGCACATATCGACTTCTGGGCACCTAAAATATCGATTTTGATCATGTTTTGGGTTTGTATCTTGAAAACATTTTACCTAGGAGTAGGCATGTACAGATCGCTTCTAGGACCCAAAAATACCGAATTTTCAGGCATTTTGAGCCTGAATTTGAGATATAAACGGGTACAGAAGATGCATGCACATATCGACTTTGGACACTTAAAATATCGATTTTTAGCATGTTTTGAGCCTATATTTTGAAAACATTCTAGCACTAAGTAGGCATGTACAGATCGCTTCTGGGACCCAAAAATATCTAATTTTCGGGTGTTGTGAGGTTGAATTTGGGATATGAACGGGTACAGATGATGCATCCAGATATCGACTTTTGGGCACCTAAAAGATCGATTTTCAGTATGTTTTGGGCCTGTATATTGAAAATACTCTAACACGGAGTAGGCATGTACAGATCGCTTCTAGGACCCCAAAATATCGAGTTTTCGGGTGTTTTGGGCCTGAAATTGAGATATCTACTTTGGGCACATAAAATATCGATTTTTAGCATGTTTTGGGCCTATATTTTAAAAATATTCTAGCACTGAGTAGGCATGTACAGATCGCTTCTGGGACCCCAAAATATCGAATTTTCGGATGTTTTGAGCCTGAATTTGAGATATAAACGGGTACAGAAGATGCATGCACATATCGACTTTTGGGCACCGAAAAGATCGATTTTTAGTATGTTTTGGGCCTGTATTTTGAAAATACTCTAACACGGAGTAGGCATGTACGGTTCGCTTCTGGGACCCCAAAATATCGAATTTTCGGGTGTTTTGGGCCTGAATTTGAGATATCGACTTTTGACACTTAAAATATCGATTTTCAGCATGTTTTTGAGCCTATATTTTGAAAACATTCTAGCACTGAGTAGGTGTGTACAGATCGCTTCTGGGACCCAAAGATATCGAATTTTCGGGTGTTTTGAGGTTGAATTTGGGATATAAACGGGTGCAAAAGATGCATACACATATTGACTTTGGGCACCTAAAATATCGATTTTCAGCATGTTTTGGGCCTGTATCTGAGTAGGCATGTACACATCGCTTCTGGGACCCGAAAATCTCGAATTTTCAATTGTTTTCGGCCTGAATTTGAGATATCGACTTTGGGCACCTAAAATATCGATTTTTAGCATGTTTTGGGCCTATATTTTAAAAATATTCTAGCACTGAGTAGGCATGTACAGATCGCTTCTGGGACCCCAAAATATCGAATTTTCGGGGGTTTTGAGCCTGAATTTCAGATATAAACGGGTACAGAAGATGCATGCACATATCGACTTTTGAGCACCTAAAATATCGATTTTGAGCATGTTTTGGGTCTGTACTTTGAAAACATTCTAACTAGGTGTAGGCATGTACAGATCGCTTCTAGGACCCAAAAATACCGAATTTTCGGGTGTTTTGAGCCTGAATTTGAGATATAAACGGGTACAAAAGATGCATGCACATATCGACTTTGGACATTTAAAATGTCAATTTTTAGCATGTTTTGAACCTATATTTTGAAAACATTCTAGCACTGAGTAGGCATGTGCAGATCGCTTCTGGGACCCAAAAATATCGAATTTTGGGGTGTTTTGGGGCTGAATTTGAGATATCGACTTTGGGCACCTAAAATATCGATTTTTAGCATGTTTTGGGCCTATATTTTGAAAATATTCTAGCACTAAGTAGGCATGTAAAGATCACTTCTGGGACCCCAAAATATCGAATTTTCGAGTGTTTTGAGCCTGAATTTGAGATAAAAACGGGTACAGAAGATGCATACACATATCGACTTTGGACACTTAAAATATCGATTTTTAGCATGTTTTGAGCTTTTATTTTGAAAACATTCTAGCACTGATTAGGCATGTACAGATCGCTTCTGGGACCCCGAAATATCGAATTTTCGGGTGTTTTGAGGTTGAATTTGGGATATAAACGGGTGCAGAAGATGCATACACATATTGACTTTGGTATCCTAAAATATCGATTTTCCGCATGTTTTGGGCCTTTATTTTTAAAATACTCTAACACGGAGTAGGCAAGTACAGATCGCTTCAGGGACCCCAAAATATCGAATTTTCGGGTGTTTGGAGCATGATTTTGAGATATATACGGGTACAGAAGATGCATCCACATATCGACTTTTGGGCACCTAAAGATCGATTTTCTGTATGTTTTGGGCCTGTATATTGAAAATACTCTAACACGGAGTAGGCATGTACAGATCGCTTCTGGGACCCCAAAATATCGAATTTTCCGGTGTTTGGGGGTTGAATTTGAAATATCGACTTTGGGCACCTAAAATATCGAATTTTAGCATGTTTTGGGCCTATATTTTGAAAATATTCTATCACTGAGTAGGCATGTACAGATCCCTTCTAGGAACCAAAAATATCGAATTTTCGGGTGTTTTGAGCCTGAATTTGAGATATAAACGGGTACAGAAGATGCATGCTCATATCGACTTTGGACACTTAAAATATCGATTTTTAGCATGTTTTTAACCTATATTTTGAAAACATTCTAGCGCTGAGTAGGCATGTACAGATCGCTTCTGGGTCCCAAAAATATCGAATTTTCGGGTGTTTTGAAGTAGAATTTGGGATATAAACGGGTGCAGAAGATGCATACACATATTGACTTTGGGCACCTAAAATATCGATTTTCAGCATGTTTTGGGCCTGTATCTGAGTAGGCATGTACAGATCGCTTCTGGGACCCCAAAATATCGAATTTTCGGAGGTTTTGAGCCTGAATTTCAGATATAAACGGGTACAGAAGATGCATGCACATATCGACTTTTGAGCACCTAAAATATCGATTTTGAGCATGTTTTGGGTCTGTATCTTGAAAACATTCTAACTAGGTGTAGGCATGTACAGATCGCTTCTAGGACCCAAAAATACCGAATTTTCGGGTGTTTTGAGCCTGAATTTGAGATATAAACGGGTACAGAAGATGCATGCACATATCGACTTTGGACACTTAAAATATCGATTTTTAGCATGTTTTGAGCCTATATTTTGAAAACATTCTAGCACTGAGTAGGCGTGTACAGATCGCTTCTGGGACCCAAAAATATCGAATTTTCGGGTGTTTTGAGGTTGAATTTGGGATATAAACGGGTGCAGAAGATGCATACACATATTTACTTTGGGCACCTAAAATATCGATTTTCAGCATGTTTTGGGGCTGTATCTGAGTAGGCCTGTACAGATCGCTTCTGGGACCCCGAAATATCGAATTTTCGAGTGTTTTGAGCCTGAATTTGAGATATAAATGGGTACAGAAGATGCATGCACATATCGACTTTGGACACTTAAAATGTCGATTTTTAGCATGTTTTGAGCCTATATTTTGAAAACATTCTAGCACTGACTAGACATGTACAGATCGCTTCTAGGACCCAAAAATACCGAATTTTCGCGTGTTTGGAGCCTGAATTTGAGATATAAACGGGTACGTAAGATTCATGCACATATCGACTTTTGGGCACCGAAAAGATCGATTTTCAGTATGTTTTGGGCCTGTATTTTGAAAATACTCTAACACGGAGTAGGCATGTATAGTTCGCTTCTGGGACCCCCAAATATTGAATTTTCGGGTGTTTTGGGCCTGTATTTCAGATATCGACTTTGGGCACCAAAAATATCGATTTTGAGCATGTTTTGGGTCTGTATCTTGAAAACATTCTAACTAGGTGTAGGCATGTACAGATTGTTTCTAGGACCCAAAAATACTGAATTTTCTGGTGTTTTGAGCCTGAATTTGAGATATAAACGGGTACAGAAGTTGCATGCACATATCGACTTTTGACACTTAAAATATCGATTTTTAGCATGTTTTGAGCCTATATTTTGAAAACATTCTAGCACTGAGTAGGTGTGTACAGATCGCTTTTGGGACCCAAAAATATCGAATTTTCGGGTGTTTTGAGGTTGAATTTGGGATATAAACGGGTGCAAAAGATGCATACACATATTGACTTTGGGCACCTAAAATATCGATTTTCAGCATGTTTTGGGCCTGTATCTGAGTAGGCATGTACACATCGATTCTGGGACCCGAAAATCTCGAATTTTCGAGTGTTTTGGGCCTGAATTTGAGATATCGACTTTGGGCACCTAAAATATCGATTTTAACATGTTTTGGGCCTGTATTTTTAAAATACTCTAACACGGAGTAGGCAAGTACAGATCGCTTCTGGGACCCCAAAATATCGAATTTTCGGGTGTTTGGAGCATGAATTTGAGATATATACGGGTACAGAAGATGCATCCACATATCGACTTTTGGGCACCTGAAAGATCGATTTTCTGTATGTTTTGGGCCTATATTTTGAAAATATTCTAGCACTGAGTAGGCATGTACAGATCGCTTCTGGGACCCCAAAATATCAAATTTTTCGGGTTTTTTGAGTTTGATTTTGAGATATAAACGTGTACAGATGATGTATGCACATATCGACTTTGGACTCTTAAAATATCGATTTTTAGCATGTGTCGAGGCTATATTTTGAAAACATTCTAGCACTGAGTAGGCATGTACAGATCGCTTTTGGGACCCCAAAAAATCGAATTTTCGGGTGTTTTGTGGTTGAATTTGGGATATAAACGGGTGCAGAAGATTCATACACATATTGACTTTGGTATCCTAAAATATCGATTTTGAGCATGTTTTGCGCCTATATTTAAAATATTCAAACACTGAGTAGGCATCTACAGATCGCTTCTGGGACCCCAAAATATCGAATTTTCGGGAGTTTTAGGCCTGAATTTGAGATTTAAACGGGTACAGAAGATGCATGCACATATCGACTTTGTACACTTAAAATATCGATTTTTAGCATGTTTTGAGCATATAATTCGAAAACATTCTAGCACTGAGTAGGCATGTACAGATCGCTTCTAGGACCCAAAAATACCGAATTTTCGGGTGTTTTGAGCCTGAATATGAGATATAAACAGGTACTGAAGATCCATGCACATATCGACTTCTGGGCACCTAAAATATCGATTTTGATCATGTTTTGGGTTTGTATCTTGAAAACATTTTACCTAGGAGTAGGCATGTACAGATCGCTTCTAGGACCCAAAAATACCGAATTTTCAGGCATTTTGAGCCTGAATTTGAGATATAAACGGGTACAGAAGATGCATGCACATATCGGCTTTGGACACTTAAAATATCGATTTTTAGCATGTTTTGAGCCTATATTTTGAAAACATTTTAGCACTGAGTAGGCATGTACAGATCGCTTCTGGGACCCCAAAATATCGAATTTTCGGGTGTTTTGGGCCGGAATTTGAGATATCGACTTTGTGCACCTAAAATATTGATTTTTAGCATGTTTTGGGCCTATATTTTGAAAATATTCTATCACTGAGTAGGCATGTACAGATCGCTTCTGGGAACCCAAAATATCGAATTTTTGGGTGTTTTGGGCCTGAATTTGAGATATCGACTTTGGGCACCTAAAATATCGATTTTAACATGTATTGGGCCTATATTTTGAAAATATTCTAGCACTGAGTAGGAATGTACAGATCGCTTCTGGGACCCTAAAATATCGAATTTTCGAGTGTTTTGAGCCTGAATTTGATATATAAACGGGTACAGAAAATGCATGCACATATTGAATTTGAGCATCTAAAATATCGATTTTCAGCATGTTTTGGGCCTGTATTTTGAAAATCCTCTAACACGGAATAGGCATGTACAGATCGCTTCTGGGACTCAAAAATATCGAATTTTCGGGTGTTTTGAGGTTGAATTTGAGATATAAACGAGTGCAGAAGATGCATACACATATTGACTTTGGGCACCTAAAATATCGATTTTCAGCATGTTTTGGACTTGTATCTGAGTAGGCATGTACAGACCCCTTCTGGGAACCCAAAATATCGAATTTTCGAGTGTTTTGAGCCTGAATTTCATATATAAACAAGTACTGAAGATCCATGCACATATCGACTTTTGGGAACCTAAAATATCGATTTTGAGCATGTTTTGGGTCTGTATCTTGAAAACATTCTAACTAGGAGTAGACATGTACAGATCGCTTCTAGGACCCAAAAATACCGAATTTTCGGGTGCTTTAAGCCTGAATTTGAGATATAAAGGGGTACAGAAGATGCATGCACATATCGACTTTGGACACTTAAAATATCGATTTTTAGCATGTTTTGAGCCTATATTTTTAAAACATTTTAGCACTGAGTAGGCATGTAGAGATCGCTTACTGGACCCAAAAATATCGATATTTCGGGTGTTTTGAGGTTGAATTTGAGATATAAACGAGTGCAGAAGATGCATACACATATTGACTTTGGGCACCTAAATTATCGATTTTCAGCATGTTTTGGGCCTGTATCTGAGTAAGCATGTACAGATCGCTTCTGGGACCCAAAAATATCAAATTTTCGGGTGTTTTGAGGTTGAATTTGGGATATAAACGAGTACAGAAGATGCATCCACATACCGACTTTTGGGGACCTAAGAGATCGATTATTAGTATGTTTTGGGCCTGTATATTGAAAATACTCTTAACACGGAGTAGGCATGTACAGATCGCTTCTGGGACCCCAAAATATCAAATTTTCGGGTGTTTTGGGCCTGAATTTGAGATATCGACTTTGGGCACCTAAAATATCAATTTTTAGCATGTTTTGGGCCTATATTTTGAAAATATTTTAGCACTGAGTAGGCATGTACAGATCGCTTCTGGAACCCCAAAATATAGAATTTTCGGGTGTTTTTAGCCTGAATTTCAGATATAAACGGGTACAGAAGATGCATGCACATATCGACTTTTGGGCACCTAAAAGATCGATTTTCAATATGTTTTGGGCCTGTATTTTGAAAATACTCTAACACGGAGTAGGCATGTACTGTTCGCTTCTGGGACCCCAAAATATCGAATTTTCGGGTGTTTTTGGCCTGAATTTGATATATCGACTTTGGGCACCTAAAATATCGATTTTAAGAATGTTTTGGGCCTGTATTTTGAAAACATTCTAGCACTAAGTAGGCGTGTACAGATCGCTTCTGGGACCCAAAATTATCGAATTTTCGGGTGTTTTGAGGTTAAATTTGAGATATAAAGGGTTACAGAAGATGCATCCACGTATCGACTTTTGGGCACCTAAAAGTTCGATTTTCTGTATGTTTTGGGCCTGTATTTTGAAAATACTCTAACACGGAGTAGGCATGTACAGATCGCTTCTGGGACCCCAAAATATCGAATTTTCGGGTGTTTTGGGCCTGAATTTGATATATCGACTTTGGGCACCTAAAATATCGATTTGTAGCATGTTTTGGGCCTATATTTTGAAAATATTCTAGCACTGAGTAGGCATGTCCAGATCGCTTCTGGGACCCCAAAATATCGAATTTTCGGGCGTTTTGAGCCTGAATTTGAGATATAAACGGGTACAGAAGTTGCATGCACATATCGACTTTTGACACTTAAAATATCGATTTTCAGCATGTTTTGAGCCTATATTTTAAAAACATTCTAGCACTGAGTAGGTGTGTACAGATCGTTTCTGGGACCCAAAAATATCGAATTTTCGGGTGTTTTGAGGTTGAATTTGGGATATAAACGGGTGCAGAAGATGCATACACATATTGACTTTGGGCACCTAAAATATCGATTTTCAGCATGTTTTGGGCCTGTATCTGAGTAGGCATGTACAGATCGCTTCTGGGACCCCAAAATATCGAATTTTCGGGTGTTTTGGGCCGGAATTTGAGATATCGACTTTGTGCACCTAAAATATTGATTTTTAGCATGTTTTGGGCCTATATTTTGAAAATATTCTAGCACTGAGTAGGCATGTACAGATCGCTTCTGGGACCCAAAAATACCGAATTTTCGGGGGATTTGGGACTAAATTTGAGATATATACGGGTACAGAAGATGCATGCACATATCGACTTTGGACACTTAAAATATCGATTTTTAGCATGTTTTGAGCCTATATTTTGAAAACATTCTAGCACTGAGTAGGCGTGTACAGATCGCTTATGGGACCCAAAAATATCGAATTTTCGGGTGTTTTGAGGTTGAATTTGGGATACAAACGGGTGCAGAAGATGCATACACATATTGACTTTGGGCACCTAAAATATAGATTTTCAGCATGTTTTGGGCATGTATCTGAGTAGGCATGTACAGATCGCTTATGGGACCCCGAAATATCGAATTTTCGGGTGTTTTGAGCCTGAATTTGATATATAAACGGGCACAAATGATGCATGCACATATCGACTTTGGACACTTAAAATGTCGAATTTTAGCATGTTTTCAGCCTATATTTTGAAAACATTCTAACACTGAGTAGGCATGTACAGATCGCTTCTGGGACCCCAAAATATCGAATTTTTGGGTGTTTTGGGCCTGAATTTGAGATATCGACTTTGGGCACCTAAAATATCGATTTTAACATGTATTGGGCCTATATTTTGAAAATATTCTAGCACTGAGTAGGAATGTACAGATCGCTTCTGGGACCCTAAAATATCGAATTTTCGAGTGTTTTGAGCCTGAATTTGATATATAAACGGGTACAGAAAATGCATGCACATATTGACTTTGGGCACCTAAAATATATCGATTTTCAGCATGTTTTGGGCATGTATCTGAGTAGGCATGTACAGATCGCTTCTGGGACCCAAAAATATCGAATTTTCTGGTGTTTGGAGCCTGAATTTGAGATATAAACGGGTACAGAAGATACATGCACATATCGACTTTTGGGCACCTAAAATATCGATTTTAAGCATGTTTTGGGTCTGTATCTTGAAAACATTCTAACTAGGAGTATACATGTACAGATCGCTTCTAGGACCCAAAAATACCGAATTTTCGGGTGTTTTGAGCCTTAATTTGAGATATAAAAGGGTACAGAAGATGCATGCACATATCGACTTTGGACACTTAAAATATCGTTTGTTAGCATGTTTCGATCCTATATTTTGAAAACATTCTAGCACTGAGTAGGCATGTACAGATCGCTTCAAGGACCCAAAAATATCGAATTTTCGGGTGTTTTAAAGGTTGAATTTTAGATATAAACGAGTGCAGAAGATGCATACACATATCGACTTTTGGGCACCTAAAATATCGATTTTGAGCATGTTTTGGGTCTGTATCTTGAAAACTTTTTAACTAGGAGTAGGCATGTACAGATCGCTTCTAGGACCCAAATATACCGAATTTTCGGGTGTTTTGAGCCTGAATTTAAGATATAAACGGGTACAGAAGATGCATGCACATTTTGACTTTGGACACCTAAAATATCGATTTTTAGCATGTTTTAAGCATATATTTTGAAAACATTCTAGCCCTGAGTAGGCGTGTACATATCGCTTCTGGGACCCAAAAATATCGAATTTTCGGGTGTTTTGAGGTTGAATTTGAGATATAAACGGGTACAGAAGATGCATCCACGTATCGACTTTTGGGCACCTAGAAGATCGATTTTCTGTATGTTTTGGGCCTATACTTTGAAAATACTCTAACACGGAGTAGGCATGTACAGATCGCTTCTGGGACCCCAAAATATCGAATTTTAGGGTGTTTTGGTCCTGAATTTGAGATATCGACTTTGGGCACCTAAAATATCGATTTCTAGCATGTTTTGGGCCTATATTTTGAAAATATTCTAGCACTGAGTAGGCATGTACAGATCGCTTCTGGGACCTTTAAAAATCAAATTTTCGAGTGTTTTGAGCCTGAATTTGATATATAAACGGGTACAGAAAATGCATGCACATATTGACTTTGGGCACCTAAAATATATCGATTTTCAGCATGTTTAGGGCCTGTATTTTGAAAATACTCTAACACGGAGTAGGCATGTACAGATCGCTTCTGGGACTCAAAAATATCGAATTTTCGGGTGTTTTGAGCCTGAATTTGAGATATAAACAGGTACTGAAGATGCATGCACGTATCGACTTTTGGGCACTTAAAATATCGATTTTGAGCATGTTTTTGGTCTGTATCTTGAAAACATTCTAACAAGGAGTAGGCATGCACAGATAGATCGCTTATAGGACCCAAAAATACCGAATTCTCGGGTGTTTTGAGCCTGAATTTGAGATATAAACGGGTACAGAAGATGTATCCATATATCGACTTTGGACACTTAAAATATCGATTTTTAGCATGTTTTGAGCCTATATTTTGAAAACATTTTAGCACTGAGTAGGCATGTACAGATCGCTTCTGGGACCCCAAAATATCGAATTTTCGGGTTTTTTCAGCCTGAATTTCAGATATAAATGGGTACAGAAGATGCATGCACATATCGACTTTTGGGCACCTAAAATATCGATTTTGAGCATGTTTTGGGTCTGTATCTTGAAAACATTCTAACTAGGAGTAGACATGTACAGATCGCTTCTAGGACCCAAAAATACCGAATTTTCGGGTGTTTTGAGCCTGAATTTGAGATATAAACGGGTACAGAATATGCATGCACATATCGACTTTGGACACTTAAAATATCGATTTATAGCATGTTTTGAGCCTATATTTTGAAAACATTCTAGCACTGAGTAGGCATGTACAGATCGCTTCTGGGACCCAAAAATATCGAATTTTCGGGTGTTTTGAGGTTGAATTTGAGATATAAACGAGTGCAGAAGATGCATACACATATTGACTTTGGGCACCTAAAATATCGATTTTCAGCATGTTTTGGACTTGTATCTGAGTAGGCATGTACAGACCCCTTCTGGGAACCCAAAATATCGAATTTTCGAGTATTTTGAGCCTGAATTTCATATATAAACAAGTACTGAAGATCCATGCACATATCGACTTTTGGGAACCTAAAATATCGATTTTGAGCATGTTTTGGGTCTGTATCTTGAAAACATTCTAACTAGGAGTAGACATGTACAGATCGCTTCTAGGACCCAAAAATACCGAATTTTCGGGTGCTTTAAGCCTGAATTTGAGATATAAACGGGTACAGAAGATGCATGCACATATCGACTTTGGACACTTAAAATATCGATTTTTAGCATGTTTTGAGCCTATATTTTTAAAACATTTTAGCACTGAGTAGGCATGTCGAGATCGCTTCTGGGACCCAAAAATATCGATATTTCGGGTGTTTTGAGGTTGAATTTGAGATATAAACGAGTGCAGAAGATGCATACACATATTGACTTTGGGCACCTAAATTATCGATTTTCAGCATGTTTTGGGCCTGTATCTGAGTAAGCAGGTACAGATCGCTTCTGGGACCCAAAAATATCAAATTTTCGGGTGTTTTGAGGTTGAATTTTGGATATAAACGGGTACAGAAGATGCATCCACATACCGACTTTTAGGGAACCTAAGAGATCGATTATTAGTATGTTTTGGGCCTGTATATTGAAAATACTCTTAACACGGAGTAGGCATGTACAGATCGCTTCTGGGACCCCAAAATATCAAATTTTCGGGTGTTTTGGGCCGGAATTTGAGATATCGACTTTGTGCACCTAAAATATTGATTTTTAGCATGTTTTGGGCCTATATTTTGAAAATATTCTAGCACTGAGTAGGCATGTACAGATCGCTTCTGGAACCCCAAAATATAGAATTTTCGGGTGTTTTTAGCCTGAATTTCAGATATAAACGGGTACAGAAGATCCATGCACATATCGACTTTGGATACTTAAAATATCGATTTTCAATATGTTTTGGGGCTGTATTTTGAAAATACTCTAACACGGAGTAGGCATGTACAGTTCGCTTCTGGGACCCCAAAATATCGAATTTTCGGGTGTTTTTGGCCTGAATTTGATATATCGACTTTGGGCACCTAAAATATCGATTTTAAGAATGTTTTGGGCCTGTATTTTGAAAATATTCTAGCACTAAGTAGGCATGTACAGATCGCTTCTGAGACCCAAAAATATCAAATTTTCGGGTGTTTTGAGGTTGAATTTAGGATATAAACGGGTGCAGAAGATGTATACACATATTGACTTTGGTATCCTAAAATATCGATTTTCAGCATGTTTTGGCCCTGTATTTTGAAAATACTCTAACACGGAGTAGGCAAGTACAGATCACTTCTGGGACCCCAAAATATCGAATTTTCGGCTGTTTGGAGCCTGAATTTGAGATATAAACGGGTACAGAACATGCATCCACATATCGACTTTTGGGCACCTAAAAGATCGATTTTCTGTATGTTTTGGGCCTGTATTTTGAAAATACTCTAACACGGAGTAGGCATGTACAGATCACTTCTGGGACCCCAAAATATCGAATTTTCGGGTGTTTTGGTCCTGAATTTGAGATATCGACTTTGGGCCCCTAAAATATCGATTTTTGGCCCCTAAAATATCGATTTTTAGCATGTTTTGGGCCTATATTTTGAAAATATTCTAGCACTGAGTAGGCATGTACAGATCGCTTCTGGGACCCAAAAATATCGAATTTTCTGGTGTTTGGAGCCTGAATTTGAGATATAAACGGGTACAGAAGATGCATGCACATTTTGACTTTGGACACTTAAAATATCGATTTTTAGCATGTTTTATGCATATATTTTGAAAACATTCTAGCCCTGAGTAGGCGTGTACAGATCGCTTCTGGGACCCAAAAATATCGAATTTTCGGGTGTTTTGAGGTTGAATTTGAGATATAAACGGGTACAGAAGATGCATCCACGTATCGACTTTTGGGCACCTAGAAGATCGATTTTCTGTATGTTTTTGGCGTGTACTTTGAAAATACTCTAACACTGAGTAGGCATGTACAGATCGCTTCTGGGACCCCAAAATATCGAATTTTAGGGTGTTTTGGGCCTGAATTTGAGATATCGACTTTGGGCACCTAAAATATCGATTTCTAGCATGTTTTGGGCCTATATTTTGAAAATATTCTAGCACTGAGTAGGCATGTACAGATCGCTTCTGGGACCTTTAAATATCGAATTTTCGAGTGTTTTGAGCCTGAATTTGAGATATAAACAGGTACTGAAGATGCATGCATGTATCGACTTTTGGGCACTTAAAATATCGATTTTGAGCATGTTTTTAGTCTGTATCTTGAAAACATTCTAACAAGGAGTAGGCATGTACAGATAGATCGCTTATAGGACCCAAAAATACCGAATTCTCGGATGTTTTGAGCCTGAATTTGAGATATAAACGGGTACAGAAGATGCATCCACATATCGACTTTGGACACTTAAAATATCGATTTTTAGCATGTTTTGAGCCTATATTTTGAAAACATTTTAGCACTGAGTAGGCATGTACAGATCGCTTCTGGGACCCCAAAATATCGAATTTTCGGGTTTTTTCAGCCTGAATTTCAGATATAAATGGGTACATAAGATGCATGCTCATATCGACTTTTGGGCACCTAAAATATCGATTTTGAGCATGTTTTGGGTCTGTATCTTGAAAACATTCTAACTAGGAGTAGACATGTACAGATCGCTTCTAGGACCCAAAAATACCGAGTTTTCGGGTGTTTTGAGCCTGAATTTGAGATATAAACGGGTACAGAAGATGCATGTACATATCGACTTTGGACTCTTAAAATATCGATTTTTCGCATGTTTTGAGCCTATATTTTGAAAACATTCTAGCACTGAGTAGGCATGTACAGATCGCTTCTAGGACCCAAAAATATCGAATTTTCGGGTGTTTTAAAGGTTGAATTTGAGATATAAACGAGTGCAGAAGATGCATGCACATATTGAATTTGGGCACTTAAAATATCGATTTTCAGCATGTTTTGAGCCTATATTTTGAAAACATTCTAGCACTGAGTAGGCGTGTACAGATCGCTTTTGGGACCCAAAAATATCGAATTTTCGGGTGTTTTGAGCCTGAATTTCAGATATAAATGGGTACATAAGATGCATGCTCATGTCGACTTTTGGGCACCTAAAGTATCGATTTTGAGCATGTTTTGGGTCTGTATCATGAAAACATTCTAACTAGGAGTAGACATGTACAGATCGCTTCTAGGACCCAAAAATACTGAATTTTCGGTGTTTTGAGCCTGAATTTGAGATATAAACGGGTACAGAAGATGCATGCACATATCGACTTTGGACACTTAAAATATCGATTTTTCGCATGTTTTGAGCCTATATTTTGAAAACATTCTAGCACTGAGTAGGCATGTACAGATCGCTTCTAGGACCCAAAAATATCGAATTTTCGGGTGTTTTGAGCCTGAATTTGAGATATAAACGAGTGCAGAAGATGCATGCACAAATTGAATTTGGGCACCTAAAATATCGATTTTCAGCATGTTTTGGGCCTGTATCTGACTAGGCATGTACAGATCGCTTCTGGGAACCCAAAATATCGACTTTTCGAGTGTTTTGAGCCTGAATATGAGATATAAACAGATACTTAAGATCCATGCACATATCGACTTTTGGGAACCTAAAATATCGATTTTGAGCATGTTTTGGGTCTGTATCTTGAAAACATTCTAACTAGGAGTATACATGTACAGATCGCTTCTAGGACCCAAAAATACCGAATTTTCGGGTGTTTTGAGCCTGAATTTGAGATATAAACGGGTACAGAAGATGCATGCACATATCGACTTTGGACACTTAAAATATCGATTTTTCGCATGTTTTGAGCCTATATTTTGAAAACATTCTAGCACTGAGTAGGCATGTACAGATCGCTTCTAGGACCCAAAAATATCGAATTTTCGGGTGTTTTAAAGGTTGAATTTGAGATATAAACGAGTGCAGAAAATGCATGCACATATTGAATTTCGGCACCTAAAATATCGATTTTTTGCATGTTTTGAGCCTATATTTTGAAAATATTCTAGCACTGAGTAGGCATGTACAGATCGCTTCTGGGACCCCAAAATATCGAATTTTCGGGTGTTTTGAGCCTGAATTTCAGATATAAACGGGTACATAAGATGCATGCTCATATCGACTTTTGGGCACCTAAAATATCGATTTTGAGCATGTTTTGGGTCTGTATCATGAAAACATTCTAACTAGGAGTAGACATGTACAGATCGCTTCTAGGACCCAAAAATACCGAATTCTCGGGTGTTTTGAGCCTGAATTTGAGATATAAACGGGTACAGAAGATGCATGCACATATCGACTTTGGACACTTAAAATATCGATTTTTAGCATGTTTTGAGCCTATATTTTGAAAACATTCTAGCACTGAGTAGGCATGTACAGATCGCTTCTAGGACCCAAAAATATCGAATTTTCGGGTGTTTTAAAGGTTGAATTTGAGATATAAACGAGTGCAGAAGATGCATTCACAAATTGAATTTGGGCACCTAAAATATCGATTTTCAGCATGTTTTGGGCCTGTATCTGAGTAGGCATGTACAGATCGCTTCTGGGAACCCAAAATATCGAATTTTCGAGTGTTTTGAGCCTGAATTTCAGATATAAACAGATACTTAAGATCCATGCACATATCGACTTTTGGGAACCTAAAATATCGATTTTGAGCATGTTTTGGGTCTGTATCTTGAAAACATTCTAACCAGGAGTAGACATGTACAGATCGCTTCTAGGACCCAAAAATGCCGAATTTTCGGGTGTTTTGAGCCTGAATTTGAGATATAAACGAGACCAGAAGATGCATGCACATATTGACTTTGGACACTTAAAATATCGATTTTTAGCATGTTTTGAGCCTATATTTTGAAAAACATTCTAGCACTGAGTAGACGTGTACAGATCGCTTCTGGGACCCAAAAAAATCGAATTTTCGGGTGTTTTGAGGTTGAATTTGAGATATAAACTGGTACTGAAGATGCATCCACGTATCGACTTTTGGGCACCTAAAAGATCGATTTTCTGTATGTTTTGGGCCTGTATTTTGAAAATACTCTAACACAGAGTAGGCATGTACAGATTGTTTCTGGGACCCCAAAATATCGAATTTTCGGGTGTTTTGGACCTGAATTTGAGATATCGACTTTGGGCACCTAAAATATCGATTTTTAGCATGTTTTGGGCCTATATTTTGAAAATATTCTAGCACTGAGTAGGCATGTACAGATCGCTTCTGGGACCCCAAAATATCAAATTTTCGGGTGTTTTGAGCCTGAATTTGAGATATAAATGGGTACAGAAGATGCATGCACATATCGACTTTTGGGCACCTAAAATATCGATTTTTAGCATGTTTTGAGCCTATATTTTTAAAACAATCTAGCACTGAGTAGGCATGTACAGATCGCTTTTGGGACCCAAAAATATTGAATTTTCGGGTGTTTTAAAGTTGAATTTGAAATATTAACGAGTGCAGAAGATGCATGCACATATTGACTTTGGGCACCTAAAATATCGATTTTCAGCATGTTTTGGGCCTGTATCTGAGTAGGCATGTACAGATCGCTTCTGGGAACCCAAAATATCGAATTTTCGAGTGTTTTGAGCCTGAATTTCAGATATAAACAGATACTTAAGATCCATGCACATATCGACTTTTGGGAACCTAAAATATCGATTTTGAGCATGTTTTGGGTCTGTATCTTGAAAACATTCTAACTAGGAGTAGACATGTACAGATCGCTTCTAGGACCCAAAAATACCGAATTTTCGGGTGTTTTGAGCCTGAATTTGAGATATAAACTTGTACAGAATATGCATGCACATATCGACTTTGGACACTTAAAATATCGATTTATAGCATGTTTTGAGCCTATATTTTGAAAACATTCTAGCACTGAGTAGGCATGTACAGATCGCTTCTGGGACCCAAAAATATCGAATTTTCGGGTGTTTTGAGGTTGAATTTGAGATATAAACGAGTGCAGAAGATGCATACACATATTGACTTTGGGCACCTAAAATATCGATTTTCAGCATGTTTTGGACTTGTATCTGAGTAGGCATGTACAGACCCCTTCTGGGAACCCAAAATATCGAATTTTCGAGTATTTTGAGCCTGAATTTCATATATAAACAAGTACTGAAGATCCATGCACATATCGACTTTTGGGAACCTAAAATATCGATTTTGAGCATGTTTTGGGTCTGTATCTTGAAAACATTCTAACTAGGAGTAGACATGTACAGATCGCTTCTAGGACCCAAAAATACCGAATTTTCGGGTGCTTTAAGCCTGAATTTGAGATATAAACGGGTACAGAAGATGCATGCACATATCGACTTTGGACACTTAAAATATCGATTTTTAGCATGTTTTGAGCCTATATTTTTAAAACATTTTAGCACTGAGTAGGCATGTCGAGATCGCTTCTGGGACCCAAAAATATCGATATTTCGGGTGTTTTGAGGTTGAATTTGAGATATAAACGAGTGCAGAAGATGCATACACATATTGACTTTGGGCACCTAAATTATCGATTTTCAGCATGTTTTGGGCCTGTATCTGAGTAAGCAGGTACAGATCGCTTCTGGGACCCAAAAATATCAAATTTTCGGGTGTTTTGAGGTTGAATTTTGGATATAAACGGGTACAGAAGATGCATCCACATACCGACTTTTAGGGAACCTAAGAGATCGATTATTAGTATGTTTTGGGCCTGTATATTGAAAATACTCTTAACACGGAGTAGGCATGTACAGATCGCTTCTGGGACCCCAAAATATCAAATTTTCGGGTGTTTTGGGCCGGAATTTGAGATATCGACTTTGTGCACCTAAAATATTGATTTTTAGCATGTTTTGGGCCTATATTTTGAAAATATTCTAGCACTGAGTAGGCATGTACAGATCGCTTCTGGAACCCCAAAATATAGAATTTTCGGGTGTTTTTAGCCTGAATTTCAGATATAAACGGGTACAGAAGATCCATGCACATATCGACTTTGGATACTTAAAATATCGATTTTCAATATGTTTTGGGGCTGTATTTTGAAAATACTCTAACACGGAGTAGGCATGTACAGTTCGCTTCTGGGACCCCAAAATATCGAATTTTCGGGTGTTTTTGGCCTGAATTTGATATATCGACTTTGGGCACCTAAAATATCGATTTTAAGAATGTTTTGGGCCTGTATTTTGAAAATATTCTAGCACTAAGTAGGCATGTACAGATCGCTTCTGAGACCCAAAAATATCAAATTTTCGGGTGTTTTGAGGTTGAATTTAGGATATAAACGGGTGCAGAAGATGTATACACATATTGACTTTGGTATCCTAAAATATCGATTTTCAGCATGTTTTGGCCCTGTATTTTGAAAATACTCTAACACGGAGTAGGCAAGTACAGATCACTTCTGGGACCCCAAAATATCGAATTTTCGGCTGTTTGGAGCCTGAATTTGAGATATAAACGGGTACAGAACATGCATCCACATATCGACTTTTGGGCACCTAAAAGATCGATTTTCTGTATGTTTTGGGCCTGTATTTTGAAAATACTCTAACACGGAGTAGGCATGTACAGATCACTTCTGGGACCCCAAAATATCGAATTTTCGGGTGTTTTGGTCCTGAATTTGAAATATCGACTTTGGGCCCCTAAAATATCGATTTTTAGCATGTTTTGGGCCTATATTTTGAAAATATTCTAGCACTGAGTAGGCATGTACAGATCGCTTCTGGGACCCAAAAATATCGAATTTTCTGGTGTTTGGAGCCTGAATTTGAGATATAAACGGGTACAGAAGATGCATACACATTTTGACTTTGGACACTTAAAATATCGATTTTTAGCATGTTTTATGCATATATTTTGAAAACATTCTAGCCCTGAGTAGGCGTGTACAGATCGCTTCTGGGACCCAAAAATATCGAATTTTCGGGTGTTTTGAGGTTGAATTTGAGATATAAACGGGTACAGAAGATGCATCCACGTATCGACTTTTGGGCACCTAGAAGATCGATTTTCTGTATGTTTTTGGCGTGTACTTTGAAAATACTCTAACACTGAGTAGGCATGTACAGATCGCTTCTGGGACCCCAAAATATCGAATTTTAGGGTGTTTTGGGCCTGAATTTGAGATATCGACTTTGGGCACCTAAAATATCGATTTCTAGCATGTTTTGGGCCTATATTTTGAAAATATTCTAGCACTGAGTAGGCATGTACAGATCGCTTCTGGGACCTTTAAATATCGAATTTTCGAGTGTTTTGAGCCTGAATTTGAGATATAAACAGGTACTGAAGATGCATGCATGTATCGACTTTTGGGCACTTAAAATATCGATTTTGAGCATGTTTTTGGTCTGTATCTTGAAAACATTCTAACAAGGAGTAGGCATGTACAGATAGATCGCTTATAGGACCCAAAAATACCGAATTCTCGGATGTTTTGAGCCTGAATTTGAGATATAAACGGGTACAGAAGATGCATCAACATATCGACTTTGGACACTTAAAATATCGATTTTTAGCATGTTTTGAGCCTATATTTTGAAAACATTTTAGCACTGAGTAGGCATGTACAGATCGCTTCTGGGACCCCAAAATATCGAATTTTCGGGTTTTTTCAGCCTGAATTTCAGATATAAATGGGTACATAAGATGCATGCTCATATCGACTTTTGGGCACCTAAAATATCGATTTTGAGCATGTTTTGGGTCTGTATCTTGAAAACATTCTAACTAGGAGTAGACATGTACAGATCGCTTCTAGGACCCAAAAATACCGAGTTTTCGGGTGTTTTGAGCCTGAATTTGAGATATAAACGGGTACAGAAGATGCATGTACATATCGACTTTGGACTCTTAAAATATCGATTTTTCGCATGTTTTGAGCCTATATTTTGAAAACATTCTAGCACTGAGTAGGCATGTACAGATCGCTTCTAGGACCCAAAAATATCGAATTTTCGGGTGTTTTAAAGGTTGAATTTGAGATATAAACGAGTGCAGAAGATGCATGCACATATTGAATTTGGGCACTTAAAATATCGATTTTCAGCATGTTTTGAGCCTATATTTTGAAAACATTCTAGCACTGAGTAGGCGTGTACAGATCGCTTTTGGGACCCAAAAATATCGAATTTTCGGGTGTTTTGAGCCTGAATTTCAGATATAAATGGGTACATAAGATGCATGCTCATGTCGACTTTTGGGCACCTAAAGTATCGATTTTGAGCATGTTTTGGGTCTGTATCATGAAAACATTCTAACTAGGAGTAGACATGTACAGATCGCTTCTAGGACCCAAAAATACTGAATTTTCGGGTGTTTTGAGCCTGAATTTGAGATATAAACGGGTACAGAAGATGCATGCACATATCGACTTTGGACACTTAAAATATCGATTTTTCGCATGTTTTGAGCCTATATTTTGAAAACATTCTAGCACTGAGTAGGCATGTACAGATCGCTTCTAGGACCCAAAAATATCGAATTTTCGGGTGTTTTGAGCCTGAATTTGAGATATAAACGAGTGCAGAAGATGCATGCACAAATTGAATTTGGGCACCTAAAATATCGATTTTCAGCATGTTTTGGGCCTGTATCTGACTAGGCATGTACAGATCGCTTCTGGGAACCCAAAATATCGACTTTTCGAGTGTTTTGAGCCTGAATATGAGATATAAACAGATACTTAAGATCCATGCACATATCGACTTTTGGGAACCTAAAATATCGATTTTGAGCATGTTTTGGGTCTGTATCTTGAAAACATTCTAACTAGGAGTATACATGTACAGATCGCTTCTAGGACCCAAAAATACCGAATTTTCGGGTGTTTTGAGCCTGAATTTGAGATATAAACGGGTACAGAAGATGCATGCACATATCGACTTTGGACACTTAAAATATCGATTTTTCGCATGTTTTGAGCCTATATTTTGAAAACATTCTAGCACTGAGTAGGCATGTACAGATCGCTTCTAGGACCCAAAAATATCGAATTTTCGGGTGTTTTAAAGGTTGAATTTGAGATATAAACGAGTGCAGAAGATGCATGCACATATTGAATTTCGGCACCTAAAATATCGATTTTTTGCATGTTTTGAGCCTATATTTTGAAAATATTCTAGCACTGAGTAGGCATGTACAGATCGCTTCTGGGACCCCAAAATATCGAATTTTCGGGTGTTTTGAGCCTGAATTTCAGATATAAACGGGTACATAAGATGCATGCTCATATCGACTTTTGGGCACCTAAAATATCGATTTTGAGCATGTTTTGGGTCTGTATCATGAAAACATTCTAACTAGGAGTAGACATGTACAGATCGCTTCTAGGACCCAAAAATACCGAATTCTCGGGTGTTTTGAGCCTGAATTTGAGATATAAACGGGTACAGAAGATGCATGCACATATCGACTTTGGACACTTAAAATATCGATTTTTAGCATGTTTTGAGCCTATATTTTGAAAACATTCTAGCACTGAGTAGGCATGTACAGATCGCTTCTAGGACCCAAAAATATCGAATTTTCGGGTGTTTTAAAGGTTGAATTTGAGATATAAACGAGTGCAGAAGATGCATTCACAAATTGAATTTGGGCACCTAAAATATCGATTTTCAGCATGTTTTGGGCCTGTATCTGAGTAGGCATGTACAGATCGCTTCTGGGAACCCAAAATATCGAATTTTCGAGTGTTTTGAGCCTGAATTTCAGATATAAACAGATACTTAAGATCCATGCACATATCGACTTTTGGGAACCTAAAATATCGATTTTGAGCATGTTTTGGGTCTGTATCTTGAAAACATTCTAACCAGGAGTAGACATGTACAGATCGCTTCTAGGACCCAAAAATGCCGAATTTTCGGGTGTTTTGAGCCTGAATTTGAGATATAAACGAGACCAGAAGATGCATGCACATATTGACTTTGGACACTTAAAATATCGATTTTTAGCATGTTTTGAGCCTATATTTTGAAAAACATTCTAACACTGAGTAGACGTGTACAGATCGCTTCTGGGACCCAAAAAAATCGAATTTTCGGGTGTTTTGAGGTTGAATTTGAGATATAAACGGGTACTGAAGATGCATCCACGTATCGACTTTTGGGCACCTAAAAGATCGATTTTCTGTATGTTTTGGGCCTGTATTTTGAAAATACTCTAACACAGAGTAGGCATGTACAGATTGTTTCTGGGACCCCAAAATATCGAATTTTCGGGTGTTTTGGACCTGAATTTGAGATATCGACTTTGGGCACCTAAAATATCGATTTTTAGCATGTTTTGGGCCTATATTTTGAAAATATTCTAGCACTGAGTAGGCATGTACAGATCGCTTCTGGGACCCCAAAATATCAAATTTTCGGGTGTTTTGAGCCTGAATTTGAGATATAAATGGGTACAGAAGATGCATGCACATATCGACTTTTGGGCACCTAAAATATCGATTTTTAGCATGTTTTGAGCCTATATTTTTAAAACAATCTAGCACTGAGTAGGCATGTACAGATCGCTTTTGGGACCCAAAAATATTGAATTTTCGGGTGTTTTAAAGTTGAATTTGAAATATTAACGAGTGCAGAAGATGCATGCACATATTGACTTTGGGCACCTAAAATATCGATTTTCAGCATGTTTTGGGCCTGTATCTGAGTAGGCATGTACAGATCGCTTCTGGGAACCCAAAATATCGAATTTTCAGGTGTTTTGAGCCTGAATTTGAGATATAAATGTGAACAGATGATGCATGCACATATCGACTTTTGGGCACCTAAAATATCGATTTTGAGCATGTTTTGGGTCTGTATCTTGAAAACATTCTAACTAGGAGTAGATATGTACAGATCGCTTCTAGGACCCAAAAATACCGAATTTTCGGGTGTTTTGAGCCTGAATTTGAGATATAAACGGGTACAGAAGATGCATGCACATATCGACTTTTGACACTTAAAATATCGATTTTTAGCATGTTTTGAGCCTATATTTTGAAAACATTCTACCACTGAGTAGGCATGTACAGATCGCTTCTAGGACCCAAAAATAACGAATTTTCGGGTGTTTTGAATTTGTATATGAGATATCGACTTTGGGCACCTAAAATATCGGTTTTTAGCATGTTTTGGGCCTATATTTTGAAAATATTCTAGCACTGAGTAGGCATGTACAGATCGCTTCTGGTACCCCAAAATATCGAATTTTCGGGTGTTTTGAGCCTGAATTTGAGATATGAATGGGTACAGAAGATGCATGCACATATCGACTTTTGGACACCTAAAATATCGATTTTGAGCATGTGTTGGGTCTGTATCTTGAAAACATTCTAGCACTGAGGAGGCATGTACAGATCGCTTCTGGGACCCAAAAATATCAATTTTCGGATGTTTTAAAGGTTGAATTTGAAATATAAACGAGTGCAGAAGATGCATGCACATATTGACTTTGGGCACCTAAAATATCGATTTTCAGCATGTTTTGGGCCTGTATCTGAGTAGGCATGTACAGATCGCTTCTGGGAACCCAAAATATCGAATTTTCGGGTGTTTTGAGCCTGAATATGAGATATAAACAGGTACTGAAGATCCATGCACATATCTACTTTTGGGCACCTAAAATATCGATTTTGAGCATGTTTTGGGTCTGTATCTTGAAAACATTCTAGCACTGAGTAGACATGTACAGATCGCTTCTGGGACCCAAACATATCGAATTTTCGGGTGTTTTGAGGTTGAATTTGGGATATAAACGGGTACAGAAGATGCATCCACATATCGACTTTTCGGCACCTAAAAGATCGATTTTCAGTATGTTTTGGGCCTGTATATTGAAAATACTCTAACACGGAGTAGACATGTACAGATCGCTTCTGGGAACCCAAAATATCGAATTTTCGGGTGTTTTGGGCCTGAATTTAAGATATCGACTTTGGGCACCTAAAATATCGATTTTTAGCATGTTTTGGGCCTATATTTTGAAAATATTCTAGCACTGAGTAGGCATGTAGAGATCGCTTCTGGGACCCCAAAATATCGAATTTTCGGGTGCTTTAAGCCTGAATTTGAGATATAAATGGGTACAGAAGATCCATGCACATATCGACTTTTGGGCACCTAAAATATCAATTTTGAGCATGTTTTGAGCCTATATTTTGAAAACATTCTAGCACTGAGTAGGTATGTACAGATCGCTTCTCGGACCCAAAAATATCGATTTTTCGGGTGTTTTGAGGTTGAAATTGGGATATAAACGGGTGCAGAAGATGCATACACATATTGACTTTGGTATCCTAAAATATCGATTTTCAGCATGTTTTGGGCCTGTATTTTGAAAATACTCTAACACAGAGTAGGCAAGTACAGATCGCTTCTGGGACCCCAAAAGATCGAATTTTCGGGGGTTTTGGGCCTGAATTTGAGATATCGACTTTGGGCACATAAAATATCGATTTTAGCATGTTTTGGGCCAATATTTTGAAAATATTCTAGCACTGAGTAGGCATGTACAGATCGCTTCTAGGACCCTAAAATATCGAATTTTCGGGTGTTTGGAGCCTGAATTTCAGATATAAACGGGTACAGAAAAAGCATGCACATATCGACTTTTGGTCACCTAAAATATCGATTTTGAGCATGTTTTGGGTCTGTATCAAAAAAACATTCTAACTAGGTGTAGGCATGTACAGATCGCTTCTAGGACCCAAAAATATCGAATTTTCGGGTGTTTTTGAGCCTGAATTTGAGATATAAACGGGTACAGAAGATGCATGCACATTTTGACTTTGGACACTTAAAATATCGATTTTTAGCATGTTTTGAGCCTATATTTTGAAAACATTCTAGCACTGAGTAGGCATGTACAGATCGCTTCTGGGACCCAAAAATATCGAATTTTCGGGTGTTTTGAGGTTGAATTTGGGATATAAACGGGTACAGATGATGCATCCACATATCGCCTTTTTGGCATTTAAAAGATCGATTTTCAGTATGTTTTGGGCTTGTATATTAAAAATACTCTAACACGGAGTAGGCGTGTACAGATCGCTTCTGGGACCCAAAAATATCGAATTTTCGGGTGTTTTGAGTTTGAATTTGGGATATAAACGGATGCATACATATATTGACATTGGGCACCTAAAATATAGATTTTCAGCATGTTTTGGGTCTGTATCTGAGTAGGCATGTACAGATCGCTTCTATGACCCGGAAATATCGAATTTTCGGGTGTTTTGAGTCTGAATTTGAGATATAAACTGGTATAAAAGATGCATACACATATCGACTTTGGACACTTAAAATGTCGATTTTTAGCTTGTTTTGAGCCTATATTTTGAAAACATTCTAACACTGAGTAGGCATGTACAGATCGCTTCTAGGACCCAAAAATAACGAATTTTCGAGTGTTTGGAGCCTGAATATGAGATATAAACGGGCACAGAAGACACATGCACATATCGACTTTTGGGCACCTAAAAGATCGATTTTCACTATGTTTTGGGCCTATATTTTGAAAATACTCTAACACGGAGTAGGCATGTACAGTTCGCTTCTGGGACCCCAAAATATCGATTTTTAGGGTGTTTTGGGCCTGAATTTGAGATATCGACTTTGGGCACCTAAAATATCGATTTATAGCATGTTTTGGGCCTATATTTTGAAAATATTCTAGCAATAAGTAGGCATATACAGATCTCGTCTGGGACCCAAAAATATCGATTTTTCGGGTGTTTTGAGGTTGAATTTGGGATATAAACTGGTGCAGAAGATGCATACACATATTGACTTTGGTATCCTAAAATATCGATTTTCAGCATGTTTTGGGCCTGTATTTTGAAAATACTCTAACACGGAGTAGGCAAGTACAGATCGCTTCTGGGACCCCAAAATATCGAATTTTCGGGTGTTTGGAGCCTGAATTTGAGATATAAACGTGTACAGAAGATGAATCCACATATCGACTTTTGGGCACCTACAAGATCGATTTTCTGTATGTTTTTGGCCTGTATTTTAAAAATACTTGAACACGGAGTAGGCATGTACAGATCGCTTCTGGGACCCCAAAATATCGAATTTTCGGGTGTTTTGGGCCTGAATTTGAGATATCGACTTTGGGCACATAAAATATCGATTTTAGCATGTTTTAAGCCTATATTTTGAAAATATTCTAGCACTGAGTAGGCATGTACAAATCGCTTCTGGGACCCTAAAACATCGAATTTTCGGGTGTTTTGAGCCTGAATTTGAGATATAAACGGGTACAGAAGAAGCATGCACATATCGACTTTTGGGCACCTAAAATATCGATTTTGAGCATGTTTTGAGCCTATATTTTGAAAACATTCTAGCACTGAGTAGGTATGTACAGATCGCTTCTGGGACCCAAAAATATCGATTTTTCGGGTGTTTTGAGGTTGAAATTGGGATATAAACGGGTGCAGAAGATGCATACACATATTGACTTTGGTATCCTAAAATATCGATTTTCAGCATGTTTTGGGCCTGTATTTTGAAAATACTCTAACACAGAGTAGGCAAGTACAGATCGCTTCTGGGACCCCAAAATATCGAATTTTCGGGTGTTTTGGGCCTGAATTTGAGATATCGACTTTGGGCACATAAAATATCGATTTTAGCATGTTTTGGGCCTATATTTTGAAAATATTCTAGCACTGAGTAGGCATGTACAGATCGCTTCTAGGACCCTAAAATATCGAATTTTCGGGTGTTTTGAGCCTGAATTTGAGATATAAACGGGTACAGAAAAAGCATGCACATATCGACTTTTGGGCACCTAAAATATCGATTTCGAGCATGGTTTGGGTCTGTATCTTGAAAACATTCTAGCACTGTGTAGGCATGTACAGATCGCTTCTAGGACCCAAAAATACCGAATTTTCGGGTGTTTTGAGCCTGAATTTGAGATATAGACGGGTACAGAAGATGCATGCACATAACGACTTTGGACACTTAAAATATCGATTTTTAGCATGTTTTGAGCCTATATTTTGAAAACATTCTAGCACTGAGTAGGCTTGTACAGATCGCTTCAGGGAACCAAAAATATCGAATTTTCGGGTGTTTTGAGGTTGAATTTGAGATATAAACGAGTGCAGAAGATGCATACACATATTGACTTTGGGCACCTAAAATATCGATTTTCAGCATGTTTTGGGCCTGTATCTGAGTAGGCATGTACAGATCGCTTCTGGGACCCCAAAATATCGAATTTTCGGGTGTTTTGAGCCTGAATATGAGATATAAACAGAAACTGAAGATCAATGCACATATCGACTTTTAAGCACCTAAAATATTGATTTTGAGCATGTTTTGGGTCTGTATCTTGAAAACATTTTAACTAGGAGTAGGCATGTACAGATCGCATCTAGGACCCATAAATACCGAATTTTCGGGTGTTTTGAGCCTGAATTTGAGATATAAACGTGTACAGATGATGCATGCACATATCGACTTTTGGTCACCTAAAATATCGATTTTGAGCATGTTTTGGGTCTGTATCAAAAAAACATTCTAACTAGGTGTAGGCATGTACAGATCGCTTCTAGGACCCAAAAATACCGAATATTCGGATGTTTTGAGCCTGAATTTGAGATATAAACGGGTACAGAAGATGCATGCACATATCGACTTTGGACACTTAAAATATCGATTTTTAACATGTTTTGAGCCTATGTTTTGAAAACATTCTAGCACTGAGTAGGCATGTACAGATCGCTTCTGGGAACCAAAAATATCGAATTTTCGGGTGTTTTGAGGTTGAATTTGAGATATAAACGAGTGCAGAAGATTCATACACATATTGACTTTGGGCACCTAAAATATCGATTTTCAGCATGTTTTGGGCCTGTATCTGAGTAGGCATGTACAGATCGCTTCTGGGACCCCAAAATATCTAATTTTCGGGTGTTTTCAGCCTGAATATGAGATATAAACAGATACTGAAGATCCATGCACATATCGACTTTTAAGCACCTAAAATATTGATTTTGAGCATGTTTTGGGCCTGTATCTTGAAAACATTTTAACTAGGAGTAGGCATGTACAGATCGCATCTAGGACCCATAAATACCGAATTTTCGGGTGTTTTGAGCCTGAATTTGAGATATAAACGGGTACAGAAGATGCATGCACATATCGACTTAGGACACTTAAAATATCGATTTTTAACATGTTCTGAGCCTACATTTTGAAAACATTCTAGCACTGAGTAGGCATGTACAGATCGCTTCTGGGACCCAAAAATATCGAATTTTCGGGTGTTTTGAGGTTAAATTTGAAATATAAACGAGTGCAGAAGATGCATGCACATATTGACTTTGGACACCTAAAATATCGATTTTCAGCATGTTTTGGGCCTGTATCTGGGTAGGCATGTACAGATCGCTTCTGGGACCCCAAAATATCGAATTTTCGGGTGTTTTGAGCCTGAATATGAGATATAAACAGGTACTGAAGATCCATGCACATATCGACTTTTGGGCACCTAAAATATCGATTTTGAGCATGTTTTGGGTCTGTATCTTGAAAACATTTTAACTAGGAGTAGGCATGTACAGATCGCTTCTGGGACCCCAAAATATCGAATTTTCGGGTGTTTTTTGAGCCTCCATATGAGATATAAACAGATACTGAAGATCCATGCACATATCGACTATTGGGCACCTAAAATATCGATTTTCAGCATGTTTTGGGTCTGTATCTTGAAAACATTTTAACTAGGAGTAGGCATGTACAGATCGCTTCTAAGACCCAAAAATATCGAATTTTCGGGTGTTTTTAGCCTGAATTTGAGATATAAACGGGTACAGAAGATGCATGCACATATCGACTTTTGACACTTAAAATATCGATTTTTAGCATGTTTTGAGCCTATATTTTGAAAACATTCTAGCACTGAGTAGGCATGTACAGATCGCTTCTGGGACCCAAAAATATCGAATTTTCGGGTGTTTTGAGTTTGAATTTGGGATATAAACGGGTACAGATGATGCATCCACATATCGCCTTTTGGGGACCTAAAAGATCGATTTTCAGTATGTTTTGAGCCTGTATATTGAAAATACTCTAACACGGAGTAGGCATGTACAGATCGCTTCGGGGAACCCAAAATATCGAATTTTCGTGTGTTTTTAGCCTGAATTTGAGATATAAAGGGGTACAGATGATACATGCACATTTTGACTTTGGACACGTAAAATATCGATTTTTAGCATGTTTTGAGCCTATATTTTGAAAACATTCTAGCACTGAGTAGGCGTGTACAGATCGCTTCTGGGACCCAAAAATATCGAATTTTAGGGTGTTTTGAGGTTGAATTTGGGATATAAACGGGTGCAGAAGATGCATACACATATTGACTTTGGGCACCTAAAATATAGATTTTCAGCATGTTTTGGGCCCGTATCTGATTAGGCATGTACAGATCGCTTCTATGACTCCGAAATATCGAATTTTTGGGTGTTTTTTGAGCCTGAATATGAGATTTAAACAGATACTGAAGATCCATGCACATATCGACTTTTGGGCACCTAAAATATCGATTTTGAGCATGTTTTGGGTCTGTATCTTGAAAACATTCTAGCACTGAGTAGGCATGTACAGATCGCTTCTAGGACCCAAAAATACCGAATTTTCGGGTGTTTTGAGCCTGAATTTGAGATATAGACGGGTACAGAAGATGCATGCACATAACGACTTTGGACACTTAAAATATCGATTTTTAGCATGTTTTGAGCCTATATTTTGAAAACATTCTAGCACTGAGTAGGCTTGTACAGATCGCTTCTGGGACCCAAAAATATCGAATTTTCGGGTGTTTTGAGTTTGAATTTGGGATATAAACGGGTACAGATGATGCATCCACATATCGCCTTTTGGGGACCTAAAAGATCGATTTTCAGTATGTTTTGAGCCTGTATATTGAAAATACTCTAACACGGAGTAGGCATGTACAGATCGCTTCGGGGAACCCAAAATATCGAATTTTCGTGTGTTTTTAGCCTGAATTTGAGATATAAAGGGGTACAGATGATACATGCACATTTTGACTTTGGACACGTAAAATATCGATTTTTAGCATGTTTTGAGCCTATATTTTGAAAACATTCTAGCACTGAGTAGGCGTGTACAGATCGCTTCTGGGACCCAAAAATATCGAATTTTAGGGTGTTTTGAGGTTGAATTTGGGATATAAACGGGTGCAGAAGATGCATACACATATTGACTTTGGGCACCTAAAATATAGATTTTCAGCATGTTTTGGGCCCGTATCTGATTAGGCATGTACAGATCGCTTCTATGACTCCGAAATATCGAATTTTTGGGTGTTTTTTGAGCCTGAATATGAGATTTAAACAGATACTGAAGATCCATGCACATATCGACTTTTGGGCACCTAAAATATCGATTTTGAGCATGTTTTGGGTCTGTATCTTGAAAACATTCTAGCACTGAGTAGGCATGTACAGATCGCTTCTAGGACCCAAAAATACCGAATTTTCGGGTGTTTTGAGCCTGAATTTGAGATATAGACGGGTACAGAAGATGCATGCACATAACGACTTTGGACACTTAAAATATCGATTTTTAGCATGTTTTGAGCCTATATTTTGAAAACATTCTAGCACTGAGTAGGCTTGTACAGATCGCTTCAGGGAACCAAAAATATCGAATTTTCGGGTGTTTTGAGGTTGAATTTGAGATATAAACGAGTGCAGAAGATGCATACACATATTGACTTTGGGCACCTAAAATATCGATTTTCAGCATGTTTTGGGCCTGTATCTGAGTAGGCATGTACAGATCGCTTCTGGGACCCCAAAATATCGAATTTTCGGGTGTTTTGAGCCTGAATATGAGATATAAACAGAAACTGAAGATCCATGCACATATCGACTTTTAAGCACCTAAAATATTGATTTTGAGCATGTTTTGGGTCTGTATCTTGAAAACATTTTAACTAGGAGTAGGCATGTACAGATCGCATCTAGGACCCATAAATACCGAATTTTCGGGTGTTTTGAGCCTGAATTTGAGATATAAACGGGTACAGATGATGCATGCACATATCGACTTTTGGTCACCTAAAATATCGATTTTGAGCATGTTTTGGGTCTGTATCAAAAAAACATTCTAACTAGGTGTAGGCATGTACAGATCGCTTCTAGGACCCAAAAATACCGAATATTCGGATGTTTTGAGCCTGAATTTGAGATATAAACGGGTACAGAAGATGCATGCACATATCGACTTTGGACACTTAAAATATCGATTTTTAACATGTTTTGAGCCTATGTTTTGAAAACATTCTAGCACTGAGTAGGCATGTACAGATCGCTTCTGGGAACCAAAAATATCGAATTTTCGGGTGTTTTGAGGTTGAATTTGAGATATAAACGAGTGCAGAAGATTCATACACATATTGACTTTGGGCACCTAAAATATCGATTTTCAGCATGTTTTGGGCCTGTATCTGAGTAGGCATGTACAGATCGCTTCTGGGACCCCAAAATATCTAATTTTCGGGTGTTTTGAGCCTGAATATGAGATATAAACAGATACTGAAGATCCATGCACATATCGACTTTTAAGCACCTAAAATATTGATTTTGAGCATGTTTTGGGCCTGTATCTTGAAAACATTTTAACTAGGAGTAGGCATGTACAGATCGCATCTAGGACCCATAAATACCGAATTTTCGGGTGTTTTGAGCCTGAATTTGAGATATAAACGGGTACAGAAGATGCATGCACATATCGACTTAGGACACTTAAAATATCGATTTTTAACATGTTTTGAGCCTACATTTTGAAAACATTCTAGCACTGAGTAGGCATGTACAGATCGCTTCTGGGACCCAAAAATATCGAATTTTCGGGTGTTTTGAGGTTAAATTTGAAATATAAACGAGTGCAGAAGATGCATGCACATATTGACTTTGGACACCTAAAATATCGATTTTCAGCATGTTTTGGGCCTGTATCTGGGTAGGCATGTACAGATCGCTTCTGGGACCCCAAAATATCGAATTTTCGGGTGTTTTGAGCCTGAATATGAGATATAAACAGGTACTGAAGATCCATGCACATATCGACTTTTGGGCACCTAAAATATCGATTTTGAGCATGTTTTGGGTCTGTATCTTGAAAACATTTTAACTAGGAGTAGGCATGTACAGATCGCTTCTAGGACCCAAAAATACCGAATTTTCGGGTGTTTTTAGCCTGAATTTGAGATATAAACGGGTACAGAAGATGCATGCACATATCGACTTTTGACACTTAAAATATCGAATTTTAGCATGTTTTGAGCTTATATTTTGAAAACATTCTAGCACTGAGTAGGCATGTACAGATCGCTTCTGGGACCCAAAAATATCGAATTTTCGGGTGTTTTGAGGTTGAATTTGGGATATAAACGGGTATAGATGATTCTTCCACATATCGCCTTTTGGGCACCTAAAAGATCGATTTTCAGTATGTTTTGGGCCTGTATATTGAAAATACTCTAACACGGAATAGGCATGTACAGATCGCTTCTGGGACCCCAAAATATCGAATTTTCGTGTGTTTTTAGCCTGAATTTGAGATATAAACGTGTACAGAAGATGCATGCACATATCGACTTTTGGGCACCTAAAATATCGATTTTGAGCATGTTTTGGGTCTGTATCAAGAAAACATTCTAACTAGGTGTATGCATGTACAGATCGCTTCTAGGACCCAAAAATACCGAATTTTCGGGTGTTTTGAGTCTGAATTTGAGATATAAAAGGGTACAGAAGATGCATGCACATTTTGACTTTGGACACTTAAAATATCGATTTTTAGCATGTTTTAAGTTTATATTTTGAAAACATTCTAGCACTGAGTAGGCATGTACAGATCGCTTCTGGGACCCAAAAATATCGATTTTTCGGGTGTTTTGAGGTTGAATTTGGGATATAAACGGGTGCAGAAGATGCATACACATATTGACTTTGGGCACCTAAAATATAGATTTTCAGCATGTTTTGGGCCTGTATCTGTTTAGGCATGTACAGATCGCTTCTATGACTCCGAAATATCGAATTTTTGGGTGTTTTTTGAGCCTGAATATGAGATTTAAACAGATACTGAAGATCCATGCACATATCGACTTTTGGGCACCTAAAATATCGATTTTGAGCATGTTTTGGGTCTGTATCTTGAAAACATTCTAGCACTGAGTAGGCATGTACAGATCGCTTCTAGGACCCAAAAATACCGAATTTTCGGGTGTTTTGAGCCTGATTTTGAGATATAAACGGGTACAGAAGATGCATGCACATATCGACTTTTGACACTTAAAATATCGATTTTTAGCATGTTTTGAGCCTATATTTTGAAAACATTCTAGCACTGAGTAGGCATGTACAGATCGCTTCTGGGAACCAAAAATATCGAATTTTCGGGTGTTTTGAGGTTGAATTTGAGATATAAACGAGTGCAGAAGATGCATACACATATTGACTTTGGGCACCTACAATATCGATTTTCAGCATGTTTTGGGCCTGTATCTGTGTAGGCATGTACAGATCGCTTCTGGGACCCCAAAATATCGAATTTTCGGGTGATTTTTGAGCCTCCATATGAGATATAAACAGATACTGAAGATCCATGCACATATCGACTATTGGGCACCTAAAATATCGATTTTCAGCATGTTTTGGGTCTGTATCTTGAAAACATTTTAACTAGGAGTAGGCATGTACAGATCGCTTCTAAGACCCAAAAATATCGAATTTTCGGGTGTTTTTAGCCTGAATTTGAGATATAAACGGGTACAGAAGATGCATGCACATATCGACTTTTGACACTTAAAATATCGATTTTTAGCATGTTTTGAGCCTATATTTTGAAAACATTCTAGCACTGAGTAGGCATGTACAGATCGCTTCTGGGACCCAAAAATATCGAATTTTCGGGTGTTTTGAGTTTGAATTTGGGATATAAACGGGTACAGATGATGCATCCACATATCGCCTTTTGGGGACCTAAAAGATCGATTTTCAGTATGTTTTGAGCCTGTATATTGAAAATACTCTAACACGGAGTAGGCATGTACAGATCGCTTCGGGGAACCCAAAATATCGAATTTTCGTGTGTTTTTAGCCTGAATTTGAGATATAAAGGGGTACAGATGATACATGCACATTTTGACTTTGGACACGTAAAATATCGATTTTTAGCATGTTTTGAGCCTATATTTTGAAAACATTCTAGCACTGAGTAGGCGTGTACAGATCGCTTCTGGGACCCAAAAATATCGAATTTTAGGGTGTTTTGAGTTTGAATTTGGGATATAAACGGGTTCAGAAGATGCATACATATATTGACTTTGGGCAGCTAAAATATAGATTTTCAGCATGTTTTGGGCCTGTATCTGAGTAGGCATGTACAGATCGCTTCTATGACACCGAAATATCGAATTTTCGGGTGTTTTGAGCCTGAATTTGAGATATAAACTTGTACAAAAGATGCATGCACATATCGACTTTGGACACTTAAAATGTCGATTTTTAGCATGTTTTGAGCCTATATTTTGAAAACATTCTAACACTGAGTAGGCATGTAAAGATCGCTTCTAGGACCCAAAAATAACGAATTTTCGAGTGTTTGGAGCCTGAATTTGAGATATAAACGGGCACAGAAGACACATGCACATATCGACTTTAGGGCACCTAAAAGATCGATTTTCAGTATGTTTTTGGGCCTATATTTTGAAAATACTCTAACACAGAGTAGGCATGTCCAGTTCGCTTCTGGGACCCCAAAATATCGATTTTATTGGTGTTTTGGGCCTGAATTTGAGATATCGACTTTGGGCACCTAAAATATCGATTTTTAGCATGTTTTGGGCCTATATTTTGAAAATATTCTAGCACTAAGTAGGCATATACAGATCACGTCTGGGACCCCAAAATATCGAATTTTCGGGTGTTTTGAGCCTGAATTTGAGATATAAACGGGTACAGTAGATGCATGCACATATCGACTTTGGACACTTAAAATATCGATTTTTAGCATGTTTTGAGCCTATATTTTGAAAACATTCTAGTACTGAGTAGGTATGTACAGATCGCTTCTGGGACCCAAAAATATCGATTTTTCGGGTGTTTTGAGGTTGAATTAGGGATATAAACGGGTGCAGAAGATGCATCCACATATCGACTTTTGGGCACCTAAAAGATCGATTTTCTGTATGTTTTTGGCCTGTATTTTAAAAATACTTTAACACGGAGTAGGCATGTACAGATCGCTTCTGGGACCCCAAAATATCGAATTTTCGAGTGTTTTGGGCCTGAATTTGAGATATCGACTTTGGGCACATAAGATATCGATTTTAGCATGTTTTGGGCCTATATTTTGAAAATAGTCTAGCACTGAGTAGGCATGTACAGATCGCTTCTGGGACCCTAAAATATCGAATTTTCGGGTGTTTTGAGCCTGAATTTGAGATATAAACGGGTACAGAAGATGCATGCACATATCGACTTTTGGGCACCTAAAATATCGATTTTTAGCATGTTTTGAGCCTATATTTTGAAAACATTCTAGCACTGAGTAGGCATGTACAGATCGCTTCTGGGAACCAAAAATATCGAATTTTCGGGTGTTTTGAGGTTGAATTTGAGATATAAACGAGTGCAGAAGATGCATACACATATTGACTTTGGGCACCTAAAATATAGATTTTCAGCATGTTTTGGGCCTGTATCTGAGTAGGCATGTACAGATCGCTTCTGGGACCCAAAAATACCGAATTTTCGGGTGTTTTGAGCCTGAATTTGAGATATAAACGGGTACAGAAGATCCATGCACATATCGACTTTTAAGCACCTAAAATATTGATTTTGAGCATGTTTTGGGTCTGTATCTTGAAAACATTTTAACTAGGAGTAGGCATGTACAGATCGCTTCTAGGACACATAAACACCGAATTTTCGGGTGTTTTGAGCCTGAATTTGAGATATAAACGGGTACAGAAGATGCATGCACATATCGACATTGGACACTTAAAATATTGATTTTTAACATGTTTTGAGCCTATATTTTGAAAACATTCTAGCACTGAGTAGGCATGTACAGATCGCTTCTGGGACCCAAAAATATCAAATTTTCCGGTGTTTTAAGGTTGAATTTGAAATATAAACGAGTGCAGAAGATGCATGCACATATTGACTTTGGGCACCTAAAATATCGATTTTCAGCATGTTTTGGGCCTGTATCTGGGTAGGCATGTACAGATAGCTTCTGGGAACCCAAAATATCGAATTTTCGGGTGTTTTGAGCCTGAATATGAGATATAAACAGGTACTGAAGATCCATGCACATATCGACTTTTGGGCACCTAAAATATCGATTTTGAGCATGTTTTGGGTCTGTATCTTGAAAACATTTTAACTAGGAGTAGGCATGTACAGATCGCTTCTAGGACCCAAAAATACCGAATTTTCGGGTGTTTTTAGCCTGAATTTGAGATATAAACGGGTACAGAAGATGCATGCACATATCGACTTTTGACACTTAAAATATCGATTTTTAGCATGTTTTGAGCCTATATTTTGAAAACATTCTAGCACTGAGTAGGCATGTACAGGTCGCTTCTGGGACCCAAAAATATCGAATTTTCGGGTGTTTTGAAGTTGAATTTAGGATATAAACAGGTACAGATAATGCATTCACATATCGACTTTATGGCACCTAAAAGATCGATTTTCAGTATGTCTTGGCCCTGTATATTGAAAATACTCTAACACGGAGTAGGCATGTACTGATCGCTTCTGGGACCCTAAAATATCGAATTTTCGGGTGTTTTTAGGCTGAATTTGAGATATAAACGGGTACAGAAGATGCATACACATATCGACTTTTGGGCACCTAAAATATCGATTTTGAGCATGTTTTGGGTCTGTATCAAGAAAACATTCTAACTAGGTGTAGGCATGTATAGATCGCTTCTAGGACCCAAAAATACCGAATTTTCGGGTGTTTTGAGCCTGAATTTGAGATATAAACGGGTACAGAAGATGCATCCACATATCGACTTTTGGGCACCTAAAAGATCGATTTTTTGTATGTTTTGGGCCTGCATTTTGAAAATACTCTAACACGGAGTAGGCATGTACAGATCGCTTCTCGGACCCAAAAATATCGAATTTTCGGGTGTTTTGGGCATGAATTTGAGATATCGACTTTGGGCATCTAAAATATCAATTTTTAGCATGTTTTGGGCCTATATTTTGAAAATATTCTAGCACTGAGTAGGCATGTACAGATCGCTTCTGGGACCCAAAAATATCGAATTTTCGGGTGTTTTGAGCCTGAATTTGAGATATAAACAGGTACTGAAGATGCATGCACATATCGTTTTTTGGGCACCTAAAATATCGATTTTGAGCATGTTTTGGGTCTATATCTTGAAAACATTCTAACTTGGAGTAGACATATACAGATCGCTTCTAGGACCCAAAAATACCGAATTTTCGGGTGTTTTGAGAATGAATTTGAGATATAAACGGGTACAGAAGATGCATGCACATATCGACTTTGGACACTAAAAATATCGATTTTTAGCATGTTTTGAGCCTATATTTTGAAAACATTCTAGCACTGAGTAGGCATGTACAGATCGCTTCTGGGACCCAAAAATATCGAATTTCCGGGTGTTTTGAGGTTGAATTTGAGATATAAACGAGTGCAGAAGATGCATACACATATTGACTTTGGGCACCTAAAATATCGATTTTCAGCATGTTTTGGGCCTCTATCTGAGTAGGCATGTACAGATCGCTTCTGGGACCCCAAAATATCGAATTTTCGGGTGTTTTGAGCCTGAATTTGAGATATAAACGGGTACAGAAGATGCATGCACATATCGACTTTGGACACCTAAAATATCGATTTTTAGCATGTTTTGAGCTTATATTTTGAAAACATTCTAGCACTGAGTAGGCGTGTACAGATCGCTTCTGGGACCCAAAAATATCGAATTTTCGGGTGTTTTGAGGTTGAATTTGAGATATAAACGAGTGCACTTTTGTGCACCTAAAAGATCGATTTTCAGTATGTTTTCGGCCTGTATATTGAAAATACTCTAACACGGAGTAGGCATGTACAGATCCCTTCTGGGACCCCAAAATGTCGAATTTTCGGGTGTTTTGGGCATGAATTTGAAATATCGACTTTGGGCACCTAAAATATCGATTTTTAGCATGTTTTGGGCCTATATTTTGAAAATATTCTAGCAACGAGTAGGCATGTACAGATCGCTTCTGGGACCCAAAAATATCGAATTTTCTGGTGTTTTGAGCCTGAATTTGAGATATAAACAGGTACTGAAGATGCATGCACATATCGTTTTTTGGGCACCTAAAATATCGATTTTTAGCATGTTTTGGGTCTGTATCTTGAAAACGTTCTAACTAGGAGTAGACATATACAGATCGCTTCTAGGACCCAAAAATACCGAATTTTCGGGTGTTTTGAGCCTGAATTTGAGATATAAACGGGTACAGAAGATGCATGCACATATCGACTTTGGACACTAAAAATATCGATTTTTAGCATGTTTTGAGCCTATATTTTGAAAACATTCTAGCACTGAGTAGGCATGTACAGATCGCTTCTGGGACCCAAAAATATCGAATTTTCGGGTGTTTTGAGGTTGAATTTGAGATATAAACGAGTGCAGAAGATGCATACACATATTGACTTTGGGCACCTAAAATATCGATTTTCAGCATGTTTTGGGCCTGTATCTGAGTAGGCATGTACAGATCGCATCTGGGATCCCAAAATATCGAATTTTCGGGTGTTTTGAGCCTGAATTTGAGATATAAACGGGTACAGAAGATGCATGCACATATCGACTTTGGACACTTAAAATATCGATTTTTAGCATGTTTTGAGCCTATATTATGAAAATATTCTAGCACTACGTAGGCATGAACAGATCGCTTGTGGGACCCAAAAATATCGAATTTTCGGGTGTTTTGAGGTTGAATTTGGGATATAAACGGGTACAGAAGATGCATCCACATATCGACTTTTGGGCACCTAAAAGATCTATTTTTAGTATGTTTTGGGCCTGTATATTGAAAATACTCTAACACGGAGTAGGCATGTACATATCGCTTCTGGGACCCCAAAATATCGAATTTTCGGGTGTTTTGGGCCTGAATTTGAGATATCGACTTTGGGCACCTAAAATATCGATTTTTAGCATGTTTTGGACCTATATTTTGAAAATATTCTAGCACTAAGTAGGCATGTACAGATCGCTTCTGGGACCCCAAAATATCGAATTTTCGGGTGTTTTCAGCCTGAATTTCAGATATAAACGGGTACAGAAGATGCATGCACATATCGACTTTTGGGTACCTAAAATATCGATTTTTAGCATGTTTTGGGTCTATATCTTGAAAACATTCTAACTTGGAGTAGACATATACAGATCGCTTCTAGGACCCAAAAATACCGAATTTTCGGGTGTTTTGAGAATGAATTTGAGATATAAACGGGTACAGAAGATGCATGCACATATCGACTTTGGATACTTAAAATATCGATTTTTAGCATGTTTTAAACTTATATTTTGAAAACATTCTAGCACTAAGTAGGCGTGTACAGATCGCTTCTGGGACCCAAAAATATCGAATTTTCGGGAGTTTTGAGGTTAAATCTTGTATATAAACGGGTGCAGAAGATGGATACACATATTGACTTTGGGCACCTAAAATATCGATTTTCAGCATGTTTTGGGCATGTATCTGAATAGGCATGTACAGATCGCTTCTGGGACCCCAAAATATCGAATTTTCGGGTGTTTTGAGCCTGAATTTGAGATATAAATGGGTACAGAAAATGCATGCACATATTGACTTTGGGCACCTAAAATATCGATTTTCAGCATGTTTTGGGCCTGTATCTGAGTAGGCATGTACAGATCGCTTCTGGGACCCAATAATATCAATTTTTCGGGTGTTTTGAGACTGAATTTGATATATAAACGGGTACAGAAGATGCATGCACATATCGACTTTGGATACTTAAATTATCGATTTTTAGCATGTTTTGAGCCTATAATTTGAAAACATTCTAGCACTGAGTAGGCATGTACAGATTGCTTCTAGGACCCAAAAATACCGAATTTTCGGGTGTTTGGAGCCTGAATTCGAGATACAAACGGGTACAGAAAATGCATGCACATATTGACTTTGGGCACCTAAAATAACGATTTTCAGCATGTTTTGGGCCTGTATTTTTAAAATACTCTAACACGGAGTAGGCATGTACAGATCGCTTCTGGGACCCAAAAATATCGAATTTTCGGGTGTTTTGAGGTTGAATTTGAGATATAAACGAGTGCAGAAGATGCATACACATATCCACTTTTGTGCACCTAAAAGATCGATTTTCAGTATGTTTTCGGCCTGTATATTGAAAATACTCTAACACGGAGTAGGCATGTACAGATCCCTTCTGGGACCCCAAAATATCGAATTTTGGGTGTTTTGGGCATGAATTTGAAATATCGACTTTGGGCACCTAAAATATCGATTTTTAGCATGTTTTAGGCTTATATTTTGAAAATATTCTAGCACCGAGTAGGCATGTACAGATCGCTTGTGGGAACCAAAAATATCGAATTTTCGGGTGTTTTGAGCCTGAATTTGAGATATAAACAGGTACTGAAGATGCATGCACATATCATTTTTTGGGCACCTAAAATATCGATTTTGAGCATGTTTTGGGTCTGTATCTTGAAAACATTCTAACTAGGAGTAGACATATACAGATCGCTTCTAGGACCCAAAAATGCCGAATTTTCGTGTGTTTTGAGAATGAATTTGAGTTATAAACGGGTACAGAAGATGCATGCACATATCGACTTTGGACATTAAAAATATCGATTTTTAGCATGTTTTGAGCCTATATTTTGAAAACATTCTAGCACTGAGTAGGCATGTACAGATCGCTTCTGGGACCCAAAAATATCGAATTTTCGGGTGTTTTGAGGTTGAATTTGAGATATAAACGAGTGCAGAAGATGCATACACATATTGACTTTGGGCACCTAAAATATCGATTTTCAGCATGTTTTGGGCCTGTATCTGAGTAGGCATGTACAGATCGCATCTGGGACCCCAAAATATCGAATTTTCGGGTGTTTTGAGCCTGAATTTGAGATATAAACGGGTACAGAAGATGCATGCACATATCGACTTTGGACACTTAAAATATCGATTTTTAGCATGTTTTGAGCCTATATTATGAAAATATTCTAGCACTAAGTAGGCATGTACAGATCGCTTCTGGGACCCAAAAATATCGAATTTTCGGGTGTTTTGAGGTTGAATTTGGGATATAAACGGGTACAGAAGATGCATCCACATATCGACTTTTGGGCACCTAAAAGATCGATTTTTTGTATGTTTTGGGCCTGCATTTTGAAAATACTCTAACACGGAGTAGGCATGTACAGATCGCTTCTCGGACCCAAAAATATCGAATTTTCGGGTGTTTTGGGCATGAATTTGAGATATCGACTTTGGGCACCTAAAATATCGATTTTTAGCATGTTTTGGGCCTATATTTTGAAAATATTCTAGCACTGAGTAGGCATGTACAGATCGCTTCTGGGACCCCAAAATATCGAATTTTTGGGTGTTTTGAGCCTGAATTTCAGATATAAACGGGTACAGAAGATGCATGCACATATCGACTTTGGACACCTAAAATATCGATTTTTAGCATGTTTTGAGCTTATATTTTGAAAACATTCTAGCACTGAGTAGGCGTGTAAAGATCGCTTCTGGGACCCAAAAATATCGAATTTTCGGGTGTTTTGAGGTTGAATTTGAGATATAAACGAGTGCACTTTTGTGCACCTAAAAGATCGATTTTCAGTATGTTTTCGGCCTGTATATTGAAAATACTCTAACACGGAGTAGGCATGTACAGATCCCTTCTGGGACCTCAAAATATCGAATTTTCGGGTGTTTTGGGCATGAATTTGAAATATCGACTTTGGGCACCTAAAATATCGATTTTTAGCATGTTTTGGGCCTATATTTTGAAAATATTCTAGCAACGAGTAGGCATGTACAGATCGCTTATGGGACCCAAAAATATCGAATTTTCGGGTGTTTTGAGCCTGAATTTGAGATATAAACAGGTACTGAAGATGCATCCACATATCGTTTTTTGGGCACCTAAAATATCGATTTTGAGCATGTTTTGGGTCTGTATCTTGAAAACATTCTAACTAGGAGTAGACATATACAGATCGCTTCTAGGATCCAAAAATACCGAATTTTCGGCTGTTTTGAGCCTGAATTTGAGATATAAACGGGTACAGAAGATGCATGCACATATCGACTTTGGACACTAAAAATATCGATTTTTAGCATGTTTTGAGCATATATTTTGAAAACATTCTAGCACTGAGTAGGCATGTACAGATCGCTTCTGGGACCCAAAAATATCGAATTTTCGGGTGTTTTGAGGTTGAATTTGAGATATAAACGAGTGCAGAAGATGCATACACATATTGACTTTGGGCACCTAAAATATCGATTTTCAGCATGTTTTGGGCCTGTATCTGAGTAGGCATGTACAGATCGCATCTGGGACCCCAAAATATCGAATTTTCGGGTGTTTTGAGCCTGAATTTGAGATATAAACGGGTACAGAAGATGCATGCACATATCGACTTTGGACACTTAAAATATCGATTTTTAGCATGTTTTGAGCCTATATTATGAAAATATTCTAGCACTAAGTAGGCATGTACAGATCGCTTCTGGGACCCAAAAATATCGAATTTTCGGGTGTTTTGAGGTTGAATTTGGGATATAAACGGGTACAGAAGATGCATCCACATATCGACTTTTGGGCACCTAAAAGATCGATTTTTAGTTTGTTTTGGGCCTGTATATTGAAAATACTCTAACACGGAGTAGGCATGTACATATCGCTTCTGGGACCCCAAAATATCGAATTTTCGGGTGTTTTGGGCCTGAATTTGAGATATCGACTTTGGGCACCTAAAATATCGATTTTTAGCATGTTTTGGGCCTTTATTTTGAAAATATTCTAGCACTGAGTAGGCATGTACAGATCGCTTCTGGGACCCCAAAATATCGAATTTTTGGGTGTTTTGAGCCTGAATTTCAGATATAAACGGGTACAGAAGATGCATGCACATATCGACTTTGGACACCTAAAATATCGATTTTTAGCATGTTTTGAGCTTATATTTTGAAAACATTCTAGCACTAAGTAGGCGTGTACAGATCGCTTATGGGACCCAAAAATATCGAATTTTCGGGTGTTTTGAGGTTAAATCTTGTATATAAACGGGTGCAGAAGATGGATACACATATTGACTTTGGGCACCTAAAATATCGATTTTCAGCATGTTTTGGGCATGTATCTGAATAGGCATGTACAGATCGCTTCTGGGACCCCAAAATATCGAATTTTCGGGTGTTTTGAGCCTGAATTTGAGATATAAATGGGTACAGAAAATGCATGCACATATTGACTTTGGGCACCTAAAATATCGATTTTCAGCATGTTTTGGGCCTGAATCTGAGTAGGCATGTACAGATCGCTTCTGGGACCAAATAATATCAATTTTTCGGGTGTTTTGAGACTGAATTTGATATATAAACGGGTACAGAAGATGCATGCACATATCGACTTTGGATACTTAAATTATCGATTTTTAGCATGTTTTGAGCCTATAATTTGAAAACATTCTAGCACTGAGTAGGCATGTACAGATTGCTTCTAGGTCCCAAAAATACCGAATTTTCGGGTGTTTGGAGCCTGAATTTGAGATATAAACGGGTACAGAAAATGCATGCACATATTGACTTTGGGCACCTAAAATAACGATTTTCAGCATGTTTTGGGCCTGTATTTTTAAAATACTCTAACACGGAGTAGGCATGTACAGATCGTTTCTGGGACCCAAAAATATCGAATTTTCGGGTGTTTTGAGGTTGAATTTGAGATATAAACGAGTGCAGAAGATGCATACACATATCCACTTTTGTGCACCTAAAAGATCGATTTTCAGTATATTTTCGGCCTGTATATTGAAAATACTCTAACACGGATTAGGCATGTACAGATCCCTTCTGGGACCCCAAAATATCGAATTTTCGGGTGTTTTGGGCATGAATTTGAAATATCGACTTTGGGCACCTAAAATATCGATTTTTAGCATGTTTTGGGCCTATATTTTGAAAATATTCTAGCAACGAGTAGGCATGTACAGATCGCTTCTGGGACCCAAAAATATCGAATTTTCGGGTGTTTTGAGGTTGAATTTGAGATATAAACGAGTGCAGAAGATGCATACACATATTGACTTTGGGCACCTAAAATATCGATTTTCAGCATGTTTTGGGCCTGTATCTGAGTAGGCATGTACAGATCGCATCTGGGACCCCAAAATATCGAATTTTCGGGTGTTTTGAGCCTGAATTTGAGATATAAACGGGTACAGAAGATGCATGCACATATCGACTTTGGACACTAAAAATATCGATTTTTAGCATGTTTTGAGCCTATATTTTGAAAACATTCTAGCACTGAGTAGGCATGTACAGATCGCTTCTGGGATCCAAAAATATCGAATTTTCGGGTGTTTTGAGGTTGAATTTGAGATATAAACGAGTGCAGAAGATGCATACACATATTGACTTTGGGCACCTAAAATATCGATTTTCAGCATGTTTTGGGCCTGTATCTGAGTAGGCATGTACAGATCGCTTCTGGGACCCCAAAATATCGAATTTTTGGGTGTTTTGAGCCTGAATTTCAGATATAAACGGGTACAGAAGATGCATGCACATATCGACTTTGGACACCTAAAATATCGATTTTTAGCATGTTTTGAGCTTATATTTTGAAAACATTCTAGCACTGAGTAGGCGTGTAAAGATCGCTTCTGGGACCCAAAAATATCGAATTTTCGGGTGTTTTGAGGTTGAATTTGAGATATAAACGAGTGCACTTTTGTGCACCTAAAAGATCGATTTTCAGTATGTTTTCGGCCTGTATATTGAAAATACTCTAACACGGAGTAGGCATGTACAGATCCCTTCTGGGACCTCAAAATATCGAATTTTCGGGTGTTTTGGGCATGAATTTGAAATATCGACTTTGGGCACCTAAAATATCGATTTTTAGCATGTTTTGGGCCTATATTTTGAAAATATTCTAGCAACGAGTAGGCATGTACAGATCGCTTCTGGGACCCAAAAATATCGAATTTTCGGGTGTTTTGAGCCTGAATTTGAGATATAAACAGGTACTGAAGATGCATCCACATATCGTTTTTTGGGCACCTAAAATATCGATTTTGAGCATGTTTTGGGTCTGAATCTTGAAAATATTCTAACTAGGAGTAGACATATACAGATCGCTTCTAGGACCCAAAAATACCGAATTTTCGGGTGTTTTGAGCCTGAATTTGAGATATAAACGGGTACAGAAGATGCATGCACATATCGACTTTGGACACTAAAAATATCGATTTTTAGCATGTTTTGAGCCTATATTTTGAAAACATTCTAGCACTGAGTAGGCATGTACAGATCGCTTCTGGGACCCAAAAATATCGAATTTTCGGGTGTTTTGAGGTTGAATTTGAGATATAAACGAGTGCAGAAGATGCATACACATATTGACTTTGGGCACCTAAAATATCGATTTTCAGCATGTTTTGGGCCTGTATCTGAGTAGGCATGTACAGATCGCATCTGGGACCCCAAAATATCGAATTTTCGGGTGTTTTGAGCCTGAATTTGAGATATAAACGGGTACAGAAGATGCATGCACATATCGACTTTGGACACTTAAAATATCGATTTTTAGCATGTTTTGAGCCTATATTATGAAAATATTCTAGCACTACGAAGGCATGAACAGATCGCTTGTGGGACCCAAAAATATCGAATTTTCGGGTGTTTTGAGGTTGAATTTGGGATATAAACGGGTACAGAAGATGCATCCATATATCGACTTTTGGGCACCTAAAAGATCGATTTTTAGTATGTTTTGGGCCTGTATATTGAAAATACTCTAACACGGAGTAGGCATGTACATATCGCTTCTGGGACCCCAAAATATCGAAATTTCGGGTGTTTTGGGCCTGAATTTGAGATATCGACTTTGGGCACCTAAAATATCGATTTTTAGCATGTTTTGGGCCTATATTTTGAAAATATTCTAGCACTGAGTAGGCATGTACAGATCGCTCCTGGGACCCCAAAATATCGAATTTTCGGGTGTTTTCAGCCTAAATTTGAGATATAAACGGGTACAGAAGATGCATGCACATATCGACTTTGGACACCTAAAATATCGATTTTTAGCATGTTTTGAGCTTATATTTTGAAAACATTCTAGCACTGAGTAGGCATGTACAGATCGCTTCTGGGACCCAAAAATACCGAATTTTCGGGTGTTTTGAGGTTGAATCTTGTATATAAACGGGTGCAGAAGATGGATACACATATTGACTTTGGGCACCTAAAATATCGATTTTCAGCATGTTTTGGGCCTCTATCTGAGTAGGCATGTACAGATCGCTTCTGGGACCTCAATAAATCGAATTTTCGGGTGTTTTGAGCCTGAATTTGAGATATAAACGGGTACAGAAGATGCATGCACATATCGACTTTGGACACCTAAAATATCGATTTTTAGCATGTTTTGGGCCTGTATCTGAGTAGGCATGTACAGATCGCTTCTGGGACCCAATAATATCAATTTTTCGGGTGTTTTGAGACTGAATTTGATATATAAACGGGTACAGAAGATGCATGCACATATCGACTTTGGATACTTAAATTATCGATTTTTAGCATGTTTTGAGCCTATAATTTGAAAACATTCTAGCACTGAGTAGGCATGTACAGATTGCTTCTAGGACCCAAAAATACCGAATTTTCGGGTGTTTGGAGCCTGAATTTGATATATAAACGGGTACAGAAAATGCATGCACATATTGACTTTGTGCACCTAAAATAACGATTTTCAGCATGTTTTGGGCCTGTATTTTTAATATACTCTAACACGGAGTAGGCATGTACAGATCGCTTCTGGGACCCAAAAATATCGAATTTTCGGGTGTTTTGAGGTTGAATTTGAGATATAAACGAGTGCAGAAGATACATACACATATCCACTTTTGTGCACCTAAAAGATCGATTTTCAGTATGTTTTCGGCCTGTATATTGAAAATACTCTAACACGGAGTAGGCATGTACAGATCCCTTCTGGGACCCCAAAATATCGAATTTTCGGGTGTTTTGGGCATGAATTTGAAATATCGACTTTGGGCACCTAAAATATCGATTTTTAGCATGTTTTAGGCCTATATTTTGAAAATATTCTAGCACCGAGTAGGCATGTACAGATCGCTTCTGGGACCCAATAATATCAATTTTTCGGGTGTTTTGAGACTGAATTTGATATATAAACGGGTACAGAAGATGCATGCACATATCGACTTTGGATACTTAAAATATCGATTTTCAGCATGTTTTAAACTTATATTTTGAAAACATTCTAGCACTAAGTAGGCGTGTACAGATCGCTTCTGGGACCCAAAAATATCGAATTTTCGGGTGTTTTGACGTTAAATCTTGTATATAAACGGGTGCAGAAGATGGATACACATATTGACTTTGGGCACCTAAAATATCGATTTTCAGCATGTTTTGGGCATGTATCTGAATAGGCATGTACAGATCGCTTCTGGGACCCCAAAATATCGAATTTTCGGGTGTTTTGAGCCTGAATTTGAGATATAAATGGGTACAGAAAATGCATGCACATATTGACTTTGGACACCTAAAATATCGATTTTCAGCATGTTTTGGGCCTGTATCTGAGTAGGCATGTACAGATCGCTTCTGGGACCCAATAATATCAATTTTTCGGGTGTTTTGAGACTGAATTTGATATATAAACGGGTACAGAAGATGCATGCACATAATTATCGACTTTGGATACTTAAAATATCGATTTTTAGCATGTTTTGAGCCTATAATTTGAAAACATTCTAGCACTGAGTAGGCATGTACAGATTGCTTCTAGGACCCAAAAATACCGAATTTTCGAGTGTTTGGAGCCTGAATTTGAGATATAAACGGGTACAGAAAATGCATGCACATATTGACTTTGGGCACCTAAAATAACGATTTTCAGCATGTTTTGGGCCTGTATTTTTAAAATACTCTAACACGGAGTAGGCATGTACAGATCGCTTCTGGGACCCAAAAATATCGAATTTTCAGGTGTTTTGAGGTTGAATTTGAGATATAAACGAGTGCAGAAGATGCATACACATATCCACTTTTGTGCACCTAAAAGATCGATTTTCAGTATGTTTTCGGCCTGTATATTGAAAATACTCTAACACGGAGTAGGCATGTACAGATCCCTTCTGGGACCCCAAAATATCGAATTTTCGGGTGTTTTGGGCATGAATTTGAAATATCGACTTTGGGCACCTAAAATATCGATTTTTAGCATGTTTTAGGCCTATATTTTGAAAATATTCTAGCACCGAGTAGGCATGTACAGATCGCTTCTGGGACCCAAAAATATCGAATTTTCGGGTGTTTTGAGCCTGAATTTGAGATATAAACAGGTACTGAAGATGCATGCACATATCGTTTTTTGGGCACCTAAAATATCGATTTTGAGCATGTTTTGGGTCTGTATCTTGATAACATTCTAACTAGGAGTAGACATATACAGATCGCTTCTAGGACCCAAAAATACCGAATTTTCGTGTGTTTTGAGAATGAATTTGAGATATAAACGGGTACAGAAGATGCATGCACATATCGACTTTGGACATTAAAAATATCGATTTTTAGCATGTTTTGAGCCTATATTTTGAAAACATTCTAGCACTGAGTAGGCATGTACAGATCGCTTCTGGGACCCAAAAATATCGAATTTTCGGGTGTTTTGAGGTTGAATTTGAGATATAAACGAGTGCAGAAGATGCATACACATATTGACTTTGGGCACCTAAAATATCGATTTTCAGCATGTTTTGGGCCTGTATCTGAGTAGGCATGTACAGATCGCATCTGGGACCCCAAAATATCGAATTTTCGGGTGTTTTGAGCCTGAATTTGAGATATAAACGGGTACAGAAGATGCATGCACATATCGACTTTGGACACTAAAAATATCGATTTTTAGCATGTTTTGAGCCTATATTTTGAAAACATTCTAGCACTGAGTAGGCATGTACAGATCGCTTCTGGGACCCAAAAATATCGAATTTTCGGGTGTTTTGAGGTTGAATTTGAGATATAAACGAGTGCAGAAGATGCATACACATATCCACTTTTGTGCACCTAAAAGATCGATTTTCAGTATGTTTTCGGCCTGTATATTGAAAATACTCTAACACGGAGTAGGCATGTACAAATCCCTTCTGGGACCCCAAAATATCGAATTTTCGGGTGTTTTGGGCATGAATTTGAAATATCGACTTTGGGCACCTAAAATATCGATTTTTAGCATGTTTTAGGCCTATATTTTGAAAATATTCTAGCACCGAGTAGGCATGTACAGATCGCTTCTGGGACCCAAAAATATCGAATTTTCGGGTGTTTTGAGCCTGAATTTGAGATATCGACTTTGGGCACCTAAAATATCGATTTTGAGCATGTTTTGGGTCTGTATCTTGAAAACATTCTAACTAGGAGTAGACATATACAGATCGCTTCTAGGACCCAAAAATACCGAATTTTCGGGTGTTTTGAGAATGAATTTGAGATATAAACGGGTATAGAAGATGCATGCACATATCGACTTTGGACATTAAAAATATCGATTTTTAGCATGTTTTGAGCCTATATTTTGAAAACATTCTAGCACTGAGTAGGCATGTACAGATCGCTTCTTGGACCCAAAAATATCGAATTTTCGGGTGTTTTGAGGTTGAATTTGAGATATAAACGAGTGCAGAAGATACATACACATATTGACTTTGGGCACCTAAAATATCGATTTTCAGCATGTTTTGGGCCTGTATCTGAGTAGGCATGTACAGATCGCATCTGGGACCCCAAAATATCGAATTTTTGGGTGTTTTGAGCCTGAATTTGAGATATAAACGGGTACAGAAGAAGCATGCACATATCGACTTTGGACACTAAAAATATCGATTTTTAGCATGTTTTGAGCCTATATTTTGAAAACATTCTAGCACTGAGTAGGCATGTACAGATCGCTTCTGGGACCCAAAAATATCGAATTTTCGGGTGTTTTGAGGTTGAATTTGGGATATAAACGGGTACAGAAGATGCATCCACATATCGACTTTTGGGCACCTAAAAGATCGATTTTTAGTATGTTTTGGGCCTGTATATTGAAAATACTCTAACACGGAGTAGGCATGTACATATCGCTTCTGGGACCCCAAAATATCGAATTTTCGGGTGTTTTGGGCCTGAATTTGAGATATCGACTTTGGGCACCTAAAATATCGATTTTTAGCATGTTTTGGGCCTATATTTTGAAAATATTCTAGCACTGAGTAGGCATGTACAGATCGCTTCTGGGACCCCAAAATATCGAATTTTCGGGTGTTTTGAGCCTGAATTTCAGATATAAACGGGTACAGAAGATGCATGCACATTTCGACTTTTGGGTACCTAAAATATCGATTTTTAGCATGTTTTGGGTCTGTATCTTCAAAACATTCTAACTAGGAGTAGGCATGTACAGATCGCTTCTAGGACCCAAAAATACCGGATTTTCGGGTGTTTTGAGGTTGAATCTTGTATATAAACGGGTGCAGAAGATGGATACACATATTGACTTTGGGCACCTAAAATATCGATTTTCAGCATGTTTTGGGCCTCTATCTGAGTAGGCATGTACAGATCGCTTCTGGGACCCAAAAATATCGAATTTTCGGTGTTTTGAGCCTGAATTTGAGATATAAACGGGTACAGAAGATGCATGCACATATCGACTTTGGACACCTAAAATATAGATTTTTAGCATGTTTTGAGCTTATATTTTGAAAACATTCTAGCACTGAGTAGGCGTGTACAGATCGCTTCTGGGACCCAAAAATATCGAATTTTCGGGTGTTTTGAGGTTGAATCTTGTATATAAACGGGTGCAGAAGATGGATACACATATTGACTTTGGGCACCTATAATATCGATTTTCAGCATGTTTTGGGCCTGTATCTGAATAGGCATGTACAGATCGCTTCTGGGACCCCAAAATATCGAATTTTCGGGTGTTTAGAGCCTGAATTTGAGATATAAACGGGTACTGAAGATGCATCCACATATCGACTTTTGTGCACCTAAAAAATCGATTTTCAGTATGTTTTCGGCCTGTATAATGAAAATACTCTAACACGGAGTAGACATGTACAGATCCCTTCTGGGGCCCCAAAATATCGAATTTTCGGGTGTTTTGGGCATGAATTTGAGATATAAACGGGTACAGAAGATGCATCCACATATCGACTTTTAGGCACCTAAAAGATCGATTTTCAGTATGTTTTGGGCCTGTATATTGAAAATACTCTAACACGGAGTAGGCATGTACAGATCCCTTCTGGGACCCCAAATATCGAATTTTCGGGTGTTTTGGGCATGAATTTGAGATATAAACAGGTACTGAAGATGCATGCACATATCGTTTTTTGGGCACCTAAAATATCGATTTTGAGCATGTTTTGGGTCTATATCTTGAAAACATTCTAGCACTAAGTAGGCGTGTACAGATCGCTTCTGGGACCCAAAAATATCGAATTTTCGGGTGTTTTGAGGTTAAATCTTGTATATAAACGGGTGCAGAAGATGGATACACATATTGACTTTTGGCACCTAAAATATCGATTTTCAGCATGTTTTGGGCCTGTATCTGAATAGGCATGTACAGATCGCTTCATGGACCCCAAAATATCGAATTTTCGGGTGTTTTGAGCCTGAATTTGAGATATAAATGGGTACAGAAAATGCATGCACATATTGACTTTGGGCACCTAAAATATCAATTTTCAGCATGTTTTGGGCCTGTATCTGAGTAGGCATGTACAGATCTCTTCTGGGACCCAATAATATCAATTTTTCGGGTGTTTTGAGACTGAATTCGATATATAAACGGGTACAGAAGATGCATGCACAAATCGACTTTGGATACTTAAAATATCGATTTTTAGCATGTTTTGAGCCTATAATTTGAAAACATTCTAGCACTGAGTAGGCATGTACAGATTGCTTCTAGGACCCAAAAATACCGAATTTTCGGGTGTTTGGAGCCTGAATTTGAGATATAAACGGGTACAGAAAATGCATGCACATATTGATTTTGGGCACCTAAAATAACGATTTTCAGCATGTTTAGGGCCTGTATTTTTAAAATACTCTAACACGGAGTAGGCATGTACAGATCGCTTCTGGGACCCAAAAATATCGAATTTTCGGGTGTTTTGAGGTTGAATTTGAGATATAAACGAGTGCAGAAGATGCATGCACATATCCACTTTTGTGCACCTAAAAGATCGATTTTCAGTATGTTTTCGGCCTGTATATTAAAAATACTCTAACACGGAGTAGGCATGTACAGATCCCTTCTGGGACCCCAAAATATCGAATTTTCGGGTGTTTTGGGCATGAATTTGAAATATCGACTTTGGGCACCTAAAATATCGATTTTTAGCATGTTTTAGGCCTATATTTTGAAAATATTCTAGCACCGAGTAGGCATGTACAGATCGCTTCTGGGACCCAAAAATATCGAATTTTCGGGTGTTTTGAGCCTGAATTTGAGATATAAACAGGTACTGAAGATGCATGCACATATCGTTTTTTGGGCACCTAAAATATCGATTTTGAGCATGTTTTGGGTCTGAATCTTGAAAACATTCTAACTAGGAGTAGACATATACAGATCGCTTCTAGGACCCAAAAACACCGAATTTTCGGGTGTTTTGAGGTTAAATCTTGTATATAAACGGGTGCAGAAGATGCATACACATATTGACTTTGGGCACCTAAAATATCGATTTTCAGCATGTTTTGGGCCTGTATCTGAGTAGGCATGTACAGATCGCATCTGGGACCCCAAAATATCGAATTTTCGGGTGTTTTGAGCCTGAATTTGAGATATAAACGGGTACAGAAGATGCATGCACATATCGACTTTGGACACTTAAAATATCGATTTTTAACATGTTTTGAGCCTATATTATGAAAATATTCTAGCACTAAGTAGGCATGTACAGATCGCTTCTGGGACCCAAAAATATCGAATTTTCGGGTGTTTTGAGGTTGAATTTGGGATATAAACGGGTACAGAAGATGCATCCATATATCGACTTTTGGGCACCTAAAAGATCGATTTTTAGTATGTTTTGGGCCTGTATATTGAAAATACTCTAACACGGAGTAGGCATGTACATATCGCTTCTGGGACCCCAAAATATCGAATTTTCGGGTGTTTTGGGCCTGAATTTGAGATATCGACTTTGGGCACCTAAAATATCGATTTTTAGCAGGTTTTGGGCCTATATTTTGAAAAAATTCTAGCACTGAGTAGGCATGTACAGATCGCTTCTGGGACCCCAAAATATCGAATTTTCGGGTGTTTTGAGCCTGAATTTCAGATATAAACGGGTACAGAAGATGCATGCACATATGGACTTTTGGGTACCTAAAATATCGATTTTTAGCATGTTTTGGGTCTGTATCTTCAAAACATTCTAACTAGGAGTAGGCATGTACAGATCGCTTCTAGGACCCAAAAATACCGAATTTTCGGGTGTTTTGAGGTTGAATCTTGTATATAAACGGGTGCAGAAGATGGATACACATATTGACTTTGGGCACCTAAAATATCGATTTTCAGCTTGTTTTGTGCCTCTATCTGAGCAGGCATGTACAGATCGCTTCTGGGACCCGAAAATATCGAATTTTCGGGTGTTTTGAGCCTCAATTTGAGATATAAACGGGTACAGAAGATGCAAGCACATATCGACTTTGGACACCTAAAATATCGATTTTTAGCATGTTTTGAGCTTATATTTTGAAAACATTCTAGCACTGAGTAGGCGTGTACAGATCGCTTCTGGGACCCAAAAATATCGAATTTTCGGGTGTTTTGAGGTTGAATCTTGTATATAAACGGGTGCAGAAGATGGATACACATATTGACTTTGGGCACCTAAAATATCGATTTTTAGCATGTTTTGGGCCTGTATCTGAGTAGGCATGTACAGATCGCTTCTGGGAACCAAAAATATCGAATTTTCGGGTGTTTTGAGCCTGAATTTGATATAAAAACGGGTACAGAAGAGGAATGCACATATCGACTTTCGACACTTAAAACATCGATTTTTAGCATGTTTTGAGCCTATAAATTGAAAACATTCTAGCACTGAGTAGGCATGTACAGATCGCTTCTAGGACCCCAAAATACTGAATTTTCGGGTGTTTAGAGCCTGAATTTGAGATATAAACGGGTACTGAAGATGCATCCACATATCGACTTTTGTGCACCTAAAAAATCGATTTTCAGTATGTTTTCGGCCTGTATAATGAAAATACTCTAACACGGAGTAGGCATGTACAGATCCCTTCTGGGGCCCCAAAATATCGAATTTTTGGGTGTTTTGGGCATGAATTTGAGATATAAACGGGTACAGAAGATGCATCCACATATCGACTTTTGGGCACCTAAAAGATCGATTTTCAGTATGTTTTGGGCCTGTATATTAAAAATACTCTAACACGGAGTAGGCATGTACAGATCCCTTCTGGGACCCCAAAATATCGAATTTTCGGGTGTTTTGGGCATGAATTTGAAAAATCGATTTTGGGCACCTAAAATTTTGATTTTTAGCTTGTTTTGGGCCTATATTTTGAAAATATTCTAGCACCGAGTAGGCATGTACAGATCGCTTCTGGGACCCAAAAATATCGAATTTTCGGGTGTTTTGAGAATGAATTTGAGATATAAACAGGTACTGAAGATGCATGCACATATCGTTTTTTCGGCACCTAAAATATTGATTTTGAGCATGTTTTGGGTCTATATCTTGAAAACATTCTAGCACTAAGTAGGCGTGTACAGATCGCTTCTGGGACTCAAAAATATCGAATTTTCGGGTGTTTTGAGGTTAAATCTTGTATATAAACGGGTGCAGAAGATGGATACACATATTGACTTTGGGCACCTAAAATATCGATTTTCAGCATGTTTTGGGCCTGTATCTGAATGGGCATGTACAGATCGCTTCTTGGACCCCAAAATATCGAATTTTCGGGTGTTTTGAGCCTGAATTTGAGATATAAATGGGTACAGAAAATGCATGCACATATTGACTTTGGGCACCTAAAATATCGATTTTCAGCATGTTTTGGGCCTGTATCTGAGTAGGCATGTACAGATCGCTTCTGGGACCCAATAATATCAATTTTTCGGGTGTTTTGAGACTGAATTTGATATATAAACGGGTACAGAAGATGCATGCACATATCGACTTTGGATACTTAAAATATCGATGTTTAGCATGTTTTGAGCCTATAATTTGAAAACATTCTAGCACTGAGTAGGCATGTACAGATTACTTCTAGGACCCAAAAATACCGAATTTTCGGGTGTTTGGAGCCTGAATTTGAGATATAAACGGGTACAGAAAATGCATGCACATATTGACTTTGGGTACCTAAAATAACGATTTTCAGCATGTTTTGGGCCTGTATTTTTAAAATACTCTAACACGGAGTAGGCATGTACAGATCGCTTCTGGGACCCAAAAATATCGAATTTTCGGGTTTTTTGAGGTTGAATTTGAGATATAAACGAGTGCAGAAGATGCATACACATATCCACTTTTGTGCACCTAAAAGATCGATTTTCAGTATGTTTTCGGCCTGTATATTAAAAATACTCTAACACGGAGTAGGCATGTACAGATCCCTTCTGGGACCCCAAAATATCGAATTTTCGGGTGTTTTGGGCATGAATTTGAAATATCGACTTTGGGCACCTAAAATATCGATTTTTAGCATGTTTTAGGACTATATTTTGAAAATATTCTAGCACCGAGTAGGCATGTACAGATCGCTTCTGGGACCCAAAAATATCGAATTTTCGGGTGTTTTGAGCCTGAATTTGAGATATAAACAGGTACTGAAGATGCATATGCACATATCGTTTTTTGGGCACCTAAAATATCGATTTTGAGCATGTTTTGGGTCTGTATCTTGAAAACATTCTAACTAGGAGTAGACATATACAGATCGCTTCTAGGACCCAAAAACACCGAATTTTCGGGTGTTTTGAGAATGAATTTGAGATATAAACGGGTACAGAAGATGCATGCACATATCGACTTTGGACACTAAAAATATCGATTTTTAGCATGTTTTGAGCCTATATTTTGAAAACATTCTAGCACTGAGTAGGCATGTACAGATCGCTTCTGGGACCCAAAAATATCGAATTTTCGGGTGTTTTGAGGTTGAATTTGAGATATAAACGAGTGCAGAAGATGCATACACATATTGACTTTGGGCACCTAAAATATCGATTTTCAGCATGTTTTGGGCCTGTATCTGAGTAGGCATGTACAGATCGCATCTGGGACCCCAAAATATCGAATTTTCGGGTGTTTTGAGCCTGAATTTGAGATATAAACGGGTACAGAAGATGCATGCACATATCGACTTTGGACACTTAAAATATCGATTTTTAGCATGTTTTGTGCCTATATTATGAAAATATTCTAGCACTAAGTAGGCATGTACAGATCGCTTCTGGGACCCAAAAATATCGAATTTTCGGGTGTTTTGAGGTTGAATTTGGGATATAAACGGGTACAGAAGATGCATCCACATATCGACTTTTGGGCACCTAAAAGATCGATTTTTAGTATGTTTTGGGCCTGTATATTGAAAATACTCTAACACGGAGTAGGCATGTACATATCTCTTCTGGGACCCCAAAATATCGAATTTTCGGGTGTTTTGGGCCTGAATTTGAGATATAAACGGGTACAGAAGATGCATGCACATATCGACTTTTGGGTACCTAAAATATCGATTTTTAGCATGTTTTGGGTCTGTATCTTCAAAACATTCTAACTAGGAGTAGGCATGTACAGATCGCTTCTAGGACCCAAAAATACCGAATTTTCGGGTGTTTTGAGGTTGAATCTTGTATATAAACGGGTGCAGAAGATGGATACACATATTGACTTTGGGCACCTAAAATATCGATATTCAGCATGTTTTGGGCCTCTATCTGAGTAGGCATGTACAGATCGCTTCTGGGACCCCAAAATATCGAATTTTCGGGTGTTTTGAGCCTGAATTTGAGATATAAACGGGTACAGAAGATGCATGCACATATCGACTTTGGACACCTAAAATATCGATTTTTAGCATGTTTTGAGCTTATATTTTGAAAACATTCTAGCACTGAGTAGGCGTGTACAGATCGCTTCTGGGACCCAAAAATATCAAATTTTCGGGTGTTTTGAGGTTGAATCTTGTATATAAACGGGTGCAGAAGATGGATACACATATTGACTTTGGGCACCTAAAATATCGATTTTCAGCATGTTTTGGGCCTGTATCTGAGTAGGCATGTACAGATCGCTTCTGGGACCCGAAAATATCGAATTTTCGGGTGTTTTGAGCCTGAATTTGAGATATAAACGGGTACAGAAGATGCATGCACATATCGACTTTGGACACCTAAAATATCGATTTTTAGCATGTTTTGAGCTTATATTTTGAAAACATTCTAGCACTGAGTAGGCATGTACAGATCGCTTCTGGGACCCCAAAATATCGAATTTTCGGGTGTTTTGAGCCTGAATTTGAGATATAAACCGGTACAGAAAATGCATGCACATATTGACTTTGGGTACCTAAAATATCGATTTTCAGCATGTTTTGGGCCTGTATTTTGAAAATACTCTAACACGGAGTAGGCATGTACAGATCGCTTCTGGGACCAAAAAATATCGAATTTTCGTGTGTTTTGTGGTTGAATTTGAGATGTAAACGAGTGCAGAAGATGCATACACATATTGACTTTGGGCACCTAAAATATCGATTTTTAGCATGTTTTGGGCCTGTATCTGAGTAGGCATGTACAGATCGCTTCTGGGAACCAAAAATATCGAATTTTCGGTTGTTTTAAGCCTGAATTTGATATAAAAACGGTTACAGAAGAGGAATGCACATATCGACTTTGGACACTTAAAATATCGATTTTTAGCATGTTTTGAGCCTATAAATTGAAAACATTCTAGCACTGAGTAGGCATGTACAGATCGCTTCTAGGACCCCAAAATACCGAATTTTCGGGTGTTTAGAGCCTGAATTTGAGATATAAACGGGTACTGAAGATGCATCCACATATCGACTTTTGTGCAAATAAAAAATCGATTTTCAGTATGTTTTCGGCCTGTATAATGAAAATACTCTAACACGGAGTAGGCATGTACAGATCCCTTCTGGGGCCCCAAAATATCGAATTTTCGGGCGTTTTGGGCATGAATTTGAGATATAAACTGGTACAGAAGATGCATGCACATATCGACTTTGGACACCTAAAAGATCGATTTTTAGCATGTTTTGAGCTTATATTTTGAAAACATTCTAGCACTGAGTAGGCATGTACAGATCGCTTCTGGGACCCAAAAATATCGAATTTTCGGGTGTTTTGAGCCTGAATTTGAGATATAAACAGGTACTGAAGATGCATGCACATATCGTTTTTTAAGCACCTAAAATATCGATTTTGAGCATGTTTTGGGTCTATATCTTGAAAACATTCTAGCACTGAGTAGGCATGTACAGATCGCTTCTGGCACCCAAAAATATCGAATTTCCGGGTGTTTTGAGGTTGAATTTGAGATATAAACGAGTGCAGAAGATGCATACACATATTGACTTTGGGCACCTAAAATATCGATTTTCAGCATGTTTTGGGCCTGTATCTGAGTAGGCATGTACAGATCGCTTCTGGGACTCCAAAATATCGAATTTTCGGGTGTTTTGAGCCTGAATTTGAGATATAAACGGGTACAGAAGATGCATGCACATATCGACTTTGGACAATTAAAATATCGATTTTTAGCATGTTTTGAGCCTATATTTTAAAAACATTCTAGCACTAAGTAGGCATGTACAGATCGCTTCTGGGACCCCAAAATATCGAATTTTCGGGTGTTTTGAGGTTGAATTTGGGATATAAACGGGTACAGAAGATGCATCCACATATCGACTTTTGGGCACCTAAAAGATCGATTTTTAGTATGTTTTGGGCCTGTATATTGAAAATACTCTAACACGGAGTAGGCATGTACATATCGCTTCTGGGACCCCAAAATATCGAATTTTCGGGTGTTTTGGGCATGAATTTGAGATATCGACTTTGGGCACCTAAAATATCGATTTTTAGCATGTTTTGGGCCTATATTTTGAAAATATTCTAGCACTGAGTAGGCATGTACAGATCGCTTCTGGGACCCCAAAATATCGAATTTTCGGGTGTTTTGAGCCTGAATTTCAGATATAAACGGGTACAGAAGATGCATGCACATATCGACTTTTGGGTACCTAAAATATCGATTTTTAGCATGTTTTGGGTCTGTATCTTCAAAACATTCTAACTGGGAGTAGGCATGTACAGATCGCTTCTGGGACCAAAAAATATCGAATTTTCGTGTGTTTTGAGGTTGAATTTGAGATATAAACGAGTGCAGAAGATGCATACACATATTGACTTTGGGCACCTAAAATATCGATTTTTAGCATGTTTTGGGCCTGTATCTGAGTAGGCATGTACAGATCGCTTCTGGGAACCAAAAATATCGACTTTTCGGGTGTTTTGAGCCTGAATTTGATATAAAAACGGGTACAGAAGAGGAATGCACATATCGACTTTGGACACTTAAAATATCGATTTTTAGCATGTTTTGAGCCTATTAATTGAAAACATTCTAGCACTGAGTAGGCATGTACAGATCGCTTCTAGGACCCCAAAATACCGAATTTTCGGGTGTTTAGAGCCTGAATTTGAGATATAAACGGGTACTGAAGATGCATCCACATATCGACTTTTGTGCACCTAAAAAATCGATTTTCAGTATGTTTTCGTCCTGTATAATGAAAATACTCTAACACGGAGTAGGCATGTACAGATCCCTTCTGGGGCCCCAAAATATCGAATTTTCGGGTGTTTTGGGCATGAATTTGAGATATAAACGGGTACAGAAGATGCATCCACATATCGACTTTTGGGCACCTAAAAGATCGATTTTCAGTATGTTTTGGGCGTGTATATTGAAAATACTCTAACACGGAGTAGGCATGTACAGATCCCTTTTGGGACCCCAAAATATCGAATTTTCGGGTGTTTTGGGCATGAATTTGAAATATCGACTTTGGGCACCTAAAATACCGATTTTTAGCATGTTTTGGGCCTATATTTTGAAAATATTCTAGCACCGAGTAGGCATGTACAGATCGCTTCTGGGACCCAAAAATATCGAATTTTCGGGTGTTTTGAGCCTGAATTTGAGATATAAACAGGTACTGAAGATGCATGCACATATCGTTTTTTGGGCACCTAAAATATCGATTTTGAGCATGTTTTGGGTCTATATCTTGAAAACATTCTAACTAGGACTAGACATACACACATCGCTTCTAGGACCCAAAAATACCGAATTTTCGGGTGTTTTGAGAATGAATTTGAGATATAAACGGGTACAGAAGATGCATGCACATATCGACTTTGGACACTAAAAATATCGATTTTTAGCATGTTTTGAGCCTATATTTTGAAAACATTCTAGCACTGAGTAGGCATGTACAGATCGCTTCTGGGACCCAAAAATATCGAATTTCCGGGTGTTTTGAGGTTGAATTTGAGATATAAACGAGTGCAGAAGATGCATACACATATTGACTTTGGGCACCTAAAATATCGATTTTCAGCATGTTTTGGGCCTGTATCTGACTAGGCATGTACAGATCGCTTCTGGGACCCCAAAATATCGAATTTTCGGGTGTTTTGAGCCTGAATTTGAGATATAAACGGGTACAGAAGATGCATGCACATATCGACTTTGGACACTTAAAATATCGATTTTTAGCATGTTTTGAGCCTATATTTTGAAAATATTCTAGCACTAAGTAGGCATGTACAGATCGCTTCTGGGACCCAAAAATATCGAATTTTCGGGTGTTTTGAGGTTGGATTTGGGATATAAACTGGTACAGAAGATGCATCCACATATCGACTTTTGGGCACCTAAAAGATCGATTTTCAGTATGTTTTGGGCCTGTATATTGAAAATACTCTAACACGGAGTAGGCATGTACATATCGCTTCTGGGACCCCAAAATATCGAATTTTCGGGTGTTTTGGACCTGAATTTGAGATATCGACTTTGGGCACCTAAAATATCGATTTTTAGCATGTTTTGGGCCTATATTTTGAAAATATTCTAGCACTGAGTAGGCATGTACAGATCGCTTCTGGGACCCCAAAATATCGAATTTTCGGGTATTTTGAGCCTGAATTTCAGATATAAACGGGTACAGAAGATGCATGCACATATCGACTTTTGGGTACCTAAAATATCGATTATTAGCATGTTTTGTGTCTGTATCTTCAAAACATTCTAACTAGGAGTAGGCATGTACAGATCGCTTCTAGGACCCAAAAATACCGAATTTTCGGGTGTTTTGAGGTAGAATCTTGTATATAAACGGGTGCAGAAGATGGATACACGTATTGACTTTGGCCACCTAAAATATCGATTTTCAGCATGTTTTGGGCCTCTATCTGAGTAGGCATGTACAGATCGCTTCTGGGACCCCAAAATATCGAATTTTCGGGTGTTTTGAGCCTAAATTTGAGATATAAACGGGTACAGAAGATGCATGCACATATCGACTTTGGACACCTTACAATCGATTTTTAGCATGTTTTGAGCTTATATTTTGAAAACATTCTAGCACTGAGTAGGCATGTACAGATCGCTTCTGGGACCCAAAAATATCGAATTTTCGGGTGTTTTGAGGTTGAATCTTGTATATAAACGGGTGCAGAAGATGGATACACATATTGACTTTGGGCACCTAAAATATCGATTTTCAGCATGTTTTGGGCCAGTATCTGAATAGGCATATACAGATCGCTTCTGAGACCCCAAAATATCGAATTTTCGTGTGTTTTGAGCCTGAATTTGAGATATAAACGGGTACAGAAGATGCATGCATATATTGACTTTGGGCACCTAAAATATCGATTTTCAGCATGTTTTGGGCCTGTATTTTGAAAATACTCTAACACGGAGTAGACATGTACAGATCGCTTCTGGGACCAAAAAATATAGAATTTTCGTGTGTTTTGAGGTTGAATTTGAGATATAAACGAGTGCAGAAGATGCATACACATATTGACTTTGGGCACCTAAAATATCGATTTTTAGCATGTTTTGGGCCTGTATCTGAGTAGGCATGTACAGATCGCTTCTGGGAACCAAAAATATCGAATTTTCGGGTGTTTTGAGCCTGAATTTGATATATAAACGGGTACAGAAGATGCATTCACATATCGACTTTGGACACTAAAAATATCGATTTTTAGCATGTTTTGAGCCTATATTTTAAAAACATTCTAGCACTGAGTAGGCATGTACAGATCGCTTCTGGGACCCAAAAATATCGAATTTCCGGGTGTTTTGAGGTTGAATTTGAGATATAAACGAGTGCAGAAGATGCATACACATATTGGCTTTGGGCACCTAAAATATCGATTTTCAGCATGTTTTGGGCCTGTATCTGAGTAGGCATGTACAGATCGCTTCTGGGACCCCAAAATATCGAATTTTCGGGTGTTTTGAGCCTGAATTTGAGATATAAACGGGTACAGAAGATGCATGCACATATCGACTTTGGACAATTAAAATATCGATTTTTAGCATGTTTTGAGCCTATATTATGAAAATATTCTAGCACTAAGTAGGCATGTACAGATCGCTTCTGGGACCCCAAAATATCGAATTTTCGGGTGTTTTGGGCATGAATTTGAGATATCGACTTTGGGCACCTAAAATATCGATTTTTAGCATGTTTTGGGCCTATATTTTGAAAATGTTCTAGCACTGAGTAGGCATGTACAGATCGCTTCTGGGACCCCAAAATATCGAATTTTCGGGGGTTTTGAGCCTGACTTTCAGATATAAACGGGTACAAAAGATGCATGCACATATCGACTTTTGGGTACCTAAATTATCGATTTTTAGCATGTTTTGGGTCTGTATCTTCAAAACATTCTAACTGGGAGTAGGCATGTACAGATCGCTTCTGGGACCAAAAAATATGGAATTTTCGTGTGTTTTGAGGTTGAATTTGAGATATAAACGAGTGCAGAAGATGCATACACATATTGACTTTGGGCACCTAAAATATCGATTTTTAGCATGTTTTGGGCCTGTATCTGAGTAGGCATGTACTGATCGCTTCTGGGACCCCAAAATATCGAATTTTCGGGTGTTTTGAGCCTGAATTTGATATAAAAACGGGTACAGAAGAGGAATGCACATATCGACTTTGGACACTTAAAATATCGATTTTTAGCATGTTTTGAGCCTATAAATTGAAAACATTCTAGCACTGAGTAGGCATGTACAAATCGCTTCTAGGACCCAAAAATACCGAATTTTCGGGTGTTTAGAGCCTGAATTTGAGATATAAACGGGTACTGAAGATGCATCCACATATCGACTTTTGTGCACCTAAAAAATCGATTTTCAGTATGTTTTCGGCCTGTATAATGAAAATATTCTAACACGAAATAGGCATGTACAGATCCCTTCTGGGGCCCCAAAATATCGAATTTTCGGGTGTTTTGAGCCTGAATTTCAGATATAAACGGGTACAGAAGATGCATGCACATATCGACTTTTGGGTACCTAAAATATCGATTTTTAGCATGTTTTGGGTCTGTATCTTCAAAACATTCTAACTGGGAGTAGGCATGTACAGATCGCTTCTTGAACCCAAAAATACAGAATTTTCGGGTGTTTTGAGGTTGAATCTTGTATATAAACGGGTGCCGAAGATGGTTACACATATTGACTTTGGGCACCTAAAATATCGATTTTCAGCATGTTTTGGGCCTCTATCTGAGTAGGCATGTACAGATCGCTTCTGGGACCCCAAAATATCGAATTTTCGGGTGTTTTGAGCCTGAATTTGAGATATAAACGGGTACAGAAGATGCATGCACATATCGACTTTGGACACCTAAAATATCGATTTTTAGCATGTTTTGAGCTTATATTTTGAAAACATTCTATCACTGAGTAGGCGTGTACAGATCGCTTCTGGGACCCCAAAATATCGAATTTTCGGGTGTTTTGAGCCTGAATTTGAGATATAAACGGGTACAGAAAATGCATGCACATATTGACTTTGGGTACCTAAAATATCGATTATCAGCATGTTTTGGGCCTGTATTTTGAAAATACTCTAACACGGAGTAGGCATGTACAGATCGCTTCTGGGACCAAAAAATATCGAATTTTCGTGTGTTTTGAGGTTGAATTTGATATATAAACGAGTGCAGAAGATGCATACACATATTGACTTTGGGCACCTAAAATATCGATTTTTAGCATGTTTTGGGCCTGTATCTGAGTAGGCATGTACAGATCGCTTATGGGAACCAAAAATATCGAATTTTCGGGTGTTTTGAGCCTGAATTTGATATAAAAACGGGTACAGAAGAGGAATGCACATATCGACTTTGGACACTTAAAATATCGATTTTTAGCATGTTTTGAGCCTATAAATTGAAAACATTCTAGCACTGAGTAGGCATGTACAGATCGCTTCTAGGACCCCAAAATACCGAATTTTCGGGTGTTTAGAGCCTGAATTTGAGATATAAACGGGTACTGAAGATGCATCCACATATCGACTTTTGTGCACCTAAAAAATCGATTTTCAGTATGTTTTCGGCCTGTATAATGAAAATACTCTAACAAGGAGTAGGCATGTACAGATCCCTTCTGGGACCCCAAAATATCGAATTTTCGGGTGTTTTGAGCCTGAATTTGAGATATAAACAGGTAGTGAAGATGCATGCACATATCGTTTTTTGGGCACCTAAAATATCGATTGTGAGCATGTTTTGAGCCTATATTTTGAAAACATTCTAGCACTGAGTAGGCATGTACAGATCGCTTCTGGGACCCAAAAATATCGAATTTCCGGGTGTTTTGAGGTTGAATTTGAGATATAAACGAGTGCAGAAGATGCATACACATATTGACTTTGGGCACCTAAAATATCGATTTTCAGCATGTTTTGGGCCTGTATCTGAGTAGGCTTGTACAGATCGCTTCTGGGACCCCAAAATATCGAATTTTCGGGTGTTTTGAGCCTGAATTTGAGATATAAACGGGTACAGAAGATGCATGCACATATCGACTTTGGACACTTAAAATATCGATTTTTAGCATGTTTTGAGCCTATATTTTGAAAATATTCTAGCACTAAGTAGGCATGTACAGATCGCTTCTGGGACCCAAAAATATCGAATTTTCGGGTGTTTTGAGGTTGGATTTGGGATATAAACTGGTACAGAAGATGCATCCACATATCGACTTTTGGGCACCTAAAAGATCGATTTTCAGTATGTTTTGTGCCTGTATATTGAAAATACTCTAACACGGAGTAGGCATGTACATATCGCTTCTGGGACCCCAAAATATCGAATTTTCGGGTGTTTTGGGCCTGAATTTGAGATATCGACTTTGGGCATCTAAAATATCGATTTTTAGCATGTTTTGGGCCTATATTTTGAAAATATTCTAACACTGAGTAGGCATGTACAGATCGCTTCTGGGACCCCAAAATATCGAATTTTCGGGTATTTTGAGCCTGAATTTCAGATATAAACGGGTACAGAAGATGCATGCACATATCGACTTTTGGGTACCTAAAATATCGATTATTAGCATGTTTTGGGTCTGTATCTTCAAAACATTCTAACTAGGAGTAGGCATGTACAGATCGCTTCTAGGACCCAAAAATACCGAATTTTCGGGTGTTTTGAGGTAGAATCTTGTATATAAACGGGTGCAGAAGATTGATACACGTATTGACTTTGGCCACCTAAAATATCGATTTTCAGCATGTTTTGGGCCTCTATCTGAGTAGGCATGTACAGATCGCTTCTGGGACCCCAAAATATCGAATTTTCGGGTGTTTTCAGCCTAAATTTGAGATATAAACGGGTACAGAAGATGCATGCACATATCGACTTTGGACACCTTACAATCGATTTTTAGCATGTTTTGAGCTTATATTTTGAAAACATTCTAGCACTGAGTAGGCGTGTACAGATCGCTTCTGGGACCCCAAAATATCGAATTTTCGGGTGTTTTGGGCCTGAATTTGAGATATCGACTTTGGGCATCTAAAATATCGATTTTTAGCATGTTTTGGGCCTATATTTTGAAAATATTCTAACACTGAGTAGGCATGTACAGATCGCTTCTGGGACCCCAAAATATCGAATTTTCGGGTATTTTGAGCCTGAATTTCAGATATAAACGGGTACAGAAGATGCATGCACATATCGACTTTTGGGTACCTAAAATATCGATTATTAGCATGTTTTGGGTCTGTATCTTCAAAACATTCTAACTAGGAGTAGGCATGTACAGATCGCTTCTAGGACCCAAAAATACCGAATTTTCGGGTGTTTTGAGGTAGAATCTTGTATATAAACGGGTGCAGAAGATTGATACACGTATTGACTTTGGCCACCTAAAATATCGATTTTCAGCATGTTTTGGGCCTCTATCTGAGTAGGCATGTACAGATCGCTTCTGGGACCCCAAAATATCGAATTTTCGGGTGTTTTCAGCCTAAATTTGAGATATAAACGGGTACAGAAGATGCATGCACATATCGACTTTGGACACCTTACAATCGATTTTTAGCATGTTTTGAGCTTATATTTTGAAAACATTCTAGCACTGAGTAGGCGTGTACAGATCGCTTCTGGGACCCAAAAATATCGAATTTTCGGGTGTTTTGAGGTTGAATCTTGTATATAAACGGGTGCAGAAGATGGATACACATATTGACTTTGGGCACCTAAAATATCGATTTTCAGCATGTTTTGGGCCTGTATCTGAATAGGCATATACAGATCGCTTCTGAGACCCAGAAATATCGAATTTTCGGGTGTTTTGAGCGTGAATTTGAGATATAAACGGGTACAGAAAATGCATGCATATATTGACTTTGGGCACCTAAAATATCGATTTTCAGCATGTTTTGGGCCTGTATTTTGAAAATACTCTAACACGGAGTAGGCATGTACAGATCGCTTCTGGGACCAAAAAATATCGAATTTTCGTGTGTTTTGAGGTTGAATTTGAGATATAAACGAGTGCAGAAGATGCATACACATATTGACTTTGGGCACCTAAAATATCGATTTTTAGCATGTTTTGGGCCTGTATCTGAGTAGGCATGTACAGATCGCTTATGGGAACCAAAAATATCGAATTTTCGGGTGTTTTGAGCCTGAATTTGATATAAAAACGGGTACAGAAGAGGAATGCACATATCGACTTTGGACACTTAAAATATCGATTTTTAGCATGTTTTGAGCCTATAAATTGAAAACATTCTAGCACTGAGTAGGCATATACAGATCGCTTCTAGGACCCCAAAATACCGAATTTTCGGGTGTTTAGAGCCTGAATTTGAGATATAAACGGGTACTGAAGATGCATCCACATATCGACTTTTGTGCACCTAAAAAATCGATTTTCAGTATGTTTTCGGCCTGTATAATGAAAATACTCTAACAAGGAGTAGGCATGTACAGATCCCTTCTGGGACCCCAAAATATCGAATTTTCGGGTGTTTTGAGCCTGAATTTGAGATATAAACAGGTAGTGAAGATGCATGCACATATCGTTTTTTGGGCACCTAAAATATCGATTGTGAGCATGTTTTGAGCCTATATTTTGAAAACATTCTAGCACTGAGTAGGCATGTACAGATCGCTTCTGGGACCCAAAAATATCGAATTTCCGGGTGTTTTGAGGTTGAATTTGAGATATAAACGAGTGCAGAAGATGCATACACATATTGACTTTGGGCACCTAAAATATCGATTTTCAGGATGTTTTGGGCCTGTATCTGAGTAGGCTTGTACAGATCGCTTCTGGGACCCCAAAATATCGAATTTTCGGGTGTTTTGAGCCTGAATTTGAGATATAAACGGGTACAGAAGATGCATCCACATATCGACTTTGGACACTTAAAATATCGATTTTTAGCATGTTTTGAGCCTATATTTTGAAAATATTCTAGCACTAAGTAGGCATGTACAGATCGCTTCTGGGACCCAAAAATATCGAATTTTCGGGTGTTTTGAGGTTGGATTTGGGATATAAACTGGTACAGAAGATGCATCCACATATCGACTTTTGGGCACCTAAAAGATCGATTTTCAGTATGTTTTGGGCCTGTATATTGAAAATACTCTAACACGGAGTAGGCATGTACATATCGCTTCTGGGACCCCAAAATATCGAATTTTCGGGTGTTTTGGGCCTGAATTTGAGATATCGACTTTGGGCACCTAAAATATCGATTTTTAGCATGTTTTGGGCCTATATTTTGAAAATATTCTAACACTGAGTAGGCATGTACAGATCGCTTCTGGGACCCCAAAATATCGAATTTTCGGGTATTTTGAGCCTGAATTTCAGATATAAACGGGTACAGAAGATGCATGCACATATCGACTTTTGGGTACCTAAAATATCGATTATTAGCATGTTTTGGGTCTGTATCTTCAAAACATTCTAACTAGGAGTAGGCATGTACAGATCGCTTCTAGGACCCAAAAATACCGAATTTTCGGGTGTTTTGAGGTAGAATCTTGTATATAAACGGGTGCAGAAGATGGATACACGTATTGACTTTGGCCACCTAAAATATCGATTTTCAGCATGTTTTGGGCCTCTATCTGAGTAGGCATGTACAGATCGCTTCTGGGACCCCAAAATATCGAATTTTCGGGTGTTTTCAGCCTAAATTTGAGATATAAACGGGTACAGAAGATGCATGCACATATCGACTTTGGACACCTTACAATCGATTTTTAGCATGTTTTGAGCTTATATTTTGAAAACATTCTAGCACTGAGTAGGCGTGTACAGATCGCTTCTGGGACCCAAAAATATCGAATTTTCGGGTGTTTTGAGGTTGAATCTTGTATATAAACGGGTGCAGAAGATGGATACACATATTGACTTTGGGCACCTAAAATATCGATTTTCAGCATGTTTTGGGCCTGTATCTGAATAGGCATATACAGATCGCTTCTGAGACCCAGAAATATCGAATTTTCGGGTGTTTTGAGCGTGAATTTGAGATATAAACGGGTACAGAAAATGCATGCATATATTGACTTTGGGCACCTAAAATATCGATTTTCAGCATGTTTTGGGCCTGTATTTTGAAAATACTCTAACACGGAGTAGGCATGTACAGATCGCTTCTGGGACCAAAAAATATCGAATTTTCGTGTGTTTTGAGGTTGAATTTGAGATATAAACGAGTGCAGAAGATGCATACACATATTGACTTTGGGCACCTAAAATATCGATTTTTAGCATTTTTTGGGCCTGTATCTGAGTAGGCATGTACAGATCGCTTCTGGGAACCAAAAATGTCGAATTTTCGGGTGTTTTGAGCCTGAATTTGATATATAAACGGGTACAGAAGAGGCATGCACATATCGACTTTGGACACTTAAAATATCGATTTTTAGCATGTTTTGAGCCTATAAATTGAAAACATTCTAGCACTGAGTAGGCATGTACAGATCGCTTCTGGAACACCAAAATATCGAATTTTCGGGTGTTTGGAGCCTGAATTTGAGATATAAACGGGTACAGAAGATGCATCCACATATCGACTTTTGGGCACCTAAAATATCGATTTTCATTCTGTTTTGGGCCTGTATTTTGAAAATACTCTAACACGGAGTAGGCTTGTACAGATCGCTTCTGGGACCCCAAAATATCGATTTTTTGAGTATTTTGGGCCTGAATTTAAGATATCGACTTTGGGCACCTAAAATATCGATTTTTAGCATGTTTTGGGCCTATATTTTGAAAATATTCTAGCACTGAGTAGGCATGTACAGATCGCTTCTGGGACCTCAAAATATCGAATTTTCGGGTGTTTTGAGCCTGAATTTGAGATATAAACGGGTACAGAAGATGCATGCACATATCGACTTTTGGTCACCTAAAATAACGATTTTGAGCATGTTTTGGGTCTGTATTATGAAAACATTCTAACTAGGAGTAGGCATGTACAGATCGCTTCTAGGACCCAAAAACACCGAATTTTCGGATGTTTTGAGCCTGAATTTGAGATAAAAACGGGTGCAGAAGATACATACACATATTGACTTTGGGCACCTAAAATATCGATTTACAGCATGTTTTGGGCCTGTATATGAGTTGGCATGTACAGATCGCTTCTGGGACCCCAAAATTTCGAATTTTCGTGTGTTTTGGGCCTGAATTTGAGATATCGACTGTGGGCACCTAAAATATCGATTTTTTAGCATGTTTTGGGCCTATATTTTGAAAATATTCTAGCACTAAGTAGGTATGTACAGATCGCATCTGGGACCCAAAAATATCGAATTTTCGGGTGTTTTGAGGTTGAATTTGGGATATAAACGGGTACAGAAGATACATACACATATTGACTTTGTTCAAATAAAATATCGATTTTCAGCATGTTTTGGGCCTGTATTTTGAAAATACTCTAACACGGAGTAGGCATCTACAGATCCCTTCTGGGACCCCAAAATATCGAATTTTCGGGTGTTTTCGGCCTGAATTTGAGATATCGACTTTGGGCACCTAAAATATCGATTTTTAGCATGTTTTGGGCCTATATTTTGAAAATATTCTAGCACCGAGTAGGCATGTACAGATCGCTTCTGGGACCACAAAATATCGAATTTTCGGGTGTTTTGAGCCCGAATTTGAGATATAAACGGGTACAGAAGATGCATGCACATATCGACTTTGGACACTTAAAATATCGATTTTTAGCATGTTTTGAGCCTATATTTTGAAAAAATTCTAGCACTGAGTAGGCATGTACAGATCGCTTCTGGGACCCAAAAATATCGAAATTTCGGGTGTTTTGAGGTTGAATTTGGGATATACCGGTGCTGAAGATGAATACACATATTGACTTTGGGCACCTAAAATATCGATTTTCAGCATGTTTTGGGCCTGTATCTGAGTAATCATGTACAGATCGCTTCTCGGACCCCAAAATATTGAATTTTCGGGTGTTTGGAGCCTGAATTTAAGATATAAACGGGTACAGAAGATGCATCCACATATCGACTTTTGGGCACCTAAAATATCGATTTGCTGTCTGTTTTGGGCCTGTATTTTGAAAATACTCTAACACGGAATAGGCATGTAGAGATCGCTTCTGGGACCCAAAAATATCGAATTTTCGGGTGTTTTGAGCCTGAATTTGAGATATAAACAGGTACAGAAGATGCATGCACATATCGACTTTTGGTCACCTAAAATAACGATTTTGAGCATGTTTTGGGTCTGTATCATGAAAACATTCTAACTAGGAGTAGGCATGTACAGATCGCATCTAGGACCCAAAACCACCGAATTTTCTGGTGTTTTGAGCCTGAATTTGGGATATAAACGGGTACAGAAGATGCATGCACATATCGACTTCGGACACTTAAAATATCGATTTTTAGCATGTTTAGAGCCTATATTTTGAAAACATTCTAGCACTGAGTAGGCATGTACAGATCGCTTCTGGGACCCGAATATATCGAATTTTCGGGTGTTTTGAGGTTGAATTTGGGATATAAACTGGTGCAGAAGATACATACACATATCGACTTTGGGCACCTAAAATATCGATTTACTGCATGTTTTGGGCCTGTATCTGAGTTGGCATGTACAGATCGCTTCTGGGACCCCAAAATATCGAATTTTCGGGTGTTTGGAGCCTGAATTTGAGATATAAACGGGTACAGAAGATGCATGCACATATCGACTTTTGGGCACCTAAAATATCGATTTTCTGTATGTTATGGGCCTGTATTTTGAAAATACTCCTACACGGAGTAGGCATGTACAGATCGCTTCTGGGACCCCAAAATATAGAATTTTCGGGCTTTTTGGGCCTGAATTTGAGATATCGACTTTTGGCACCTTAATATCGATTTTTAGCATGTTTTGGGCCTATATTTTTTGAAAATATTCTAGCACTGAGTAGGCATGTACAGATCGCTTCTGGGACCCAAAAATATCGAATTTTCGGGTGTTTTGAGCCTGAATTTGAGATATAAACGGGTACAGAAAATGCATGCACATATTGACTTTGACCCTAAAATATCGATTTTCAGCATGTTTTGGGCCTGTATTTTGAAAATACTCTAACACGTAGTAGGCATGTACAGATCGCTTCTGGAACCCAAAAATATCGAATTTTCGGGTGTTTTGAGCCTGAATTTGAGATATAAACAGGTACTGAAGATGCATGCACATATCGACTTTTGGGCACCTAAAATATCGATTTTGAGCATGTTTTGGGTCTGTATCTTGAAAACATTCTAAATAGGAGTAGGCATGTACAGATCGCTTCTGGGACCCAAAAACATCGAATTTTCGGGTGTTTTGAGTTTGGATTTGGGATATAAACTGGTACAGAAGATGCATCCACATATCGACTTTTGGGCACCTAAAAGATCGATTTTCAGTATGTTTTGGGCCTGTATATTGAAAATACTCTAACACGGAGTAGGCATGTACATATCGCTTCTGGGACCCCAAAATATCGAATTTTCGGGTGTTTTGAGCCTGAATTTGAGATATCGACTTTGGGCACCTAAAATATCGATTTTTAGCATGTTTTGGGCCTATATTTTGAAAATATTCTAACACTGAGTAGGCATGTACAGATCGCTTCTGGGACCCCAAAATATCGAATTTTCGGGTATTTTGAGCCTGAATTTCAGATATAAACGGGTACAGAAGATGCATGCACATATCGACTTTTGGGTACCTAAAATATCGATTATTAGCATGTTTTGGGTCTGTATCTTCAAAACATTCTAACTAGGAGTAGGCATGTACAGATCGCTTCTAGGACCCAAAAATACCGAATTTTCGGGTGTTTTGAGGTAGAATCTTGTATATAAACGGGTGCAGAAGATTGATACACGTATTGACTTTGGCCACCTAAAATATCGATTTTCAGCATGTTTTGGGCCTCTATCTGAGTAGGCATGTACAGATCGCTTCTGGGACCCCAAAATATCGAATTTTCGGGTGTTTTCAGCCTAAATTTGAGATATAAACGGGTACAGAAGATGCATGCACATATCGACTTTGGACACCTTAAATATCGATTTTTAGCATGTTTTGAGCTTATATTTTGAAAACATTCTAGCACTGAGTAGGCGTGTACAGATCGCTTCTGGGACCCAAAAATATCGAATTTTCGGGTGTTTTGAGGTTGAATCTTGTATATAAACGGGTGCAGAAGATGGATACACATATTGACTTTGGGCACCTAAAATATCGATTTTCAGCATGTTTTGGGCCTGTATCTGAATAGGCATATACAGATCGCTTCTGAGACCCAGAAATATCGAATTTTCGGGTGTTTTGAGCCTGAATTTGAGATATAAACGGGTACAGAAAATGCATGCATATATTGACTTTGGGCACCTAAAATATCGATTTTCAGCATGTTTTGGGCCTGTATTTTGAAAATACTCTAACACGGAGTAGGCATGTACAGATCGCTTCTGGGACCATAAAATATCGAATTTTCGTGTGTTTTGAGGTTGAATTTGAGATATAAACGAGTGCAGAAGATGCATACACATATTGACTTTGGGCACCTAAAATATCGATTTTTAGCATTTTTTGGGCCTGTATCTGAGTAGGCATGTACAGATCGCTTCTGGGAACCAAAAATATCGAATTTTCGGGTGTTTTGAGCCTGAATTTGATATATAAACGGGTACAGAAGAGGCATGCACATATCGACTTTGGACACTTAAAATATCGATTTTTAGCATGTTTTGAGCCTATAAATTGAAAACATTCTAGCACTGAGTAGGCATGTACAGATCGCTTCTGGAACCCCAAAATATCGAATTTTCGGGTGTTTGGAGCCTGAATTTGAGATATAAACGGGTACAGAAGATGCATCCACATATCGACTTTTGGGCACCTAAAATATCGATTTTCATTCTGTTTTGGGCCTGTATTTTGAAAATACTCTAACACGGAGTAGGCTTGTACAGATCGCTTCTGGGACCCCAAAATATCGATTTTTTGGGTATTTTGGGCCTGAATTTAAGATATCGACTTTGGGCACCTAAAATATCGATTTTTAGCATGTTTTGGGCCTATATTTTGAAAATATTCTAGCACTGAGTAGGCATGTACAGATCGCTTCTGGGACCTCAAAATATCGAATTTTCGGGTGTTTTGAGCCTGAATTTTAGATATAAACGGGTACAGAAGATGCATGCACATATCGACTTTTGGTCACCTTAAATAACGATTTTGAGCATGTTTTGGGTCTGTATTATGAAAACATTCTAACTAGGAGTAGGCATGTACAGATCGCTTCTAGGACCCAAAAACACCGAATTTTCGGATGTTTTGAGCCTGAATTTGAGATATAAACGGGTGCAGAAGATACATACACATATTGACTTTGGGCACCTAAAATATCGATTTACAGCATGTTTTGGGCCTGTATATGAGTTGGCATGTACAGATCGCTTCTGGGACCCCAAAATTTCGAATTTTCGTGTGTTTTGGGCCTGAATTTGAGATATCGACTGTGGGCACCTAAAATATCGATTTTTTAGCATGTTTTGGGCCTATATTTTGAAAATATTCTAGCACTAAGTAGGCATGTACAGATCGCATCTGGGACCCAAAAATATCGAATTTTCGGGTGTTTTGAGGTTGAATTTGGGATATAAACGGGTACAGAAGATACATACACATATTGACTTTGTTCAAATAAAATATCGATTTTCAGCATGTTTTGGGCCTGTATTTTGAAAATACTCTAACACGGAGTAGGCATCTACAGATCCCTTCTGGGACCCCAAAATATCGAATTTTCGGGTGTTTTCGGCCTGAATTTGAGATATCGACTTTGGGCACCTAAAATATCGATTTTTAGCATGTTTTGGGCCTATATTTTGAAAATATTCTAGCACCGAGTAAGCATGTACAGATCGCTTCTGGGACCACAAAATATCGAATTTTCGGGTGTTTTGAGCCCGAATTTGAGATATAAACGGGTACAGAAGATGCATGCACATATCGACTTTGGACACTTAAAATATCGATTTTTAGCATGTTTTGAGCCTATATTTTGAAAAAATTCTAGCACTGAGTAGGCATGTACAGATCGCTTCTGGGACCCAAAAATATCGAAATTTCGGGTGTTTTGAGGTTGAATTTGGGATATACCGGTGCTGAAGATGAATACACATATTGACTTTGGGCACCTAAAATATCGATTTTCAGCATGTTTTGGGCCTGTATCTGAGTAATCATGTACAGATCGCTTCTCGGACCCCAAAATATTGAATTTTCGGGTGTTTGGAGCCTGAATTTGAGATATAAACGGGTACAGAAGATGCATCCACATATCGACTTTTGGGCACCTAAAATATCGATTTGCTGTCTGTTTTGGGCCTGTATTTTGAAAATACTCTAACACGGAATAGGCATGTAGAGATCGCTTCTGGGACCCAAAAATATCGAATTTTCGGGTGTTTTGAGCCTGAATTTGAGATATAAACAGGTACAGAAGATGCATGCACATATCGACTTTTGGTCACCTAAAATAACGATTTTGAGCATGTTTTGGGTCTGTATCATGAAAACATTCTAACTAGGAGTAGGCATGTACAGATCGCATCTAGGACCCAAAACCACCGAATTTTCTGGTGTTTTGAGCCTGAATTTGGGATATAAACGGGTACAGAAGATGCATGCACATATCGACTTCGGACACTTAAAATATCGATTTTTAGCATGTTTAGAGCCTATATTTTGAAAACATTCTAGCACTGAGTAGGCATGTACAGATCGCTTCTGGGACCCGAATATATCGAATTTTCGGGTGTTTTGAGGTTGAATTTGGGATATAAACTGGTGCAGAAGATACATACACATATCGACTTTGGGCACCTAAAATATCGATTTACTGCATGTTTTGGGCCTGTATCTGAGTTGGCATGTACAGATCGCTTCTGGGACCCCAAAATATCGAATTTTCGTGTGTTTGGAGCCTGAATTTGAGATATAAACGGGTACAGAAGATGCATGCACATATCGACTTTTGGGCACCTAAAATATCGATTTTCTGTATGTTATGGGCCTGTATTTTGAAAATACTCCTACACGGAGTAGGCATGTACAGATCGCTTCTGGGACCCCAAAATATAGAATTTTCGGGCTTTTTGGGCCTGAATTTGAGATATCGACTTTTGGCACCTTAATATCGATTTTTAGCAAGTTTTGGGCCTATATTTTTTGAAAATATTCTAGCACTGAGTAGGCATGTACAGATCGCTTCTGGGACCCAAAAATATCGAATTTTCGGGTGTTTTGAGCCTGAATTTGAGATATAAACGGGTACAGAAAATGCATGCACATATTGACTTTGACCCTAAAATATCGATTTTCAGCATGTTTTGGGCCTGTATTTTGAAAATACTCTAACACGTAGTAGGCATGTACAGATCGCTTCTGGAACCCAAAAATATCGAATTTTCGGGTGTTTTGAGCCTGAATTTGAGATATAAACAGGTACTGAAGATGCATGCACATATCGACTTTTGGGCACCTAAAATATCGATTTTGAGCATGTTTTGGGTCTGTATCTTGAAAACATTCTAAATAGGAGTAGGCATGTACAGATCGCTTCTAGGACCCAAAAACACCGAGTTTTTGGGTGTTTTGAGCCTGAATTTGAGATATAAACGGATACAGAAGATGCATGCACATATCGACTTTGGACACTTAAAATATCGATTTTAAGCATGTTTTGAACCTATATTTTGAAAACATTCTAGCACTGAGTAGGCATGTACAGATCGCTTCTGGGACCCAAAAACATCGAATTTTCGGGTGTTTTGAGGTTGGATTTGGGATATAAACTGGTACAGAAGATGCATCCACATATCGACTTTTGGGCACCTAAAAGATCGATTTTCAGTATGTTTTGGGCCTGTATATTGAAAATACTCTAACACGGAGTAGGCATGTACATATCGCTTCTGGGACCCCAAAATATCGAATTTTCGGGTGTTTTGAGCCTGAATTTGAGATATCGACTTTGGGCACCTAAAATATCGATTTTTAGCATGTTTTGGGCCTATATTTTGAAAATATTCTAACACTGAGTAGGCATGTACAGATCGCTTCTGGGACCCCAAAATATCGAATTTTCGGGTATTTTGAGCCTGAATTTCAGATATAAACGGGTACAGAAGATGCATGCACATATCGACTTTTGGGTACCTAAAATATCGATTATTAGCATGTTTTGGGTCTGTATCTTCAAAACATTCTAACTAGGAGTAGGCATGTACAGATCGCTTCTAGGACCCAAAAATACCGAATTTTCGGGTGTTTTGAGGTAGAATCTTGTATATAAACGGGTGCAGAAGATTGATACACGTATTGACTTTGGCCACCTAAAATATCGATTTTCAGCATGTTTTGGGCCTGTATCTGAATAGGCATATACAGATCGCTTCTGAGACCCAGAAATATCGAATTTTCGGGTGTTTTGAGCCTGAATTTGAGATATAAACGGGTACAGAAAATGCATGCATATATTGACTTTGGGCACCTAAAATATCGATTTTCAGCATGTTTTGGGCCTGTATTTTGAAAATACTCTAACACGGAGTAGGCATGTACAGATCGCTTCTGGGACCATAAAATATCGAATTTTCGTGTGTTTTGAGGTTGAATTTGAGATATAAACGAGTGCAGAAGATGCATACACATATTGACTTTGGGCACCTAAAATATCGATTTTTAGCATTTTTTGGGCCTGTATCTGAGTAGGCATGTACAGATCGCTTCTGGGAACCAAAAATATCGATTTTTCGGGTGTTTTGAGCCTGAATTTGATATATAAACGGGTACAGAAGAGGCATGCACATATCGACTTTGGACACTTAAAATATCGATTTTTAGCATGTTTTGAGCCTATAAATTGAAAACATTCTAGCACTGAGTAGGCATGTACAGATCGCTTCTGGAACCCCAAAATATCGAATTTTCGGGTGTTTGGAGCCTGAATTTGAGATATAAACGGGTACAGAAGATGCATCCACATATCGACTTTTGGGCACCTAAAATATCGATTTTCATTCTGTTTTGGGCCTGTATTTTGAAAATACTCTAACACGGAGTAGGCTTGTACAGATCGCTTCTGGGACCCCAAAATATCGATTTTTTGGGTATTTTGGGCCTGAATTTAAGATATCGACTTTGGGCACCTAAAATATCGATTTTTAGCATGTTTTGGGCCTATATTTTGAAAATATTCTAGCACTGAGTAGGCATGTACAGATCGCTTCTGGGACCTCAAAATATCGAATTTTCGGGTGTTTTGAGCCTGAATTTTAGATATAAACGGGTACAGAAGATGCATGCACATATCGACTTTTGGTCACCTAAAATAACGATTTTGAGCATGTTTTGGGTCTGTATTATGAAAACATTCTAACTAGGAGTAGGCATGTACAGATCGCTTCTAGGACCCAAAAACACCGAATTTTCGGATGTTTTGAGCCTGAATTTGAGATATAAACGGGTGCAGAAGATACATACACATATTGACTTTGGGCACCTAAAATATCGATTTACAGCATGTTTTGGGCCTGTATATGAGTTGGCATGTACAGATCGCTTCTGGGACCCCAAAATTTCGAATTTTCGTGTGTTTTGGGCCTGAATTTGAGATATCGACTGTGGGCACCTAAAATATCGATTTTTTAGCATGTTTTGGGCCTATATTTTGAAAATATTCTAGCACTAAGTAGGCATGTACAGATCGCATCTGGGACCCAAAAATATCGAATTTTCGGGTGTTTTGAGGTTGAATTTGGGATATAAACGGGTACAGAAGATACATACACATATTGACTTTGTTCAAATAAAATATCGATTTTCAGCATGTTTTGGGCCTGTATTTTGAAAATACTCTAACACGGAGTAGGCATCTACAGATCCCTTCTGGGACCCCAAAATATCGAATTTTCGGGTGTTTTCGGCCTGAATTTGAGATATCGACTTTGGGCACCTAAAATATCGATTTTTAGCATGTTTTGGGCCTATATTTTGAAAATATTCTAGCACCGAGTAAGCATGTACAGATCGCTTCTGGGACCACAAAATATCGAATTTTCGGGTGTTTTGAGCCCGAATTTGAGATATAAACGGGTACAGAAGATGCATGCACATATCGACTTTGGACATTTAAAATATCGATTTTTAGCATGTTTTGAGCCTATATTTTGAAAAAATTCTAGCACTGAGTAGGCATGTACAGATCGCTTCTGGGACCCAAAAATATCGAAATTTCGGGTGTTTTGAGGTTGAATTTGGGATATACCGGTGCTGAAGATGAATACACATATTGACTTTGGGCACCTAAAATATCGATTTTCAGCATGTTTTGGGCCTGTATCTGAGTAATCATGTACAGATCGCTTCTCGGACCCCAAAATATTGAATTTTCGGGTGTTTGGAGCCTGAATTTGAGATATAAACGGGTACAGAAGATGCATCCACATATCGACTTTTGGGCACCTAAAATATCGATTTGCTGTCTGTTTTGGGCCTGTATTTTGAAAATACTCTAACACGGAATAGGCATGTAGAGATCGCTTCTGGGACCCAAAAATATCGAATTTTCGGGTGTTTTGAGCCTGAATTTGAGATATAAACAGGTACAGAAGATGCATGCACATATCGACTTTTGGTCACCTAAAATAACGATTTTGAGCATGTTTTGGGTCTGTATCATGAAAACATTCTAACTAGGAGTAGGCATGTACAGATCGCATCTAGGACCCAAAACCACCGAATTTTCTGGTGTTTTGAGCCTGAATTTGGGATATAAACGGGTACAAAAGATGCATGCACATATCGACTTCGGACACTTAAAATATCGATTTTTAGCATGTTTAGAGCCTATATTTTGAAAACATTCTAGCACTGAGTAGGCATGTACAGATCGCTTCTGGGACCCGAATATATCGAATTTTCGGGTGTTTTGAGGTTGAATTTGGGATATAAACTGGTGCAGAAGATACATACACATATCGACTTTGGGAACCTAAAATATCGATTTACTGCATGTTTTGGGCCTGTATCTGAGTTGGCATGTACAGATCGCTTCTGGGACCCCAAAATATCGAATTTTCGGGTGTTTGGAGCCTGAATTTGAGATATAAACGGGTACAGAAGATGCATGCACATATCGACTTTTGGGCACCTAAAATATCGATTTTCTGTATGTTATGGGCCTGTATTTTGAAAATACTCCTACACGGAGTAGGCATGTACAGATCGCTTCTGGGACCCCAAAATATAGAATTTTCGGGCTTTTTGGGCCTGAATTTGAGATATCGACTTTTGGCACCTTAATATCGATTTTTAGCATGTTTTGGGCCTATATTTTGAAAATATTCTAGCACTGAGTAGGCATGTACAGATCGCTTCTGGGACCCCAAAATATCGAATTTTCGGGTGTTTTGAGCCTGAATTTGAGATATAAACGGGTACAGAAAATGCATGCACATATTGACTTTGACCCTAAAATATCGATTTTCAGCATGTTTTGGGCCTGTATTTTGAAAATACTCTAACACGGAATAGGCATGTAGAGATCGCTTCTGGGACCCAAAAATATCGAATTTTCGGGTGTTTTGAGCCTGAATTTGAGATATAAACAGGTACAGAAGATGCATGCACATATCGACTTTTGGTCACCTAAAATAACGATTTTGAGCATGTTTTGGGTCTGTATCATGAAAACATTCTAACTAGGAGTAGGCATGTACAGATCGCATCTAGGACCCAAAACCACCGAATTTTCTGGTGTTTTGAGCCTGAATTTGGGATATAAACGGGTACAAAAGATGCATGCACATATCGACTTCGGACACTTAAAATATCGATTTTTAGCATGTTTAGAGCCTATATTTTGAAAACATTCTAGCACTGAGTAGGCATGAACAGATCGCTTCTGGGACCCGAATATATCGAATTTTCGGGTGTTTTGAGGTTGAATTTGGGATATAAACTGGTGCAGAAGATACATACACATATCGACTTTGGGAACCTAATATATCGATTTACTGCATGTTTTGGGCCTGTATCTGAGTTGGCATGTACAGATCGCTTCTGGGACCCCAAAATATCGAATTTTCGGGTGTTTGGAGCCTGAATTTGAGATATAAACGGGTACAGAAGATGCATGCACATATCGACTTTTGGGCACCTAAAATATCGATTTTCTGTATGTTATGGGCCTGTATTTTGAAAATACTCCTACACGGAGTAGGCATGTACAGATCGCTTCTGGGACCCCAAAATATAGAATTTTCGGGCTTTTTGGGCCTGAATTTGAGATATCGACTTTTGGCACCTTAATATCGATTTTTAGCATGTTTTGGGCCTATATTTTGAAAATATTCTAGCACTGAGTAGGCATGTACAGATCGCTTCTGGGACCCAAAAATATCGAATTTTCGGGTGTTTTGAGCCTGAATTTGAGATATAAACGGGTACAGAAAATGCATGCACATATTGACTTTGACCCTAAAATATCGATTTTCAGCATGTTTTGGGCCTGTATTTTGAAAATACTCTAACACGTAGTAGGCATGTACAGATCGCTTCTGGAACCCAAAAATATCGAATTTTCGGGTGTTTTGAGCCTGAATTTGAGATATAAACAGGTACTGAAGATGCATGCACATATCGACTTTTGGGCACCTAAAATATCGATTTTGAGCATGTTTTGGGTCTGTATCTTGAAAACATTCTAAATAGGAGTAGGCATGTACAGATCGCTTCTAGGACCCAAAAACACCGAGTTTTTGGGTGTTTTGAGCCTGAATTTGAGATATAAACGGGTACAGAAGATGCATGCACATATCGACTTTGGACACTTAAAATATCGATTTTAAGCATGTTTTGAACCTATATTTTGAAAACATTCTAGCACTGAGTAGGCATGTACAGATCGCTTCTGGGACCCAAATATATTGAATTTTCGGGTGTTTTGACGTTGAATTTGAGATATAAACGAGTGCAGAAGATGAATACACATATTGACTTTGGGCACCTAAAATATCGATTTTTAGCATGTTTTGGGACTGTATCTGAGTAGGCATGTACAGATCGCTTCTGGTACCCCAAAATATCGAATTTTCGGGTGTTTTGAGCCTGAATATGAGATATAAACAGGTACAGAAGATGCATTCATATATCGACTTTGGGCACCTAAAATATCGATTTTCAGCATATTTTGGTCTTGTATCTTGAAAAAATTCTAACAAGGAGTACGCATGTACAGATCGCTTCTGGGACCCAAAAATATCAAATTTTCGGGTGAATTAAACCTCAATTTGTGATATAAACGGGTACAGAAGATGCATGCACATATTGACTTTGGGCAACAAAAAATATTGATTTTTAGCATGTTTTGGTTCTGTATTTTGAAAAAAATGAGTAGACATATACAGATCACTTCTGGGACCAAAAAATATCGAATATTTGGGTGTTTTGAGCCTGAATTTGGGATATAAATGGGTACAGAAGATGCATGCACATATTGACTTTGTGCACCTAAAATATCGATTTTCAGCTTTTTCTGTGCCTGTACTTTGAAAATATTCTAGCACTGACTATGCATGTACAGATCGATTCTCAAACCCCAAAATATCGAATTTTCGGTTGTTTTGAACCTGAATTTGAGATATAAATGGGTACATAAGATGCATGTACATATCGACTTTGGGCACCAGAAATATCGATTTTTAGCATGTTTTGGACGTATATTTTGAAAATATTCTAGCACTCAGTAGGCATGTATAGATCGCTTCTGGGACCAAAAAATATCGAATTTTTGGATGTTTTGGGCCTGAATTTGGGATATAATCGGGTACAGAAAATGCATGCACATATCGACTTTGGGCACCTAAAATATCGATTTTCATCATGTTTTGGGCCCGTATTTTGAAAATATTCTAACACTGAGCAGGAATGTACAGATCGCAACTTGAACCCAAAAATATCGAATTTTCGGGTTTTTGAGCCCGAATTTCGGATATAAACGAGTACAGAAAATGAATGCATATATCGACTTTTTGCACCTAAAATATCGATTTTCAGCATGTTTTGGGCCTATATTTTGAAAACATTATAGCACTGAGTAGGCATGTACAGATCGCTTTTGGGACCCAAAAATATCGAATTTTCGGGTGTTTTGAGCCTGAATTTGGGAAATAAACGAGTACTGAAGATGCATGCACATATCGACTTTTTGCAACTAAAATATAGATTTTCAGCATGTTTTGGGGTTATATTTTGAAAATATTCTAGCTCTGAGTAGGCATATTTTTGGGTGTTTTGAACCTGAATTCGGGATATGAACGAGTACAGTAGATGCATGCACATATCGACTTTTTGCACCTAAAATATTGATTTTCAGCATGGTTTGGGCCTATATTTTGAAAACATTCTAGCACTGAGTAGGCATGTACAGATCGCTTCTGGCAGCCAAACATATCGAATTTTCGGGTGTTTTGAGTCTGAATTTGGGATATGAACGGTACAGAATGTGTATACACATATTGACTTTGGGCACCTAAAATATCGATTTTCAGTATGTTTTGATCCTGTAACTTGAAAATATTCTAACACTTAGTAGGCATTTACAGATCGCTTCTGGGACCCAAAAATATCGAATTTTCGGGTGTTTTGAGACCGAATATCAGATATAAACGGGTACAGAAAATGCATGCACATATCGACTTTTTGAACCTAAAATATCGATTTTGAGCATGTTTTGGGTCTGTATCTTGAAAACATTCTAGCAAGGAGTAGGCATGTACAGATCGCTTCTAGGACCAAAAAATATCGAATTCTCGGGTGTTTTGAGCCTGAATTTGAGATATAAACGGCTACAGAAGATGCATTCACATATCGACTTTGGGCACCCAAAATATCGATTTTTAGCATGTTTTGGGCCTATATTTTGAAAATATTCTAGCACTGAATAGGCATGTACAGATCACTTCTAGGACCCAAAAATATCAAATTTTCGGGTGTTTTGAGCCTGAATTTGGGATATAAACGGGTACAATAGATGCATGCACATATCGACTTTAGACAACTAAAATATCGATTGTTGGCATGTTTTGAGCCTATATTTTTAAAACAACATTAGAGCACTGAGTAGGCATGTACAGATCGCTTCTTGGACCCAAAAATTTCGAATTTTCGGGTGTTTTGAGCCTGAATTAGAGCTTTAAACGGGTACAGAAGATCCATGCAAATATCAACTTTTTGCACCTAAAATATCGATTTTCAGCATGTTTTGGTCCTGTATCTTGAAAACATTCTAGCAAGAAGTAGGCATGTACAGATCGCTTCTAGGACCCAAAACCACCGAATTTTCGGGTGTTTTGAGCCTGAATTTGGGATATAAACGGGTACAGAAGATGCATGCACATATCGAGTTTGGACACTTAAAATATCGATTTTTAGCATGTTTTGAGCCTATATTTCGAAAACATTCTAGCACTGAGTAGGCATGTACAGATCGCTTCTGGGACCCAAATATATCGAATTTTCGGGTGTTTTGAGGTTGAATTTGGGATATAAACGGGTGCAGAAGATACATACACATATTGACTTTGGGCACCTAAAATATCGATTTACTGCATGTTTTGGGCCTGTATCTGAGTTGGTATGTACAGATCGTTTCTGGGACCCCAAAATATCGAATTTTCGGGTGTTTGGAGCCTGAATTTTAGATATAAACGGGTACAGAAGATGCATGCACATATCGACTTTTAGGCACCTAAAATATCGATTTTCTGTATGTTTTGGGCCTGTATTTTGAAAATACTCTACACGGAGTAGGCATGTACAGATCGTTTCTGGGACCCCAAAATATAGAATTTTTGGGCTTTTTGGGCCTGAATTTGAGATATCAACTTTTGGCACCTTAATATCGATTTTTAGCATGTTTTGGGCCTATATTTTGAAAATATTCTAGCACTGAGTAGGCATGTACAGATCGCTTCAGGAACCCAAAAATATCGAATTTTCGGGTGTTTTCAGCCTGAATTTGAGATATAAACAGGTACTGAAGATGCATGCACATACCGACTTTTGGGCACCTAAAATATCGATTTTGAGCATGTTTTGAGTCTGTATCTTGAAAACATTCTAAACAGGAGTAGGCATGTACAGATCGCTTCTAGGACCCAAAAACACCGAGTTTTTGGGTGTTTTGAGCCTGAATTTGAGATATAAATTGGTACAGAAGATGAATGCACATATCGACTTTGGACACTTAAAATATCGATTTTTAGCATGTTTTGAGCCTATATTTTGAAAACATTCTAGCACTGAGTAGCCATGTACAGATCGCTTCTGGGACCCAAAAATATCGAATTTTCGGGTGTCTTGAGGTTGAATTTGAGATAAAAACGAGTGAAGAAGATGCATTCAAATATTGACATTGGGCACCTAAAATATCGATTTTCAGCATGTTTTGGGCCTGTATCTGAGTAGGCATGTACAGATCGCTTCTGGGACCCCAAACTATCGAATTTTCGGGTGTTTGGAGCCTGAATTTGAGATATAAACGGGTACAGAAGATGCATGCACATATCGACTTTTGGGCACCTAAAAGATCGATTTTCAGTAGGTTTTGGGCCTGTATTTTGAAAATACTCTAACACGGAGTAGGCATGTACAGATCGCTTCTTCGACCCAAAAATTTCGAATTTTCGGGTGTTTTGAGCCTGAATTAGAGATTTAAACGGGTACAGAAGATCCATGCAAATATATACTTTTTGCACCTAAAATATCGATTTTCAGCATGTTTTGGTCCTGTATCTTGAAAACATTCTAGCAAGGCGTAGGCATGTACAGATCGCTTCTGGGACCCAAAATATCAAATTTTCGGGTGTTTTGATCCTCAATTTGTGATATAAACGGGTACAGAAGATGCATGCACATATTGACTTTGGGCAACTAAAATATCGATTTTCAGCATATTTTAAGCCTGTATCTTCAAAATATTCTAGCACTGAGTAGGCATGTACAGATTGCTTCTGGGACCCAAAAATATCGAATTTTCGGGTGTTTTCAGCTCGAATTTGGGATATAAAAGGGTACAGAATATGCATACACATATTGACTTTGGGCAACAAAAAATATTGATTTTCAGCATGTTTTGGTTCTGAATATTGAAAATACTGAGTAGACATGTACAGATGACTTCTGGGACCAAAAAATATCGAATTTCTGGGTGTTTTTAGCCTGAATTTGGTATATAAATGGGTACAGAGGATGCATACACATATTGACTTTGGGCACCTAAAATATCGATTTTCAGCTTTTTCTGTGCCTGTATTTTGAAAATATTCTAGCACTGACTATGCATGTACAGATCGATTCTGGGACCCAAAAATATCGAATTTTCGGGTGTTTTGAGCCTGAATTTGAGATATAAACGGGTACAGAAGATGAATGCACATATTGACTTTGGGCACCTAATATATCAAGTTTCAGCATGTTTTTTGCCTGTCTTTTGAAAATATTCTAACACTTAGTAGGCATGTACAGATCGCTTCTGGGACCCAAAGATATCAAATTTTCGGGTGTTTTGAGCCCGAATTTGGGATATAAACGAGTACAGAAGATGCATGTACATATCGACTTTTTGCACCTAAAATATCGATTTTCAGCATGAGCCCGTATTATGAAAATATTCTAACACTCAGTAGGCATGTACAGATCGCTTCTGGGACTAAATAATATCGAAGTTTTGGGTATTTTGAGCCTGATTTTGAGATATAAACGGGTACAGAAGATGCATGCACATATTGACTTTGGGTAACTAAAATATCGATTTTCATCATGTTTTGGGCCCGTATTTTGAAAATATTCTAGCACTGAGTAGGCACGTACAGATCGCTTCTGAGACCTAAAAATATCGAATTTTCGGGTGTTATGACCATGAATTTGGGATTTAAACGAGTACTGAAGATGCATGCACATATCGACTTTTTGCAACTAAAATATCGATTTTCAGCATGTTGTGGGCCTGTATCTTGAAAATATTTTAACAGTGAGTAGGCATGTACAGATCGCTTCTGGGACCCCAAAATATCGAATTTTCTGGTGTTTTGAGCCTGAATTTGAGATATAAATGGGTACAGAAGATTTATGCACATATCGACTTTGGGCACCTAAAATATCGATTTTCATCATGTTTTGGGCCCGTATTTTGAAAATATTCTAACACTGAGTAGGAATGTACAGATCTAAACTTAAACCCAAAAATATCGAATTTTCGGGTTTTTGATCCCGAATTTCGGATATAAACGAGAACAGAAAATGCATGCATATATGGACTTTTTGCACCTAAAATATCGATTTTCAGCATGTTTTGAGCCTGTATTTTGAAAATATTCTAACACTAAATAGGCATGTAATGATCGCTTCTGGGATAAATAATATCGAATTTTCGGGTATTTTGAGTCTGAATTTGAGATATAAACGGGTACAGAAGATGCATACACATATCGACTTTGGACACCTAAAATATCGATTTTTAGCATGTTTTGGGCCTATATTTTGAAAACATTCTAGCACTTAGTAGGCATGTACTGATCGCTTTTGGGACCCAAAAATATCGAATTTTCGGGTGTTTTGAGCCTGAATTTGGGATATAAACGAGTACTGAAGATGCATGCACATATCGACTTTTTGCAACTAAAATATCGATTTTAAGCATGTTTTGGGCCTATATTTTGAAAACATTCTAGCACTGAGTAGGCATGTACAGATCGCTTCTGGGAGCCAAACATATCGAATTTTCGGGTGTTTTGAGTCTGAAATTGAGATATGAACGGTACAGAATGTGCATGCACATATTGACTTTGGGCACTTTAAATATCGATTTTCAGTAAGTTTTGGGCCTGTAATTTGAAAACATTCTAGCACTGAGTAGGCATGTACAGATCGCTTCTAGGACCCAAAAACCTCGTATTTTCGGGTGTTTTCAGCCTGAATTTGGGATATGAACGAGTACAGTAGATGCATGCACATATCGACATATTGCACATAAATTATCAATTTTCTCCATGTTTTTGGCCTGTATCTTGAAAACATTGTAGCACTGAGTAGGCATGTACAGATCACTTCTTGGACCCAAAAATATCGTATTTTCGGGTGTCTTGAGCCTGAATTTGAGATTTAAACGGGTACTGAAGATGCATGCGCATATCGACTTTTTGCACCTAAAATATCGATTTTCAGCATGTTTTGGTCCTGTGTCTTGAAAACATTCTAGCAAGGAATATGAATGTACAGATCGCTTCAGGGACCCAAAAATATTGAATTTTCGGGTGTTTTAAGCCTGAATTTGGGATATGAACGAGTACAGAAGATTCATGCACATATCGACTTTGGGCACCTAAAATATCGATTTTCAGTATGTTTTACGCCTGTAATTTGAAAATGTTCTAACACTGAGTAGGCATTTACAGATCGCTTCTGGGACCCAAAAATATCGAATTTTCGGGTGTTTTGAGACCGAATTACAGATATAAACGAGTACAGAAAATGCATGCACATATCGACTTTTTGCACCTAAAATATCGATTTTGAGCATGTTTTGGGTCTGTATCTTGAAAACATTCTAGCAAGGAGTAGGCATGTACAGATCGCTTCTGGGACCCAAAAATATCGAATTTTCGGGTCTTTTGAGCCTGAATTTGAGATATAAACGGGTACAGAAGATGCATTCACATATCGACTTTGGGCACCCAAAATATCGATTTTGAGCATGTTTTGGGCCTATATTTTGAAAATATTCTAGCACTGAGTAGGCATGTACAGATCACTTCTGGGACCCAAAAATATCGAATTTTCGGGTGATTTGAACCCGAATTTGGGATATAAACGAGTACAGAAGATGCAGGCACATATCGATTTTTTGCACCTAAAATATCAATTTTGAGCATGTTTTGAGCCTGTAATTTGAAAATATTTTAACACTGAGTATGCATGTACAGATCGCTTCTGGGACTAAATAATTTCGAATTTTGGGGTATTTTGAGTCTGAATTTGAGATATAAACGGGTACAGAAGATTCATGCACATATCGACTTTGGGCACCTAAAATATCGATTTTCAGCATGTTTTGGGCCCGTATTTTGAAAATATTCTAACACTGATTAGGAATGTACAGATCGCTTCTTGAACCCAAAAATATCGAATTTTCGGGTGTTTTGAACCCGAATTTGGGATATAAACCAGTACAGAAGATGCATGCACATATCGATTTTTTGCACCTAAAATATCAATTTTGAGCATGTTTTGAGCCTGTAATTTGAAAATATATTAACACTGAGTAGGCATGTACAGATCGCTTCTGGGACTAAATAATATCGAATTTTGGGTTATTTTGAGTCTGATTTTGAGATATAAACGGGTACAGAAGATGCATACACATATTGACTTTGGACACCTAAAATATCGATTTTTAGCATGTTTTGGGCCTATGTTTTGAAAACATTCTAGCACTGAGTAGGCATGTACAGATCGCTTCTGGGACCCAAAAACCTCGTATTTTCGGGTGTTTTCAGCCTGAATTTGGGATATGAACGAGTACAGTAGATGCATGCACATATCGACATTTTGCACCTAAATTATCAATTTTCTCCATGTTTTTGGCGTGTATCTTGACAACATTCTAGCACTGAGTAGGCATGTACAGATCACTTCTTGGACCCAAAAATATCGTATTTTCGGGTGTCTTGAGCCTGTATTTGAGATTTAAACGGGTACTGAAGATGCATGCGCATATCGACTTTTTGCACCGAAAATATCGATTTTCAGCATGTTTTGGTCCTGTGTCTTGAAAACATTCTAGCAAGGAGTATGAATGTACAGATCGCTTCAGAGACCCAAAAATATTGAATTTTCGGGTGTTTTAAGCCTGAATTTGGGATATGAACGGGTACAGAAGATTCGTGCACATATCGACTTTGGGCACCTAAAATATCGATTTTCAGTATGTTTTGGGCCTGTAATTTGAAAATGTTTTAACACTGAGTAGGCATTTACAGATCGCTTCTGGGACCCAAAAATATCGAATTTTCGGGTGTTTTGAGACCGAATTTCAGATATAAACGAGTACAGAAAATGCATGCACATATCGACTTTTTGCACCTAAAATATCGATTTTGAGCATGTTTTGGGTCTGTATCTTGAAAACATTCTAGCAAGGAGTAGGCATGTACAGATCGCTTCTGGGACCCAAAAATATCGAATTTTCGGGTCTTTTGAGCCTGAATTTGAGATATAAACGGGTACAGAAGATGCATTCACATATCGACTTTGGGCACCCAAAATATCGATTTTGAGCATGTTTTGGGCCTATATTTTGAAAATATTCTAGCACTGAGTAGGCATGTACAGATCACTTCTGGGACCCAAAAATATCGAATTTTCGGGTGATTTGAACCCGAATTTGGGATATAAACGAGTACAGAAGATGCATGCACATATCGACTTTTTGCACCTAAAATATCAATTTTGAGCATGTTTTGAGCCTGTAATTTGAAAATATTTTAACACTGAGTATGCATGTACAGATCGCTTCTTTGACTAAATAATTTCGAATTTTGGGGTATTTTGAGTCTGAATTTGAGATATAAACGGGTACAGAAGATGCATGCACATATCGACTTTGGACACCTAAAATATCGATTTTTAGCATGTTTTGGGCCTATGTTTTGAAAACATTCTTGCAGATCGCTTCTGGGACCCAAAAACATCGAATTTTCGGGTGTTTTGAGCCTCAATTTGGGATATGAACAAGTACAGTAGATGCATGCACATATCGTCTTTTTGCACCTAAAATATCGATTTTCAGCATGTTTTGGGCCTATATTTTGAAAACATTCTAGCACTGAGTAGGCATGTACAGATCGCTTCTGGGAGCCAAACATGTCGAATTTTCGGGTGTTTTGAGTCTGAATTTGGGATATGAACGGTACAGAATGTGCATACACATATATTGACTTTGAGCACCTAAAATATCGATTTTCAGTATGTTTTGGGCCTGTAATTTGAAAATGTTCTAACACTGAGTAGGCATTTACAGATCGCTTCTGGGACCCAAAAATATCGAATTTTCGGGTGTTTTGAGACCAAATTTCAGATATAAACGAGTACAGAAGATGCATGCACATATCGACTTTTTGCACCTAAAATATCGATTTTCAGCATGTTTTGGTCCTGTGTCTTGAAAACATTCTAGCAAGGAGTATGAATGTACAGATCGCTTCAGGGACCCAAAAATATTGAATTTTCGGATGTTTTAAGCCTGAATTTGGGATATGAACGGGTACAGAAGATTCATGCACATATCGACTTTGGGCACCTAAAATATCGATTTTCAGTATGTTTTGGGCCTGTAATTTGTAAATGTTCTAACACTGAGTAGGCATTTACAGATCGCTTCTGGGACCCAAAAATATCGAATTTTCGGGTGTTTTGAGACCGAATTTCAGATATAAACGAGTACAGAAAATGCATGCACATATCGACTTTTTGCACCTAAAATATCGATTTTGAGCATGTTTTGGGTCTGTATCTTGAAAACATTCTAGCAAGGAGTAGGCATGTACAGATCGCTTCTGGGACCCAAAAATATCGAATTTCCGGGTGTTCTGAGCCTGAATTTGAGATATAAACGGGTACAGAAGATATATTCACATATCGACTTTGGGCACCCAAAATATCGATTTTGAGCATGTTTTGGGCCTATATTTTGAAAATTGTCTAGCACTGAGTAGGCATGTACAGATCACTTCTGGGACACAAAAATATCGAATTTTCGGGTGATTTGAACCCGAATTTGGGATATAAACGAGTACAGAAGATGCATGCACATATCGACTTTTTGCATCTAAAATATCAATTTTGAGCATGTTTTGAGCCTGTAATTTGAAAATATTTTAACACTGAGTATGCATGTACAGATCGCTTCTGGGACTAAATAATTTCGAATTTTGGGGTATTTTGAGTCTGAATTTGAGATATAAACGGGTACAGAAGATGCATGCACATATCGACTTTGGACACCTAAAATATCGATTTTTAGCATGTTTTGGGCCTATGTTTTGAAAACATTCTAGCACTGAGTAGGCATGTACAGATCGCTTCTGGGACCCAAAAACATCGAATTTTCGGGTGTTTTGAGCCTGAATTTGGGATATGAACGAGTACAGAAGATGCATGCACATATCGACTTTTTGCGCCTAAAATATCGATTTTCAGCTTGTTTTGTTCCTGTATCTTGAAAATATTCTAACACTGAGTAGGCATGTACAGATCGCTTCTAGGACCCTAAAATATCGAATTTTCGAGTGTTTTGAGCCTGAATTTGAGATATAAACGGGTACAGAAGATGCATACACATATTGACTATGGGCACCTAAAAAATCGATTTTCAGTAGGTTTTGGGCCTGTATTTAGAAAATATTCTAATACTGAGTAGGCATGTACAGATCGCATCTGGGACCCAAAAATATCGAATTTTCGGATGTTTTGAGACCGAATTTGAGATATAAACGAGTACAGAAAATGCATTCACATATCGATTTTGGGCACCTAAATTATCGATTTTTAGCATGTTTTGGCCCTATATTTTGAAAACATTCTAGCACTGAGTAGGCATGTACAGATGGCTTCTGGGATCCAAAAATATCGTATTTTCGGGTGTTTTGAGCCTGAATTTCGGATATAAACGAGTACAGAAAATGAATGCATATATTGACTTTTTGCACCTAAAATATCGATTTTCAGCATGTTTTGAGCCTGTATTTTGAAAATATTTTAACACTGAGTAGGCATGTACAGATCGCTTCTGGGATAAATAATATCGAATTTTCGGGTGTTTTGAGCCTGAATTTGAGATATAAACGAGTACAGAAGATGCATTGACATATCGACTTTGGGCATCCAAAATAACGATTTTTAGCATGTTTTGGGCCTATATTTTGAAAATATTTTAGCACTGAGTAGGCATGTACAGATCGCTTCTGGGACCCAAAAATATCGAATTTTCGGGTGTTTTGAGTCTGAATTTGAGATATAAACGGGTACAGAAGATGCATGCACATACCGACTTTGGACACCTAAAATATCGATTTTTAGCATGTTTTGGGCCTATATTTTGAAAATATTCTAGCTATGAGTAGGCATGTACAGATTGCTTCTGGGACCCAAAAATATCGAATTTTCGGGTGTTTTGAGCCTGAATTTGAGATATAAACGGGTACAGAAGATGCATTGACATATCGACTTTGGGCACCCAAAATATCGATTTTTAGCATGTTTTGGGCCTATATTTTGAAAATATTTTAGCACTGAGTAGGCATGTACAGATCGCTTCTGGGACCAAAAAATATCGAATTTTCGGGTGTTTTGAGTCTGATTTTGAGATATAAACGGGTACAGAAGATGCATGCACATACCGACTTTGGATACCTAAAATATCGATTTTCAGCATGTTTTGGGCCTGCATTTAACAAGAGACTGATGAGGAATAGGACAAGTCCAGTCCCTTCTCAGTACTATGTATACGCTGCCACCACCAGACCAAGTTGACAGGAGGAATCAAGTGAACATACACCGGAAGGGTAGAGTAGCGTTAGCTTATTTAGGTGCGTGAGTAAGCAACCCAGACTACAAATTTAACGGGTGTACGATCAGTGTTGTGAATTGAGAATTAATATCTATATAGGATCACAATTTATTTGCTAATATCGGTGACGGAAATACTCAACTAATTATAAACCCGTTTATTTATAATATTATCACACAAGTACATTTATATTTATATAATAATAATACAAGAATATCCCCCCCCCCCGTATTAATAGTTCTTACTCCCCGTTCTGTCAACTAGGACAGGAAGAATTCCGTGTCTCGCTAGTTGACAGAAATCTAAACACTCTTAAATTTACATACCAAAAACAATGACCACAATACGGTATTTAAAAAAAATCGCATCCTAAACATCAATATCCTAATAATATTACTCGAAATGTGAATTGCCAGCAATTATTATTAGTATTATTCACCATATGTGTGTCAAGTTGCTCAAGGGAATGTTAAAAAATCAATATGGCTTCTTCACCCAGCTGTCACAATACCGGAAGCAGAATGAGCCAAAAATACATTAGTTTCTATGTCCTTACTGGACACGATATTCTTCAGTTATTTAAATTCAATCACTGGACTAATTGATTCACCACTCACAATATTCACAATACAATATATATATAACGAGAGCTAGCTTGAGCTCTTACCTGTTACAATACTGGAAGCAGAATGAGGAAGAAGTAGAGTAGGCTACTCCCTCTCCCCCCCCCGGTCAAACCAAGTAGTGCCCCGTATTTCTAATTATGGCATTCTTTTCAGTTCCACCACTTACTGGTGTATATTCAGTTACATATTACCATTTACATATATACCGTTACTCAAATACATTGCCTTCTTCCTCAGTTAAAGCATTATATTACGGTAGTACACATACAGTGCTGGCGGTTGAAATTGGCGCTTCATTTCCAGCCAGAAACCCCAGAATATTGGCGCGGTTCGGTGGAAAAATGATAATTGGCAACTCTCCTTGGTTCTCTCGTAGGCTGGCTGGCGGTTACCATACATCAGTTTTCCCGTGGGCGTTTTAAGAGGGTGGAGTAAAATTGTGTGTTGTTGCCAAACAGACTTTTTCACTTCATAAGGTGGTAGTAGTAATAGTGGTATTAGTGCTGGTAGTAGTAGTGGTATTAATGGTGGCTCCTTACACACCAATCAACTGGCACACGTAAAAACACACACACACACACACTAACAATGTACTGTACTTATGAATATTGCATGCATGATTTAAAACACACACACACATACACACAATAGCAATGTACTTATAAATATTGTATGCATGATTTAAAACACACACACACACATACACACAATAACAATGTACTTATTTTTGGTGAGTGTTACCTTACAATTGTTTTCGTCCATTTTTTTTTGTAAGTCTGTTGACATCTTCGCTACAGCGCCAATTTCAACCGCCAGCACAGTATACAAGGCATGTATTGTTCTGCGACTCTCCTAATGGACCATCCTACTAAAATAATTTTTCTAAGTATGTTACTGTTAAAATGCAGGTAACATCATACAAGAGTTAGGTTCGTAATTATACATTATAATTATAGTTGCAGGTTATTTCCTGTACTCCAATTAATATTTTTCATTCACCCCTTAATCATCACGTATATTTCTATCCCTATCAATCTACCCAAGTTTCAATTATTCCTCCCTTTTAACTTATTTACCTAACTATAAACATTATTTCTATTGTTCATCTATAAACTCTAACTATAAACTTTATTTGTACTTTTTCAGAAGAAGCCCACCACAGAGATTATCATCGTCACCAATAATCTCGGCCTGGCTACTCCGTACAATCTTACATTAAAAGCCAACTTTATTACCCGTAAATACTCTAAATAATAATATATATAAAAATAGGGGTGTTACACACGTCCCACCTTCCTTAGCTGGAACTTACAGTGAAAATTATTTTATCTTTTCCCCCTTAAATGTTTAGTTCAATTCCCCTCATTTACTCTTTCCATACATTCCTATTGTCACTATCACTACACCTTACTGAACAACATTAGACACTATAACGTTATGGAACGTTATCACCCAGGATGATTGAAGACTCACTGTGCAGTACAAGGTAGTTTATTGGTAGGTAACACTTGGGTAACAGGTTGTGGTGAATCAAGCAAGGTGGTGTGTGAGTGAGTTTGGCTCAGAGTAGCGAGGGGAGTGGAGAGGTGTTCGCGTGTCGGGAGCCAGCAGGTAACTGACTGGAAGCGGGAAGCCAAGCACCTGTGTGTGAAGGTGTGTGAAGGCGGGAAAACGGCTGGGCCAAGTGGGGGTCGCGAAGCGCAGTGTGAGAATGCTTGCTTGATTCACTACAACACTATTCATCCAAACTGGTTAGTCAGTGTTGATACATTGCCAACTTTTTTTCCTTTAGTCTTTAGACTGTATTTCTTTCCCGCAGGAAAGAATTCTCTATCCTACCTCACATATTAAAATACAATAGATATTATTGACACATCGTCCCATTCAGAATCCTCTGTCAAGTTCTTAACCCTGGGAGAACTTCAATAAGGTTCTACCGTCACTATACCCACCCGCGATTATCCCAAGCATGATCTGAATTTTCTTACATTCTATTCATCCATTCTTTTTCATTCACTCCTCCATTCAAACCTCAGTCTCTGCAAGGTATGATAACCCGGAATGCAGCAAGTGATACAGGGGCCCTGACGAAGGTCCTGACTGTATCCTGGAAGAGCCCTATGGAAATGGGGGGTATATTTCTACTCCCCACCATCACCTCCTCTTCTCATTAAAACTAAGTGTCACTTAACACCCACAAATCCACACACACACAAAAATATATGAGCTGGTTTCCTAGCTGTATTGATGAATTGTGCCCTTTTGACTTCAGAACATAGGGAACCATAAAATTTTCCAACTTTGACTTTTCAACTTTTTCCCTATTTTCATTTATCACAATTATTTTCCATTATTTGGTTTATTCTCTAATTTTTAATATATTAATTTATCACATTTATTTCCCATTATTTGGGTTATTTTCTAATTTTCAAAATATTCATTTATCACAATTTTTCCTATCATTTGGTTATTTCCTAACTTCCCTTTTGGTAAAAGTTTTCTTTTTCTTTTCCATATTTCCTCCAGAAGTCTTCTGGGAGGTCGTCTATATATGAAGTGGAGGAAGTTCCATATCCTCCTCATATTGTTACTAGTCCTTCACATTCCACCCCCACGAACCTGGTATTGTTGATGATACTAGGAATATTGATTACTTCCGTAGTGTTGGATGTGGTTCTGGTGCTGTTGTTGTTGCTGCTGCTGTTGTTGTTGTCCCCGTACTCCCTGTTCTCAATACTAGGTATACACTGTCATCACCAGCATCATCTTCGCAACCCGTGCAGTTCCAAGTTGGGCAACACTGGTTAGGTTTCGTGACGGGGAAGCAGTGCTGGTTAGGATCAGGTGGCGGTTGAGTTGGACTGGGAATGACAAGGCGTGGAGAATAGTTGTTCCATCCCTCACACAGCAACGATCTAGGGCTGGCAAAGTCTGTAACAAACTGGGTGAGCCTAACAACAAATCCCTTGGCGTGTTTACTTTGTGTATCTTGAAAAATGATCTATGATGGTTAGAATATATCTGTTACCATCTGCTCCAGAAGTCATGTCAGTCAAATCTATGGCAATTATTTCTAAGGGTTGTATTATTGGTGGTAATTCTTTATATTGTTGGGAAAGACCCTTATTATACTTAAATTGCTGGTAATTAAGACATTGTTTAATATATTTGACTACAGCAGACCGTAATGTTGGCCAATAATATAGCTCTTCCGCTTTCTTAATAGTTTTATATTGTCCAAAATGTCCTGACTGATCATGAGCTAGTTCTAGTGCTACCTTTACTAATGTTTTAGGTACTATCACAGTATGATAGTAACTATCATCTACAAAAGTTTTAACATAATGTAGGATTCCCTCATTTAATTCGAATTCGTCGAAAGTGGCTCGGGCTATTTTCCGCCTGGGCACTTGACCTCCCTCAAAATATTCTATCAATTCATTCCATGTGGCATCATTTCTTTGTGCCTGCATAAATGCTTCCTTTGTTAACCCCAACCATGTGAATACCGGTGGGCGTAATATTACCCGTACTGGTCTAGATAATTGGTCTGCCACGACGTTGTCTTTCCCTTTCACATATTATATCTGGTAATTATATTCCCTCATTTCTAACATCCATCTTGTAACTCTTGGTGACTTTGTTCTTCGTCGGAAAATATTTGTTAGTGGTTGATGGTCTGTTTGTATTATAAATGTTGTTCCCCACAAATAATGGTGATAATGAAGACACGCCAATACCACTGCCATTGCTTTCTTATCAGTGACACTATACCTTTTTTCACAAGAATTAAGTTTCTTGGAGAAGTAACCCAACGGTCGGACTGTCTGGTCTACTTGTACCTGATGTAAGACCGCTCCTACATACTCGTCACTAGCATCTGTGACTAATACTAGAGGTAATTCTGGTTGATATTTAGCAAAAATAGGAGGTGTCATTAATTTTTCCTTTAGTTTATCGAAGGTTTCCTGACACCTATCATTCCATGGAAAAACAGTGTTAGCCCTCGTAAGATTTGTTAATGGTGTGGAAATTTTGGAAAAATTTGGTACAAAGCTCCGGTAAAATCCACACATTCCGATGAAACGCCTGACTTCCTTCACATTCCTAGGTGGTAACTGTTTACTTATTGCCCCCAAATTCTTAGGATCTGGCAAACTACCATTCCTAGATACCTTATGTCCCAGAAACTTTACTTCTCTTTTGACAAAATCACACTTGGTTAGGTTTAGCTTTACACCCTGTTCACTGAATAATTGAAATAATTTCCCAAGGCGTTGAATTAATTGTGAAAAATCATCAGCCCATATAATAACATCATCTAAATAATTTTTAACCCATCCCTCACGTAATATTGGTGATAATAATTCAGCCATTTTACGAGAAAAGATGGCTGGTTCACAACTCAGTCCAAAGGGTAACCTTCGGAAACGGTACAATGATACCCCATCCGTAAAGGTAGTTAAGTTCCGACTTTTCTCATTTAATTCAATTTGGAAGTATGCATCTTTTAAATCTAAGGTCACATAAAACTGATGCCCGGCTGCATGTCCCACTAAATCATCCAACCTAGGTAGTAGAAAAACATCTACCGTTAGGTGCTCATTAACATACGGCGACATACCTGGTCGTTTATCCACATCTCCAGAAGCGTTTCCATCTTATCAAATGCAGGGTCACGAGTTCGGGTAGTCCTTTTGGCTTGCAGAGAAGTTACAGTCTCCCCAGCCTTCTTGATGGAGTCTGCTGCCTTGAAAATAGTAGAGACAGTCGATGGAGCCAGGCCATGATGACGAGCAATACTATTTGTTTTCTCCCCTCTCTCGTGCCTATGAATAATATCCAGTTTCACTTCCAGAGTAGGGCACTTTCTTGCCTTCTTTGTAGCACTAGGCGACATTGCAGGGCTGGTTGCAGGGCATTTGGGTGGCATGATGAGCGAAAGTTACTTTTACTGCACGAGAGAGACACTGTTGTTGTTTTGAACTGTAGAGCGGGAGTGAGCGTGCATGAGCGAGTGATTCGCATTTTTTCCAATAGAGGCGCTGCTATACTTGACAGACTGTCGCCTTGCATGATGCGGCAGGGTTTTCAAACTCGGTAAAAAAAAAATCGTTATAGCGATTTTGGTGTTCGTTATGCGAGCAAATGGTACTAAAGTAAAACCTTCGTTGTAGCGAAATTTCGTTGTGTGAACGTTCGTTAAGGTACTAGGTATGGTGCAGATTGAAGTCCACAAGGTATAATGACTATAGAGAGGTATACGCATGGGAGCCTTAAAATCATTGCCCGAGAGGGAAGTCTTCTAAAACGCTCAAAACATAGATGGGTTGTGACGTCACGTAGTAAAGCTACCATCTCTGTGCTCGGTAGTCTCTCTGCCCAATAAATGATAAATAAGTAATTATAAGACATCCTTCTCGCCATTAGTAGGTAGGAGTTGAAGATATATAGTGACTTATTATTTAAGTTTGGCATTTCATACAGACACATTGAATTCGTAAGGAAATATTAGGGACAATGTCAGCAGATAGATGTGGGTCACGGACAGTGGTAGTGGATTCGTCAACTTTATTAAGGCCTCCATAGACTATCATTCATGTCTGCGCAAACTAGGTGACTGTGCAATCATTTAAATTTGCCACACACGTGTGATTGACCAAAGAGCTTGTTAGATATGGTTCAGTCATTTGCGCAAACCATCAATCACACCCACACACGACGTTTATGCCTGCACAACCACCCAGTTTGTATAGGCATGATTGATAGTCTATGGAGGCCTTTATGCTAATACAGTAATTAATGTTGCTATACTGCTATCAGCCCAGGGTTCTGCTGGAATGGGCTGCAAAAGAAGTCTGCAAAGCTTAACAATTCATTTATTTATTGCCTTTATTTTTCTGTTGATCTCATAAATTTGGGTAGGTACATAGTATTTCCTCTTCTAGATTTTTACATCAAAATCTAAAATTAATAATGATCGCCCTAACTAACTTCTACTTCACACTGACACCCTTTTGGGTATAGGCTAGGCTACTATATCATCTCCCATCCTATGCTAGTGAGCAAACCACCTCTAAGTATTTCTTTTAATAAAAAATCCTGTAGCCTTCTCCACCCAAGTTATTATGGCATTTCATGTTTTCTCTCTAATCCATATTATAAGAAATAGCATATTTTCTTTTCAAACCGTTTATTAAAGTATTGGAAAAGGATGTAACAAAGGCTGAAATTACATTTTATTCTCATAATATAGCAGTCATATATATATATATATATATATATATATACTGTATTACAAAATTATATATATAATAACTTATTTGGAGGTAATATAGTTAATATCAAGTACTCAAGGTGTAAAATAAAGTATCACAAAATTATATACTAACTTCTTTGGACACAGAGTTGTACGGTACTAAAGTTACACTTGACTTCTCTATATTAGTATTACAAAAATATATATTATAACTTCTTTGGACACAGAGTTGTACTAAAGTTACAATTGACTACAAGGTATAAAATACTGTATAGTATTACAAAATTAAATATTAACTTTTTTGGACACATAATGAGCTTTACTAAAGTTACAATTGACTACTCAAGGTATAAAATATAGGATTACAAAATTATATATATTATGTTCTTTTCACACACAGAGTTGCACTAAACTTACAATTGACTATGCGAGGTATAGAATATCACATGTTGTGTAAATTAAAGAGCTTATCCTATCTAAAATATTTTTTCCTATGTAAAAAAAAAATAATATATAGTAAAATAAATATATAAAGTAGCCTATCAGTGGTACATTATATCACAAGTACTGTATATTCTATCACAGAGGAACACTATAAGCTACCATGTAAGCTTACCTGTTGTATCACAACACCCTTCAAACCATACAGAACAGAGCCCTAAAGACAATCACAGGCTGCACAGCTACCACACCTACAGACCACCTACACTATGAAACCAAAGTCCTCAAAATCAAAGATCATCTTGACATGAGAGGTACACAAACACTTGCTGCAGCCTCCACAAACCCACACCATCCACTACACTACATGGCACAACACACACACACACACATGCCAAGGAACATCAAAACAACACCCAGTACACGATACCATACACAAATACTATCATCTCTTACACACTGCCCACCCCGAACCAGTCTCCAGAAACATATCCATACTCAAATCACTCATCAGTCCATCCAAACACTAAAAAACAACACCCAGCTGTATGCACGACCTCCTGACATCCACCCATCTGAATCATCCCTTCCCCGTGAGAATTTATGATATTTCAGATTGCTGGTTTTGGCAGGTGTGCAGCCATATACTGCACATATTCTTGGTTTCCCCATAAGGCACAAATGAGTCAATATATAAATAAATTAAGGCAAAAACGGGTCAAAAACGCAGAGCTATCACATCTACCACACCAGTACAACCGAGGATGTTTACTTGACTACGTGACGTCACAACAGGGTCTGAGAAAGCCCGCGGTTCCAATAATATCCGCCATGCGCATACCCCTCTAGTCATTATACCGTGGAAGTCCATGTGGGAGATCAGGGAGTAAGTAGTCAGTGGGTAACTGTAGTTTCATATTTATATTTGGACAGGGAAATTTTGCTGGGTTGTGAGATAATAAGTAAATCAAGCTTAATTTGGAATTGTAAGGATAAGGAAATGATTTGGGGAGGTGCACCGTATCAGGTAAATCATATACGGTTGTGACAACGAACGATTCAACAAATAAAGGAGCATACTAAAGCTCAAATTCTTGATGGAAATCGAAGAAAGGTACATACATGTAAAGAACAATGTCATGTTGGAACCGTACCAACCCAAGGTCATACGTACGAAAGTGAGAGAGTCACCGGGTACCACACTACTGATTAGGCCCCACAGAAATTGCTCATCACAAACTACTCCTTTGTTAGTAACGATAGATGCGGAAGGAACTGTTCCCATCACCCTAGATAATACCACCAAAATATCTAAGTTGGTAAAGAAAAATACCATAGTAGCACTTATCGAGGATGATTCATCAATTAATATTGAGCTTAAATCCCCGGTAAATGTAGTAACAATAGCAAATGAATTAATGCCACACCATGATAAAGTAAAAAAGCAAGGTACAAAACAAGAAAGATTGCAAATATTAATTAATAAACAAAATTGGAAACATCTTGATGAAGAACAAAGAAGGCAGCTAACGCAAGTTGTCCTAGACCATGATAAATTGTTTATGCTTGGTGATAAGGAACTTGGGAAAAATTGAAGGAGAACCAGCCAACATTGAAGTATCAAATTCGAACCTTTGTAGATCCCCGATGTATCGATATCCCGAGCACGCAAAAGAAACTATTGGTAAAATGTTAAGTGAGATGGAAGAACGAGGGGTGATCGAACCCTCAAGTTCGGCGTGGTTATCACCTATTGTGCTTGTTAACAAACCAGATGGAAGTAAAAGAATGTGCCTAGACTTTAGAAGGGTTCTCAGTATAAAGATATAGACACCTACTATATCTACTACCAGCTATGGAGGGAATGACTACTAGCTAAGCCTAGTGGTCACCAGAAGGGTGAAACAAAAAAAGAAACTACTGCCGGTGCGGCAGGCCCTGGCAGCTAGAGGAGAGAGCACAAATCATACATCCACTCTCTCCACGACCCAATCTCAAAGTCCCTCCTGACTTCGAGATATTTTTTTTTTTTTTTTTCTGGCCTATCGACCTTGGTGTTGGTCATTAAGGCCTTTAATTTATTTTATTTTATTTATTTTAATTTTTTTTTTATTATTATTATTTTAATTTGAACTTTTTGCATATTATTTTATTCATTTATTATTATTATTAGTATTAGTATTATTATTATTATTATTATTATTACTATTACACTTAAACTTAAAATTAAACTTATATACTAATTGTTTTTGTTTTGTTTTTGTAACTTTATACAAAATTTTACATCCTAGCTAATAAACTAATCTATGTACCTACTCAACCAATAGCTAACTAGACTAATACCTATTCCAGCCAATCGCTAAACCTAGACAAACAAATCGCTAAACCTATATTAGACAATCGCTAAACCTAGCTAATACATCATAATTTACAATATATACAACACATAATTTATAACATTCATAATTGAAAAATAGACATACAAAATGGTAACAATAGTAATAAAAAGTCACATCACTCTGATCAGTTTGGTCTCCCTCAAGAAAGTCATCAATTTATCAGTCACATCACCATCCTCATCACCTAAGAGAGCTGAGAGTGTGAAGAGGACTTTTACTGCATCACAGTAACTTATGAGGGAAGCACGTTCCCCCACAAATCGCCGACAATGCAGGATGATATGACTGATAGATAACACCGCATTGCAGGTGTTACAATGCGGTGGAAAACGTTTGTCTATATATGGTTCTACATGAGTTATTCTGGTGGAGTTGGTTCTTATTCTTGCCAGGATTCGTTCTTCTAATCTGTTGGGCCGGTTGGCAGTGGCCCAATTACCCAGTTGAGGCTTGATGGTGTTGATGTTAAGTCCGGTCCACTGACCTTGCCACAGAAGATTAATTGATTTCTTTCCGAGGGATAGACACGACTGTAGATCACGAGGGACGTCCCAAGTAACCCCGAGCTCTACAGCCGATTTCGCAAGTAAGTCTGCCCGTTCATTGCCATAAATACGACAATGCCCGGGCACCCAGATCAGAGTGAAGGACTTGTTGCATAAGTGCAACTTATTAATGATGCGACCCTGGATTTCATTAGAAATAGTTTGACATGAGTTAATTGCCTGAAGGGCTGACTTGGAGTCTGAGAAAATTACTATTGAATTATAACGAGAATTTAGTGCATAGTCTATGGCTTTGTCAATTGCAAAAAGTTCTGCTTTAAACACAGATGTATGTATCGGCAATCTGTACCTAAGTTCACATTCACTCGACCAAACACTCGCACCCACACATTCATCTGACTTGGAGCCGTCAGTGTACACGTGGTGAGACCACAGGTGACTGCGGACTATACCACCAAACAGGTGGTGTATCTCCAACTCCGGCGCCTTTTCTTTCGATGATGGTAACCACGATGTGTTGACGCCGAAGTTGGGTGTCTCCCACGGTGGTATCTCGTTGATGATAAACTTGTCGCAGTCCCCGAGGTCTATTTGTAGTTGTTCGGTTAGCTGGTGGAGGCGTACAGCCAGTGGTCTCCGTCTTCCATGGTGGAGATAATGGTGTTGTTGAAGGGAGGCACTGGCCACGTTTCCGATCTCCGACTTCCTAATGGTGGTCATAGCGGTGTTAAGGGCGAGTTGATCCCGTCGAAGTCGGAGAGGAGGTATGTTCGCCTCCACCTCCATCCTAGCTACACGTGTACACTTCAGAGCTCCCAAACACACACGTAAACATTTATTCTGGTACACATCCAATCTCCCTAGTGTTGTATCTGAAGCCGACCCATACACCTGTGAGCCATATTTCCTGTCGGCTCCCCATGCGGTACCTGATAGGTACTTAAGGACATTTAAAGGTTTTTCACAACGAACAAGCAAATTATTAACATGATGTGTAAAATTTAATCTTTGGTCAAAATGAATTCCTAAAAATTTAACAGAATTATGAAATGGTACCGGTTGGCCATCTAACATTACGTTAATTTGAGGTACTCTACGTTTACTAAAAATTACTCCGGTACACTTAGGAACGGAAAACTTAAAGCCCCACTGTAAGGCCCATTGGTGGACAGAATCAAGCGCTGCTTGAATCCGTCCTACTGAAAATTGTGCATTACGTGACGAATGCCACATTGCACAATCATCAGCATACAACGAGTATTTAAGATTCCTGGGGACTAGAGCTGATGACAGAATATCATTGATCATGATGTTATAAAGTGTAGGACTAAGCACGCTTCCCTGTTGCACCCCGTTCTCTTGGACAAAAATGTCCGATGTTACATTACAGGGAAGGGTGACAGAAAAGGTTCTGTCACGCAAAAAGTTGTTAATGAAAATGGGCAAATTACCTCTTAAACCATAACCGTGAAGCTTCATCAGAATACCTTGTCGCCATGTCATGTCATAGGCTTTATGGATGTCCAAGAACATCCCTACCATGAATTCTTTATTGGCAAATGCCTTTGAAATGCAATGTTCCAGGTTCATCAAGTGATCAACTGTGCTCCGGTGTTTCCGGAAGCCACATTGTCGATCACTCAATAAACCCTTCGCTTCTAAAACAAAAAGTAGCCTATTATTTATCATTCTTTCCATGACTTTACAGAGGCAAGAAGTCAACGCAATAGGTCGAAATGAACTGGGATTCACAAGACGACCAGACTGTTTAGGTATCGGTATGACCCACGCAAAGTGCCATGAGTCTGGGAAGGTGTTAGACACCCAAATCTCTTTGTACACTGCTAACAACCTGACCAGGTTATCCTGGCCAAGATGCCGGATCATACCGTACGTGATGGTGTCAGGTCCAGGACTGGTGTCTTTACAGGATCTTAGGGCAAGGAGAAGTTCGTCTATCGTAAACTCCCGGTTGTATGGGTAGTCTACGTCTTCTGTGGCAAAGGCTATCTCTTGTAGTTCAGCCATACGTTTGTGATGGAGAAAACGTTGATCGTAATTGGCTGAACACTTACTTTTGAGAAACTCCTGGCAAGTACGTTTGCTACGTCCACGGGATCGTCGTAGATGTTATTATCCACTTGAAGAGTGGTGATGGGGGTATACGGGCGTTTGTTATTTAATATCTTTATAGTGGACCAGACTTTAGTAAGTGGTGTAAAACAATTCACCGTGGACACAAACGATCGCCAAGAGTCCCTTTTAGCTCTATTAATTACTCTCCTTGCCTCAGCCCTCGCCCGTTTGTAAGCTATAAAGTTGTTCTGATTGGGCTGTTTGTCAAAAATCCTGTATCTCCTATTATGTTTCCATAATGCCTCTCGGCAATCCGTTGACCACCAATGTGCTTCACGCTTATTTCGAATTATAGAGGTTTTGGGAATAGCAACCTCGGCTGCGTGTAAAATGTTTTGTGTTAAATTTCGCATCTTTTCATCCATGGTCTCCCCGGATATATCTAGGTCGACGATCCTCCCGAAAGACCCCCAATCTGCTCTCTTAAAATTAAACTTTGGAACCAAAGGGGCCGAAATAGTATAATTTGAATAAGAGAGACAGATGGGAAAGTGGTCACTACCAAGGGAGTCGGACTCAGGATGCCAAGAAAAATCCTGGTGTATATCCGGGGAGGCCAGAGATAAATCAATTGACGAAAAGTTGCAGAACGATCGTCAACCCTGGTGGCTTGACCATCGTTCAGGAGGCAGAGGTTGGATTGTAGTATTATGTCTGCCATTTGCCCTCCGCGAGCATCAGTTCTTAAGCTTCCCCACTGACAGTGATGGGCATTAAAATCGCCCAGTATTAATTTCTTACCAGTGATTTGACCAAATAAATTTTGTAATGAATCACTGTCAATAGGGACGCGTGGCGGACAGTAAAGAGAGCAGATGGATATGTAGGTGTTGTGTAATTTAACTCTGCAAGCAACGGCTTCCAGAGTAGTGTTTAATGTTATTTGTGTCTGTGGATGTGATTTGTGTGTGTATATTGCTACTCCGTGTCCATCGTTTCTCCTGTATGCGTTGTAGTGTTTAAATTGTGTTGGGTCAGAGTGATTCTCCAACCCTGTCTCCTGTAAACAGACGACGTCTGGCCTGTGTGTGTGTAATAATATTGATATGTTGTTCAATTTATTCCCAAGACTTCTACAATTCCACTGTAGTACAGTGAACATGGCGGTTTAAGAGTTACGGGGTCGGCCTGAGGGCTTAGTCTTTTTGTGCCGCCCGCCGCGTGGCGAGTGGCTACCGGGGGACCTTTCCCGGTTCTTGCGTCCGGAGACATCCATTGCTTCCTCATCAATGGTGAGTCTCCCAGACTCCACCGAGGAAGAGCTATCCCTTCTCTCCCCCGATGAAGTGGGAGTAGGGTGTGTGCAAGGAAGTGACTTGTTTGGTTTGAGGGTGGTGTATTTTACAGAATAACGTAAAAACTGTCGGATTATGGCAACAAATATTTTGTGTATTTCATTCTGGAATAACTATAACCTGCTGAGGACTTTAGATAAGGTAGGGTTTCTTGGACGTATAATATCGCGTTGCAAACAAACATAAGTAAAACAATACGAAATATAACACATTAATATAAGAAGAGAGAAAACTGCTTATATTCTGAAACACTCTGTAGCAGAAAAGGAAAGGCGATAGAGATGAGGGGTAGCAAACATGGGAACATTGGAGCAAGGATTGACAAGCGAGCCAGAGGCGAGTGAGCGAGCAGTGGATGGGCAAAACCCAAGGCATCGCTTTTTAGTCTGTGTCTGTGACATGCAGGCGGGGCTAAGGACAGTCCAAATCTCGGCAGGCAATGTTTCTCCTTCACTACATAACCTACAGAAACCTTCAGTTATATACTCTACTCACTATATTTCAGACACATCTTGATTTTGTTATATATTCACAACTGAACTACAAGTGATGCTATATCTACACTCAACTCACCTTCTCTGTATAGTAGCCTAAGTGTCAGTCCTAAAAGAATCGTCAGCAGATTGAGATGAAAAAATAAAAACTACTTATTTTATTTAAGGCGATTTAGTTAGCAAAATCATATAATCCAGCCAATATGTGTCTCCCCATATGGGATCGAACCTGCGACCGCTCAAATAGGAGTCAGACGCCTTACGCATTCAGGCACCAAGGGAACATCGAGATGACAATAAAAGCAGAAGAGAAGGGGAATAAGAATGACAAACCGTTAAGCTCAAATAAATAATTATTTTGTTAAGCTCAAATGGATTGATTTGCGACCGAATGGGGAGTCAAAATCCATTAACTTTCATCTTATACTCTACAGACAATACTCTCGCGTACAGTGTCTTAGCTATAAACAATTTATTGCATTGTATGAAAATTAATACATTCGGATACAATATCGTCACTTAGGTGCTAAAGAACTAGTAATAAGTTGTTTCTGGCAATCTTGAATGAAATAGGCTACTGTACGGTATCTAGAATACGACACTCATGTTATCATGCGAGATACACGAGCCAATTTTACCGAGTGTTAGGTAACGGTAGATAAGGAGGATATGAAGGAGTGTGCAAGTGGTGTCATCAGTTACCGCAAGCAATATTAAGGTTTCACATTTGCTATATTTAATAGCGATAAGCTTCATGATTTCCAAGCAGTAATTGTGCCACTGTTTCACAGCGTCAAAAACTTGACAATAAAAAGTATAAAAATAAATATGATTGGTTACCAGGTATTATAGTCTTTTATTATAGCTTCCACTCATATGTCTCCTAGGTCATCCCTCACTTCTCGTGCATGGGTATCCCCCCATTCTCCTCAAATCCCCTTCCATCCTCAAAAACCCCCTCCGTACCACTCCCTCTTACCGGCTGTTAATGCTTCGAGCGGTTCTCTCTACTAGTGTTTCGGGGTTACTATCTCGGCCATTCAACCTTATACACATAATACACCACCCTTCCCCAAGCATCACACACCCATTCCACACTCATACCCACAACATCAAATCCACACACACATATCCACTCAGCCCCAACAAACTACTATGCAACACCATCTCCCCAACACGTATACACACACCAGTACTCCATTCCCTAACACACCCCCAACACATCCACCCTCATCTACACCAACATGTCACCTCATCCCCACGCATTCTCCCTCCTTTGCCTCAATACACTACCTCACACAGCACAACGATACCCCCACATGTCAATCCTTCATCCCAGCAACACAGTAATATCTCTCCACTCATGCAACTTTGTTTCTACCACCAATGCTTCGGCAATGTCGCACGTAATTGCCGCCCACCTTGCCAGTGGGCATTCCCTGGCACTTGCCAGACACCCCGTGGTTACCAGGGAAACGAGTAAGGCGGTGGCAAGAACACGCCCAAGAAGTCACCGCCACACATCCTAGCCAACCCACCGGGCCTGAAACATGCGCACACAAGACGCAACGATACAAGAACAATGATTACCATTCCTTCCGGGCAACAAACAAGCACACGAACCCTCAGGACGCCCATCTGCCTGCACCTCTACGTCACTCCTACGCCGCCACCGTACGTTTCTCACACTCCACGCTACGACAAGGTGACCTACACGTCCAAGCCAACCATGCTACTATGCCATGCCCTCAACCACGCACAGACCCAGCTCACTAAAGTTCGAAGGAAGCGGAAGGCTGGCGGCTAGGGTTCCCAAAGGTATGCAAAGCTACACCAGGGGACGGGATTAATCAAACCGCCAGACTGTGGCTTGTCTGGGACGGGGAAATCACACAGAAACTGGGAGCGGCGCACCAGCACATAGAATATATATATAGAAATACAGAGTGGTGCGTATGCTACCACTACAACATAATAATAAGTAATAATAACAACATAATAATAAGTGTAATAATAGTATCATAATAATAATCCTATAATAAGTAGTGGCAACGTGTGGGTAGAGGGCACATGGTTTTGTTTACATTCTCACCAAGCTAACAAATCTGAACTAAACTAACCTAACCACAAACTAGTTTAACAAGTAGGCCTACAATTACAACTGTACTTGAATAAAGACTGAAGCTGTAATGATTTTCAGGCATATAAAAATCTAGCAGATAGAGTGTGCTTTGCTCATCTATTCCTCATGTGATTTATGGTTATTTTGATTTTTAATGTATTGTGTTTTGTATATTTCTTTGGAGGTTATCTTGGTACAGTATTTCTGAATAACAACTTGACTTAACTTGTAAAAACATAATTTTGATCGGGGCAAACTACCAAGACCTAACATCTGGGACCTGCCTGGGTCAAACTGCCGGAATTTATAAATAAGTCTTTATGCTGACCCAAAGTGCAATCGCATCTTGATTCTGTTACACCCAAGCAGCTAACATTACCCTATATTGAAATATACATATTCACCACGTGGTACTATCCTGCAGTTGTGTCATTATCTTTACTTAACTTCTGGTTAGGTTGTTAAATTTTTCTAGTTAAAAGATATTGCACTAGTTTACATCAAAAGTTTGCTTGATGGTTTCTCTAATTAAAAAAGGTTTGGTAAAATAAAAAATAATTTTCTCTGCCTAGTTTGATGTGAGGTTGGTTAAAAATAAAAAAATAAGCATTTGCACAATGGTTAGCAAAATCAGTTAAAACATATTAAGAGCAATCAGAAAAACATATTTCATGTGATTAACTCACATGCGTAAATCTGTAAATTCACCTTAAAATACTTTTTCAGGTCTGCTGGTGAGGACTATGGTGCTGATGCTGTTCGGTACATACAGTTAAGACAAGCTGACGGAGTTGTTGCTATTGTTGGTCGCATAACACCTGGCCACAGAGTCTTGTAGCAGCCACATGTGTGGCCACTCTATGTACCACACACATATGGCCACTCCTGTATCACTAGGTATACAACTCCTAGATTTCTGGTCGGTTCTTAGTCAGCTAGGTAGTTAATCCCCCACCCAGACAGACCTAAGCCGCCCCTGGGACCACGCCTACTTCCAGCCAAGCCACCGTAAGCCCCCGGGGGACCACAGAGGTTGCCTCCACTCCCAGGCTCGAGCCAAATATAAGGGGCGTCCTGCCCTGCTAGGACACTCACTCCAGCACCAGCACCAGAAGGTTCTTGCCCACAGTCGTCCTGCCTGCCACCACACCACCTTACTGCCCTACGTCTACCTGTGTTCCCGTTCTGATCACACAAGTAACCTCCTACCTCCAGCCAACTCTCCTGCAGCGACTACTGCTCCTCTACGGCACGGCACACCAGCATATTACCATATTCTGTGTGGCCTTCATGTACTAACAATAAACTGTATTGTGTATCTTAGAGTTTTTTCACCCCGGGTAGCAACGCAAGGCATCCCTTGTTGTTTCAATTGGTGACCCCCGTGCAGCTCTATTGCACTAAACGCAATGGTATACTTTCCACGTAAGTCTTGACACGTGTCCAAGCAACTCCACCACTCCGCTTGTTGCTCCTGGACTACTCTACAAGCTACGCAATACCACCACTCCACTCTCCAAACCACGTGTTGCTCCTGGACCACTCTCCAAGCTACGCAACTCCACACCACGTTTTGCCCCTGGACATAGGTCTTCACCGACTATGTATTTTGTGTATTTGATGTTCGTGTACCTTCAATTTTTTTTTTCTGTCCTAATGTGTTTCGTGTGTGCCCCTTTATATTTTATACATGTATGTGGTGATGGCCACCTGCTCCGGCGCCGTGGCTACTCTCTCCGCCACCCACGCATCCTACTACGCCTGCCGCTCCAGAGGACGGGCGAGAACCAGTCCCGCCCCAAGACGGCTTGTCCACGCGGTCAGATAGTACCATCCACTTGCTGCCCAATCCACTACCTCTTCATGCTACACAACGCAAACACACACCTACTCCACACACTACCTATTACACACACCCCATACTAGTAATTCAATATGTTTTCGTACACCTTACACACTACCTGCACACTCTTGTATTACACTTATTTATTCATATATGTATATTTTTTATATATTTTTGTTTTCTCTTCCCTTCCTCCCCGTATGTTTCTAAAAATTTCTGGTGGGAGGGGGGTAATGTAGCAGCCACATGTGTGGCCACTCTATGTACCACACACATATGGCCACTCCTGTATCACTAGGTATACACTCCTAGATTCCTGGTCTATTCTTAGCCGGCCAGGTAGTTAATCCCCCACCCAGACAGACCTAAGCCGCCCCTGGGACCACGCCTACATTCAGCCAAGCCGCCGTAAGCCCCCGGGGGACCACAGAGGTTGTCTCCACTCCCAGGCTCGAACAAAATATAAGGTTTGTCCTGCCTTGCTAGGACACTCACTCCAGCACCAGCACCGGAAGAAGGTCCTTGCCCACCGTCGTCTTGCCCGCCACCACACAACCTAGCTGCCCTATGTCTACCTGTGTTCCCGTTCTCATCACACAAGTAACCTAATTCCAACCAACTCTCCTGCAGCGACTACTGGTCCTCTACGGCACGGCACACCAGTATATTACCATATTCTGTGTGACCTTCATGTACTACCAATAAACTGTATTGTGTATCCTAGAGTCTGTTCACCCCGGGTAGCAACGCAAGGCATCCCTTGACGTTTCAGTCTCATCTAAACCTTACCGCATCATTGTTAAGGTTGATGAAACTTCTGAAAAGGTTGTTGATGCCAAATGCATGGACTGCGCAGCAGCAGAGAGTTACTGTAAGCATGTAATAGCATTTTTAGGCTGGCTTCAAAGGCGAAGCTTGGACAAATCTGTGACGTCAACTACCTCATGCTGGAAAAAAGCTTGTTTATCTAATGTAACTGGAAACAAAAGAAACCCCTCTGGAAACACTTTGACCAAATCCCAGAAAGAAGGAAAAACAAAATATAATGCCTCTGGCAGTTTTCTTACTGCAGTATTAGAAAATGCTCTTGAAGGGACAACTGATCTCATCTTTGATCACTTTGCTAATAAGCCACATTAAGGTGAAGAGTTAGGCATTGATCGTCTTCTTCAGGAATTTTTAAAAGGCCAAATTGGTGAACCCGATTGTGACCAATTTCTTCACTTTTTGTAAACAGAAAATGACTGATGAGCTTTGTGATTCAATAAATAAAGGTAATATTTCACAAGCAAAGTCACCACTTTGGCATGCTGTAATGTTTGTACGTGTGACCGCTTCCAAAGCTTATGATGCAGCTCATAGTTCGGGAAAAATAACCAGTTCATTGGTAATGTCAGTCATTGGTGCTGCTAAACTTAAGGACACTGATGCAATGAAAAGGGGTAGAGAGTTATAACCTAGTGGGCAGGAAAATGTGGCGGAAAAGTATTAAATATAAAACTAGACTTTAATTTTGAATTATAGTGATCAAGGGAACCCGTGATGAAAACAAAATTGGAGGGTAACGAGTCCTTTAAAATATTACCACGACACACACACACACACACACACACACCTATAATGGAAAGATCTTGTTTGTTTTGTGGCATAGTCAGGAGGAATCAGAAGCCTCCAAGTCTCTCTCACTCACACACACATACACTCTCTCACTTACACACACACCTATATTGGAAGGATCTTGTTTGTTTCGTGGCATAGTCAGGAGGAATCAGAAGCCTTCAAGTCTCTCTCACTCACACACACACACACACTTTCTCTCTCTCACACACACACACCTATAATGGAAGGATTTTGTTAGTTTCGTGGCATAGTCAGGAGGAATCAGAAGCCTCCAAGTCTCTCTCACTCACACACACTTTTTCTCTCTCTCTGTCTCACACACACACTTTCTCTCTCTCTCTCTGTCTCATACACACACACTTTCTCTTTCTCCCTCTCCCTCTCTCTCTCTCTCACACACACACACACCTATATGGAGGGAGCTTGTTTGTTTCGTGGCATAGTCATGAGGAATCAGAAGCCTCCAAGTCTCTCTCACTCACTCACACACTCTCTCTCTCTCACACACACACACACCTACAATGGAAGGATCTTGTTTGTTTCGTGGCATAATCAGGAGGAATCAGAAGCCTCCAAGTCTCTCACACACACACCTATTATGGAAAGATCTTGTTTGTTTCGTGGTATAGTCATGAGGAATCAGAAGCCTTCAAGTCTCTCACACACACCTATAAGGAACGATATTGTTTGTTTTGTGGCATAGTCAGGAGGAATCAGAAGCCTCCAAGTCTCTCTCACTCACACACACATACACTCTCTCACTTACACACACACCTATATTGGAAGGATCTTGTTTGTTTCGTGGCATAGTCAGGAGGAATCAGAAGCCTTCAAGTCTCTCTCACTCACACACACACACACACTTTCTCTCTCTCACACACACACACCTATAATGGAAGGATTTTGTTAGTTTCGTGGCATAGTCAGGAGGAATCAGAAGCCTCCAAGTCTCTCTCACTCACACACATTTTTTCTCTCTCTCTGTCTCACACACACACTTTCTCTCTCTCTCTCTGTCTCATACACACACACTTTCTCTTTCTCTCTCTCCCTCTCTCTCTCTCTCACACACACACACACCTATATGGAGGGAGCTTGTTTGTTTCGTGGCATAGTCAGGAGAAATCAGAAGCCTCCAAGTCTCTCTCACTCACTCACACACTCTCTCTCTCTCACACACACACACACCTACAATGGAAGGATCTTGTTTGTTTCGTGGCATAATCAGGAGGAATCAGAAGCCTCCAAGTCTCTCACACACACACCTATTATGGAAGGATCTTGTTTGTTTCGTGGCATAGTCAGTGTAACGACCGGTACTGTCCTGACCAAATATATATAATTACCAATGAAATAAAAATGAATGTAAAAAATATATATATAAAAGACAACAACAAATTTAAAGGCAGCGCTACGCTATACTCCCTTGTGATCAGAACAGCATAGTCATTAGCACACACAAAAAAAAAAAAATTATACGGTTCCCGTGGTCATTACCAAGACCTCAGAGGAAGCCAAATATCATGCAGAGTGTGAATGGAACAATGAAGCCTCTATTATTTTTAACAACCTTTATTTATTTATGATTGATTCCAAAAATTAATAATATTGACCGAATTAAATATGAATGTTTCCTCCCTTTACTTTTAACCCCCCCCCCACTTAATTAATCATTAACAGAGTAAACCACAATAAATTACTTCAAATAAAATATATAAACATTTAAAGTCCCTGATATTATTCTAGACCTAACTTACTACGACCAAAAATTACTATCCATATCACAATAATACTAATAATAATTAAATGTAAAGAGATCTGGCCATTCCACTAAAAAAAAACTTCTCCATTTACTCCCCAAAATTTACTACAACAAACACTCAGAATAGGTATTACAGTACCTATTATATCTCCACAAGCATATATCAGAGCAAGAACCATGTCACATCGTAACGCTGTATTCGATGTCAGAGATATACCGGGATTCCTGAAGATACCTATTCGACAGACATATGTGACAACCTTCTTCCTTACACACCAAAAATCCCTTAAATTTCCTCTTAACCCCTTATAATAAATTACTGAAATTACTTGAACAGACTGCTGAACACTATTAATAAATATCACCCTTCTAACTATACCAGACACAGTTCACAGAACCAATAACCACCATGGGAGGCACGCCGACAAATATGGCGACCTAGGGAGAGGAGGAGACAGTTACAATGGCGTTCCTCCTCCTCCTCCACCTGCTGCTCCTCGGAGCTAAGTTTCTTTCTCTCACAACTGTTTCAACTACCTCTATATTCCCCACGCATTCTCTGCTCTCTTCCTGCGAATATACTTAACAAAATTAATCCTTAATTAAAATGTCTCTCATTCTAAAATAAAATAACTTCTCAATCACAGCTAAATAATACTAATAATTATTAACAAAATAATACTTAGCAATCCTCATGAATACTGGAACTTCCTCTCCCATCACTTTCAAACACATGCCATTTTCTCTCTCGACCTAAATTTTAGAAAAAATAAGGGTTATAAGGTTTGAACAGTTATGAAAATTAAGATGGGAAATACTCAACATATAGTCACTTAAACATGGATTATTCGATATCGCGTCACCCGTTTATAAGAATTCCTGTGAACCACTTTGAATTTAAGCACATCTCCCGTAGGCCTATTCAAAACTATTCATCCCTAATAATAATAAACAAATAATTACAATTCACTTCAAAACTAAACAGGTAAATAAACTAGATATACAAATCTAACATACTTTTTCTAATAATAATTACAACACAATTAATTAATTTATATACGGTAATATATAATACATGTATGTTTCCTGGCCTGTCGTGGCGGATAGACATGTCTGATACGTGCTCCGTATATATTTGCGTCAACAGGCAGTACACTGTTATTTCATACTTGATAATCGATTAGAGAGTTGTTGAATACCCTGGCCAATCATGGCCAGGTGTTATTCTTGTGAGGAGACAACTGGGGGGGTGGATAAGTGGATTGTTTGCGAAACTTGTCCTAGCTGGTGTCACTTGAAATGTACTCATCTCAATGGTGTGAAAGCTGAAAATATCAAGTTGATTAACTGGTCATGTGATAATTGCTATATTGGTCTGAAAAGAGTTCAAAAGGATATTAGTGAGTTGCAGAAAGCAATGAATTATATGCAAGATCAAATGAAGAAACTAGTGGATGGGAAGATGGAGGATGTTGTGACCGAGCTGGGTCGAGTTGGTGATGTGATCAGCGCTGACTCAGACCTGACTGATGAGACCTAGACGACTGTAGTGAAGAAGAAGAAGAAGAAAAGCGAGAAGAAAAATCTGCTGGTGGTGAAGTCAACGGATGATAAACTGAAGGTTGCAGATAAAAAGAAAGAAGTTGCTCAGGCTCTAGATGGTACACAGATAGTCAACACAAGATTCACACAGAAGGGAGACATCGTAATGAATTTTGAAGACGAAAATTAGAGAGATGAAGCAGCACAAAAAATTGGGGCTGTACCCGATGTGACGACAAAGAATGTAAGGAAGTTAAAGCCTAAAATAATTATTTGTAACGTCAACAGAGAGGAAGAATCTGGAGACAAGCTAATTGAGAACTTGATTGATCGGAATGACTATTTACAAGGGGTAGTGACGTCAAGGCAAAAATGGAGCTACTTTTTGACAAGCCTGCTACAGGTGGTACCAATAATTACATTAGTAGGTGTGATCCAGAGATAAGGGAGCTGATTCATAAGAATCATGATCAAGTTAAATTGGAATGGTGTGTCTATTCCGTGAGGGACAGATATAGGGCGACGGTCTAGCTGCTATCACTGTCAAAGGTTTGGTCATACTGCACTTAGATGTTTATCCAAAGGAAAGGGAGAAGATCCAATATGTGCTAAGTGTGCTGGTAACCATAACACGAGGGATTGTACGTCTACTGAGAGGAAATGTATAATCTGTACGAGGTTTAAGAAAACTGATTTTGAGCATATGGCTAATGATGTGAGGTATTGTTCAGTGATGCAAGAGGAGCTCCAGAAAATCAAAAGTAGCACAGAAAATGGATACTGAACAGCACAAACTTAAACATTATTAGAGGTTGTTTTTTTCAATGCACAATCAGTGGGAAATAAGACAATGCATATTTGCGATCTAATTAATTCACCTTCAGAAATTCACCTTCAGTAAGGTCATTAGGTACCCTTTCGGGTAATGAGACCTTCCGTAGTTGTATTGGCTTAAGTGTGGGCGGTCTTGGGTCGGTATTAGTATGAGAAACGGTAGTGGTAGCGTTCTGGTTTGTTCTTCCATTCCTTGTTCAGTCGGTTTTTGAAGATATTCACACAATTTGCACTGACAGTGTCTTGGGTTAGCCGATTCCAATTCTTTGTTGCACGGCGCGTGAAGAAATTGTCCCTCGGTCCAGGTTCATGCTGTATCTGGAGTTTGAAGTCATGACCCCGATTGTTTACATTTAATGCAGGTTGTATAATCATCCTTCCACACTCACTGCAAGGTGCTGGGTTAAGCTCCTCCAAGCCATGTACTAGTTTAAACATCTGGATCATGTCTGCTCTCTGTCGTCGGAACTCCAGGGTTGGTAGCTCTAGAGTTAGTAGTCTTTCTTCATAAGATTTCCCTGAGAGTCCTGTAACTAGTCTTATGGCTCGACGTTGTACATATTCTAGTGCGTCTTTGTCCCTCTTTAGCTTTGGTGACCAGATGACTGATGCATACTCAAGGTTTGGGCGTACTAGCGACTTGTACAGAGAAAGGAACGCAGTGGGGTCCAGAGCTTTGAATGTATGCTTGATGGCTCCGAGAACACTATTGGCTTTATTTATTTGGGTCTGGATGTGCTTAGAGAATGTCAACCCTGAATCTACAATCACGCCCAAGTCTTTTTCCTCTGTGGTTGTCATTATGTGGTGTTGAGTATTGTCATCCAGGAGCATTGTGTACTCCTGGAGAGGGTTTGATCTTCCTAGATGCATTGTTTTGCATTTGGTTGGATTGAGTTTCATTCCCATGTTGTTTGCCCAGCTTTGGAAACGGGTCAAGTCCTGCTGTAGCGTTGTGGTGTTTGGTGGATCCATTATCAGCCTCTGTTTCTTTAAGGAAAACATCTTTGTGTCATCCGCGTACATCAATGTGGGGTTGTGCAGGTTGTCCGGTAGGTCATTCACAAACAGTATAAACAAAAGAGGACCCATTACCGATCCCTGGGGGACCCCGCTGGTGACATTCACACTGTCTGGGATTTCCCCGTTGATCTTTACTGATTGTTTGCGTCCAGTCAGGAAGTTTTGTATCCACTGCTTGAGATTTCCTGTGATGCCATACGCTGGAAGTTTTGTTAAGAGGCGCATATGCGGCACAGTGTCAAATGCCTTGGCATAATCGAGAAATAAAATTTCTATCAGCAGTCCATGTGATAAGGCTTCTGTCCATTGGTTAAGGGCATCCAGAAGGTTGGTAACAGTCGATCTCCCAGGCAGGAAGCCATATTGTTGGTTTGTAAGCAGATGTTTCTCTTTCAGGTGTTGCAGAATGATATCAGATATGATCCTCTCAAGGAGTTAACATATCACTGATGTTAGTGATATTGGTCGGTAGTTTACAGGTAGTGATTTGTCGCCTTTCTTGTATATTGGTGTTATAACTGCTAATTTCCATTGCTTTGGGACTTCTCCTGTACTTATGCTCTTGTTGAAGAGAATGGTCAAAGGTCGTGTGATTTCTTCAGCTACCTCCTTGAGTACCCGTGGATGTATTCCATCAGGGCCAGGTGACTTGTCTGTTTTCATAACTTGTAGTTTCTTGAAGACTTGGTCTTCGGATATTGTTAAGTTTGTTATTGGTATGTCAGTCCGTGGTTCTAGTAATGGGATGTGTTGTGTATCCTCCTGGGTAAATACTGTACTGTAGTGTCTATTCAGGACTTCAGCCTTTTCTTGATCTGTTTTAACATACTGTCCTTGTGGGTCCTGCAAGTCTGGGATGCTGCCCTTGACAACCCTTCTACTGTTGACATAGTTCCAGAATGTTTTTGTGTTGTGTCGGGATTCTTGAGCTATTTTGGATTTGATATCAACCAAGGCTCTTTAATGGATTGCCATTAAATGTTCGGAGTAGTGAAATTTGCACGATTTTTAAGAAAAGACTGAAAACACATCTGTTCGCCGAGTGTTACGACATGGATGATATGAGTATTACAAGTGATTATAGTGTTTAATAATATTGAGAGAGGCCCTGCGGAGCATCATCTGCTGGTGGAGCTGGGCATAGAATATCCAACAACAAGTAACAAGTTACAAGTAACTTCATGTTACCCTACCACTCTCCGTTCTCTCCGTTAATCTTAGCAATCGAAAAAAAAAACGGCGCATTAATATAACGAGTGACTAATGTAAAAATAGAGTGTTACATCAGGAGGAATCAGAAGCCTCCAAGTCTCTCTCTCACACACACACACACACCTATATGGAAGGAGCTTGTTTGTTTCGTGGCATAGTCAGGAGGAATCAGAAGCCTCCAAGTCTCTCTCACTCACACACACTCTCTCTCTCTCTCTCTCTCTCTCTCTCTCTCACCTATAATGGAAGGATCTTGTCTGTTTCGTGGCATAGTCAGGAGGAATCAGAAGCTTCCAAGTCTCTCTCTCTCTCTCTCTCTCTCTCTCTCTCTCTCTCTCTCTCTCACACACATATAATGGAAAGATCTCGCTTGTTTCGTGGCATAGTCAGGAGGAATCAGAAGCCTGAGGAGGAAAATTATGAAAAAATAAAAATATGGACTTCAAACTTAAAAGGAAATTTCATGGGTTTTCGAAATCATGAATTTATTGTTCTGTTTGAAAAAAAAAAATGAAAATGAGACTGAAATTAAATAGAAAAATCTACGTAGTAATAAAAATTGGGATATCAAAAAATTAACTTACAACGAAATTACACGGGGTTTACGAAATTATGAATTATTCTGTGTGTGTGTGTGTGTATGTATTCTTCAGCTTGTTTATCTGTGTGTGTGTGTGTATGTATTCTTCAACTTTTTTATCTGTGTGTGTGTATAATAATAATAATAATAATAATAATGATAATAATAATAAACGGTTTATTGACACGAGGGCAGCCATAGGCTGAAAATATACATACAGTACATTTAAAAGAAATAGAGTAGATAAAGATATTTATATAATTATATACATACACAAAGAAAATGGTGATGATGAGTATGATGGGTTTTTTAGCGTCTATGGATTATTTATCATGTGTGTGTGTGTGTGTATGTTCAACTTGTTTATCTGTGTGTGTGTGTGTGTGTGCTTCAACTTGTTTATCTGAGTGTGTGTGTGTGTGTGTGCTTCAACTTGTTTATCTGAGTGTGTGTGTATTCTTCAACTTGTTTATCTGTGTGTGTGTGTGTGTGTTCAACCTGTATATCTGTGTGTGTGTGTGTGTGTGTGTGTGTTCTTCAACATGTTTATCAGTGTGTGTGTGTGTTCAACCTGTTTATCTGTGTGTGTGTGTGTATTCTTCAACTTGATTATGTTTGTGTGTGTGTAAGTAATCTTCAACCTGTTTATCAGTGTGTGTGTGTGTGTGTGTAAGTAATCTTCAACCTGTTTATCAGTGTGTGTGTGTAAGTAATCTTCAACCTGTTTATCTGTGTGTGTGTGTGTGTGTGTGTGTGTGTAAGTAATCTTCAACTTGTTTATCAGTGTGTGTGTGTGTGTGTGTGTGTGTGTGTGTTGTCAGGATATTGAGACAAGGAATGCAAAACGATACCTTTAAAAAATGACTTCCACAAAATGTACACATAATATTTATATAGAGGAAACACACCAAGGTTATTTTGTCACCACCATTCACGATAGCTGAGAAGGTACAGTACTCTATCACACACACACATACACGATGAGAAGCAGGAGAATACACACACACACACGAGCAGTAGTAGGAGAATACACGCACACCCACACACAGAAAAAGAAGCTTAAGAACACACACATACATATATAAACAAGCTAAAGCACACACACACACACACACACACACACACGAGCAGAAGATTACACACACACAGGAAAACAAAGATAAGACCACACAAACACACACACACGAGCAGGAGAATATTCACACACACAGATAAACAAGTAGAACACACACACACACACACACACAAACACACACACACAGAAAAACTAGCTAAAGAACATACACACGCACATACACATATATAAAGAAGCAGAACACACAAACACACACCCTACGTATCTATTAACTAACCTAACCTAACTTAAGGGGGTAATCCTTTTTGTTATATTGGAGTGCCTTGATTCCTCCAAAGTATGCTTGGAAACAGGACCAGCAGAACAAAACTAATGGTGTTCTGTTGCTTGGAACAGTTTGGAGGATGCAGTTGCTCCAGATTTACCAACACAAAATTTCCCCCTTAACCTAATCTAACCTAACCAGAATTACTCTATACAATATAATTATATATGAACTTTACTGACAAACTTTGGACATATATGTTATAACTCATTGATATTAGAAAGCCATTTTATTCTATAATGAAATGCATATACATGATTATTTTAAATACCTTCCCTCCCTTCCCACTTGTCTCCCCCTTTCTCTCCCTGCTCCCTTCTCCCTCCCCCCCTTTCTGAGTAAGTGATGAAGAAGGGGAAAAATAAGGGTAGGGTTGGACGGGGTGTGGGTGTTCAGTTGACTGCAAAAAATATTGACTTTTCAAAACATCATTATTTATGCATTTCGCTAAATATATTTATATATATATATATATTCACACACACACACACACACACACACACACACACACACACACCCTTCCTGCCTTCCTGACCACATTCTACCACACACACAGCCACACACCCTTCCTGCCTCCTTTGCCACACACACACATACACACACACACACTCTTCCTGCCTCCCTGCATGGCCACACCCTACCACATCCTCCCTAACCAGCAGAATGACCACACCCTGTCTGCAGTCATCACCCTACCCACTTACATCTGTCCATACGTCCTTCATTCCTTCCTGCAGTAGATAGCTACGTAGGTAGGTAGGGACACACACACACACACACACACACACACACACACACACACACATAAACTTCACTCTTTCCTTTAGTAGATAGGTAGGTACAAACACACACACATACACACATAAACAAACATACACATAAACACATACATAAAATACACACACACATACATACATAAACACACAAACATAAACTTGACTCCTTCCTGCAGTAGATAGGTAAGTAGGTAGGTACCGTAGGTACACACACACACACACTATTACAGGAACCATACCCATAAAATATGAGGTAAGCTCTGCTACACACACACAAACACATACGTACAGTCGGCGGCAGAAGTTCTGTCACCTCACCTGCTTCACCGAGACACGCAGTGTTCATGGACTCCAGAAATATGCACGTTTTCTACACTTGATAATCTCGAGTCTATGAACATCGCGTGCCTCGGTGAAGCAAGTGAGGCGACAGGACTTTTGCCACCGACTGTACATACATAAACACACACACACACATACATAAACACACATAAACACATACATAAAAAAAAAAACACACACACACACTATTACAGGAATCATACCCAGTAAATCTGAGGTATGCTCTACTACACACACACACACACACGTAAACAAGCACAGATTAGTTCCACCTGTTGTTGCCAGGGGGAATAATTTATAACTTCACGTAGATAGAATTTATTTATTTTTTCTCTTTGTAAAACTGTGGTGGATATTTTCACGATAAAACCAACCTTGGAAGCAATGAAAAACAAATAAATAAAACACACACACAACAAACAAACGAAACAAAAGTTGTATATAATTTTTCCTCTTTTTCTCACGATATATCAACCAGGGAAAAAAAAAAACACACACACACCAAAAATGGAAACAATAACACAATAACAATTAAAATAAATTAAATACAAACAAAGAAACGAACAAACAAAACAAAACTTGTATATAATTTTTCCTCTCTTCCTCACGACATATCAACCAGGTACACACACACACACACACACTTGTAAAGAAACACACAACAACAATGTTAATAAAAATTCAATAATGAGGGATGAATGAGTTTTTTTATTTCTAACTTCAACCTCAGGACTGTAAGCTGTGAGTAACTTGTGACTCTTGTGAGGCCCTGAGATTATTGAGTGAAGCTTCGAGGTGTTGTTGGGGACCTGTCTGTTTTGTGGCATAGTTTGGAGGAATCAGTAGACTTCCAATTCGTCCTCATGCAACAGATAATAAATGAAGATGGTTGGTGTGTAATTATCGATTTATTTTAATATTATTTTTAAGTATGTTATAATGGTACAGCCATGGGTGATAGTGGTGGACCAGGGTCCAAGGAGTGTTGGAGAGCAACTGAACAGAGTTCGAACAAGTGAATTTTCCAAACCATTCTCAACGTTGAGAGAGGTTTAGAAGACTCACTTTTTCGAACTCTATTCAGTTGCTCTCCAACACTCCTTGGGCCCTGGTCCAGCACTATCACTCATGGCTGTACATATTTATTGGTATATGTTTCATTGTTATGCTTTTCACTCTCTATCTTTTATTTCATTTTAATGGTTGTGTGGTTCACGTGTGTTGCATTATTAGGTTACATTTGTGGAGTTGGTGTGGACTCAATCTTTCGCAGACCCTTGTTTTATTCACTTTGCCATCACTTACCCCAAATGCATGATATTATTTGTAGTTGTGTCAGGAGGTGTGTGTGGTGGTGTGTGTGTGTGTGTAAGGAAGGAGGTGTGGTATGGTGTGTGTGGTGGCGTGTGTAGTGTGAGTATGTGTAGTGTGGGTGTGTAAGGAAGGAAGTGTGTGTAGTGTGGGTGTGTAAGGAAGGAGGTGTGGTGTGGAGGTGTGTGTGGTGATGTGTGGGTGTGTAAGGAAGGAGGTGTACTGTGGGTGTGGGGTGTTGGTTGGTAGCTGAGGTGTGTCCTGAAAGGAGGTGTAGTATTGTGTGTGGTGGTGTGTGTGTGGTGTATATGGTTCAAACTTAACCAACCAGACACACACCTGTATAATCGTCGTCTCAAGGTGTGGTAAAATTTGTGGTGTTGTAGTTTGTTGATAAACGAGCAATACGTGTTAATGTGTTTGTGTGTGTGTGTGTACTCACCCTCTCCCAGTATTAGTGTGTGTGTTTGTTTGTTCCAGTGACCTTGTAACAGCCTTGGCCGTGGCAATGTGCTGAGAGGGGACACCGCCCCCCATGGGACACACCCCTACTGCGTCCATATAAAGCCACAGACAACATTTGGTCAGCATCACACCTTTATCTCTCACCTCAAGAGATTCAACAACAACACAACCACTCACAAACCCACTCACAAACTTACTCAAAACTCACTCAGTAACTCACTCATCATGTTCAAACTTTCTGTGAGTTATTTATAAGTTTATTTGGCCTAGTAGCACTTGTTGATATAAATAGTATCCCATTACCACTCACTAACAAACTCACTCACTGACTCATTAATTCACTCAATAGCTCACTCATTATGTTCAAACTTACTGGGAGTTATTTATAAGTTTATTTTTCGTAGTAGCCTAGTAATACTTGTAAATATAAATAGTATCCTACTACCACTCACTAATTCACTGACTTAATCACTCAATAACTCATTAACCCCTCAATAACTCACCAATTTATAATTAATGTATTTGTTATGAAAGGTGTTGTTATAATTAATGTATTTTGTATGACAGGTGTTGTTGTAATAATTAATATATATATATATTTACAGGTAGTGTTGGTGGTGGTAATGATGGTGGTAATGGTGTCAGGTGAAGCCCAACCAGACGCCAAGCCTGGTTTCCTGGGCGGTATTGGCTATGGTGGACTTGGCTACGGTGGACTTGGCTACGGTGGACTTGGCTACGGTGGACTTGGCTATGGTGGACTTGGCTACGGTGGACTTGGCTACGGTGGACTTGGCTATGGCTACGGTGGAATAGGCTACAGTAGAATTGGCTATGGACTTGGCTACGGTCATGGGTATCCAGTAATTACCAAAAGTCATTCAGCAAAGCATATCATTGGAAAACGTGATGCTGAGCCAACTGCTGATGCTGATGCTGCTGCTGACCCTGGTGTTGTTGGAGGAGGTTACACACGTTCATACCACTATGCTACACCTTTCTATGGTTTGGGATATGGTTATGGTGGCTTGGGTGGCTTTGGATATGGTGGTGGATTAGGTTATGGTGGTGGATTAGGTTATGGTGGTGGATTAGGTTATGGTGGTGGATTAGGCTATGGTAGGTTGGGTTATGGATTCGGTCGTTAATTAAGGGGGAATTAAGTTCAGTGTTGGTAAATCTGGAGCAAATGATTCCTCCAAACATCGAAGCAACAGAACAAACACCATTATTTGTGTTCATCTGGTCCTGTTTTGTTTCCTGGCATACTTTGGATGAATCAAGGCACTCCAATGTAACAAAAGTGAATTACCCCACTTAAAGGAACATAATTACGCCAACCAATTTGCTCTGGTATTGACACGAAGGAGAGAGATTCTATATTTTTCTGTTCCATGTGAATTGGAAGTTTTTTTCTGATGATAATAATTCCTCCACACTATGCCACGAAACAATTAACACATCTTAGTACATACTGTACATACATACATATATACCACTGAGGAGGTCTGTTTTTCTGGTATAGTTAGGGGGAATCAATAGCCTTCCAATTTACCAACAAGAGAATTTTATAACACAATCCTTTTATAACACAAGGCCAGGCATATCACAAGGACAGACAAACTACAGCACCTTAATATGATATTAATTTGTTATACACATTACAATTATTATGATAAAAATATGATATTAATTTGTTATATACATTAGAATTATTATAACAAAAATATAATATTAATTTGTTACACATATTACAATTATTATCACTGTTTTGTCAACAGAATATATTATAATATTATCATCACATATTCACACTCTAACAATATTTCTGAATGCATAATTAATCCCTAATAAATCTTTGAAGCAAGTTATATCTCTGTTTTTTTATTTCTTATTTATTTATGTGTTTGTAACTTTTTTTTTTATTATTTTATTATGTTAGGAGGCCAGTGATTCCTCCATTTGTGTGTGTGTGTTCTCCTGTTTGTTTATCTACGTGTGTGTGGGTGTATATATTCTTCAGCTTGTCTCTCTCTTTTTCTTTTCTTCCCCCTTTCCTTCTTTCCTCCTCTTTTCTCTCTCTCTCTTTTCTTCCCCCTTTCATTCTTCTCTCTCTCTCTCTCTCTCTCTCTCTCTCTCTCTCTCTCTCTCTCTCTCTCTCTCTCTCTCTTTCCTTCTTTCCTCCCTTCTCTCTCTCTTTTCCTCCCCATTCCTTCTTTTTCCTTCTTTCCTCCCTTCTCTCTCTCTCTCTCTCTCTCTCTCTCTCTCTCTCTCTCTCTCTCTCTCTCTCTCTCTCTCTCTCTCTCTCTCTCTTCCTTGTCACTCCTATTTCTATTTCCTTCCTACACACACTCTCTCTCTCTCTCTCTCTGTCTCTCTCATTTCCTTTTCCTCCTCCTCCACCTCCTTCATTCTTCATTCTTCCCCTCCCTTCCTTCCTTACTCCTCCTTTCTTCCTCCCCCCCCCATCCCCCCATCCCTCTGTGAATCTGGGAACGAGATAATACTGTTAGCATTTTGGATACACACACACACACACACATTTACATTTACTTACACACACACACACACACATTTATATTTACCTACATACACACGGCACGTTTACAAACACACACACACGACACATTTACATTTACTTACACACACACACACGCACACGGCATGTTTACACACACACACACACACTCACCCCTCATCTACCTTCATCTACCAAGTGCCGCACACAAAGAAGAATACTAAACAACCAAAATGAGGCCCAACAATCTGTCAACCAATCAACACTCCTGCTTGAAGATAATCCGTTACTCCTTGCCAGCACTATACTCTCTCAAACGAGGAGCTGGCTACCCACCACCTGCCGTAATAAGTCACCTGAAAGCTATTGGCCTATTTCACAATAGAAGTCGCAAACAGGGAAGAAACCGACAGAAAAAGATTCGTGTAATCAGCAGTACAAAAAAGAGGAAAACGCCTAGTGTTGTGAAAGTGATAGAAGTGATGGAAGTTTCCCGCCTGTGGTATGACCTCCCCTCTGTGTTCCTATCCAACGTGACCTCACTATGTAACAAATTTGACGAACTGGTGAATACAGTGAACACGATCAGCGCTGATATAGTTTGTTACAGAAGCCTGACAAGTTATACCAGAGTTGTGTGCCATTGAAAATTACAACCTATTCCACTGTCTTAGAACCGAAAAACGAGGAGGTGGACTTGTGATGTTTGCACACACCGCCATGTCACCCTTGCCACACTGCCTCCATCATTTGTGGTTTAGTGTATCACCCCCCACGTGCACCCACCCATGCCCTGCTCGTCGACCACATCATCAACATCTGTGACACCCTACGGGCAAGATATCAATCTTCCAAAATGGTTATATGTGGTGACTTCAACCAACTAGATACCAAAGAAATAGAAGATCAACTGAACATTACCCAGATTGTCAACTTTCCCACACACGAACAAAACACCCTAGACCTCATTATCACTGACCTGACAGACCAGTAACTACCACCTCAACCACTTCCACCGGTGGGAAGAAGCAACCATCTCTCTGTGTTTTGGGCCCCTGCCACTACCACCTCCCACCACCAAGATGACCATACCACCAAGATATGCAGCCCTACACCTGACTCTGCTATCAGACAGTTTGGACAGTGGCTGATACAGTACCCGTGGACTGAGGTATTAACTGTTAGTGACGTTGACAGGATGTGGGAGAATTACCAAACTACTATCACTCAGGCCTACTACCACTTCTTTCCTACTAAGGAGGTTAGGAATCACCCTGCTGACCTACCATGGATAACACCACGGATTAAGAGGCTGATGGAGCAGCGCAACAAGGCGTTCTACAATGACAGGAGGAGGTATAACACGCTGCGCAACAAGGTCATCAGATAAATTAAAGCTGCCAAAAAGTTGTACTACCCAACAAAAATTCACCACCTGAAACAAACCAACATCAGTCAGTGGTACAACAAATTAAAGGACCTGTGTGGGATGGGGGAAAAGTCACCTTCTATTCCCTGTGTTGACGGACATACCAGCCACGAAGCAGCTAATCTCATCAATGACCATTTCGCCAGGATCTATCAAACCCTGCCCAGACTGGACTCAGCCCAATTACCAGCTTACCTACCCTCCATCCCTCCCCCACACGTTAATGAGCACGAGGTCTACTATAAGCTCTTATGCTTTAAGCTCAAATGCTCCACTACTCCTAATGACCTTCCCGTTAAATTGTACCGTGAGTTTGCTGTTGAGCTTGCAAAACCTCTTTGTTCAATAATTAATGCATCACTTAGTCAGAGTAAATGCCCACAGGATTGGATGACAGCTTATGTTACTCCAATACCAAAAGTTTCAAAACCCCAGTCACTTGATCAATTAAGACCCATTGCCATAACCCCCCTCCAAAGCCTGTTATGTGAAAGCTTTGTGTTCGACTGGGTTTCAGCCAACATCTCAAATGTAATTGACCCCCAATAATTTGGAAATATAAAGTCATCATCAACCACCCATTGTCTCATAAGCCTGCTAGACTTTATATACAGTAACCTAGAAAAAAGAAAGACCTCAGTTGCCCTTGCATTCATAGATTTCAGAAAGGCTTTTGATCTAGTAGACCATAACGTAACACTAAGGAAAGCTCTTGAAATTGGAGTGGAGCCCAGTCTAGTGGCATGGCTGGCAAACTTCCTGTGTGACAGACGTCAGGCAGTGTGTCACCAGGGTGCAGTATCTATACACCAACATCTCTCGTGTGGTGTACCCCAGGGGACCAGGATGGGACCCCTGTGCTTCCTCATCCTAATCAACGATGTCCTAACCGATACAATCTTTCACTGGAAATATGTGGATGATTCAACCGTTGGGAGAGTCATCCACAACTTGTCTCCTGACTACCACCTCTTGCAACAACACCTGACCAACCTCCAAACGTGGACCAACAACAACAACGTCTCCATCAGCCACGGCAAGACAGTAGTGATGCAATTTCACACGGCTACCACACCACCACCACCACCAGTGATAACACTAGGACAGCACCAACTACAAGTAGTGGACACCACCAAGCTATTAGGTGTCATGTTGGATGACAAACTGAACTGAAAAAGTCATATCAGCACCATCATCCAGTCAGCAATATACCGCCTGTATATACTAAGGCGACTGAAGTCCCTAGGCACACCGCAAAAGGAGTTGGTAGCAATCTACAACACTTTCATCATCCCCAAGCTGACATACTCATCCCCCGCCTGGTCTTCATCCATAAACCAAACACAGAGGCAGCAGCTGGAGCAGGTACAAAAGAGGGCATGTCGTATCATTCTGGGTACGGCATACACATCCTACCAACAAGCCCTGGATACCCTCAGAATACCACCTCCTGTCACCAGACACAAGCAGCTCCTCTGGGACTTTTGCAAACAGTTGCTAATCCACCCACGCCATAGAGATCTCCTCCCACCCACCATTCCCAAACCCCGCCACGTCCGTCACTACAACCTACTCAAACCCATCAGAGCTAGAACAGACAGATACAAAAATAGTCCCATCCCCACAATAGTCTCCATGATAAACCAAAGGCACATGTAAATATATGTACTATAATATATGCCCATGTGTGAGTGAACATGCGTGATTGTAATTGTGTACGTCTGTGTGTTGGTTTGTGTGAATGAATATTATGTGAGTATGTGCGAGAATGTATTTATGTATGTCTGTTCATTCATTTATATGTATCTATAAAGTATCACCTATTTCCATCGCCATTTTATAATGTATATTTTCAGCCCTTGGCTGCCTGTATCAAATAAATCTTATTATTATTATTATTATTATGTGAAATATATGTAATTATGTATCCATAATTAAGTGCATATAAATCACAAACATATTTCTTCTTTTTTATTGTATTGTGTTAAATCACAAATAGGGAAAGTATATCACACAGGCATTTCCTTTACACCAAGATATCCTAGAATGCAGGGGTGGGGAACCTCCGGCCTCCGGGCCGTATAAGGCCCGCAGGGCTGTTCATAAATGTTATTTCATAAATCATGAATGAATAATATATATTATATTTATATTATGTACTGGGCTACATGATACCTTATTTCAATTAGTTATCAATGAACTCAGAATGTGGATATACATATTACAGTAATTATAAGTAATACATAGTAATGCCAGTTTATGAGTTTTGTACATACGTCTGCATCGCTCCTGGCTGAGGGCAGGCAGAGCAGCTGAGCTTGCCACGGAGTATTTACAAAGGAAAATGCAAGGTCAAGGGGGACCTAGGGAAAATGTATCGTACCAAGCCACAGAGTGTTAAAAATAGTTCCTATTTTTATATTTCCGGAATTTCTACATACCTACCACTTAACTTAACTACTACATAACTGTCATAATGTCTTGGGACTCTTGGCAGAACCTTTAGAACCGGTTCCGGAGCCGATTCCTACCCAGCCCTAGTTTCCATAGCATCCACAGGCGGGACCGTACACGTCCGCTTCTCGTCCAGCCGTCTGTCTGCCTGGCTCAACTAGGTGCCAGCTAGTAAGTGGGAAGGCAGTGCTAGATCCAGGTTTGAACTGTGCACACTTGGTAGTTATCACGTTGTGTTACGTAACAGTTACGATAATTACGTCCTACAAATGGGAACTGCGAAGAAAAGAAAAGTAGATTCAGAATGTCGAGCCTTGCAAGAGAAGTGGACAAATTATTATTTTTTTGTTGAAGTGAAAGGTAAACCTGTGTGCCTAGTTTGTAGGTATGCATTAGCAGTAATGAAGAAGGCCAATCTGGAGCGCCATTACAGCTCAAAACATGCCAAACTCAGTGAGTTGGGAGGACAAATTCGTCTGGATAAGATCAATGCTCTTCGGCGAGGTTTAGAATACCAACAAGCCTCTTTCACAAGACCTCGTTGTGACAAAGAAAACGTTATTAAAACGAGTTATGCACTGAGTGAGCTAATTGCCAAGAAGATGAATCCTCACATAGAGGGAGAGTTTGTGAAAGAGTGCATCGTTGCTACTGTGGAGTTACTAGCTCCAGACAAAGTATAATTATTTAAGAGTGTTAGTTTGTCGTGTAGAACCGTCTCAGATCGGATAACTGACCTTGCTCAAGATATTCAGAATACACCGAAAGATTCTGCCAAGAGATTTACAGTTTTTCTCTCTGGCTTGTGATGAGACAACGGACATAACAAATAGGCCTACCGCACAACTGGCCATTTTTGTTCGTGGAATAACGGCCGAGTTTGACACGAGAGGAATTGCTGTCATTGGAAGCCATGCATGGCACTACAACTGGTGAAGACTTGTTTGAGAGTCTTGTTTTGTCAATGAAGAAACTAGAATTAACATTTGAAAAATAAGTGGCCTCACTATTAATGGAGCTCCAGCCATGGTTGGATCACAAAAAGGGAGTCTTGTTTTGTCAATGAAGAAACTAGAATTAACATTTGAAAAATAAGTGGTCTAGCTGCGTTTGTTAAGAAATAACTGAGTCGTCTGATTTAATAATATGCCACTGCATCATACATCAAGAAAGTTTATGTGCACAGTCACTGACGGTCAACAATGTAATGTGTCATGCATTAATTTTATCAAGAGCAGAGGGTTAAACAGCCGCCAGTTTAATTAAGGACTTATTGAATGATCTTGAATTGGAGTACGGTGATCTTGTTTATCATTGTGAAGTGCGGTGGCTAAGTCGTGGGAACATGCTCATGTGCTTTTATGAACTGCGTGATGAAGTCAAGCAACTCTTGGAGATGAAGGGAACACCTGTCAAGGAACTCAGTGATACCAAGTGGCTGTGTGACCTTGCGTTCATGGTTGACATTACCAAGTATCTCTCAAAGCTGAACGTAAAGCTGCAGGGCCCCAACCAGCTTCTCAGCTCTCTGCTTTCAAACGTGAAATCATTTGAAACTAAGTTACAGCTGTGGAAAGGGCAACTCGAAAGAAGTAACACTGTGCATTTTCCCGCTCTGCAAGGACAAAAACCTTCAACAACGTATGAATATGCTGGTGAATGTGCGAAACTAATTGAGGCATTTAGTGAAAAGTTCAGAGACGTGAAAAGTAAACAACAGGAGTTGAACATCTTTGCTACACCGTATAATGTGGAACCAGCTGATGTGCCTGATGATCTGCAATATGAAATCATTCAGCTGCAAAGTGATGATGAGCTGAAAGCTAGGTACAACAACCTTTCACTGCTTGAGTTCTACAGACGATACGTAAGTGCTGAAGATTTTCCTATATTGAAGAGTCAAGCACTGAAATATGCTTCTGTGTTCGGAAAGACTTACTGCTGCGAGCAGTCTTTCTCAAAACTTACTCAAACAAAGTGTAGATTGCGCTCCAGACTGACTGATGCAAACCTGGAAAACCAGTTGCGAGTAGCATCATCAACAGTACCACCCAACATCACACGCCTAACCAAAGAGAAGCAGTTGCAGCCGTCACATTAGAGGTGTGAAAAAAGTAACTGGTAATTTTCTATGGCCCGCGACCTGTGGTAACAATATCCTAGTGGCCCTTGATAGGATGAAGGTTCCCCACCCCTGCTGTAATGGGTGCATATCCCGATGGCATAACTGAGGATGGTCAAAGCATTGTGGAAGTAAAATGCCCAACAACCCAAAAAAACTCGTAAATATGTAAAGGCTGATGGCTCTGTGTCAGCAAAACACTTGGCACAAGTGCAAATGCTGATGCACATAACATGTAAAAAAAACAAGCTTACTTTTGTGTAGCACACCCAGATTTTGAACTTACAAAAAATGTAAAAATTGTGAAAGTGATGCATGATCCAGTGTACTCTGAATGCCTCATGCTGAAATGTCAGAACTTTTGGGAAAAGACTGTTTACCTTGAACTCTTCAGAGTGTACAGTAACTGAGGAAAGGATTCAGACCATCAGACAGGATGATTATGTGTTCACAACTTTGCACAGGGCATTCAGGAAATATCCTGTACTTAATTAAGGACCATATTATACATAATCCATTTTCCCATCAATGGCCATGTAACAGTAGCTTAATTAACTTGGTATGATTTATAGTATAAAGGAAATTAGAGAAACAGTGTTTTATATTGAGACCAAACTTTATGTAACTTTACAGTGTAGGTGAGACACAACATATAGACAGAAATATATATATATATATATCAAAATAATTTAAGAAACTGCAGAAGTGTGCTAGCCCAGTTCTTGGCAGCTCCTGATTTAGGGCGATAGACAAGAACTTTTCTTTCGTATTACGAAAGGCGCCCGACCTCTTCAGAACCCGAAAGTTACAGAAAAGATACAGTATCTCTTGGGCTCCAAAAATGTCAGGCACCTTTTGTAATACAAAAGAAATGTTCTTGTCTACGGCTCTTAAATCCATCCCATTCGGCGCATGAATATGTGCAGCTTATCTATTTTATTTATAAAACGCAACAAGTAGGGGAGGTGGCCGAGTGGTTAGTGTTCTGGACTCATAACCTAGAGGTCGGGAGATTGATCCTCTCAGGTGAGGGCCTGAGAATATTTACTCTTCCGATTTGAGTTTCAATCACTAACTATAAGGCCACCGAACGTCGTAAAACACCCTCACTGGTACCATAACAGCTGCAGTATTTGGAAATAACCCTCACTTCCCTCCCTCTGTGGCTTGGTACCAGTTCGGAAGTCGTGACATGTGTGTGTGTGAGCGGCAGTTGACCTGGGCCACGGTAACGGGCTTGATTAAGCCTAGGTCCAGTGTCGGAACATATATATATATATATTTAGTACTGTACATATAAGCAAAGTAAGGTAATTAGAGAAACAGATTTATTTTGCGAGTAAACTTGATGTAACTTCTCCATGTAGGTGAGACAGGACACCTAGGCTTAGATAGTCTTGTAATTATATTTTACAGATACGCTCTTGTAGGTTTACTAAACCACAAACTATGCGTACAATATCATCAAGTAAATCCATCATTGAGAGAGGAAGACATGAATGCATGTCGAGGATTTTATACACTTTGATTCGTCTTATTACTCGCTCAACGTGGATCCTCAAACCAGCAATAATTTTCATATCTACAACTTTCCTGGCTGATAACTGTTCGTCTTTACCTACACTAGCAGGACGTGCCAAATGACATCCTCTGGCAGTCAGATCAGCTTCCACTTCTTTAAAACCTCGATCTGCCAATACAGTTGTACCAGGTCTCAAGTTGTCCAGGTACCCTGACCCTCGTACCAACTCCATATCACTGCATCTGCCAGGCTTACCATAGGATATGAAATAGATTAAACCGTCTGGCGTTATAGACACTAAATATTTTACACTATTACATTTCTTATATTCAGACCAGGTCTTACTCTGTGTCATGGCAGATGATGGTTTTTCTATCTGGATTTCAAAGCAATCAATTACTCTCGCCACCTTATGGTGGTAAGCTTTGAAAGAGTGTGGAAGCCTTGCTCTGATGATGTCAGATGAAGCCCAAGAGATAAGCTCTTTCAAACACCCACTTATGACTGGTATAAAGCGAGTAAGGATGAGACTAATGAAGCTTATCAACACCAAAACTTGAAATTAAAATACGTTTAATTTTAAATACTTGAAGTTTACTATAAAATAACTAAAGTTTTATTTATAATAAGTGAACTTCAAATTAAAATAAAACAAATAATTTAATTCACTAATCGTAGACTATCTGTATGTGTGATTTGTAACGTAAAAAGAGATTTCCTTTGTACAATTACATACATAAACAATTACATAAACATTCTGGGGAAAATTAAACATGATAATAACTGGGATTCCTTTTCTGTTCGTCAAGAAAGTAAAAATAATACCGTGTAATTTATAACAAAATAAAATATATAAATAAATAAAATAAAATACAAATGAAATAAAGTATAGAAAATTACATTGCCTTTGTTTGCAGTATTAAACTGAAATATTTAATTGTCATCATACTGAAGATCTTGTAACTGCATTGCACTCGGAAAGTGTTTTGTACATGGTTGCGGATGTATTTTAAATGTAACTTCAGTTTTTTTAATCAAACATCAGGTGTTTAAAATTAAACTTCAGGTAGTTTGAATTAAACTTTAGGAGTTTTAATTTGAAGTTCACTTGTTTTAATTTAAATTTAAGTTGTTTTAATTTGAACTTCAGTGTTTTTTAATTCGAGGGTGAAAAGGTATAGAACTTACTGTATTGTATTCTTCTTCAACAGATTTGTGCATTGCTGTGAAGAACAGCTACTAATAAGATAGAATGTGTCATTATGACTAGGTTAACAGTTTGGGTTACCTGCACTTGTATTCCAATGTCCTTTGTAGAAGGTGTGAGTGATTCAGGAACATCAAGATCTTCACACTTATTTCTCTGTTCTTCAGGGTCTGGCTGAGATGATGGATCTGTAGCAAATGAGGATTTGATAAACATATGGCCATTAAACATTAACATAACCTGTTTGGCTAATTTTCAAACATATCGGTTAATGAGGCTTAACTTTCGAAGCCAGAATACATAGGTTAGGTTAAATTAGTACAGTATTGAAATGAAGGTGAGTATGGATGAGATGACCTCTTTCCTGAGTTAGCTGCGTGATGAAAACAAAGTACTGCTGCTCCCCATGCTATTTTATGCTGATATTTCTTTCCAGCAGGTCTATAATTACATCAGACATCAATATTTAGTAATAAGAGAGGGAGGTAATGACTTCTTGTCACCAAATTAAACAACCTAACCTAACCAAACCTAGAACATGGCTGCAAGGGACTGCCCATAACTATATACAGTATGTTAATATGATGAAACCATGCATGTAAGTACACATGATTGCATGACTATATAAAGAGTGTGACAAAAAACCTGATCAGATGAGGTGATCTAAATAAAGTAGATCTCAGGTAGTAATCTCTTCCAGATTTTCCTGTTATACCTGTATACTTTATACTTTATTGACTTGCTGTATGGACACTTTCTTTGATCGGCTTCCATTATGTTTTCTATGGAAGATAGAATGTTCGAAATCTTTCTCTTCCTTTGCATTTTTTCCCTGTTTTCATTGTGAGGTGTGATCTTTCCCTGGCAGTCAAACTTGTGAGGCCTAACCCAAGGTTTTAGCCTTATGTGTCCTTCCATCATGGAATAATAAGTGTAGTTATCCATGTCTTCTTTCAGCTGAAAATCATAAGCATATATAACAATCAGAAGACATTCTAGAATAAATCTTACAAGTTATTTTTCATAGATAAAGCTATTCTAAATTGTTTGTCCTTTTGACAAGTACATTTGGTAAGAAATTAGTGTTGGGATTATTACAGACTGAAAAAGTATGCCAGTTGACTTGAAAAATAAAATATTTTCTCCTATTATTCTTTACGTGATCAAACTAATATTCATACTATTTTAACTAATATCTTAATTTCATCACACAAAGGGGACAGGGTTTAGAATATGATTACAAACAGGGTTTGGTAATATTTTTATATTAGGGGAAAACTGGGCATTTGCACAATAAAAGAAAATGTATGCAACCAGGGGTAGCATAACCTTTGGTAGGTTTCTTAAATAAGGTTAGGTAATATTTCATGTGAAGGAAAAATGCATTTGCATAATAAATGAACATGCATGCACCCAAAGGTAGCTTAATCTTTGGTAGCTTTCTTAAAGTTCCTCGATTTCATTTTTAGTGCCTGTATGCTGGGGATTAACACTTGGCCCAAAAACAAGATAGAACTACCACACCATAAACTATTTATAATACAATGAAAATGTATAAATTGGTTATATTTACGATGAAATGATCTTCACAGAAATATAAATGAGACTTCGCCATGGGAAACTCTCATCTAGCAGCGACCCACCAATCTTTCCTTATTTTTGCATTGCTTGGTACAGACACAAATGTCTTGCCTGGAGTACTCTTGTCAGTACTTTTGCACATAGGCACGAAGCACCAACGATTGCGAATTTCGTCTCTGGGCATATCTACGTACCAGCAGAAAAATACACCAAAACCAGAGTAACAGACGCTATGGGGGATTTTATTTGATTTACAGTATAGATGCCAGTCATGCAACTATGCATTTTGAGGTGCAACAGCAATGGTCATATACCACCCAACATAAAATGGTCATCTACATCATTGATAAAATATATACAAACATTAAATAATCTTCACTACCCCAAAAGGGAAAAGCAGCATGAATAAAAAGCCATATCATCTAAAAATAACATTTTACTAAAATAACCTACTTAAGTTAAATATATAAGAGAATTAAAATATAAACGAAAGAAACATTAAACTTTACCTACCTAAAAAAGAATAGCCATAAAAATCATAAAGGTCACAATTTGTGGAGGAGGCCAGCCTCCTCCACATAGGAGAGGGTGTTCCCTCCCACACTACAAACCTCCTCCCCGAGCACCTGGGAGAGGCTGTAAGAACCGTCACCCATCCTGTGCTCGGAGAGGTGCCTACGACGATGGTCCCCAAGGATGGTACACTCAGCAAAAAGATAAGGCACTGTCAGAGGGACCAGACAATCATCACAGTAGGGAGGGGATGCCTTCTCCATTAAAAACCCACGAGTTAATAGTGTGTGGCCAATTCAGAGACAGGCAAGAGCCGTCTCCCATGGGCGGGACAGGCCGCTGTAGCTCCACGTACAAACCCAGGCACTGGCGGATGCCGCGGACCTTGTTGGCCCCAACAGCGTCCCATCTGTCCTGCCAGCAGAAACGAACGGCAGCATCTATGTAGGGTCAAAGGTCAACTGCAGGTACGGGATGACGCCTGGCAGTAGGCCGAGAACTGGAGGCCGCAGCCCTATCCAGGGCATCATTCCGCTCATTCCCATCGACAATCACAAAATGTGACTCTGTGACCAGGAGGACAAGCCACTCGAGTATGGCCAACACCAAGGGTGGGGAAGGGTCAAAATTGGCCAAAGCCTGCAAGGCACTACAAGAATCGCTAAAAATAGTAAAAGAAGGCTGAGGGAGAGTAAAAATCACTTAGAGGTCATATAAAATGGCCGAGAGCTCGGCAGTAAAAATGGACATGACAGAAGGGAGCCTGCCGCCACAACAAAAGTCAGGAAAGACAGCCCCAAAACCAACTCCAGCATCAGACTTTGACCCATCTGTGTACACAGGGAGGGACTCCCTGTGAGAGGAGGCATATTCTAAAAAGAGGGAACGAGCCACTGGAGGAGGATGAGATTCTTTCTTGTCTGAAAAGCAGGTGCAGATGTAAACTTATGGAAGAAGCCATTGAGCCACCCTGGGGACCCTCACAGGACAAATCTGGAAGTCATCAATACCCATCTCCTCCATTGCCTTTCTGACCCGGAAGCCAAAGGGCCATGGTGTGCGAGGATGTGAAAGGTAGAACTGAGATATGATATCAGATGACACAGCCAAGCAGGGAAGGGAGTCAGGAAGTCGATGTAATCGATGCCAACAATGAACCATCAAGGACTGGCGACGGAGACAAGAGGTGGCTCTTCAGAGTCCACCAGGAGACTGGGGATTGTAGACGACCTGAAGGCTCCGGTCGCCAGACGTTCACCAGCATGATGAACAGGGTCTAAGACTCTGAGATGGGCATCCGTGGCAGAGGAGTACACCTCACACCCATAGTCGAGTTTTGACCTAATAAGAGCATGTTGATTTTTTTTTTTTTTTTTTTTTTACATATAGTGAGTGGAGGAAAGGAAAAAACAACTAAATAAATGGTTCCATTTGCCTATTGGCATTCTCCACTCATAAAATATTTAAAACAACTGGATTTAAATTGCTATGGGTTATAACTTGCTGGAAAACATTCCCTTGGTAGAGAATTTCACAGGGAAGTAGTACAGGGAGTAAATGAATTTTTGTAAGCAGTTGTCCTGCAACGTGGAGGAGTCAGTGTGAACTCATGTGCATTCTCAGCTGCCCTAGTCCTCCGTGGGAAGACGCGAAGGGATGGTATAATCAGGGCAAGTTCATCCGAACATTTCTTATAAAAGTATCTATAAAATAGTGCAAGGGAAGCAACATTTCTACGTACTGATAAGGGAGGGAATTCATTAGTGATCATAGGATTATTGATCAGTCTGATAGCTCTGTTTTGAATTTTATCTAATTGTCTTAACACCACCGATCCACAACCAGCCCACAGAGGTGAACAATATTCCATCTGGGAACGCACATGACTCTTATATATTACTGCTAACTGCTCGTCAGTCAAATAATTACAAGCTCTGTATAAAAGTCCCATCTTCCTAGATGCAGTTTTGGCAATGGATTTTACATAGGGAGTCCAACTGAGGTTTTCATTTAAAGTTACACCAAGGAGATCAATGCTGTGGGACTTGGGGATATTTGTATTATTGAAAATAATGTGAGAATCTTGATTATCTGATCTATTTGAGAACGGGATGTATTTAGTTTTATTTGCATTGAAAGAAACTAGGTTGTTTTGTCCCCATTCAAAGATCTTCGTTAAGTCTTCATTTAATGAAGTTGAAGTGGCAAGTTTGTATTTTAAAATATTGTGTTGAGTAAAACTATCATTAAATGAGAAGGAACTGTGAATAGTTGAATCATCAGCATAGGAGTGAATTGAATTCTGAGTAACTGACAAAAGATCATTAATATGAATGAGGAACAAAGTTGGAGCCAAGACCGCTCCTTGAGGAACACCAGCATTAATGGGATGAAAGTCGGAATACAGACCATCTACCATCACACGTAATTTTCTGTTGCTAAGATATGAATTAATTAGGGGAACAAAAGATTGAAGGCCATAATGTGGAAGCTTAGACAGTAAAGATCTGTGCCATACTCTGTCAAAGGCTTTAGATATATCTGTCACGAGTCAGACATAGACTCGTGACGTAATGTAAGCATAAGTAATAGAATGTTCTAGAGTAGTGGAATATTCCATACAGATGAGACAAAGGAGACAGGAGTGGGTTAAGATGTAGGTGCAGCCTAGTTAATCCGCAGGTACTGGATTAATACACCAGGTAGAAAAAAGGTAAAAGCGTCAGGTCGGTTTCAACTGAATTTGCGCATCTTGTCTTATAGGTGTTCGTACGTTAATTACATCTTGTATTAATAAATTATGCTACCAGGGTAACTTATGGTTTGCAAATGATCGTGAAGTGGAGGGAGATTAACGGGAATTATTAGCACGCCATAGGTAAATTGCAATTGCATGTATAACTAAGGAATGAAAGGGTACCATGTAAATCGTAGCCAGTTAGGAAAAACGAACAAAGATAGGGGGAGGAGCCAGTAAAATTTTGAACTTGCAGCCTCTCAGTTAAAATTGGAATTATAACTCAGTTTGGGAGACACACTCGAAGGGAACAGCACTCGTATAAACTAGCTTCCCTTGCCTAGATCAATCCTCCACGTGTGCAGTGGGGAGTGATCAACGTAGACGCCGAATTCGTTGTATATTACACGATTCACAAGGCTTTACAGTTGTATACTGACTAGTTGCATTGACGCTGGTTCAGTAACTGAATTAAGGTGAGGGGGAGCTGGATCTTTGAAGAAAATTACGAGTGTGTTGTGAGACTCTAAAGTGTGAGACATTAGAAAAAATATTCCAACTGGCGTAGCATTGATAGAATTACTACAGTGTTAACGTAAGCTAGACTATCGTCACGTATACGAGCGGTTGAGCGAGTTAGCTAGCGTGGCGTGTGAGCGTGTGTGTGTGTGTGTGTGAAATTAATTTATTCATGTTGGTTACTGGAGTTGAATAAATATAGAAATTTGCAATTGGTTGTTTGAATGCACCAGTAGATTTGTTATCTATATAAATACATATATATCGGGAAGAACCCTTAACATAAAAAAATTCTATGTGCGTGGTGATTGAGGCCTAAAACGGGGAGATAATCCTGAGTACTTTCTTCGCTGCAGCCAACCAACGAAGATCATAAATTAACCGGGCAAGGTAAGTTGTAATTGTCATATTATAAACTACATTATCGATCATTCTCACATCACCGTCACAATATCAAGGCAAATTGTGTGAGTCTCTCCATATTTATCAGTTGATTGGAATATGTTATCTGTGAAATAACAGAGCAGGTCCACAGTAGATCGTCTCTGTCTAAAGCCATATTGCTTATCATTTAGCAGATGATTTTTCTCAAGGTGCTTTACAAAGTGATTGTTAAGAACTATTTCAAATATTTTACCGAGAGTAGACGTGATGGCAATTGGTCTGTAATTTGATAGATTTGCGGTAGCTCCTTTTTTGGGAATTGGTTGTACATTGGCTTCTTTCCAGGCGGCTGGGAAGGACGAGGTATGGAGACATACACGAAATAATTTTGAGAGAATTGGAGCTAATTCTTTTAAGCAATTTTTGAATACAGTGGGAGGAATTTCATCTGGCCCTGGAGCTTTGTCGATAAAGAGATTCTCCAAAATGGTCCGCACTTGTCTTGTATGAATTATTAAGGGTGGACTTTCTGGGGAGTTAACATTCAAAATGGGAGTGTTTTGAGCAGTGTCATTGAGGTTTGAATTTGTGGCGAAGATATTGGCCAAAAGATTTGCTTTACCACGTGGATCACATATGAGATTTCCATTGCTATTCTTTAAAGGGGGAATAGATGAACCATGGTTGAAGTTAGATTTGAATGAGTTTACTGTTGACCAAAAGATCTTATTATCATTAGGATTATTCAGTAATTTATTGACTTGTTTATGTATGAAGTTAGATTTGGCTAAATTAGTTACAGCTTTAGCATGGCATCTGACAATTTTGAAATAATTGTATGACTGAAGAGTTTTCGACTTTGTATAGGCATTATAGGCTATTGATTTTTGTTCTGTAACTCTGGCACAGCTGTGATCAAACCATTTTGGAGAGTTAGATCTTTTTGAGTATTGATGGTGAGGGATATATGTTTCCATTCCTACTTTTATAAAGTCAGTAATATGGTTCAGGAAGCTATCTGGGTCAGTAGAGTCAAATGATGACCAAGGAATGTTAATTAAAAAGTCACGGAACCCCACCCAATCTGCAGCATCATAGTGCCATTTGGTCACTCGGATGGGTTCAGAGTGGATGGGTAGGGAGGAGTGGGAACAGGAGACTGCAATGAGACAATGGTCTGAGGATCCAAGAGGGGACCTCACTTCAACACTATATGTTTCGGGATTGGCAGTAAGAAACAAATCAAGTAGGTGCGGTCTATGTTCTGGATTATCAGGTATGCGAGTGGGGTGCTTGATTAGTTGGGTGAGATTGAATGAGTCTGCGAATAACTCGCATTCAAGCCCAGGTTCATCAGTTCTGGCCGAATGAGTGAGCCACTCAACATTGTGGACATTAAAATCACCCAGTAAGGATATATCAGATGCAGCATTAATGTTTAAATCAGAAAGAATGGAGGTCAGGGAATCAAAGAGGCTATTATCTGGGGAGGCATTTGGTGATCGGTAAATACAACAATAATATTTAACTGAGCCTGAAGAATTTAGCTTGTAAATTGAGTAATCAAAATCTGGTGATGCGAGATTGAAAATGTTTTTCAAGGATATTGTTGATCTACCAAAACAGCAAACGCCTCCCTTTGATCTAAAATTTGACATTAAAATATAGCCTGGAAAGTTGTAGTTAGTCAGGTCAGAAGAGGGAGTAACCTGGCATTCAGTGAGGAAAAGAATGTTAGGGGTTTCGGTTTGAAGAAGTAAGTGTACCGAGTTAATGTTGGAGTGAAGCCCCCGAATATTTGCAAACATAATTAATTCATTGTGCTGACGAGCAGTTGTTTTATGCATCATGGCTGGTGCTGACACAGTCGCGTGATGACGACCGGGAGGAGGGTGGCCCGATCAGCCCCCTAGGACGTATGACCCAGGACCCTCAACAGGTTAAGAGCCTGGAGGCAAGAGATCTTAAGTGAACGTAAATGGGGAACCCAAGTTAAACGTTTGTCAAAAAGGAGACCCAAAAGTGAGTCTCCTCGACACAACATATCCGATGACGATACATGAATAAGTCCAGATCGGGGTGAACGCCTCGGATGTGGCAGTAATACATAGCAACTGTCCTGGCAGGAGAGAAGCGAAACCCATGAGAACCAGCCCAATGCGACACTCTGTCGAGGGCAAGCTGCATGCGCCGCTCCGCCACTGACATGCGGGAAGCAGCAAACCAGACTGCCAGGTCGTCAACGTACATCGAGTTGGCTATACCGTCCAGAAGGGATGAGGCAATGGCATTAATTGCTACTGCAAACAATGTGACACTGAGGACGCTTCCCTGGGGGATGACCTTCTCCTGTGCAACGGATGCTGAGAGGGCTGAACCAACCCTCACAGAAAAACTGCGACCACTGAGAAACTCCTTAAGAAAGCGTGGAAGGCGACCCCGCAGGTCATATGCATTGAGTTGCTGCAGGATGCCATATTGTCATGTAGTGTCATACACTTTCTCTAAATCAAAGAATACACAGACCAGGTGTTGATGTCGCGCAAAAGCCTCACATGCAGCAGCTTCCAACCTGGCCGTCCTGTGTTGGATGGTTGGGTGTCTGGGCCGGGAGATGTTGGGGAAGGGGGTCATAGAACCATCATGGGCAAACTTTCGAGCCATTGGGGCTGTATTTTAAAACGAGTGGCACCGTGGGGGACGAGTTACCCCGTCCATGGCGACCAGCGCTCGGTCCCCTCTTGGCTCCTGGGGCCAATCTAACAAAATTAAATGTTGTATGGATAACGAAAAGCCCCAATCTCTTCCTCGAGCGGTAGTCTACCAGGCCCTCGAGACGTCTCTCTCTGGTCGTCGTGGTATGCAGAAGGCTGCAAATAAGAGAAGATCCAGCAGGTCGGGTGTTGTGTCGACGAACCTTGTTAGCGGTTTGGACACGTTAATGTTGACGAATGTACTTGCATCCCTTTCCTATGGCACTATACACTCCATTTTTAAGTGTTTTGGAGTGGTTCTTCGTATCCGAATCACTTATGACAGTGATTGTAGATCTAATCGGTGCTATATTACTTTCAATGCAAATGCTGCTGCCAAAGCAGTTTTGAGGCAAAAGATTCTCTGACTGTGGGGGATACTCACCACATAGCATTTTATATTACAATATGGGTCTAATATTTTGTCCAGCCCCCTTGGGCCTCAATAACATTAATTCACTAACACGTTGGGAAGTGGGATTAGTGGAGGGGCGTGGATCGATTCAGTTTTTCGAATCCTCAACCTACAAATAGAACAACGAGCCAGCAGTATATAATCGGAGAGACTGGTTGTGGTCCTTGCGCCTGCCGCACCGGCAGTAGTTTCTTTTTTTTCGCCCTTCTGGTGACCACTAGGATTAGCTAGTATTCATTCCCTCCATAGCTGGTAGTAGATATAGTAGGTGTCTATATCTTTATATTGAGATCAACTTTGCCTCCTGCCTATGGTGGACTCCCCCACTGATAGCTCTGGGTGTGGTTTAATACAGTCGGACCACCTTAGTGTGGGTTGAGAGGTTGATCTCAAACATTAGTTAATTAGGACTGGTATTATCCTTTTCTGGTGTTTTCTTTTTTCCTTCCCACTTTCCCCCATCCTTGGGGGAAGTGGTTACTATGTTGCCTTCCCTCCCAACCCCTCCTCCGTATAGCGGAGGAGGCGGCCATGACCGACCACCACCACCACGAAACGACGGACGAACCGAGACTCGAACACCCCTTGACATTGACGTTAAAAATGCATCATTTGTTATGTTTCATGCCACTGGTTCGGCCCAACTAGCCGGCCTCAATCCCTTCATTGTTCAAAAGGTTATTGATGGCTGGGCTGGTGTGGTTGAATCAGTAAAAAAACTTGCATCTGGAGACCTCCTAGTAAAAACATTCAATTCAAAACAAGTAGCAAGTTTGCTGAAATTACGTCAGATCCACAATTATGAAGTAGAAGCCAAGATTCCTCAAGCCATGAATTCCTGCAGGGGAGTAATCACCTGTAGGGATTTAATGATGATGGAAGAAACGGAAATAATTGAGGAAATGAGGAATCAAGATATCATTGATGCTAGATTTATAACTCGTTTAGAGGATGGTATAAGGAAGAAGACTGCAACACTTATTTTGACTTTTGGCAAAGTTTCACTTCCTGAAACTGTCAAAATTGGTTATGAAATCGTTAAAGTAAGACCCTTTATCCCCAACCCTCTTAGATGCTTGAACTGTCAGATTTATGGACACGGAAATCGCACTTGTAAGGCTTCTTCTCCAGTGTGTGGCAGGTGCGCGACGCCTGGCCATGCTGAGGAAAAGTGCACATCAGTGGAGCTCTCCTGCTTTCATTGTAAGGGTACTCACTCCACTTCCTCGAGGGATTGTCCCAAGTGGAAGCTGGAGAAGGAGGTCTGCTCAGTGAAGGCAGTGCGAGGTATCTCCTATCATGATGCGAAGAAGGCGGTGATGGGATCACAAGCGACCCCATCACCCAATGTCTCGTATGCATCGGCGGTGATATCTCGACCCGTGATGTGTACCATTAGTACTCAGACTGAGTCAGAGCCGAGCGAACAGGCTGAACAATCTACTTCTACACCTACTATTATTACCCCCTCTAAGACTATTACCAAATCTACTAACTCCTATTCTCAGGCTGCAGCTGCTTTGCAGTCAGAGAAACAAAAGAAGAAGTCAGACAAGTATGACAAAATTAACTACACCACCCTAAAACCAAACAAGTCACTTCCTTGCACACACCCTACTCCCACTTCATCGGGGGAGAGAAGGGATAGCTCTTCCTCGGTGGAGTCTGGGAGACTCACCATTGATGAGGAAGCAATGGATGTCTCCGGACGCAAGAACCGGGAAAGGTCCCCCGGTAGCTACTCGCCACGCGGCGGGCGGCACAAGAAGACTAAGCGCTCAGGCCGACCCCGTAACTCTTAAATCGCCATGTTCACTGTACTACAGTGGAATTGTAGAAGTCTTGGGAATAAATTGAACAACATATCAATATTATTACACACACACAGGCCAGACGTCGTCTGTTTACAGGAGACAGGGTTGGAGAATCACTCTGACCCAACACAATTTAAACATTACAACGCATACAGGAGAAACGATGGACACGGAGTAGCAATATACACACACAAATCACATCCACAGACACAAATAACATTAAACACTACTCTGGAAGCCGTTGCTTGCAGAGTGAAATTACACAACACCTACATATCCATCTGCTCTCTTTACTGTCCGCCACGCGGCCCCATTGACAGTGATTCATTACACAATTTATTTAGACAACTGCATGGTAAAAAATTGGTACTGGGCGATTTTAATGCCCATCACTGTCAGTGGGGAAGCTTAAGAACTGATGCTCGCGGAGGGCAGATGGCAGACATTATACAACAATCCAACCTCTGCCTCCTGAACGATGGTCAAGCCACCAGGGTTGACGATCGTTCTGGCAACTTTTCCGCCATCGATTTGTCTCTGGCCTCCCCGGATATACACCAGGATTTTTCTTGGCATCCTGAGTCCGACTCCCTTGGTAGTGACCACTTTCCCATCTGTCTCTCTTATTCAAGTCATACTGTTTCGGCCCCTTTGGTGCCAAAGTTTAATTTTAAGAGAGCAGATTGGGGGTCTTTCGGGAGGATCGTCGACCTAGATATGTCCGGGGAGACCATAGATGAAAAGGTGCGAAATTTAACACAAAACATTTTACACGCAGCTGAGGTTGCTTGTGACGGTGATGTGACTGGTAGATAATGTAATTTATAATATTTCAATTACAACTTACCTTGCCCTGTTAATTTATGATCTCGTTGGTTGGCTGCAGCGAAGAACAAAAAGTCGGGGATTAATTCCCCGTTTAGGCCTCAAGCACCACGCACATAATAAATTTTTATGTTAAGGGTTCTTCCCGATATATATGTATTTATATAGATAACAAATCTACTGGTGCATTTAAACAACCAATTGCAAATTTTCTATATTTATTCAACTCCAGTATGCCAACATGAATAAATTAATTTCACACACACACACACACTCACGCCACGCTAACTAGCTACTCGCTCTCGCTACGTCTCGTTCGTATACGTGACGATAGTCTAGGTTACGTTAACACTTGTAGTAATTCTATCAATTGTTACGCGAGTTGGAATATTTCTTAATGTCTCACACTTGGGAATAATTTAGAGTCTCACAACACACTCGTAATTTTCAAAGATCCAGCTCCCCCTCACCTTAATTCACTTACTGAACCACCGTCGATGCAACTGGCCAGTATACAACTGTAAAGCCTTGGAATCGTGGTAATATCCAACGAATTCGGCGTCTACGTTGATCCTTCCCCACTCAACACGTGGAGGATTAATTCAGGCAAGCGGAAGCTAGTTAATACGAGTGTTGTCTCTCCAAGTGTCCTGTTCCAACTGACCTATATTTTCAAAATTGACTGGAGGCTGGAAGTTCAAAATTTTCTGACTCCTCCCCCTTATCTGTGTTCGGTTCTCCTAATTGGCTACGATTTACATTGTACCCTCTCATTCCTTAGTTATACATGCAATTTCAATTTACCTATGGCGTACTATTAATTCCCAATGATTTCCCTCCACTTCACGATCATTTACAATACCATAAGTTACCCAGGTAGCATAATTTATCAATACAAGATGTACTTAATGTACGAACACCTATATGACTGAATGTGGCAATTCAGTTGAAACCCAGCCTTCCTGACCCTTTTCTAATTACCTGGTCTATTTTTGGATACTACAAGCGGATTAAGACTACCTGCAGATTAACCCGCACCTACATGAACCCACTCCTACCTCCTTTGTCTCATGGATGGAATATTCCAGAACCTTCTCTAGAACATTCTATATTGAGACCAGTATGGAATTTTCCACTCTCTGTAATTCAAATTACGTCACGAGTCTATGCTGACTCGTGACATTCGCCCACACAAAGAGACATTGCTCTATGCAATGTTTAATAGATTCGTGAAGTGGTAACGACGCCTTTGCATGTATAACTATTACAATAACAATTCATCCACACTTCACTTATTCTTGTATGTGTCAATTACTATCACCAGTTACGTGTTCATTTTTGCCAATGAGTGGAAAACTCCCAACAGTTACTTTAGCTTTTCAATCTTAGGAAGAAACTCCGAGACAAGAATGAATGTACCTGGTAATTCCTGCTCAGTACAATTTGTACACATTTAAGCAATATATAAGTGTGGTGTATGTAATGCATTGTGTATTTGTTACATAATATGTAGGAAATGCAACAATATCTCTGGAAGGCAATACATATATTAGTAATTATCCGAGCCTTGGATCAGAGTAAACCGCTAGAATCTGTGTCTTGGATAAGGTTACACAAAATACTGCAATAATAATTCTGGAAGGCAATATATTGTTAGTAAATTATCCGAGCCTTGGATCAGAGTAAACCGCTAGAATCCGTGTCTTGGATAAGTTGCACAAAATACAATACATATAACATCGGATTTTTCCCCAATTCTAGGAAACCCCTTGATCTGAGTCGCATAAGACTCGTGCTCGTTGCGCTCGGAGAGGTAACAATTACGAGCAATTCGACCCGGAGGATACTTCTGCCGGTCGATCTTCGCATGAATATTTACTCGGTTAACACTAATTAACGAGTAATTTGACCCGGAGGATACTTCTGCCGGTCGATCTTCGCATGATACCAACTGCTTCCATGTCATTAATTTCCTTACGTACTGTATCAATCAGCCGTACAGGAATAGGATATGGTTTCACCCTCACTGGTGTGTCGCTCGTAAGCTGTATCTCATGACAGGCTACGTTAGCAACAGCAGGCCTGTCAGAGAACACACATGAATATTTTGCCAGTACCGCATTGACTCTTGCAAGCTGGTCTGGTCTTAAATTCTCCGAAACGGAGACCTCAGCCACTGTCTCACCTTGACGAGCTTCAGCCGTCTGGGGAGTATATCCCTCGTCACCCTCGGGAATTACCACAGCAGCGCTAACCATGTCTACTGCTGGGGAAAAATGACCACGGACTAGGCTTAACACTTCACTTTGTTCTGAAGTGAGGTTACAACAGCCTGCCCCTACTGTGGTAACAATGGAAGTACACCCCTGTTGGGTGGTGTAATATTCCTTAAGCATATTAATATGGAACCGCTTGGCTTCACCTTTGATTTTAACTATGTAGTTAAGGTCATTCACCTTCTTGACTACTTCAAAGGGACCCTTCCACTGAGCCAACAACTTATTATGAGCTGTTGGTAACAGAACGAGACACTTCCCCCCTACCTGTAGCGTTCGGAGCTTAGTTTTCCTATCATAGTAGGACTTCTGAATCTCCTTTGCTTTAGATAACTCCTGCTTTGCAATCTCGCAGGTTTGCTGTAATCGTTCTGCCAAATCAATTACATAAGAATAAGTGGTTTTCACCACGGGATCCGATTCCTCATCGTCCCAAAGTTCACGTAGAACCTGAAGTGGTCCTCGAGCAGGTTTACCATACACTAACTCGAATGGACTAAATTGCAACGATGCCTGAGGTGCTTCGCGATACGCGAACAGTAGTGGCGAGATATACCTGGACCACTCCCTAGGTTGTTCTACTGCCATCCTCCTCAACATTTTCTTGAGAGTACCATTAAACCTCTCACACAACCCATTACACATTGGATGATAAGGTGTTGTCCTCAACCCTTTAACTGAGAGTAATCTCCACAATTCCTCCATCATCGCGGAGGTAAATTGACTGCCTCGGTCGGACAATACCTGCTTTGGTATGCCGACACGACAGAATATATCTAACAAGGCTTCAGCCACTGTAGTGGCTTCAATATCACGCAGAGGCACTGCTTCAGGCCATCTGGTCGCGAAATCCACACAGGTAAGAATATACTTGGCACCGTCCGTAGCCCTCGGAATAATCGGTCCAACAATATCAACCGCTACTCTCTCAAATGACTCTGAGATAAGCTGTAGAGGATTAAGAGGTGCGGGCTTCACCCGACCCCTGTCACACGTTTTCTGACAAACGTCACATGACCTCAACAATCTCCCTATCTCTCTCCCCATACCTGGCCAATAGAAATGAGACTGAATCCTATCAATTGTTTTCCTCATCCCCATATGATCCCCTAATATAGCATGATGACCCAGGGTAAACACAGCCTGTCGGTATTTCTCTGGTACGAGAAACTGAACCCTCTCTTCCCCATCGGGGTTTACTGTACGTCGGTAAAACCTGTTTCTCCTCCTGACATAACTGGTTACAATACCATGTCGATCTCTACTGTCACCCTCAAGTGCCTGCTTGCGAACAAGTGCCAATGAAGGGTCACTTGCTTGCTCTGCAACTACATCCTCGCAATTTACGAGGTCGGCGGCAGTTGTCACTTGAAGTGGAACAACTGTTTTCTTTGCATGCGCCATACCCCTGGTTACAGCAGCTGCACCAGTCTGTGTGGAAATTTCCACTGAACACGCATTCTTAACCCCTGGTATATTCCCTATTACCAAATCTGACACAGGATTTTGCATGACTGCTGCAATTACCTGGCCTGTATAAAATGGACTCTCCACTGCAACTTTAGCAAGAGGATAGAGCCTCCTGGTACCATCAATCATAGTGATAGTTACCTGCTCCCCTGTAAAATCATTAGAAGCAACTAAACCATCAGCGACACAACACCCCGATGACCCATTATCTCGAAAGACTTCAACAGATATCCCGTTAACCATCCCGGGACAAATATGAAAACCAGACTTACCTTTCGAGACTCCTGTCGCGTTTAGTCACAATTGATGAGGTTCGTGAACCGACTGAGGCACTCGTGGTTCTACACTAGGTTGAACCGCCACAGGTGAATACTGTGGTTCACCCTGTGTTGCAGCTGCCGATCGCTGATAATAACCCTTATTTCCACTATGGTTATTACTATTTTTCCAGTTACTTTTTCCTTGGTAACGGTACTGATTGGACTGCTGCGAATAGTGATTATTATTACCTTGTTTCTGGGTATGATTAAATTGAGGTTTAGGTTGCAGACGAACAATTTGACTCTGCTGCTGTGACTGATTTTTACTCGACTGGTTATATGAAACAGCAGAGTTCTGAGAAGGCTTATTCGACTGATTAATTTTCTTATTATACTGAATCCGCGTATGGTAACCATACGCGGTAAAATGTGCGTCGGACATATCCACCATCGTTTGCAACGTTTTCACCTTGTTGGTTTTCAGCTGAGCCGACAATTCTGGAGGACAAGACTTCTCCAGCTGTGTACGCAGCAACAAGTCTTTTACCCCCTCCAACGTCTTAGGTGTTTCGGCCTTCTCCAACCACTGATCCAGGTAACTGGTCAGACGTGCACTAAACTGTGCAACAGTCTCCTTATCCTGTAAGGATGCACGCCGAAACTGATTCCTAGCGTCATCGACCGTCAACCCGTACGCCTGTAATAAAGCCTTTTTCATGTTCTCATAATCTCTGGCGGTACTGTCGAGTCGGTGGAGAATGCTGAGGGCTTTTCCATCGAATAAATTAATGAACTCGAGCTTCTTTATATCATCATTTAATCTATAAGTGTCTGCAACCATTTCGAATCGCTCAATAAACGGCTCGATATCGTCTCCCTCTACGTATTTTGACAGCTGTAACCTTGGGGTCACGGTGGTTGAGCTTGCGACATTACTTCCACTCGCACTTTGATTTTCACTCGCACGTACTTGCAGTTCCAATACTTCCTTTTCATGTTCCCATTTCAATTTTTCTTGCTCTCTCTGTTCCCTTTCATTTTCTCTTATGGCCGCCCTTTCAAGCCTTTCTTCTTCTTGGCGGCCCTTCACGTACACTAGAAGTTCGGCCTTACCTTCAATTCCCAATAGTTGAGCCTCTCCCAACAATTCTTGTACGGTAGACATTTTTAATTTATTTTCTATCGTTTCGGTTGCCTTAATTTCTGGACAGTTATGACTATCTACTCGTGAAAGTGTGCGCGTGTGTGACTGGAGTTAATACAACGCTCAGGTCCCTATGTTCGGGCGCCAATATGTGACGGTGATGTGAGAATGATAGATAATGTAATTTATAATATTTCAATTACAACTTACCTTGCCCTGTTAATTTATGATCTCGTTGGTTGGCTGCAGCGAAGAACAAAAAGTCGGGGATTAATTCCCCGTTTAGGCCTCAAGCACCACGCACATAATAAATTTTTATGTTAAGGGTTCTTCCCGATATATATGTATTTATATAGATAACAAATCTACTGGTGCATTTAAACAACCAATTGCAAATTTTCTATATTTATTCAACTCCAGTATGCCAACATGAATAAATTAATTTCACACACACACACACACTCACGCCACGCTAACTAGCTACTCGCTCTCGCTACGTCTCGTTCGTATACGTGACGATAGTCTAGGTTACGTTAACACTTGTAGTAATTCTATCAATTGTTACGCGAGTTGGAATATTTCTTAATGTCTCACACTTGGGAATAATTTAGAGTCTCACAACACACTCGTAATTTTCAAAGATCCAGCTCCCCCTCACCTTAATTCACTTACTGAACCACCGTCGATGCAACTGGCCAGTATACAACTGTAAAGCCTTGGAATCGTGGTAATATCCAACGAATTCGGCGTCTACGTTGATCCTTCCCCACTCAACACGTGGAGGATTAATTCAGGCAAGCGGAAGCTAGTTAATACGAGTGTTGTCTCTCCAAGTGTCCTGTTCCAACTGACCTATATTTTCAAAATTGACTGGAGGCTGGAAGTTCAAAATTTTCTGACTCCTCCCCCTTATCTGTGTTCGGTTCTCCTAATTGGCTACGATTTACATTGTACCCTCTCATTCCTTAGTTATACATGCAATTTCAATTTACCTATGGCGTACTATTAATTCCCAATGATTTCCCTCCACTTCACGATCATTTACAATACCATAAGTTACCCAGGTAGCATAATTTATCAATACAAGATGTACTTAATGTACGAACACCTATATGACTGAATGTGGCAATTCAGTTGAAACCCAGCCTTCCTGACCCTTTTCTAATTACCTGGTCTATTTTTGGATACTACAAGCGGATTAAGACTACCTGCAGATTAACCCGCACCTACATGAACCCACTCCTACCTCCTTTGTCTCATGGATGGAATATTCCAGAACCTTCTCTAGAACATTCTATATTGAGACCAGTATGGAATTTTCCACTCTCTGTAATTCAAATTACGTCACGAGTCTATGCTGACTCGTGACATTGCTATTCCCAATACCTCTATAATTCGAAATAAGCGTGAAGCACATTGGTGGTCAACGGATTGCCGAGAGGCATTAAGGAAACGTAATAGGAGATACAGGATTTTTGACAAACAGCCCACTCAAAACAACTTTATAGCTTACAAACGGGCGAGGGCTGAGGCAAGGAGAGTAATTAATAGAGCTAAAAGGGACTCATGGCGGTCGTTTGTGTCCACGGTGAATCGTTTTACACCACTTACAAAAGTCTGGTCCACTATAAAGATACTAAATAACAAACGCCCGTATACTCCCATCACCACTCTTCAAGTGGATAATAACATCTACGACGATCCCGTGGACGTAGCAAACGTACTTGCTAGGAGTTTCTCAAAATTAAGTAGTTCAGCCAATTACGATCAACGTTTTCTCCATCACAAACGTATGGCTGAACTACAAGAAATAGACTTTGCCACAGAAGACGTAGACTACCCGTACAACCGGGAGTTTATGATAGACGAACTTCTCCTTGCCCTAAGATCCTGTAAAGACACCAGTCCTGGACCTGACACCATTACGTACGGTATGATCCGGCATCTTGGCCAGGATAACCTGGTCAAGTTGCTAGCAGTATATAATGAGATTTGGGTGTCTAACACCTTCCCAGACTCATGGCACTTTGCGTGGATCATACCGATACCTAAACAGTCTGGTCGTCTTGTGAATCCCAGTTCATTTCGACCTATTGCGTTGACTTCTTGCCTCTGTAAAGTCATGGAAAGAATGATAAATAATAGGCTACTTTTTGTTTTAGAAGCGAAGGGTTTATTGAGTGATCGACAATGTGGCTTCCGGAGACACCGGAGCACAGTTGATCACTTGATGAACCTGGAGCATTGCATTTCAAAGGCATTTGCCAATAAAGAATTCATGGTAGGGGTGTTCTTGGACATCCATAAAGCCTATGACATGACATGGCGACACGGTATTCTGATGAAGCTTCACGGTTATGGTTTAAGAGGTAATTTGCCCATTTTCATCAACAACTTTTTGCGTGACAGAACCTTTTCTGTCACCCTTCCCTGTAATGTAACATCGGACATTTTTGTCCAAGAGAACGGGGTGCCACAGGGAAGCGTGCTTAGTCCAACACTTTTTAACATCATGATCAATGATATTCTGTCATCAGCTCTAGTTCCCAGGAATCTTAAATACTCGTTGTATGCTGATGATTGTGCAATGTGGCACTCGTCACGTAATGCACAGTTTTCAGTAGGACGGATTCAAGCAGCGCTTGATTCTGTCCACCAATGGGCCTTACAGTGGGGCTTTAAGTTTTCCGTTCCTAAGTGTACCGGAGTAATTTTCAGTAAACGTAGAGTACCTCAAATTAACGTAACGTTAGATGGCCAACCGGTACCATTTCATAATTCTGTTAGATTTTTAGGAATTCATTTTGACCAAAGATTAAATTTTACACATCATGTTAATAATTTGCTTGTCCGTTGTGAAAAACCTTTAAATGTCCTTAAGTACCTATCAGGTACCACATGGGGAGCCGACAGGAAATCTTTATTAATGGTCTAAAAGACCCTTATTCGTACAAAGCTAAACTATGGATCACAGGTGTATGGATCGGCATCAGATACAACGCTAGGAAGATTGGATGTGTACCAGAATAAATGTTTACGTGTGTGTTTGGGAGCTCTGAAGTGTACACGTGTAGCTAGGATGGAGGTGGAGGCGAACATACCTCCTCTCCGACTTCGACGGGATCAACTCGCCATCAACACCGCCATGTCCACCATCCGGAAGTCGGAGATCGGTAATGTAGCCAGTGCCTCCCTTCAACAACATCACTACCTTCAGCACGGAAGACGGAGGCCACTGGCTGTGCGCCTCCACCAGCTAGAACAACAACTTCAAATAGACCTCGGGGACTGCGACAAATTTACCATCAGCAAGATACCACCGTGGGAGACACCCAACTTCGGCGTCAACACATCGTGATTACCATCATCGAAAGAAAAGGCGCCGGAGTTGGAGATACACCACCTGTTTGGTGGTATCATCCGCAGTCACCTGGGGTCTCATCACGTGTACACTGATGGCTCCAAGTCAGATGAAAGTGTGGGTGCGAGTGTATGGTCGAGTGAATGTGAAATTAGGTACAGGTTGCCGATACATACATCTGTGTTTACAGCAGAAATTTTTGCAATTGACAAAGCCATAGACTATGCATTAAATTCTCGTTATAATTCAATAGTCATTTTCTCAGACTCCAAGTCAGCCCTTCAGGCAATTAACTCATGTCAAACTATTTCCAATGAAATCCAGGGTCGCATCATTAATAAATTGCACTTATGCAACAAGTCCTTCACTCTGATCTGGGTGCCCGGGCATTGTCGTATTTATGGTAATGAACGGGCAGACTTACTTGCGAAATCGGCTGTAGAGCTCGGGGTTACTTGGGACGTCCCTCGTGATCTACAGTCGTGTCTATCCCTCGGAAAGAAATCAATTAATCTTCTGTGGCAAGGTCAGTGGACCGGACTTAACATCAACACCATCAAGCCTCAACTGGGTAATTGGGCCACTGCCAACCGGCCCAACCGTTTGGAAAAACGAATCCTGGCAAGATTGCGAACCAACAGCACCAGAATAACTCATCTAGAACCATATATAGACAAACGTTTTCCATCGCATTGTAACACCTGCAATGCGGTGTTATCTATCAGTCATATCATCCTGCATTGTCGGCGATTTGTGGGGGAACGTGCTTCCCTCATAAGTTACTGTGATGCAGTAAAAGTCCCCTTCACACTCTCAGCTCTCTTAGGTGATGGGGATGGTGGTGTGACTGATAAATTGATGACTTTCTTGAGGGAGACCGAACTGATCAGAGTGATGTGACTTTTTATTACTATTGTTGTTACCATTTTGTATGTCTATTTTTCAATTATGAATGTTATAAATTATGTTTTGTATATATTGTATATTATGATGTATTAGCTAGGTTTAGCGATTGTTTAAAATAGGTTTAGCGATTTGTCTGTCTAGGTTTAGCGATTGGCTGGAATAGGTATTAGTCTAGTTAGCTATTGGTTGAGTAGGCACATAGATTAGTTTATTAGCTAGGATGTTAAATTAAGAAATAGTATATTTGTATAAAAGTACAAAATAGATAAATTATTATATTAGTTAAGTTTTTAAGTTCAAATGTAATAATAATAATAATAATGATATTAATAATAATAATAATAATAATAATAATATTGATAAATGCATAAAATAATATGCAGAAAGTAAAATTAAAATTAATAATAAATAAATAAAATAAAAAAATAAATAAAAAAATAAAATAAAATAAAATAAAAAGCCCTAATGACCAACACCATGGTCGATAGGCCAGTAAAAAAAAAAAAAAAAAAAAAAAAAAAAGTGGTCCTTGCAGTCAGCATCTCGGATGCTAAGTTATGTGGTGGTTGACAATTATTTGAATAATAAATATTTAACAATATCAAAGTATAATCAATACCCTGTGGCCTTACATGTGTTCTAAAATGAAAAAAATATATATAAGAAATAAAATACTGGGAGATAATAAAGTTCATACGGCTGTTGCTTCATCACGTCAAAGAGGAATGTGAGGTTTACTCCATGTTAAATATTTGAGAAGTCCACAGTTATCAGGGCCAGCCAAGCCTTCAGAAACAAGCGGGATATCATACTGTAGATACGATATTATACTCTATGTGCTGGAATACACGCGAGTTATTTTTGTTTGTCTATATGACATAAAGGAGATCGCAGCAGTCCCACACCATATTATGTGCATAGGTATTCAATTGTATTATTTTATCATAATAATTGGGGGCAAGTAGCAAAAATTTCCGTGGTGCCTCTGTTAATCTTCGGAGATCAATTGTTACACAACGCACAAAGCTGTTCTTATACCAGAGTCATAAAAAGAAAGCAAATGACACTGCCCTAAAGTGGATACGGTTATGGCGCGATAACATATGATGATGATGATTATAATAACTACAATAACAAAGTAGAACTAAACTATTTTTAAGTTTGTCAAAATCATAAAGCACATATTTAAGCAGACAGAATGTGGAGATTGAGAATTATACCTTCCACTTATCCCCCTTTCCGACTCTCCCTCTCACCAGTGAATGCTTCAAATGGAGCTCACAACTCATGGTTCGGGAATACTATCTTGGCTAGAGTTGACAACACTGTGGTGGCTACCGTCCGTTTACCTATACCCTCTCTCTGACCCTGACTTCCACTGAGGGGGTACAGAAACTTTGGTGCGTGGCTGTACCTCGACCCTGACCACAGTGTATCACCACGCAAGACCCCAACTGTCGCTTGTACCGTGTCCTATACTGCTGGGGGTTGAAGCATTTCTCCTGGCAGGATAGAGATGTCGTGAAGGCCCACCCTCCCATAGCCCTCTTACTCGACTTGACTTGGACCGTAACACCACTATACTGGACAGAGAGAACGACCCCAGACGCCTTTTTCTCCTAGAAGCTATATATATACAGACACACTCCATCCCTCCATGAACATACAAACTGAAGACTTTCAAGCTCTACCCAGCTCCAAGCGCCCCTCCAACCATCTTCCCCAGGTCTCCTCTACCATCAACATATCGACTCCAATACCACCTATCAATCAGCCTACACAAGTATACTTGTGGGAGAGAGTGTGAGAATGATCTAAAAATGTGGGTAAAATATTGTGGAAAAGATGTATGAATAGGGAAAGATGAATGCTTGATGTAGAGGGAGGTTTGAATATGGAAAGGGAGAATGGATGTAGGAAGGAGTGAGGAGTAGTAACCAGTATTGGAGAAGTGACTTGGAAGAAAGGATATTAGGAAGGAATGCAGGTGTGCAGATGAATATGGACGTCTGGGTGTTTTGATAACCTTTGTGACTCTAGACGTGACCCTGAGACAAGTAAGTAATCGATACCCCATGTCACCAAGAGAAAAACGACATGCACACACGAAATTCCCCCTCCCTCCCAACAAAGACAGAGGAAAAAAATATAAACACAGAATTTCTGGCCTTGAACTCAGAGAAATAACATACACAACAAATTTTCAGATAATATACAGACATAATAGTTTGACATCTTGTATAACACTTCCCTCACAATTATTCAATACCGAGAAATTATGGTCTTGAAACAAAGAACATATACAATTTTTTTTTTTTTCACAAGCATGACAGACATCCCGGATATCAAAGCGTTTCGTGCAGTGTCCTCGCTTTTTGTTCTCGTTTTATAACTGTCCACGTAACGCAGTTCATGTTCTTTTCTCGGTAGTTATAAATAAAGGCAAGAATAGGAAGACACAATGCCATAAATCGTATACAACAACTGTAATGGTAAAGACGAGGGTATTTAATGGCTCCTGGACTGCAGAATTAACCTTATGCCAGCAAAACGTAAACGAGGGATTTGTTGGATGATTAACATACGGTGTGGTTATGTTTGGGTCTGTGCTTGATATGAAGGTATAGGTATATTATACAGGTGAAGTTGTGCAAGTATAGGTACCGTTGTAGACAGGGATGTAAGTACTTATGTGTTGGTGTAGGTTTTGATGTAAGTGTATATTTTATGTGCATGAATATCTGTTGGTGTACGTGAATTGTAACTTTCCCTCCCTTTCCTTCTTCTACTGTAATCCCCCTTACCCTCCCCGCCCGTCCCATGCCCCTTCCTTGCCTTGGGGTAGTAGTGGGTGTGGGTGGGAATGGCAGCTGGTGGTGGCGGTAATTGAAAGTAATTTTATGGCAACTTCGCTATATCAACAGCCCCGATTGCTGCCCCCTTTGTCCCTCTCCGTCCCCCTTTCTCCTTCCCTTCTGTCCCCTCTTTTGCCCCCGTCCCCCCTTTTGCCCCCTCTGCAGTCATTCCTTCCCCTTACATCCTCGCTTTTGCTGCCATCGTCTCTCCTTCACCTTCCGTCCCCCTCCTTCACTTTTTCCCCCTTTTGTCCCCCCTTCGTCACTTCTTTCCCTTCCGTCCCCCCTCCTTCACTTCTTCCCCTTCCGCCCCCCCCCCTTTTCCCCACCCTTCATTCTTCCCATCTGTTTCTCCCTTTTGCTCCCCCCACACGTATCTCCTTCCCTTTCTCTCTATCTAACTCTGTCTCTCTCTCCTTTTCTCTGTCTCTCTCTCCCTCTCTCTGTCTTTCTCTCTATCTTTCTCTGTCTTTCTCTCTATCTTTCTCTGTCTCTCTCTCCCTTTCTCTGTCCTTCTCTCTCCCTTTCTTTGTCTTTCTCTCTCCCTCTCTGTCTTTCTCTCTCCCTTTCTGTCTTTCTCTCTCCCTTTCTGTCTTTCTCCCTTTCACTGTCGTTCTCCCTCTCTGTCTTTCTCACCTTCTCTCTATCTTTCTCTCTGCCTTTCTGTCTTTCTCCCTTTCTCTGCTGTTCTCCCACTTTGTCTTTCTCTCTGCCTTTCTGTCTTTCTCTCTCCCATTTTTGTCTGTTTCAATTTCTCTCTCTCTCTCTCCCTGCCTCCCTCTTCTTTCTCTCTCCTTCCCCTCTGTCTTTGTCTTCTAGTGTTTCCCTCCTTCACTGTTTCCACACCCACTCACTTCTCCTAATCCTGATCCTCACCTACAATATCTTCCTTCCTCCATTAATATACTGCTTCCAACTTTTTCATTCGTTTCCTTCTCTCTCTTTTTTTTCGTATTTTTTCTTACATGTCCCATTCATCTGTTCCTCTCCCCTCCACTCTCCTCTCCCCACTGCCTTCACTGTTCCTCGCCCTTGCACTTGCTTATAATATATATATATATATATTTTTTTTAGTTGTAGTATATCTTCTTCTCTTATGGATGCCAAATAGCAGAAAAATTTATTCAAATAAACGGGTCAAAACAATTATTTCAATGCGCCGTAAATATATACATAAAAATGTCAACTGTAACAAACTTTCGATATCCACAAATAGTTCAGATATATTCTTAAATGAGCAACTGTAATTCTAAGTATCATTATACTTGCTTGATTAAGGATCCCCGGGATGTAGTCAGAAAATTGGAGGTTAGTGAGTCCTTCAAACATTGCCTCGAATCAAAACATGCATTAAAAAGAGTTTGTTTTCTTACATAATCAGGAGGAATTAGAAGCCACCAGGTCTCATACACAATCACAGGGTCGCTTAATTACTTGTTAATTTCAGAAGAATAGGTTTAGCTCTATTCGGTCAGTTCAGAAGCATCAGAGGAAAAGGAACTGTCTGATTTATTAAAGGAGAAGTGTTGTGTTGGTATATTTGGAGCAACTGATCCTCCAAACAATTCCAAGCAATAGGCCAACATTAATTTTCTTTATTTGGTCCTGTTTCATAGCATACTTTGGAGGAATCAAGGCATTTCAAGGAACCGAAAGTGTACTAACTCCTTTATGTGAAAAAGAGAGACATGAGTTTATATACTTAATTGACTTACATACTTATATATAAATTAGTTTAGACAAAAACTGATTTGAAATGACCAAAACATTTGTTACTGTTGGATTTTCTTATTCCTTCATTGTACCACTCTTTCTCTTCATTCTCCCTCGTCTCCCCCTCCCACCTCCTCCTCCCCGCCATCCTCCTGCTCCCCCCATCTATCTATCAATCTATTGCTTTGACGCCTCTCTTCCTCCGGGAACTCCTCCCAAAGGGATGGCCACGGCAGAAATGTCTCCAGTTTTCCTTGTTCCAACACTTCCTCCTTACTTGGTCAAGCCCTACTCTGCCCCTCACGTTTCTCTCCTTTACATACGCTTCTACTCTGTTCCAACACTCCCTCCTTACTCCATTCTCTGCTCCTCACGTTTCTCTCCTTTACATACTCTTCCACATTGTTCTGCCATCTAACCAGGTCTCCACACCTTGCATTCTCTCTACATGTCCAAACCATCTCAATGTATTACGCTTCACTCTCTCAACCACTCCACACTCAATACTAATTGCCTTCTCATTCATACCACATCACTCATACACACTTTCATTACTCTCTCCATTCCACCTAAAAACTCCACATGCTCCTCTCAAGTAATTAATTTCCACAGCACCTATTCTAGACTGATGAGCCCTACTCCATGTCCACGTCTCCGATGCATATGTCAGTGTTGGCAGGATTATACTATTTCGTAGTCCCTTTTCACTTCCATACTCACACTTCTACCCTTCATAATCCTCCCCAGTGATATGGATATGTCTCCTTAGTGTAGTAGGGAAGGTATACTGTAGGGTAGTGATCGAGAGAGTGAGAGTGAAAACAGAGAGGTGGGTGGGTGAGGAGCAGGTGGGTTTAGGAAGGGTAGAGGGTGTGTAGACCAGATTTTTATGTTGATAAACTGGAAGGTGTGTGATTCCTCCAAACTATGCCAGGAAACAGATGCCCTCAATGGTACTAATAGGGGATCTCTATCTCTCTTACATACATACATACTCTTACATATACATACACACATACATACAAACAGATGCCCTCAATGGTACTAATAATAGGGGATCTGTTTGGTGGCATAGTTTGGAGAAATCAAACTCCTTCCAATTCACCAACAAGAGAATCTCACATTAAGTAGTTAATTTTTATTACTTATATCCTGTAGTTATCTTGTTATTTAATAAATATAATTATAATATTAGTAATTACTTTAGATCTCCTTTGTTTACATTGATGGTTGTATTGTTTCAAAGATTTTGACAGAATAACTTAACTTGTTGAATTACACACATAATAATAATAATAATAATAATAATAATAATAATAGGGACAATAAGGAAGCTCCTTATGCATCTGCCCGGGTGAACAGACTTTAGAATACATGGTACAGTTTATTAGTAATATACAAGAGTGCAGTACATGTGATATGGGGAAGGCCAGCCTGCCGTGTAGCGTCGTGGAGAGTCGGTAGTTGCAGCGTCGCTTGTGTAGTAGTGTAGAGCAGAGGTACGACGTGTGGTCGGAGTGGGAACACGTGTACTGCAGGTGTGAGACAACGGCAGGAGTAGGGCAGGTCCTTCCACAATGGTAGTTCGCTGGATAGTCTGCCATACAAGCGCAGCTCCGCTCCTTTTATCTCCTTGCTTCCGGTTCCCGTATGTAGCGTCACCCACGTGATCACGCCATCACCTGACCAGCTGTACCCACCTCGATTCATACCTGGAGAAAGCAGGAGGCTGGCGGCTGGACTCCCAAGAGTCTGTTAAGCTGAGTCAGGGGACAGGATTAACCAAACTGCCAGACTGTGGCTTGTCTGGGACGGGGAGAGTACAAAGGAACAGGGAGCGGCATACCAGCACATGGAATATATATAGAGGAATACGGAGTGGTGCATATGGTGCCACTACATTACCCCCCCTCCCCCCAACACAATGAATTTATTAGGGGAGAGAGGAAGGCCCAATACATACAAAGTAACAAATAACATATATATATATATATATATATATATATATATATATATATATATATATATATATATATATATATATATATATATATATATATATATATATATATATATATATATATATATACAGGTGATAACACATAAAATATAAGGAATAAATGTTGTACAGATGTGTACGGGTAATGTGTGGAGTGTGAGGTGGGGGGTTAGCTGCAAGTGAGTGTGATTAGTAGTAAGGACTGTATGTGTGCTGGAGAGTGTAGTGTGTATGTATGTCTGTGTTGTACAGTGCGGCAACATATTTACTCGGGCGCCGTATCGTGCGCTCCTGATGTGGTGAAGGTGGTGTAGCAGGGCGATGTGAGGGAGTGCACTGTCGAGGAGGGATGGCGGGACGAGGATGAGTGGCTGGTATGACGTGGATGATGGGTGGCAATTCCTGTGGAAGACTAGAAGGGATTACGGTTATCGAGTCATGGTCGGGTAACGGGTCATCAGGCCTAGGAATGGAGGTAGGCAGGTCAGGGTCAGGGAGAGGTAGGGGAGTGGGATGTGGCGCATGTTGGGGAGAAGGGGTGGTGTCAGGTAGGTCTGGTGTATGGGCAGGTGGGGTGTTGGTAGGGGTAGCGAAGGGTACGGGGAACAAGGGAAGGTCAGGAGAGGGTGGCGGTTGAGGTGAAGGCGGTGGTGAGGAATCTGAAGAGGTAGCGGGAGGAGGTGGTGGGATATGAGGTGGGGAATGGATAGGTGATGGTGCGTATGTGGGTTGAGGTGAGTGATTATGAGGGGTAGTAGGTGGAAGGTGAGTAGGTGATGGGGGAATGGGTATGGTGATGTGGGGTTGGGAGTTGGTGCTGGTTGAAGTAGATGGTTGAGGTTGATGGGAGTGGGAGTAGTGTGTATGTGTGGTATGGTGTGGCGAGGTGTTTGGTGGTGAGTGGTATGTATGCGTATGTGTTGGCATGTGAGCGGTTGGTACGTGGGTGTGGTTGTCGGTGGTGAGTAAGTTTGGTGGGTGAGGCTGGTGGAGGGGTGGTTGGTGTGTGTGTATAGTATGATGCGGTGGAGTTAGTGGAGAAAGTAGTGTGTTTGCGTGAGTGGCACTGCGCGAGGTGTAGGTAGGAGTGGTGGTCGTCGTCGTGTGTGAGGCAAGGGGTGTGTAAGAGGCGAGGCGTGAACTGGTTTCACCCTTTTCCAGGACGTGATGTAAGGCTTGTCGTGTATGCTTAGAGTGACAGTTGCGTCCGTCCTGGCGAGCACGGGGTGAGGGCCAGTGTACAGCTGCTGGAGCAGTGTGTGGTGTGAGTCAGTCCTGAGTAGCAGCGAGGGTGCGGTGTGCAGGCCGGGTGGTGTGTATGTAGGCCTGGTATGCTGGCGTGTAGGCGTAGGTGCGGCTTTAGTGATGGCGCGCTTGAGTGCCGGCAAGAATGAAAGGTTAGATGTGTCCACCTCGGTTGCAGTAATTTGGCCAGGGAGGCGTAGGTCCTCGCCGAACATGAGCTCCGTTGGTGAATGTTTAAGGTCTTCCTTCAGCGTAGTACGTATTGTCAGGAGAATGAGAGGGATGGCGTCAGTCCATTGATCAGGCTGTAGTGCTCGGAACTCATCCTTCAGGCGGCAATGAAATCTCTCGACCATGCCGTTACTTGCTGGGTGGTATGCGGTGGTCCATTGACGACGTGTTCCTAATAATGTGAGCATGAGCTGCCATGCCCTGGACTCGAATATTGTCCCTTGGTCCGTGACGATAACTGTAGGGGGACCAAAGTTAGACACCCAGTTATTGAGAAAATGGCGGGCTGTGCCATCAGCCGTGATGTCATACATAGGGACAGCTGTACACCACCGGATGTCCTGTCTACGCGCGTCAGGAGATATCGGTACCCTTGGGAGGATGGAAGAGGGCCCACAATGTCGACATGTACGGTGTGGAATCTGTTGGAGGGAACGGTGAACTTGTGTATTGGTGGGTGTGTATGTCATCCTACCTTCGCACGCTGACAGGAGATGCAGGTTGTCACCCACTCCTTCACTTGCCTTCTTATTCCTGGCCATACTATAAGTCGACTAATGAGGCGAAGTGTACCTGCAATTCCCGGGTGGTTTATGGAGTGATAGTGATTGAATACATTTTCTCTGAATTGCTCAGGTATGTAGGGGCGTGGCGTGTCGCAGGAAGTGTCACACCAGACTTGTGTTGTAGAGTCGGGTGCCGTTATGCTTTCAATGCGTAGGCCATTATCGCCCGTCAGTAGTCTAGGAGGAAGGAAATTACAGCAGGGTGGTAGAATGGAAAGGTAGGTAAGGTAGCGAAACAGCGGACAGGAGTAGAACAAGGCGGGAGTAAGGAGACACAGAACAGGAAAGTAAAGTAATGGGGGCAAAATAACGTTATGCAAAAATAGGTGGGATAGAGCACTGGGGAATGTGGACACAATACGAATACAAGCTAATACATGGGTATAGGGAAGTGTAAGTGAACGGGGTACATTAGGAGCGACGCGAAGAGGTCATCGTAGGTGAAGTGGTGAAGTGTTTATTGGAGCTTAGTTGTGGGTCACTGGAACGTCAGTGTTGGCATGTTGCAGAGGTTGAAGTGCAAGTAGCGTAGTGGAACTTGTGTGCGATGTACGTACTATCTTGTACCATGTAACAGAGTTTAAAAGCTGGAGTCACCAATTGAAAAAGTAAGGAAGCTCCTTATGCATCTACCCGGGTGAACAGACTCTAGAATACATGGTACAGTTTATTGGTAATATACAAGAGTGCAGTACATATGATATGGGAAAGGCCAGCCTGCTGTGTAGCATCGTGGAGAGTTGGTAGTTGCAGTGTCGCTTGTTTAGTAGTGTAGAGCAGAGGCACGTCGTGTGGTTAGAGTGGGAACACGTGTACTGTAGGTGTGAGACAATGGCAGGAGTAGGGCAGGTCCTTCCACAATGGTAGTTCGCTGGATAGTCTGCCATACAAGCGCAGCTCTGCTCCTTTTATCTCCTTGCTTCCGGTTCCCGTATGTAGCGTCACCCACGTGATCACACCATCACCTGACCAGCTGTACCCACCTCGATTCATACCTGGAGAAAGCAGGAGGCTGGTGGCTGGACTCCCAAGAGTAGGTTAAGCTGAGTCAGGGAATGGGATTAACCAAACCACCAGACTGTGGCTTGTCTGGGACGGGGAGAGTACAAAGGAACAGGGAACGTCGTACCAGCACATGGGATATATATAAAGGAATACGGAGTGGTGCGTATGGCGCCACTACAATATAACTCAGCCCCAAGGCTTTATTTCCTCCCTCAACCGAGCCAGCAGGGAGGTGGAAGAATACACAGGGAATACAAAGGAACTTCAAACCACCTCAGCTCTATTAATTCTTGCGGTGTTGTTGTTCCTTAGGCTGTGAGTTTACCAGGGAGAGTAATAGCAAAATAAATAAGGTTCATCCCCACCCACCATTCCCTCCAGTCGAAGCAGTCTGGAAATTTAGAGAAAATGCTTTATCAGAGGAAAAGACGAAGGAAAATATAAATAAAGAAGTTCACATAGGGAGGTGGACATGAGGAAGAAGTGGAATGGAAAACAGTAGATGAAAGCACAAGCAGTAAATCTTTTTGTTTTAATATACGCTTCAGGTGGAGTCGAGCCAAAAGAAATTCTGCAGTATGATCTTGCCATGAGCACTCACTCTTTCAACCATGGAGGTAGTATAGGTGGAGGAGGCACGAGCAGGGTTTAGTGCTCTACTAAGTGATCTTCAGTGAAGCCAGTCAAATGCGCTGGCCGCCATACTGTGGTTGGCAAGAGTGAGCTGCCAGCCACAAACAAGATATGCAGTACTGTACGATTCTTTACCTATACTACCTCTATGCTTTCAACAGCCGATGAAACTGCACAATGTCTTTCGTAAACAACCAATCCACTTTATAGCGGTTTGAAAATCGCCTTCTCTTAGACCATAAGTTAGAACTCGAAGGTTATATAAGGTCACTGTAAAGGCTCCGAAACGTTCATCGCTGCCGAAATACACTATTGTAGGTTCTAATGATTGCCCCGGTCCTCAATAAAAAAGCTAGGTTCTGAAGGTCAGGTCAAGTTAGCCAAAGTTTGTTGCATATATGGACAACTGGTGTGTGTGATAATTTCAGTATGTCCATGGCAGCTTGGTATTTCATTCACTGATGGCATGATTAATCTGCACAAAACAAAGACTTTGTTTGTGGGCGGACTGTGGTGCATTCTGACGGCATGGCACTGGACAGGGTAAACACATGATGCATAGGGAGAAAATTACTAACAAATCTCATTCTTTCCGGTCAACTTAACTTTATTGTGCACGGAGGACTCATATTTAATTAAGTAGCACTTATAACACTAAGCAATTTTTCTAACTTGTGACACGATAAATCATTGACGTACTGTGTGAGAGACTGTCCTACAATATAAAATTGATAAATCATTATGATTGAACTGTCCTTGAACTATTATCCCACTACATCCCAACCCCAAAAGAGATCTCGAGGCCCTTCGACCTCGCTTTGAATAAGAATGCCATTAAATGTGAAAAAATAAAATAATATAAACAGAATGAAAGATAAAATCAAAACGGAGGAAAAATATTCATATTAAAAGTATACATATATATATATATCGAGAAAGGCTAGTGATATATATATATATATATATATAACCCGAACGTACAGAGGGATAAAAAGAGCGTAACAGAGAGATGGGGATGTTTGGGAGCGAAGCAGCCAATCATTACGAGGCAACAAATGGGGACTCACACCCACCATTACCGTGAATGAAAATTCGTAAAGTCAATCAAAATGAATGGCTCCAATTTCAGTTATCACATCATACAGCGGAGACGGACCGCCCACCACGGGATCATGAGAGGAGGTTGTAAGGCGAGGGAATGTGTTCTCATAGTAAGGTACTGTATAAACCAAGCAAAGGAAAGGTGGAGAGGGAGGTGTCAAGTCAGTGCGTTATAACCAATGCAAGATAATACAAGATTCCAGGAGACATTGTTCTAGGATAACGTAAGATTGTATGAAAGTTGATGGCCAATAAGGTACATGATTTTTCGAGAAAACACATTACTCCAGGAAGATACATGAATCTGGAAGAGACCTCGTTCAATTATATAATGGTTCCAGGAAGACAGCAGGTTCCAAATATGGTACAATGAAAGAAGGCAGACTCCAGAACCAAAACAACAGCAGTAAGAGCATTCTGCCACCGCTGGGACTATGCTCAGCTACATTCTTATGGAAGACTCCAGATTTATCGACTCCCAGGACCATAGCTCTGAAGTTTAGGTTAGGCACTGAGTGAGCAAGTCCTGGGTTGCTTTCGGGGGCAAACTTGTATTTCAGCAACGAACTGTGAGTTGTCTCAATCAAATTATATGATAAAGAATTTTTCCACTACTTTTTGTCACGGTGGTTCCTCTAGGTCAGTGGTTCTTAACCTTTTTCAATATATGCACCCCTTGCAAATCAGCAGTCAGTTCTCGCACCCCCCGATTGCTGAAATACAAAAAAATGCTAAAACTGAAATATGTGGTGTTAATAAGTATGTACATTAGGTAGCCATTACGAAACATTCCATTAAAGTATTGTAATGGCTAGACCGCTACAGTAATGATCTATGTTACATAAACCGCCCATTTAAATATACCTAGCTAGAAAACCTTCATAATCTAGTGTTGAAGTCGACCTTTCACTGGACAGGATTACAGCATAATGGTGATTGGGTGGTATAGGTTATAACATCAAGGAAGCCCTTGCATCATTACCCGGGGTGAACAGACTCTAGAATACACAGTAACAGTTTATTGGTAGGTACAAAGAAGTCACATAGATAATGAAGTATGCCGGGCTGCCGTGTAGTGCTGTAGGAGAGTTGTCTGGGGCTGGAAGGTAAACGTATGATCAAGGCTGGAACACAGTCTAGGCTTGGTGCAGGCTAGGCAGGTATGGCGGCAGGGCAGGTCTTCTTTGGTCCAGAGCTCGAGAGAAAGTGTGCAGCCAAGCAATAGCTCGGCCCTTATATTCAGTAGGACTACGGTCCCGGATGTTGCGTCGTCACGTGATCTTCCGACCCAGCATGTAGGTAGGTATTTCTTCCCAGGGATGAATCACTGCTGAGACAAGGAGTGGAGTCTGGCAGCTGGTGTCCCTAGAGAGGCGGCTCGTTTGGCGGCTGGTATCCCAAGAGAGGATTAAGTCGTGTCTGGGAAGGGGATTAGTGTACTCGCCACTCCATGGGTAGAGGTGCGCGGCTACCTAGGAGTGAACAAATGGATATAGGAGCGGCTATATATGGAGCTACTACAATACAAATGAATTTATTAATAGATAGTACAAAATACAAATGAATTTATTTATGGATGGTTCAAAATATACAAATGAATTAGTACTTCTGAAATACTGTAAGATATTACCAATACTTTGATAAACATGGAGGAAAGAGAGTAATTGAGAGAGATGGAAGGAGGGGAGAGAGAGGGAGGGTGTACAGTCATTGCACATAGTCCTTGACCAGAGAATAATAAGGGGAAGTCTATTCAAGGACTATGTGCCGCAACTGTACAGTGCTGGTGTCACCAAGGGTGTGGAAGAGATTAGATGCACATGGATGGTGTGGGACGAGTGGTGTGGATGACAGGGAAGATTGGATTGGTAAAATATGCATGGGTGGGGAGAGAGAGGAGGAGAGATTTCTGGGAGGAGCTAAATGGGTGTTTGAGAATGAGAGATTTCTGGGTGGAGCTAAATGGGTGTTTGATGAAGTTTGAAAGAATTGCCTTTATTGCGTACGGTTTTTCTACCTACATTACCCACTTATTTAGACAATTCTAAGACTATTTTCTTCTATGGAATTTCCTCCGCAAATGCCCCATTTCCAAGATAGGGCATATTAGCCTGACCTTACCTAACCTAGACTGCATCAGACTACCGGGACCTAACCTGGGCAGACTACCGGGACCAAACCTGGGCAAACTACCGGGACCTAACCTGGGCAAACTACCTGGACCTAACCTGGGCAAACTACCGGGACCTAACCTGGGTAAACTACCGGGAAATAAGTACAGGAATTGACCGGGGCAAAATACTAGGACCTAGCCGGATCTGGCAACACTGCTACAAAACGGTAATTCTTGCAATAAATACCAATTTATTTCATGGAATACAATATATGGAATGCCAATATTACAAGAAAAAAAAATATGCTCACCTTGTGTTAAATTAAGCTGGCAACTTGCACATGATGAGCTGCAACAGAAAAGTAAGATGATAAATATTTGGAAATTTGTACTACATAATGCTGTTATTACCATTCTACATTCATATACATCTAATACCATTCTACATTCATATACATCCACTTCTCCACCCCCCACCCACCCCAAATTAGCGAAAGTCGCAGCCAAATGAACCACTGGGTTCGGGGAAAAGGAGTTGGATGTGGTATGTTCGATCACTCGGTTGTCACTGGCCGCGATTTCGGCTATTGGGGGAGGGAGGGAGAAATTAGTACTTCCCGGTGTACACTCGCAATCCAAAATATGTATCCAGGCTTGCTTTGAATCGCCTGATCGAGTATTTAGCGAGCTCAAGCAACTATAAAGCAGGATAAGCGTTGTAATTGGTTTACAGTAAACGTCCCTTAATCCGGAGGTCTATACCTCAGAATGCTCGCTCCCCCGGAACTATTTGGGCCCACCAATTTTACCCACAATTACTGTATAAAAAAAAAAAAAATCTCCTGGGATATAGTTCAGTGTTGTGGGTGTCTACAGTATTCATCATGGCTCCTAATAAACCACCAAAGAAGCCCACTAAGAAGTTGAAACCTCATAAGACATTAAATTACGAGTGTCAGCTGCGATCATCAACCTCCCACCACCCTCTCCCGACACTCATAAATTACGTGTGACAGCCAGTGGTGCCAGGTCTGATGCACAAAATTTCCTCCAACTTCAAAAACAGAATTTCCCTTTTTGCCTCAATAATTCCGTTTACTATTCTCTTGAACATTGACGGTCTTTCTTTTTGGTATTTCGTCTGGTAGAAATTTCCCTGTTTACTCTTGAACCATCTTTATATAATTTCCCTGTGTCGACTACAAAATTCCCCAAAACAGAGAAATTTCGGTCCCTGCACCTGCTCATAAATTACGTGTGACAGGGAAACCTGTATTTAAAAGTAATAAAAGTATTTATACGTATTTTGGGGGTATTTTTCGATTACACGGAATTTTCGCAAATTCGGAAGTCTCAAACCCCCCTGCCTTCCGGATAAAGGGACTTTTACTGTACTAGTATGTCAAATGATTCGAAACTTCAACAAGACCTGGATACAAATTTTGGATTGCGAGTGTACATATTACAGCTATAATTCATTGCATACTAAGGATTTACTTTAGTACTTCCAGATGTACACTCTCCCAAAAAAAGTATCGGCATTAAAACGAATGAACGAAAACGACAATAAACGTAGCATTATGGTACATTACTTTGAAACCTTATAGATAGTGGTATTCCTGCCGATCAGTTGCCAATTATGCATATTCGTATTGCTTCATGAGTCAGAGGAACTATAGTAGATGCAAATCGAAACATATTCGCATTTCTTCACCTATTAGAGAAATTTAAAATATTATCGTAAGATTTGCCTCTTTCTAATGCTGAAAACTCAGCTAATCCACACCGCAGTTGCCGAATGGTATATAATGTTATCTTTCTTTTTATTTATTTTATTTTATTTTTTACTTTTTTTTATATACCTCTACCTCGGGACAGGAGGCCGTCAGTCGTGGCCTGAGACTGAGGCCCCGAGATTATCGAGTGAAGCTTTGAGGTGTTGGTTGCTTCACATGTTTGTTTATGCACGTCACTTTCTGGAGAGGGCAATGTCTGTTTGTGTTACTTTACAAAACCTTATTTAGAAGTATGAGAAGAAAAAGCATAAGCCTACTTAATCCTACCCTATGCTATAACTGCATTATATTTAAGACAAAATACTACAGTTACAGCAAATCTACTCAAAAATTCCTTTTTGGTTAAAATCCGATTTGATAACTTTATTCTCTGGGTTATTATTCTCATTATATTCAATAATTCAGTAAATTCCCCCTCCCCCCAAAACCATCAATCATTAAAATCACATAACGTATATCTGTAAAACTGAAGTCACAACTCTTACTCCACGACTTGCCTAATGCATGAATTATGTATGCTAGAGGATTTCACGTTAGTACAAAAATGAGAGTCAACTCATTGCTAGCAGGAATACCAACCCAACAGTACAGTCATACATCTTTCCATCTTTTCTCAGCAGGATCTAGCCAGCAATGCCGATACTTTTTTGGGAGTGTACATATTACAGCTATAATTCATTGCATACTAAGGATTTACTTTACCTCTCTACAAAAGGGACACTCTCCAAAGATGACGTTGACACTGTGTCGACTGTTGGTTTGTCCACATAGCCACTGAGAAAACAAATATATAAACATAATAATAAAATATAAAGCACAGACATGCACAGCAATACTGAGAAATGGCTGGCCAACACTCTAGGGCAGTGGTTATCAATCTTTGTATAATTATTGCCCACTTCTGGCAGTCCCAAATACTCATAGTCCACGGCCTTTCAGACTTAGGGTTGATTCCACAGTCATTCATAGTGGTTTGTAAGCACGCAAACGAAAGAATCTTAGCCGTGTAAATGACTTTCGGTTGAATTATTTAATGAATTTGGTGAGTAAACTATACAGTGATCATTATTATTATTATTAAATGACTTATGGGTGAATTATTTAATGAATTTGGTGAGTAAGCTATACAGTGATCATCATTATCTAACTGTTGGATAGATTTTGTGAATGTAGATACTCAGCTTTTGGAAAATAATGAAGCCTTAAAAGTGTGGTTGGTTGGAAAGCTAACAAACAAATACGACTAATTATGAAGTTATCTTACAGTTTACTTCTTTACTTAAGATATTAACCACTGTACTATAATAATCACTATAAATATAACATGTGTACTAAACTTAAAAATCTTAACTCAATATATTTTCAGGGTCGGAAGACATATATACCAAATTGCATTGTTGTATAATATGTAACTACTATTTTTTTTCTGAGGATCTATACTATTATTTACTCTGACAACATCAGTAACATACACCTCAACCACCTTGGACCACGAGGCATACAAGCACTCACTAACATAGCAAACTACAGCTACTCACACAACACAATACCCAACATCTGCAAGCACAGAAATATCATCACCATCCCAAAACCCAACAAAGATCCCACACTACCCTCATCACACCGTCCCATCACCCTCCTTTGTACCTCCTCCAAAGTAACTGACTGCCTCATCATCAGCTTAATCACACCACACATTCCCCTTGCATCTTCACAACATGGTTTCAGACCACTACACTCAACAAACACTCTTCTTACAGACCTCACACAAAGAATTTATGATGGCATCAACTCAGGTAGACCCCCACACAGAACACTCCTAGTTACACTGGACATTAGTAAAGCATTTGATGCCATCCCCCGCCACAACCTCACAAACAAAATATACAACACAAACATGCACAATAATACAAAAAGATGGCTGGCCAGCTTCCTGGGAGGAAAAGTAGCCCATATTACATTTGCTGTTCAGTCATCTAACATTAAAAGTTTCACCAATGGTGTCCCTCAAGGTTCTGTACTCTCACCAACCCTTTCAATCTATACATGCACGACCTACCAACACCCCAGACAACACAAATACACATAGCCTCCTACACAGACAACATATCACTCACATGTACACACATCAAAAAAACTATGGTTACACCTTCTGCGCGATACAAAATGACACCACGAATGAAGGTTTTTGATAACAGATGCGGTCGCAACATACATAAGCAGGGATACCAATGTGAGAAGGCTGTTATCAAAAGCCTTCATTTGTGGTGTCATTTTGTATCGCACAGAGGGTGGAACCATAGTTATTTTGTTGTGTGTACACACCGAAATTGTACAAAGTAGTAACATGGTAGAAACTGTATTGAGAAATGCCAGGAATTTGAAGGACTCTGAAGAATGGAACAAGATACAGGTAGTCAGATGCTTAACCAAGGAAGATAGAGAAATACTCAAAGAAAAAGTGGAAGAAGCAAAAAGGAAGAACAGTGAAAGAACTGAAGAAGAGGAAAGACATCTTTTCTACAGAGTAGTGGGAATGCAAATCAAAAAATGGTGGAGAAAAAGAGATGTCAACTAGGAAAAATATACAGAAACGAAAAAATAAAAATGATATACTCAAATGTAGATGGTATTGTATCTAAATTAACTGAAATTCAAGATGTTATACAAGAAGAAAAACCACAGACAATATGCTTCACAGAAACTAAGTTAAATAATAAAATAACAAATGATGTATTTAACCTGTGTGAATACAACATATGGAGAAAAGATAGAGTAGGAAAAAATGGAGGTGGAGTAATGATTTTAACCCATAAAAATTTAAAGGTAAACAAAACAGAATTACTGGTATCAGATAAAGTTGAATTAATAGCAGTAGATATTATAACACCAGAAGAAGTAATTACTGTTGCTACATTATATATGCCACCAAAGACAAGAACATGGGATAATAATGAATATTTAGAACTAATAAATTTCACAGAGAAGAACCTCAAAGAAATGTTACAAAGGATGGAAGACAAATCTCAAAGGTTAATATTAACAGGAGACTTTAACACCAATATAGATTAGTGCATTTGTCGCAGCGCAGCTGGATTGCTATAGAATACTCCCCTTCTCCAGCCCAGGCCCCGTATAGGCATAATCTGGGCTAGAAGGGTCTATTCCGTGAAGATTATCAGAAGTAAATATAAATTCAAATCTGGTGCTGTACTGATATGGGAGCCACCTGGTGGTGGCCTGTAGAGGTACTGACCCCGCTCTGGAGCAGCGGCCGCTCGTCCACTCAAATGAGAAGAAAGAGAATGCCTGCCGCATCGGGAGGCGGGTGGGACAGTAAAATCTGTGCTGGTTCCACAACCAATAAATACAATTTAAGCGGCTGAAAGCCGCAACAAATGCACTATTATTGGTAAAGTGGAACCAGCACAGCTGGATTGCTATGCATGCGATGCGGTAGGTGCGAGGTGAGGAGGAGGCATTCACGGCCCCTATGAAGAGCGGTAAGGAGCGGGGACTCGTACAAAGCATACTAGAGGTGAAACCATAGTAAAAACGGCTTCCCAGAGCTAGGGTGTTAGCTGTTTTGGAAGTGTTTTTACTTATATATAATTTATTATCATTATATACACTAAACTTTCTGTTATAATCCAGAAAGTGTTACCAGTAGAAGGTCTTTATAGTCAGACTCGAGGGGTACCATCATTATTAGACTTAATATTTACTAGAAATGAAAATGAAATTAATAATATAGATTATTGGTAAAGTGGAACCAGCACAGCTAGATTGCTATAGAACACACCCCTTCTCCAGCCCAGGGCCCGTATAGGCTTATTCTGGGCTAGAAGGGTCTATTCCGTGAAGATCATCAGAAGTAAATATAAATTAAAATCTGGCGCTGTACTGATATGGGAGCCACCTGGTGGTTGCCTCTAGAGGTAGTGACCCGCTTGGGCCAGCGGGGGCAGCCGCTCGGTCACTCGTTCGCGGAACACGTCCCGGGTAACATCAACAATCCTCTCCGCTTCGCTATGGTAATGTGTTGTCCGTGTTCCTGCTAGTGTTTCCTTTTGTTCTGTGTCTAGTGGCTTGCCTGCTCTGCAGATGTGTGTGTGTGTGTGTGTGTGTGTCGGGGCTTCCTTTTGGGGCAGTTTTTTCTCTTTTCCCCTCGGGGCTGGTCTGTTTTCCCTCCTTCCCTGGGGGCTTATTTCATTGGGGTCCCTTCTTGGGTTTCTTCCCCTTCCTGCCTCCTTCTTCCCCTACGCTCTGCCACTAGTTCACTACTGTTGTGTTGTTCGGGGCTGGTTAGCCTGGTACGTGAGTGTTCTTCCCCACGTGGGGCCCTTGTCTCCCCACGTGGTTCACCTCGTGGCGTCCCTGCTGGGGCCCCTTGTGCTTCTTCCACGAGTGTTTCTAGAGTTTTTCAGGCGGCAAGGATTGTGCGTTGTCCTTGCCCCTTCCCCGACTGTGTACGTTGGGGCTGTTGTCCCCCAGTGCTGTGTTTTTGCCTGGGGTTGCCCCTCAGGCTGACTGTGTTCCCCCTTTCTGGGGCTTGGGGCCGTTTTTTTTGGCCTGCGGGGTTTTTCCCCGGCTGTGTGTGTGGGGGTTTTGGGGTTTTTCCCTGGGGGCGGGGGGTTGGACCCTTCCGCTACCCGAGTCTGTGTGTGTTTTCCATTGTTTTGTCTTCACGTGCTGTGTTTTATGCTGTGTACACGTGGATTCACGAGTTAACCCCATTTTTTCTCCCGCAGTCTACTCGTGCTTTGTGTGCCTCAACGGGGTGTACCGTGAGGGTGTCCCCTGACGGGCACCTTCATTGTTCTCCCCATGCACCTTGCTTCACGCCCAAGGGCTACGACCCTTTGGTGCGTAGTGTGTGCCACCCCTGGGCTGAGTTGTGTCGCGAGACGCCCGCTGCTGCTCGCCCTAAGCTTCCTGCCCTTGCCTCCTTCCGCACCGCGTGGACGAGAGCGAGGAGGATGGTGCACAAACGAGACGGGTTCTCCTTGACTTGGGCGAACCCTGTTCTCGGGGCCGAACTGGGTCTTTTGAGATCCCGGTACCCTTCCACGTGCCTCTCGGAGTCTCAGGGGATCGATCCTCTAGCACCCAGAGAGGCTACGTCGCCGTCCATAGACGGGTCTCCGACTCCAGGAAGCAAGCGAGTCCGTCGCACTGGTAACTCAACCTACCTCACCGGTACAAGGGCCCAGCGGGGAACCTGCCGCTTCGTCGCCCCCAAAAGCTGGTTCCTCGAGCCGCTCGCGGGGGCACAAGCGGTCGGCTAAGAGGTCCCGCCACGCCAAGAGGACCCGGACTCGCCGTCGCTCCCCTTCCTCTTCGTCTACCTCTTCCTCCTCCTCCTCGTCCTCATCAGAGGGCTCGCCCTCTCCCGTTCGCAAGCCCCGCAAGGGTAAGCGGGCAGGTACGAGCCCTTCGACGCGGAAGATAGCGCGTGTCCTAAACTTTTCTACCTGCTGTCCTTCCGGACTTCATCCTTCCCCCCGTGGCCCCCTCCCTGCCTTCAGTAGTGGTGGGGGTACCCGTTTCTGGACCCGCTCTCCCTCTTCCTCTCCCTGCTGCGTCGCCGGCCGGGGACCCGATTTGCCCCGAGGAGTTTGGAGGCGTTCCCGTACCTCCACTCTCCCCGGGCCCCGAGTCCCCGGCCGGTGCCCTAGCAGAGGAGCTGGCTACCTCCTCTCCTTCTTCCCCTTCCCCTCCATCTAGGGAGGACTGTTATCTTCCCTACTCTTGGGCCTTCCTCCCTCCTTCCTGGACTCATTCTTCTGAGGAGGGCAGACTGGTTGCGTGGTCTCCTGACACAACTCAACCAGGCGTGTGGGTAAGAAGGGGCGACGTACTGGTGAAGTGGGGAGCGGACGCGTCGGGGGACTCTATCCCCTTCTACAAGGCCCGCCCGATCTCCGCCCCTGTTCCCGCTTCGTCTAAGGTGTCCACGGCAGCTACCTTGGAATGCGATGGGCTTCTTGGTGGAGAACAGTAACCTTAATCTATCCCAGGCCTGGAAGGATGACCGCTCTTCGGAGAACACAGCAATCTTCCTGTCTTCGGATGCTTACTTTCCAGGGGATAAGGGCGATGGGGACCTGGACATTCCAGCCCTTCTCCTTAAGTCCCTGGACCACCAAAAGCCCTCCACTTCCAAGAAATCACCTCCTCCGTCCTTCCCTGTCATTCTCCCTCCTTCCCGTGCCCCTACGGATTTGAGGGAGTGCCTGTGGAGGACGGAGGAGCCGCCGGTCCCCTTCCAGCTGAGGGAACCCGACGGGAAGCTGAGGCAGGCAGAGACAACTGCCCGGTTGGAGTTGTCCCACCTCATCTCCACCAGCGAGGCTATCTCCCTCCTACGTGACTGCCTCAAGAGCCTCATTTCCTCATTCCACGAACTGTCAGGCCTTGAACTCTCGTAAGTACCTTCTTCGTATTGTGTTTATTTGTGATGGGTAAAGGGGACTCGGGGTCTTACATAACCTTCTCGGGGCTCTAACCTTGGGGTTCCTCGGGTTACCTGTTTCTCTCCTACAGCGATGCACTCATGTCCATGACTACCGTGGCAGAGGGCATCGGAGCCATGGCTACCCACCACCTGCGGGAGGCGGTGAGAACCTTCGCTGAGGCCAGACTGACGGCCCACCAAGCGGCCTCCAAATCCGCTCCTGAGATGGCGCAGCGGGGCGTGGTGCGAGCCTCTCCCCTGTCCCCTGCGCTGTTCGACCAGGCAGCGACGGACTCAGTCTTCTCGTCCCTCCCGGCAGTCATCAACCTGCAAAAACCCTCTACCTCCAAGTAAGTTCCTTACCATATTCTCTTTGTGGAAGGTTGATTGTGCCGTATGTGTTATTACACGAGGGATTCGAGACGGGCGGGAAGTTAGTCCCAACTTCCCCCCGCGCTCCCGTTTCCCTGGAATTCTCCAGGATTCTTGGTCACCCTCTAACCCTTCTGTTTGTCCGTAGGCCACATGCCCCACAGCCAGCCAGACCGGCCTTCCAGCTTCGCAGGCCCTCCCAGCCCGCGAGACAACCCAGGACATCCTACCCCACACCGCCGCAGCAGGCCCCCAGGTTCCACCAACGGGGCCAGCAGCCCTTTCGTGGGAGGAGCCAGGGCTCCAAGCCCTACACCAAGCCCAAGCCCTCCTCCTCCCACCCCTCCCAGAAAGACCGTTCCACATGAGGGCCCTTTCCGGGGGTGTCTTACGGGTTGGTCATCCGCATGGCCCACCCACGGGTGGGCAGCAAGGGTCGTACGGCAGGGCCTGACATGGCCTTGGATTTCAGTCCCAGTGAGTAACTGTTCCTGTCATCCTCTCTGTTGTGAAATTTTTGACATATGACATAACCTCTCTCCACCTAGGGTGTCCTGTTGTTTTCACACCTTCCCCCCCCCCCTGTCCCCTGGGTCCCTGTTCGGATTATCCTTGCACCCCACTGACACATGTCACTTTCCGTTACAGCCGCTACGTCTTCCTCCTGCCTCCTCCAAGGTGTCACCTTCGGTCGTCCCTCACGTGAGAGAAATGCGGGAAAAGGGGGTAGTGGAACGGGCGACAGGGAGGGTCTTTTTGTCTCGCTTATTCACGGTCCCCAAGAAGGACCCGGGAAAAACGAGACTAGTGATGGACCTGAGCAAGCTAAACAAGTTCTTGAAGCCCTTACACTTCAAGATGGTTTCGGTTGCTCAGGTCCGCACAGTTCTCCGAAAGGGGGACTGGTTAGCGTTCCTGGACCTCCAGGACGCGTACTGGCATGTCCCGATCCACCCCCGGTTTCGCCGATTTCTGGCATTCCAGGTGGGGACCGAGACGTTTCAGTTTACCAGGCTCCCTTTCGGTCTCTCGCTTGCTCCTCGGGTCTTCACCAAGCTCGTGAGGGTGGTGGCATCCCGCCTTGCAGAGGCGGGTGTCCCCACCCTCATGTACCTGGACGATTGGTTGCTACATGCCCCCTCCAGGGAGCAGGTAGCAAACAACGTCAAGGTAGCAAGGGGAGTGCTAGCGAAAATGGGGTTCTTGCTCAACGTCCCCAAGTCCTCTCTCACCCCTCCGTCACGTCTGCCAAGCTTACTTTTCCCGTACTTTCTCTCGGCGCCAGTGGGAATCATTGCTCGGGTCACTAAATTTCGCGGCCCCCGCAATGCCCCTGGGACGGCTGAAGCAAAGGAGGCTCACGCGGGAGGTAAACCTCCACCTGTCCCCCGCACACAGGGACCTTCCCAGGCCAGTATCCCCAACACTACACCGTCTCCTTCGCCCCTGGTTACGTCCCGGTGCCCTGCCTCAGCGCGTTCCCTGGGTTCTCCCTCCCCCGGGGATCATGGTGGCGACAGACGCATCAGACGTAGGCTGGGGGTATCAATCTTGCCTGGGACATCAACTGTGCGGGGGATGGAAGGAAGAGGAGAGGCTACTACACATCAGTGCTCGAGAGTTGATGGTAGCGAGGGAGTGGCTCAACAGACACCCCCAGTTCTCCAGGATAGGCGTCCGCTTTGATATGGACAATGTAGCGGCCGTGCAGTGCCAGGGCACTACACGGTTGGAGGTTCTCCTGTCCCTGTCAGAACAGATTTTCTTGGTAGCGGCCAAGAGAGCGATTCACCTCTCGGCCCGCTACGTGCCAGGACGGGAGAACGATTGGGCGGACGCACTATCCAGGTTCAGAGGGACGTCAGTCGAGTGGCAACTGCATCCCCCTGTGTTCGAGTCACTCTGCCTTCGCTATGGGACACCGGAGGTGGACCTGTTCGCCTCCCCAACCACGGCCCAACTTCCCCTGTTCCTGTCCTTCTCCACCAGGACAGAGGCAGGGGGCCCGGACGCCTTCACGGAGGATTGGAACAGGTGGGATTACGTTTATCTCTTTCCCCCACCAGCAACGTCAGTCCTCCTCCAGGCGATCCTCAGGCTGCGTTCCTTCAGAGGGAGGGTACGGCCAGCGCAGCCGTGGTTCGGAGAATTGTCCCAGTGGTGCCCTCATCCTCTTCAGTTGGGGTCGGCGTGCCTATCCAGCATTCTGTCCGCACCACTCCAAGTGTCACTGAAACTACACGCTTGGAGTTTCTACGGGGGGTCCTCAGCAAACGCTTCACTCAGGAGACAGTGGGCAAGATGCTGAGGGCTCATCGCCAGTCCTCGGTGCGGCAGTACGAATCATGCTGGAAGAGATTCCAGGACTTCTTACGACAACACCCCTCCATGGTTATCTCGGAGGACACAGTCTTGGAATTCCTCACTTGGCTCGCCGACTCCACCAACAGGGCCCCGGCGATGGTGCTTGCACATCACGCAGCTCTGTCTGATCCCCTCCTCCTAGGTTTCAATATTAGGGTTCCCGAGAGGCCTCTCTCTCTCCTGAGGATGGGGATTCGGGCGGGGACAGCACCTGACCAGGCCCAGACACCGTCCTGGTCCCTTCACCGCGTCCTTACCTACCTGACCTTCGAGGGGGTCCCTCTGGAAGTGAGCCACCTCCTCCAGAAGTCTCTCTTCCTGCTCGCCTTAGCTACAGGGTACAGGGCCTCCCAACTGGCAGCCCTTACCCGTCACCTAGCCTTCTCCTCTGTAAGTCCTAATCATGCCTCTTTGACTGTCTCCCCCTCTCCCACTTTCTTAGTTAAGAACGAGCAGGCTGACGACAGGATTGGCCCCCTCAAAGTACCCTCCTTCCTGAGGGATGGAAGTTTCCATCCTCTCTGTCCAGTCCATGTGTTCACATCCTACGTGGAGGCTACAAGAGAGGTGTCACCGGACCACCTGTTCTACAACTCCAGGTCTTGTAAACCTCTCTTCCCCAGGTCCATCGCTCGCCTCCTCTGCCGAGTGATCGAGAACGGGGATCCCGGACACGCTCCCAAGGCCCACAGCGTTCGGGGCGTGGCCGCCTCTCTCGCCTTCCTCAGGGCTCACTCGGTGGAGCAGATACGGGATCTGGGGGGCTGGGCATCCGCCTCCTCCTTCAGGACGAGGTACCTGTTCCACTCGGTCTCCCCCACCCCCTGTGTGGCGATGGGGACTCCCCCCATCTTACCACACCCAGGACCAACACCTGGTAGAGGTCCCTACAGGAGACAGAGGGGGGGGAGGGGGCGCCCGAGGGGCAAAGGTCGGGCTAGGTAATCCCCTTATCACCTTACCCTCATTATCACCCCATACGTCATCTCCATTCTGTACATTTTCACGCTCATCCCATGTCATTCACGTTGTACATATGGTGCCGGGTAAAAATAAACTACATTGTTACGGAGCTCTGAGTATTTATTTTCCTATGGATGAGATTATGGTGACTGATTTTCTATGTCCATGTACGGCATGGGTACAATAAAACACATGGTTATGACATGTTAGTTGTTTCGTTCCTTCTTCTGGTTGACTTGTTACCTGCTACTCAGGCCATAGCCTGGGATTGGGATAAAAGAGGGGGGGGGGGGTGGCCCTCGATCAGCCTACCTCTCCTCTCGTGTCTGACTATAAAGAAGAAGAAAAAAAAAAAATTGAATGAGGTATATTTGTTGGTGACAGCTGCACTCTCCGGGGGTCACCACTTGTTGGTGACAGCTGCACTCTCTGGGGGTCACCACTTGTTGGTGGGTGGTGTAGCCACCAACTATAAGTTGTGCTGCTACCTAAAGAAGGCTCCTGTGTGAGGGCCACTGTCAGGGTTTCTCCACTACACTTCTCAGCCTCAGGAGCTAGTGTCTATAACTCTCTTTAAGAAGTGTTAGTGTCTATAACTCTCTTTAAGAAGTGCTCAAGGAAGAGAGAGATGCGGTGAATAGTTCCTTATGATTTAATGTCAAAAAAAGTTAACACTATATACAATTCTCTGCGTACTTGACGTTAACAAAGCTAAGAGTATTTGGTTATGGTATTAAATGTATAATACATATGTTGTATACATGAAATTTTGCAAGAGTATGCAGACAATGATATAACACATTTAATACCATAACCAAATACTCTTAGCTTTGTTAACGTCAAGTACGCAGAGAATTGTATATAGTGTTAACTTTTTTTGACATTAAATCATAAGGAACTATTAACCGCATCTCTCTCTAAAATGGATGGAAGATTTCCTTGAAGGAAGAAAAATGAGAACAGTACTAAGAGGGAACTATTCTCCATGGCTGAAGGTGATAAGTGGAGTTCCTCAAGGCTCAGTATTGGCACCAATAATGTTCTTAATATATATAAATTATATAGAAGTAAATAATACAGATGGCACTTACATGAATATGTTTGCTGATGATGCAAAGGTACAAAGAACAATTAAAAATGAAGACTCCTGTAAAAAGTTACAAGATGACTTGGACAAAATGGTAGAGTGGAGTAATAAATGGCAGATGGAGTTTAATGCAGATAAATGTCATGTTATAAAGTTTGGAAAAAGTGAGAAAAGACCAAATTGGCAATACAAACTTGGAAACAAAATATTAAATGAAGCAGAGAAAGAAAGAGACTCAGGGGTAATGATAAATAAGAAATTAACACCAGATGATCATATAAATGAAAAAGTGAGAAGCATGTATGCATTGTTAGCAAATATGAGAGTGGCCTTCACTTATATAGATGAAGAAATGGTCAAGAGAATAATAACATCCTTTATAAGGCCTACCTTAGAATATGCTGCAGTAGTATGGAACCCACATTTAAAGAAACATATCACTAAATTAGAAAAAGTACAAAGAGCAGCAACAAGATGGCTACCAAGTCTAAGAGAACTAAGCTATGAAGAAAGACTAAAGAAACTAAAATTACCTAAACTAGAAGAAAGATGAAAGAGATAGTGATATGATTATAGTTTACAAACGTGTCACAGAAAAAGAAAAGATAGATATACATAACTTATGTCAACAAGGAATACCTACAATGAGAGGACACAGTAAGAAATTAATTAAAAGAAGAGGAGATAAAGATGTACAGAAATATAGCTTTCCAAATAGAGTAATAGACGAATAGAACAAATTACCAGAAGAAGTGGTGTGTGTCAAAAACATACATAACTTTAAAGAAAAATATGATAATTGTGATTTAAAATACGGGACATTACGAGCTTGACTCAATCCTGTAAAGATACAAATAGGTAAGAACAGCCACTCACATCCTCCAACCCTACCTCAGCACACTTAATGCCCGGTTCACCACAAACAGACTTAAAATAGCACCCACCAAGTCAACTGTCACCCTACTCACCAACTGGAACGCAGAACACCGCTACACACCACACCTCACCATAAACAACACACCTATACCACACACACACACACACACACACACACAAAATACTTGGCATAACATACAATACATCTATGACATTCAAACAATATATCACGGCCATCAAAAACAAATGCATGCAAAGATTTAAAGCCCTCAGATCACTTGCCAGCACAACATTTGGACACAACAAAGAAACCACAACCACAGTGTACAAACAATATATCCGATCAGTGATGGATTATGCAAGCCCTGCCTGGGCCTCAAACCTCACTAAGACTCATCTCAACACCCTTCAGACCATACAGAATAGAGCCCTAAAGATAATCACAGGCTGCACAGCTACCACACCTACAGACCACTCACACCATGAAACCAAAGTCCTCCAAATCACGGATCACCTTGACATGACTTTGGGCTGCGGTCATGTCAAACTGGGTTTATCAAGGGTTCTTTAACGTGATATTTGTCTAATGCTGCAACCCTACAGAAGCTATTTCTCACGTGTGACATTAGAGAAGGTCCGACTATGTTGCTGGTGTCCTGACAGCTGAGTTGCACAGCCACCAAAAATAAATATATACCACCTACACTATGAAACCAAAATCCTCAAGATCAATACTTACCTTCACATGAGAGGCAGACAAACACTCACTGCTGCTTCCACAATCACAGCTTCCACTACACTACATTACTACACAGCAGAACACCTTCACCTACCAAGGAACATCAACACCCAGCACATACTGAAACACTCATATACTATAAAGTTCCCTACCCCGCCCCACCCCAAACCCGCTTCCAGAAGCACATCTGTTCTCAATTCCTTACTTCAGTCACTCAAATACCAAACACCAAATATAAACACCACCTAAACTATGAAACCAAAGTCCTCAAGATCAATACTCACCTTCACATGAGAGGCAGTCAAACACTTACTGCTTACAATTGGCTAAGCTATGGCCACCACTGCACATGATATATATGATGGTATGGAGGTTTTGGCGCCTCTTCGGCCCCAGCCACTAGCTTTTAGTTCTTCAACTGTCCCTCTTTTCTTTCTATTTCCTTCCTGCTTGCTGTCTCACCTCTCTATCACTATTTTCTGGCGCTATATGACCTCGCTGTTGCAGCTCCTAATATCAATCAATCTCACAATCTCTATGGTATGGAAAATGTAAAAGAGATAGTCAAGGACCAAGAGGAAATTAACATGGCTTACAAAATTGTTTTGCTGAAATAGATTTGTGTGGAGAGGTACCAGACAAAAATATAGAAAAGCAATTTGAAAGATTGTGATATCAATATAAAAAATTGGAGTAAAGGATTTTGTGAGGGGAAGGTTTTAGTGCTCTGACCATTTTAAGGTTTTCGAATAATGTGTGAAAATCTGAGTTACAAGGAGGAATACAAAAGAAGGGAAGGTGAAGTGCTGGAGGAGGCGAGGGCTAGGAGGATGGGGGAGAGATTGGACGTGAAATGTGTTCAAGAGGCTAGTGACTGGAGAAGCAGCAGAAGTGGTTGGAGACAAAGTACAGAGTGGAAGGAAGAGTGGCTATGCATGGTGAATAGACGAGATAAAAGATGCAGTACAGAAAAAAGAGGAATAATGTATAAAAAAATGTTGCAAGGGAATGTGTTGTGTCATGGGTGAAGGGAGGAAAAAATGGGAGTATAACTCATGCAAAATACATGTTAAGAGGTTGTTAAGAGAAGTAGGATCTGGACAGTAGATGAGGAATTTAGCAAAATATTGAGTGAGAAATTTTGCAAGCATTATTGTTCTGTCTATCTATCTATCTATAGCTCTGATGCCTCGTTCGCTCCGGGAACTCCCTCCAAGGGGGTGGCTACGGCAGAAGTGTCTCCAGTTCTCCCTATTCCAACACTCCCTCCTTACTTGTTCAAGCCCTCCTCTGCCCCTCACGTTTCTCTCCTTTACATAATCTTCCACTCTGTTCTGCCACCTACCAGGCGGTCTGCCTCTCACACCAGGTCCCACAACTTCACTTCCATACACCTTCTTTACAAATTCCTCACCTTGCATTCTCTCTTCATGTCCAAACCATCTCAGTGTATTACGCTTCACTCTCTCAACCACTCCACACTCAATACCAATTGCCTTCTCACTCATACCACATCTCTCGTACACACTTTCATTACTTTCTCCATCCCATCTAGTAAGTCCACATGCTCCTCTCAAGTAACTCATTTCCACAGCACCTACTCTAGACTGATGAGCCCTACTCCATGTCCATGTCTCTGATGCATATGTCAGTGTTGGCAGGATTATACTATTTCTCAGTCCCCTTTTCACTTCCATACTCACACTTCTACCCTTCATAATCGTTCCCAATGATCCTATGACCTGTCTACCCTTCACTGCTCTCTCCCTAATTTCTCCTTCCATACTTCCATGTCTACACAGAACTGTACCCAGGTACTTAAACTCCTTCACTTCCTCCATCCTCTCACCCCTCAGAGTTATCTCACACTTAGTCCCAGTTGGTATTCCCACTCTGTAAGGTGTAGAAAAGTCAATCACTTCAGTTTCTGCTCTCTCAAACACCATCACTTTACTTTTACCAACATTCACCTTCGGTTTCCTTCGTTTACACACAGACTGAAATTCGTCTACCACTCTCTGTAACTCCCTTTCACTCTCAGCCATCAGCACAGTGTCATCCGCAAATAAACTTGCCACCAAGGACCAATTTGCTTCATTCAGTCTCAATTTCACCCCCAGACCATTCACTTTGGCTTTCATCTCTCTCATACAACCATCCATATATATATTGAACAGCCATGGTGACATAACACATCCCTGTCTCAGCCCTATACTAATATTAAAACTCTCACTTAGATCACCCTCTACCCGTACACATGTTGTTGCCTCTGCATAAAAGGCCTCAATGCCTTTCAGCAAAGACCTCTCAACACAATAAATTCTCAACAACTCTGTCATAGCTCTCCTATCAACCCTACTGTATGCCTTCTCCAAGTCCATGAAGGCAGCATACAACTTCCTACCCTTCCCAATATATTTCTCCACTATTGATTTTAATGCAAATATTTGGTCCACACATCCTCTACCCATTCTGAACCCTACCTGCTCACTAACTTTATTCCCTGTTACTTCAATCAGTCCCTCAGTAAGAACCTTCCCATACACCTTCCCCGGTACACTAAGAAGGCTTATTCCCCTATAGCTACCACACTCCTCCTTACTCCCCTTTCCCTTATACAAAGGTACAATTATGGCTCTTCTCCAATCCTCTGGCACCTCTCCCTGCCTCCAAGCCAATGTGCATATAAGCAACATCCACTCCACCGCTACGTCCCCCCCACACTTTAACATTTCAGCAGTTATCCCATCCACCCCCGGTGCCTTTCCCATCTTCAACTTTCCTATTGCTTTCCTAACCTCTTCCCTTCCTAGTTCTCCCTGTACACCCTGTCGTCTACCACCTGCCTCCGTCCCCATGCATGTCACCACCGCCTCCCCTCCCGTCCCCCCAATCATCAGACCATCAAAAGGCCTCTTCCACACTTCTTTCACTTCCTCACTTCCACTCACAGCAACTCCATCCTCTCTCTTCATTCTCACGCTACCAGACTTTCCTTCTCCTCTTTCTCTTTTAACCTCCTTCCAGAATAATTTCTTGTTCTCTTTAAACTGTTCACTTAGTTTCCTACCAAACTCCTCATCCACTCTCGTTTTACTCTCACTCACCATCCTCTTCACTTGTCTCTTACATACATTGTATTTTCTCTTCCACCTCTCTCTCACTTCTTCCGACACATTCTCTGTAATGTTCTCCTATATGCCTTCCTTTTCTTCTCTACGGCATCTTTCACTTCTTCTGACCACCAAGCACTCCCTTTCTTGCCCCTCTTCTGTGTCTTGTATCACACTACCTCTGCTGCTGTCCTCAATACTATTGTCTTAAATATTTCATACACATCATTCACTCCCACTCCCTCCCTCATACTCAGTCTTGCATCCTCCAGCACCTCACCCACCCGCCTCTTATATACCTCTCTGTACTCACTGTCATTCAATCTTCCACTTGCCACCTGCCTCTTGCTTTCCCCTTCATCCCTCCTACAGTACTCCCACTTAACCCTGACCTTCATCCTTACTAAGACAGCAAAATGGTCAGAGCACTGAACCATTCCTCTCACTACTTTCGCATCCATCACATTTTTCCATAATCTTTCATGCACAGCTATATAATCAATTAAACTCTTTTGTTCTCCTCTATCATCCCTTCTCCTCCATGTATACCGGTGAATCATCTTGTGCTCAAAGAAGGTGTTAGCCAAGAACAACCCCCTCTCAGCACAGACATCCACCAGATATTCACCATTCTCATTCACTCCTTTCACACCCCAATTACCAACAATACTTCCTACTCTCTCATTTCCTACTTTCCCATTCATATCACCCATCATTACAATCTTCCTCCCACTCTCAAACTTCCTCAAACAGCCATTCAGCTTCTCCCAGAAATCTCTCATTTTCTCTCTCCCCGTCGTATTCCTCTCATTCACAGGTGCATACGCACACACCCATGCATACTTAACCAATCCAATCTTCTCTGTCATCCATGCCACTCTCGTCCCACACCATCCATGTCCATCTACTCTCTTCCATACCCTCGGTGATACCAACACTGCACACCCCTCCCTCCCTCTTCCTTTACATTTCTCACTTATTCTGATGACCTAATGTACTCTCTTATATTATAAAAGAACAAATTGGGTCATTAGGATAATATTCAGTAACTCAATTTTGCAACTCGTTTTCCTACCCATTAGAACATTGGGAATCCTTGAAAAGATCACCATGAAACACTGTCTAATTTAAAACATCTAATGTATGATATTACTTGAACTATATAAATACTTTATAGGATGTTAAAATAGAGAATAAGTTGCAGAAGAAGAGAATTTCTTTACCCACATGCCATCTCTCTATACCTGGTACATGCACCTTTAGATGACCATAATACTCTCTTGCTTAATCATTATGTTGCATTATTATTAAAATTTCTTGGCAACTCAAATACCAATAATTTTCATCATTATATATTTTACTATCATTCATTCATAACTCTCTTCCATTACTAGACCAAGGTGTGTGCTAGAGGAAGCGGTACTCCATGTGGGTAAAGTAACTCCTTTCTGCAACTGTATAAATAACAATTTTGTGGGGAAACGTCGACTTTGGGCTGCGGTGCGGAGGCAATCAGGGATTTTCAAGGATTCTTTTAACGTGATATTTGTCTAATGCTGCAACCCTACAGAAGCTATTTCTCATGTGTGACATTAGAGAATGTCCGACTATATTGCTGGTGTCCTGACAGCTGAGTTATCTGCCATAGTTTTTGTGCACCTGTACAGTTGGACACATGAATGGGTGGTATGGCCCAGGTGAAAGATAATTGTCCCATTTGAGTAACTAGTGTCTATTATCAGGTACTTGCTTTTCATTACCATCCTCAATACTGACTTCTGCCCCTGATGTCTCCTACTTGGGACTAAAGAACTTGATATTGGGAGAAATTGACCATCTTTTACTTGGGCTGTACCACCCATTCATGTGTCCAACTGTACATGTTGTTGTGCCCTGTGAATTTATGCCACTTCTATCTATCTATCTATCTATAGCTCTGACGGCTCGTTCCCTCCGGGAACTTGTCCCAAGGGGGTGGCCACAGCAGAAGTGTCTCCAGTTTTCCTTGTTCCAACACTCCCTCCTTACTTGGTCCAGTCCTACTCTGCCCCTCATGTTTCTCTCCTTTACATACTCTTCCACTCTGTTCCAACACTCCCTCCTTACTTGGTCCAGTCCTACTCTGCCCCTCATGTTTCTCTCCTTTACACACTGTTCTTACCTCATACAAACACTGGAGATGATAAGTATGGGAGCAGGAGTCACAGGTAAGGTCAGGCAGGGCATCCTCTAAGTGTAAGCAATAACAGATGGCACATTCAATACCTTGGCCCTCCTCTCTGGCCCTGCCCTGCTCACCCTCTGCCCTGACCCCTTTCTTGCACACTACACCAACATCCAATATAGTCTCCAGATTGGCTTTTATGCTCCGCTCCAAATCCCAGTCCTAGAAAAAGGGAGAATACTTCAACAAAAGCAAATATAGTATATATACAGGTTTGCACAGATAATCTCTGCACCAAATGTTTGGCATCAAGGTTTACTGCCAAGTTTATAATAGCTCCCATACTAGAAATAAAATCCTAGAAGCGTGAATCATGTCTGGCAGCTATATAATATTATTATATTTTCTTCCTCACTCACTGGTGCCCGGGCCTCCAGTGACATTTGACAATTAGTGGTTTTGAATTTCATATGGCCAGAGTGTACCACCACATCCCTGTGCTTTTACTAGAGTACAGCCACAATCAAATATCCACTGACACTTTCTTTCCATTGTAGTAAATATCTTGGTAATAAAGTACAACACATGTATGAATTTGCAGCACCTCATAATAATAATTGAGGGGGTTGAGTTGACATAAGGTGTTGTATGATTATATTTTGATATGATCTATCTATCTATCTATAGCTCCGACGCCTCGTTCCCTCCGGGAACTCCCCTCAAGGGGGTGGCCACAGCAGAAGTGTCTCCAGTTCTCCCTGTTCCAACACTCCCTCCTTACTTGTTCAAGCCCTACTCTGCCCCTCACGTTTCTCTCCTTTACATACTCTTCCACTCTGTTCTGCCATCTGACCGGAGGTCTGCCTCTCACACCAGGTCCCACAACTTCACTTCCATACACCTTCTTTACAAATTCCTCGCCTTGCATTCTCTCCACATGTCCAAGCCATCTCAATGTATTATGTTTCACTCTCTCAACCACTCCACACTCAATACCAATTGCCTTCTCACTCATACCACATCTCTCATATACACTCTCATTACTTTCTCCATCCCATCTAGTAAGTCCACATGCTCCTCTCAAGTAACTCATTTCCACAGCACCTATTCTAGACTGATGAGCCCTACTCCATGTCCATGTCTCCGACGCATATGTCAGTGTTGGCAGGATTATACTATTTCGTAGTCCCCTTTTCACTTCCATACTCACACTTCTACCCTTCATAATCCTCCCCAGTGATCCTATGACCTGTCTACCCTTCACTGCTCTCTCCCTAATTTCTCCTTCCATACTTCCATGTTTACACATAACTGTACCCAGGTACTTAAACTCCTTCACTTCCTCCATCCTCTCGCCCCTCAGAGTTATCTCACACTTCGTCCCAGTTGGTACAGCCATTCTGTAAGGTGTAGCAAAGTCAATCACTACAGTTTCTGCTCTTTCAAATACCATCACTTTACTTTTACCCACATTCATCTTCAGTTTCCTTCATTTACACACAGACTGAAATTCGTCCACCACTCTCTGTAAATTCCTTTCATTCTCAGCCATCAGCACAGTGTCATCCGCAAACAAACTTGCCACCAGGGACCAATTTGCTTCATTCAGCCTCAACTTCACCCCCAGACCATTCACTTTGGCTTTCACCTCTCTCATACAACCATCCATATATATATTGAACAACCATGGTGACATAACACACCCCTGTCTCAGCCCTACACTAATATTAAAACTCTCATTTAGATCACCCTCTACCTGTACACATGCTTATGCATCTGCATAAAAAGCCTCAATGCCTTTCAGCAAAGGCCCCCCAACTCCATAAATTCTCAACACCTCTGTCATAGCTTTCCTATCAACCCTATCGTATGCCTTCTCCAAGTCCATGAAGGCAGCATACAACTTCTTACCCTTCCCAATATATTTCTCCACTATTGATTTTAATGCAAATATTTGGTCCACACATCCTCTACCCTTTCTAAATCCTCCCTGCTCCTCACTAACTTTATTCCCTGTTACTTCAATCAGTCTTTCAGTCAGAACCTTCTCGTAAACCTTCCCCGGTACACTAAGAAGGCTTATTCCCCTATAGCTACCACACTCATCCTTACTCCCCTTCCCCTTATACAAAGATACAATTATGGCTCTCCTCCAATCCTCTGGCACCTCTCCCTGCCTCCAAGCCAATGTACATATAAGCAACATCCACTCCACCGCTACCTCCCCCCCACACTTTAACATTTCAGCAGTTATTCCATCCACCCCCGGTGCCTTACCCATCTTCAACTTTCCTATTGCTTTCCTAACCTCTTCCCTTCCTAATTCTCCCTGTACATCCTGTCGTCTACCACCTGCCTCCATCCCCATGCATGTCACCACCGCCTCCCCTCCCGTCCCCTCATTCATCAACCGATCAAAAGGCCTCTTCCACACTTCTTTCACTTCCTCACTTCTACTCACAGTAACTTCATCCTCTCTCTTCATTCTCACACTACCAGACTTTCCTTCTCCTCTTTCTCTTTTCACCTCCTTCCAGAATAATTTCTTGTTCTCTTTAAACTTTTCACTCAGCTTCATACCAAACTCCTCATCCACTCTCCTTTTACTCTCACTCACCATCATTTTCACTTGTCTCTTACACACATTATATTCTCTTTTCCATCTCTATCTCACTTCTTCCGGCACATTCCTCTGTAGTGTTCTCCTATATGCCTTCCTCTTATCCTCTACAGCATCTTTCACTTCTTCTGTCCACCAAGCACTCCCTTTCTTGCCCCTCTTCTGTGTCTTATATCCTACTACCTCTGCTGCTGTCCTCAATACTATCATCTTAAACATTTCATACACCGCATTCACTCCCACTCCCTCCCCTATCCCCATCCTTACATCCCCCAGCACCTCACCCACCCTCCTCTTATATTCCTCCCTATACTCTTCTACATCTAATTTCCCACTAGCCACCTCCCTCTTATTCCTCACCCCTTCATCCCTCCTACCATACTCCCACTTAACCCTAACCTTCATCCTCACCAACACCGCAAAATGGTCGGAGCAATGGACCATTCCTCTCACCACTTTTGCGTCATATACATCCTTCCTCAACCTTTCATCCACTGCCACATAATCAATCAAACTCTTTTGCTCTCCTCTCTCATCCCTTCTCTTCCATGTATACCTGTGGATCATCTTGTGCTGAAAGAAGGTGTTCGCCAAGAACAACCCCCTCTCAGCACAGACATCCACTAGATACTCACCATTCTCATTTGTTCCTTCTACACCCCATTTACCCACAATATTCCCCACTTCCTCACCTCCCACCTTTCCATTCATGTCTCCCATCATCACTACTCTCCTTCCATTATCAATTCCTCTCAGACATGCATTCAACTCTTCCCAAAACACTCTCATCTTCTCTCTCCCCATCTTACTCTTTTCATTCACTGGTGCATAAGCACACACCCAAGCATACTTTACCATCCCAATCTTTCCCGTCATCCATACTATTCTTGATCCATTCCACCCATGTCCATCCACTCCCTTCCACACCCACGGAGACACCAACAGCGCACACCCTTCCTTTACTCTTTTCATTCATGCCCGTCCATACTACTCCTCCCTCCATTCCCTCCCACAGTCCACTCTCCCTTCCTTCCTGACACTCAACCACTCCACATCCTTTCACGTGTGTCTCCGTCACTCCCATCACATCCACTCTTCCTTTCTTAAAACATTCTACAATCTCTCGCCTCTTGGTCCCATTCGTCATTCCATTCACATTCGCAGTTACCACTCTCATACAATCCCTCTTCCCTACTCCCTCTACAGGGCAACCCAGAGACCCTCCCCCGCCAGTAGCCATATCTGTCCACTCCCCCATTGGGAAGCCACTGATGGCTGGCAAGGCCAATGCAGTGCTCATTCCCGGAGGGACACGGGCCGTCGGCATTGTCAAAAGCTAAAAACAAGGTCATAAATTTAAAAGAAATTATCACAAAATATAAAAACATGCAGTCATAGATATTAAAATCTTAAAACACTAAAATACAATAAAAATACAATAAAAACCTTAAAACCTATATGTGGGGGAAGCTAGGTCTCACCCCCACACCGCCTTCCCCTTTGGCTCCACCTCCTGAATGGATAAAAACTAGATAAAAAAAGGAGGTGTACCCCCGAGGTCACCGCTTGGAGGCGGGGTAAGGCTTACCTACCCTTCCTGGGGAGGGGTAGGTCACCGAGGTTTTTGCTTTTCCCAATACTGACAGCAGTTCCGCACAGTAGCAATCCTCGACCTCATTGGTTACGATATTGCCACTGCGCAAATTTGCACGAAGGAAGGAAAGTGTCGGTGGTTATTTGATTGTGGCTGTACATAATGGGTGGGAAAAATACAAATTGTAAAATAATTCAAGCAATCATTGATTTTTACAAGGCTGAGAAAATTAATAAGGAACTTTGCAAGCTAAACAAACTGAAGGAAGACTTGATACACCAATTTAAGGCTGGAGTAGAGGGACAACTCTTCCTCCCCAAGAAGCAACCAGGTAGACCCCAAAAATTGTCTAGAAAAACCAAGAAAGTATTAAAATGACAGATTATTGGTAAAGTGGAACCAGCACAGCTGGATTGCTATAGAACACACCCCTTCTCCAGCCCAGGCCCCGTATAGGCTTATTCTGGGCTAGAAGGGTCTATTCCGTGAAGATCATCAGAAGTAAATATAAATTCAAATCTGGCGCTGTACTGATATGGGAGCCACCTGGTGGCGGCCAGTAGAGGTAGTGACCCGCCCTGGACCAGCGGGAGCGACCACTCGGTCACTCTTTTGCGGAACACATACTGGTCAACATCCACGCTCCTCTCTGCTTCGCTATGGTAATGTGTTATACGTGTTCCTGCTATTGTTTCTTCTGTGTTGTGTCTAGTGGCTTGCCAGCTTTGCAGATGTGTGTGTGTGTGTGTTGTGTGCGTCGGGGTTTTTTTTTATTGTGGGGGCAGTTTTTCTTTCTTTTCCCTCGGGCTGGGGTCTGTTTTTCCCTCCTCCCCTGGGGCTAACTTTGGGGCCCCTTTTTGGGGTTTTTCCCCCTTCCTGCCTTCCCTCTCCTCTCCGCTCTGCCACTAGTTCACTACGGTTGGGTTTTTCGGGGCTGTTTAGCCTTCTGCGTGAGTGTTCTTCCCAACGTGGGGCCCTTGCCTCCCCACGTGGTGCTCCTCAGGGCCCCCTGCTGGGCCCCCTAGTGCTTCTTCCTTGAGTTTTTTTTAGTGTTACAGGCGGCAAGGATTGTGCGTTGTCCTTGCTCCTGTCTTTCTGTGTTTTTGGGAGTTTTTCTCCCCAGTGTGTTTGTTTTCCCTGGGGTATGTCCCTCAGGCTGACTGTGCCTCTCCTGTTAGGGGTTGCGGGCCGGTGTTTCGGTCCGTGGGGGGTTGGTTTGCGGGTTTTTTTTCCCGGATTGTGCATATGGAGGTTTTTTGGGTTTTTTCCCCCGGGGGCAGGGGGCTGGGCCCCCCGCTACCCGAGTCTGTGTTTTTTCATTGTGTGTTCTTTCACGTGTTGTGTTTTCCGTGTACACGTGGATTCACGTGTTAACCCCTGTGTGTTTTTTCTCCCGCAGTCTACTCGTGCTTTATATGCCTTTACGTTGTGTACTGTGCGGGTGTCCCCTGACGGCCACCTGCATTGTTCGCCACATGCACCTTGCTTCACGCCCAAGGGCTACGACCCTTTAGCGTGTAGTGTGTGCAGCCCCTGGGCTGAGTTGTGTCAGGAGACCCCCGCCGCTGCTCGCCCTAAGCTTCCTGCCCTTGCCTCCCTTCGCACCGCGTGGACGAGGGCTAGGAGGATGGCACACAAATGTGACGGGTCCTCCTTGACATGGGCGGATCCTGTTTTGGGGGCCGATCTGGGTCTTTCCAGAACCCGGTACCCTTCGACGTGCCTCTCGGAGTCTCAGGGGATCGAGCCTCTAGCTCCCCGAGAGGCTACGTCGCCTTCCCTAGATGGATCTCCGGCTCCGGGAAACGAGTGAGTCCATCGCACAGGCCACCCAAGCTACCTCACCGGTACATGGGCCCAGCGGGGAAACCTACCGCTTCGTCGCCCACAAGGGCTGGCTCCTCGGGCCACTCTCGGGGGAGCAAGCGTTCAGCTAAAAGTTCCCGCCACGCCAAGAAGACCCGGACTCGCCGTCATTCTCCTTCATCCTCGTCTTCATCTACCTCCTCCTCCTCGTCGGAGAGCTCGCCCTCTCCCGTCCGCAAGCCCCGCAAGGGTAAGCGGGCGGGTATGAGCCCTTTGTCGAGGATGATGGCACATATCCTATGCAATATCCTTCCTACTGTCCTTCCGGATTTCATTCTCCCTCCCGGGTCCGCTTCCCTACCTCCGGTAGCGGCGGCGGTACCTGTTACCGGACCCGCTCTTCCTCTTCCCCTCCCTGCTGCGTCGCCGGCCGGGGCCCCGTCGTGCCCCGGGGAGTTTGGAAACGTTCCCGTTCCTCCAATCTCTACGGGCCTCAAATCCCCGACCGGTGCCCTAGCGGAGGAGCTTGCTACCTCCTCTCCTCCTTCTCCTTCCCCCCCGGCTAGGGAGGACTGTTATCTTCCCTACTCTTGGGCCTACCTTCCTCCATCCTGGACTCACACTTCCGAGGAGGGCAGACTGGTTGCATGGTCTCCTGACACTACTCAAACAGAGGTGTGGATAAGGAGGGACGAAGTCCTGGTGAAGTGGGGAGCTGACGAGTCGGGCGACACTATCCCCTTCTACAAGGCCCGCCTGATCTCCGCTCCAGTACCTGCTTTGTCGAAGGTCTCCATGGCGGCTACCTTGGATGCGATGGGCTTCTTGGTGGAGAACAGTAACCTTCAGCTGTCCCAGGCCTGGAAGATTGACCGCTCCTCCGAGAACACGGCAATCTTCCTGTCCTCGGACGCTTACTTTCCGGGGGATAAGGGCGATGGGGACCTGGACATTCCAGCCCTTCTCCTTAAGTCCCTGGACCACCAGAAGCCCACCACTTCCAAGAAATCACCTCCTCCTTCCTTCCCAGTCATTCTCCCCCCTTCCCGTGCCCCTACGGGTTTGAGGGGGTGTCTGTGGAGGACGGAGAAGGAGCTGCCGGTCCCCTTCCAGCTCAAGGAGCCCGACGGGAAACTGAGGCAGGCAGAAACAGCCGCCCGGTTGGAGTTGTCCCATATCATCTCCACCGGTGCGGATGTCTCACTCCTTCGGGACTGCCTCAAGTCCCTCACGTCCACCTTCCATGAACTGTCAGGCTTGGAACTCTCGTAAGTACTGTTATTCGTTTGTTGTGTTATTTTGACGGGTATGGGGTACACGGGTCCTTAGTTAACCTCCTCGGGTCTCTAACCTTGGGTTCCCTTGTGTTACCTGTTTCTCCTACAGCGACGCGCTCATGTCCATGTCCACCGTGGCGGAGGGCATCGGGGCCATGGCCGCTCACCACCTGCTTGAGGCGGCAAGAGACTTCGCCGAGGCCAGACTGGCGGCCTGCCAAGCGGCCGCCAAATCCGCCCCTGAGATGGCGCAGCGGGGCGTGGTGCGTGCTTCTCCACTGTCCCCTGCGCTGTTTGACCAGGCAGCGACTGACTCGGTCTTCTCGTTCCTCCCGGCGGTGATTAACCTGCCGAAACCTTCCACCTCCAAGTAAGTTCCGTTCTGTTTACTCGGTGGGATTAGTGTTGGTTACAATGTTATTTTGAGACAAGGGAGGCGAGACGGGTGGGAAGTTAGTCCCAATTTCCCAACCCCTCTCCCCGTCTCCCCTCAGAACCCCCCGGGATTCTTGGTCACCTCCTAACCATTCTGTTTGTCCGTAGGCCGCGTGCCCCTCAGCCAACCAGACCTGCCTTCCAGCCTCGCAGGCCCTCCTAGCCTACGAGACAACCCAGGAGTGCCTACCCCACTCCTCCACAGCAGCCCCCCAGGTTCCACCAGCGGGGTCAGCAGCCTTTTCGTGGGAGAAGTCAGGGCGCCAAGCCCTACTCCAAGCCCAAGCCCTCCTTCTCCCACCCCTCCCAGAAAGATCGCTCCACTTGAGGGCCCCGTCCGGGGGTGCCTCACGGGGTGGTCAGCCTCCTGGCCCTCCCACGGTTGGGCAGCAAGGGTGATTCGGCAGGGCCTGACTTGGCCCTGGATTTCAGTCCCGGTGAGTAACTGTTCTTCTCATCCTTCCTGTTTGACATTTCTGACATATGACATAACCTCTCCCCACCTAGGTGTCCCGTTACTGTCAAAATCTCTCCCTCACTCCCATCCCCCCTCCGGGTCCCTCGGGTCCCATCTGGGATTATCCGGTCACCCCACTGACACCTGTCACTTTCCGTTACAGCCGCTACGTCTCCCGCCTGCCTCAGCCAAAGTGTCACCTTCGGTCGTCCCGCACATGAGAAATGCGGGAAAAAGGGGTAGTGGAGCGGGCGACAGGGAGGGTCCTTCTTTCTCGGTTGTTCACGGTCCCCAAAAAGGACCCGGGGAAAACGAGACTGGTGATGGACCTGAGCAACCTAAACAAATTCTTGAAGCCCTTACACTTCAAGATGGTTTCGGTTGCTCAGGTCCGCACAGTTCTCCGAAAGGGGGACTGGTTAGCATCCCTGGACTTCCAGGATGCGTACTGGCACGTCCCGATCCACCCCCGGTTTCGCCGATTTCTGGCATTCCAGGTGGGGACCGAGACGTTTCAGTTTACCAGGCTCCCTTTCAGTCTCTCGCTAGCGCCTTGGGTCTTCACCGAGCTCGTGAGGGTGGTGGCATCCTGCCTGGCAGAGGCGGGTGTCCCCACCCTCATGTACCTAGACGATTGGTTGCTACACGCCCCCCCCAAGGAGCAGGTAGCAAACAACGTCAAGGTAGCAAGGGGGGTGCTAGAGGAAATGGGGTTCTTACTCAACGTCCCCAAGTCCTCTCTCACCCCTACGCGCAGACTATCGTGGCTGGGTATAGTGGGACTCAGTTTCGGCCACCCTCTCGCTCGCTCCACACAACGCCCGCCGGACCCTCCGCCACGTCCGCCAGGCTTACTTTTCTCGTACTTTCTCTCGCCGACAGTGGGAGTCATTGCTCGAGTCCCTGAACTTCACGGCCCCCACAATGCCCCTGGGACGACTGAAGCACAGGAGACTGACACAGGAGGTAAACCTCCACCTATCCCCCGCACTCAGGGACCTTCCCAGGCCAGTTTCTCAGACTCTTCACCGTCTCCTTCGCCCCTGGCTACGTCCCGGTGCCCTGCGTCAGCGAGTTCCCTGGGTATTACCTCCCCCGGGGATCACGGTGGCGACAGAAGCATCGGACGTAGGCTGGGGATACCAATCTTGCCTGGGACATCAGCAGTGTGGGCGATGGAAGGAGGAGGAGAGGCTACTACACATCAATGCTCAGGAGTTGATGGTAGCAAGGGAGTGGCTCAACAGACACCCCCAGTTTTCCAGGATAGGCGTCCGCTTCGATATGGACAATGTAGCGGCCGTGCAGTGCCTACAGAGACAGGGCACTTCACGGTCGGAAATTCTCCTGTCCCTGTCAGAACAAATTTTCTCGGTAGCGGCCAAGAGGGCGATTCACTTCTCGGCCCGCTACGTGCCAGGACGGGAGAACGATTGGGCGGACGCACTATCCAGGTTCAGAGGGACGTCAGTCGAGTGGCAACTGCATCCCCCTGTGTTCGAGTCACTCTGCCTTCGCTACAGGACACCGAAGGTGGACCTATTCGCCTCCCCAACCACGGCCCAACTTCCTCTGTTCCTATCCTTCTCCACCAGGACAGAGGCGGGGGGCCCGGACGCCTTCACGGAGGATTAGAACAGGTGGGGTTACCTCTATCTTTTTCCCCCACAAGCAATGTCAGTCCTCCTGCAGGCGATCCTCAAGCTGCGCACATTCAGAGGGAGGGTACTCCTCATAGCCCCCCTCTGGCCAGCGCAGCCGTGGTTCGGAGAACTATCCCGGTGGTGCCCTCATCCTCTTCAGTTGGGATCGGCGTGCCTCTCCAGCACTCTGTCCGTACCACTCCAAGAGTCACTGAAACTACACGCTTGGAGTTTCTACGGGGAGTCCTCAGCGAATGCTTCACTCAGGAAACAGTGGGCAAGATGCTGAGGGCTCACCGCCAGTCTTCGGTGCGGCAGTACGAATCTTGCTGGAAGAGGTTCCAGGACTTCTTACGACGACATCCCTCCATGGTCATCTCGGAGGACACGGTCCTGGAATTCCTCATCTTGGCTCGCCGATTCCACCAACAGGGCCCCGGCGACGGTGCTTGCGCATCACGCAGCCCTGTCTGATCCCCTCCTCCTAGGTTTTAATATTAAAGTTTCTGAGAGGCCCCTCTCTCTGCTGAGGATGGGGATTCGGGCGGGGATGGCACCTCACCGGGCCCAGACTCCTTCCTGGTCCCTTCACCGCATCCTTACTTACCTGACCTTTGAGGGGGTTCCTCTGGAAGTGTGCCACCTCCTTCAGAAGTCTCTCTTCCTGCTTGCCTTAGCTACAGGGTACAGGGCCTCCCAGTTGGCAGCCATGACCCGTCATCCAGGCTTCTCCTCTGTAAGTCCTAACCTTGCCTCTTTGACTGTCTCCCCCTTTCCTACTTTCTTAGCTAAGAACGAGCAGGCTGACGACAGGATTGGCCCCCTCGCAGTACCCTCCTTCCTGAGGGATGGAAGTTTCCACCCACTCTGTCCAGTCCATGCCTTCACAGCTTATGTGGAGGCTACGAGGGAGGCTTCCCGGACCACCTGTTCTACAACTCCAGGTCTGGTAAGCCTCTCTTCCCCAGGTCCATCGCTCGCCTTCTCTGCCGAGTGATCGAGAACGGGGATCCCGGACACGCTCCCAAGGCCCACAGCGTTCGGGGCGTGGCCGCCTCCCTCGCGTTTCTCAGGACTCACTCGGTGGAGCAGGTACGGGATCTAGGGGGCTGGACATCCACCTCCTCCTTCAGGACGAGGTATCTGTTCCACTCACTCTCCCCCACCCTCTGTGTGGCGATGGGGACTCCTCCCACCCTGCCACACCCACGTCTCACGCCTGGCAAGGGTTCCCGCGGGAGGCGGAAAAGGGGGAGGGGGCGTCCGAAGGGAAAAGGTCGGGCTACTTAACTCCCGTCACCCATTCATCCTTTCATCCCATACGTCATCTCCATTTTGTACATTCTCACGCTCATCCCATGTCATTCATGTTGTACATATGGTGCTGCTGTAATAAAACTACATTATGGAACTTTGAGTATTTATTTTCCGAGGGATAAAATAATGGTGACTTGATACAATAAACACATGGTTAGGACATATTGGTGTTTCTTTCCTCCTCTCGGGGACTTATGACCCAAACTCAGGCCATAGCCTAGGTTTGGAGGACTTTGAGATAAAAAGTGGGGGGGGCGGGACCTCGACCCCCTACCTCTCCCCTCGAGTCTGACTATAAAGACAAACTACTTGTAACACTTTCTGGTTTATAACAGAAAGTTTGGTATATATAATAATAAATTATATATATGAGTAAAATTACTTCCAAAAGGGTCTGCCACCCAAACTCTTGGAAACCTTTTTTACAATAGTTTCACCTCAATACTCTTTATACGAGTTCCCGCTCCGGGCCAGGGGCTTCTTCCCGCTCTTCATACGGGGTGTGAATGCCTCCTCCTCACCTCCCACCGACCGCATCGCATGCATAGCAATCCAGCTGTGCTGGTTCCACTTTACCAATAATAGTGCATTTGTCGTGGCTGAAATTTTATTTATTGGTTGTGGAACCAGCACAGCTTTTACTGTCCCACCCGCCTCCCGATGCGGCAGACATTCTCCTTAACTTCTCATTTTGAGTGACCGAGCGGTCGCTCCCGCTGGTCCAGGGCGGGTCACTACCTCTACAGGCCGCCACCAGGTGGCTCCCACATCAGTACAGCGCTCAGATTTGAATTTATATTTACTTCTGATGATCTTCACGGAATAGACCCTTCTAGCCCAGAATAAGCCTATACGGTGCCTGGGCTGGAGAAGGGGTGTGTTCTATAGCAATCCAGCTGTGCTGGTTCCACAACCAATAAATACAATTTAAACGGCTGAAAGCCGCGACAAATGCACTAATAATGTCTAATTTAACGGCAAGAGACACTCTTTTTCTTTTCTTTGGAGTTGGATATGCAGCAGGTGGAGAAATTGCAGGTTGCTTGGCCATCGTCAAAATTCAGAAGTGTGGATTGTACGCAAACAACGGTACAGGTGATCACAACACGCGGCACAGTGGCGAGGACAGAGGACAGTGGACACAAATGTCTCAAAGCGGGAGAATGAGAGACGCTGCCCCCTACCGGCCCAATGGTCGTACATTTTTTTTTTTTTTCATAATGGTGCCTGCTTATGATTTATATATATTAATATTAATATGTATATTAAAAACTCAGAATTCTTTTCGTTATACTGGATCAGCCTTTCATTCAAGGAAAAATGGTAGTAAAATTTGCCTTTCATTATTGCGGGGATTCGTTCAATGGACGTTCGTTCAACGGGGACTTACTGTACAGTACTGTATGTATGTAAAAATGACAGTGACATTATATTTCATATTGTTGTGTTGAAAAATGTGATTCTGACATGATTTATAACGAAATTTGAATGTGAAAACATACTTAGATATGTAAATAGAGTGTAAAAGTGAATTTTGAGTTGATGTCAGTCTGAGCTGGCTACCCATCCTACAGATGTCCATTTAGTTTTCACAAGTACATCAGGACACAGCTAAAGGTTTGTACTTCAATATTCTGTATCATTTATTTATGTAGTGTGAGTGGTTTACAAGCTATTAGCCGTCAAATGTGTTGTTTACATAGTGACCGTGAGTGCAAGAGAAAGGCCCACAAGACAGAGCTCCCACGGTAGATAAGGCCCGGGGCTTAGTGGATAAGGGACATGACCAGGCCATTCTAGTCCAGCATCAAGACTCTACACACCTGAGTGGGGTAACAGGAGATATGGATGTTGTTTTATTTTAATTTTATATTTACTTTTTTTTTGGCAGACGCCTTTAATCCCCGAAGGGGTGGCCACAATGAATCGCCACCGTGAAATCTGAGGTAAGTCATTGTTCACTGCTGCAGTCTCACTTTTTACGGGGGAGGGTTGCAAGCCCAACCGCCCAACCTTTTAGTCGCCTTTTACGACACGCACAGGATAAGTGAGGCATATTCTTCCCTTCACCAAATTTGAAGGACCCCTTACCCTGTTGTTTTATAATTTTTATCATTATGTTTATCTATATATTTACCTACATACAACTGACCTGAAAGTTTTGCAAAAGCATAGCAGCAAGGGGTGATGTGAGGCGGGAAGGACCGAGAAGGTGACACTGAGGGAAGCAGCGTGGGTGTTGCAGTGACACACTCAACTGCACACTAACCTGGTTCTCTGTCAACACCAACAAACAATGGTAAATATTGAAAAAATTGCCATTATCACGTACGGTTTTTCAACCTTCATTACCCACTTATTTAGACCATTCTAAGACTATTTTCCTCTATGGCATTTCCTCCGCAAATGCCCCATTTCCAAGATAGGGCATATTCAAATGAGACGTCTTGAAATTAGCCTGACCTTACCTAACCTAACCTAGACCACAGCAGACAACCGGGACCTAACCTGGGCAAACTACCGGGAAATAACAGTGGTAAGTACAGGAAATGATCGGGCAAAGTACTGGGACCTAGCCGGATCTGGCAACACTGCTACAAAACGGTAATTCTTTCAATAAATACCCAAACAATAAGAGGATGAGATTAATGGTGGTACAATTCAAGTCCATAATACAAACCTTACACCAGGCCATGTACGGCATTTGGTTGTGACATCAATAAGAAACTTGACAGGAAATGGTTACAGGCACACAGAACTAAACAAGATCATAAATAATACAAAGATTGAGATAAAGCAAAAAATGGAGACAGCTGGTGAAGGCTTTTATCTGTATTATAAATCTCTCTCTCTCTCTCTCTCTCTCTCTCTCTCTCTCTCTCTCTCTCTCTCTCTCTCTCTCTCACTTTTTCCTTGCTTCACGAAAATGTCCCCATTATACAAAAATTTGATGGTATGAAAGTCGAAAATATACGATAACTCTCACTATGCAAAAGGCATATGATTTGATGGTATGAAAAGTGCTATGAAAAAATAACTGAAGCTTATCCAACACCAACACCATTACTGTGTACAGTTCCTGCTCCTTGCCCGTGTTGTGTGGTACGGTACTTCTCTATTGTATAGGCGAGTCCCACTTAACGGGCATACGCTTAACGAGCATCTGTTTAACAAAAATATGCTCCAACGACCTTTTGTAATTTGCACCACCAACTGCTTAATGAGCATGCAAAATCCCAAGCTAAAATTATCAATGAAGCGTAATTCATTGAGGTGGCTTGGACATATGGAGAGAATGCAAGGTGTGAAGTTTGTAAAGTAGGTGTTCGATAGTGAAGTTGTGGGACCTGGTGTGAGAGGCAGACCTCCGGTTAGATGGCAGAATAGAGTGGAAGAGTATGTGAGAGAGAGAAGTGTGAGGGGGGGAGGGAGCAAGTGAGGAGGGAGTGTTGGAACAGGGAAAACTGGAGACTCTTCTGCCGTGGCCACCCCCTTGGCGGGAGTTCCCGGAGGGAATGAGGCATCGGAGCTATAGATAGATTGATAGATAGACAAAAAATTATCAATTCAATCAACTCACCACAGCTGTCCACCCCTACACAAGAAACAAGTCACATGCTGGCTCCTTGAGAATTTTGTCAACTGATCTTTTTAAAAACTAGACTAGCAGCATCACAAATACATCTAAGACATGCAATTGCTTGTTTGTTTTTTTCCATTTTCTAATGCTGTCTACAAGCTAGCTGATTAAAATTCATCTATCTATCTATAGCTCTGATGCCTCGCTCCATCAGGGAACTCCCCCCAAGAGAGTGGCCGTGGCAGAAGTGTCTCCAACACTCTCTCTTTGCTTGGTCAAACCCTCCCCTTCCATTCACATTTCTCTCCCATCTACTCTTCCATCCTGTTCATCCATCTGACTGAAGATCTGCCTTTCATTCTAGGCTCCTCCTGCTCACTCTCGGACACCCTTGCATTCTCTCCACAATTCCCAAACCATCTTGGTGGATTTCACTTCACTCTCTCAATCACCCCACATTCAGCACCAACTGCCTTCTCACCCAGACCACACCTCTCATATATATTCTCATTACTTTCCCCATCCCACCTTGTCAGACAACTCATCTCGACCACACCTATTCTAGATGGCTGTGGCTGGTTTCATGTCCATGTCTCTGACACTTATGTCAGTGTTGGCAGGACTATACTATTTCTCAGTTCCTTTTTCACTTCTATGCCCACACTTCTACCCTTCACGATTCTCCCTAAGGATGTTTGTCCTGCCTACCCTTTACTGCTTCCTTTCATTTCTCCTTCCATGCTCCCATATTTACACAACACTGTTTATAAATATGTAAACTTTTTCACTTCATCCACCCTCTCACCTTCCAAGATTATCTCACACTTGGTCCTAGTAAGAACATTCACCCTTATTATTTGCTAGGTTTATGGGTGTGTAATGTACTAAGAGGGTTTACTGTACACAAACTCATTACAAACAGTGCAATACATACTTAAAACAACAGTGCAAAAACGAGGAATTTCCGTAGCTATACTTCACTTTATCATGGACAGCATTTCAGTCTAACTATGGGCCATATTCAAGAACATTCGTGGTGTATACGATGGTGTGGTACCAGTATGATGGCTCTGCTGTTTGTCTATGGTGCCGTAATACTGGTACTACACCATCGTATGCACCACAAAGGTAAATTTATAGAAGTATTTCATTCATTATAATGTATATTTTAGTATCATTACCCACTATTTTGGACCATTCTAACACACTTTTCATCTATGGTGTTTCTCTCGGAGATGCCCCGTTTTCGAGATACATAATTTGGAAATTAGTCTAACCTAACCTAGACCACAGCTGACTACCGGGACCTAAGCTGGGCAAACTACTGGGATATAACCAGTGTAAATTATCATAAAGTGACCGGGGCAAATTTCCACGACCTAGCCAGATGTGGTAACACTGTGCGGCCCTAGCCAAGAACACAGTAATTCTGTAATAATACCACCACAAACGTTCTTGAATACGACCCTTAATCTAAAACTGAGATTGGGGCAGTCTTTTTGAGAACCAGGTTAATTAAGGTGGTAATTCACTTTTGTAACATTGGAGTGTCTTGATTCCTCCAAAGTATGCCAGGAAACAGGATCAGATGAACAAAAATAATGGTGTTCTGTTGCTTAGAATAGTTTGGAGGATTCAATTGCACCAGATTTACCAACACAAAATTTCCTCCTTAATGTGTATAATTATATAGTGTCGATTCTACAGTGGTTGGTAGTGGTTTGTAAGCACGCAAACGAAAGAATCTTAGCCATGTTAATGACTTATGGGTGAATTATTTAATGAATTTGGTGAGTAAACTATGCAGTGATCATCATTATCTAACTGTTTTAATAGATTTTGGTTATGTGGATACTCACCTTTTGGAAAATAATGAAGCCTTACAAGTGTGGTTGGTTAAGAAGCTAACAAACCAATACCACTGTGGAATCAACCCTCAATGTGGATACTCAGCTTCTGAATAATAATGAAGCCTTATAAGTGTGGTTGGTTGGGAAGCTAACAAACGAATACCACTGTGGAATCGACCCTCAATGTGGATACTCAGCTTTTGGAAAAAAATGAAGCCCTACAAGTGTGGTTGGTTGGTAAGCTAACAAAAGCATACCACTGTGGAATCGACCCATAGAATGTCAATGAGAATCCTAAAACAAAACTCAGCCATGATCCTACCAAGTAGTATTCTGCGTGTGATGGCTCGGCGCGGGGGAGGGGCAGGAGGGTCGAGCACCAGAGCCGAGGAGTCCAATTCATCCAGCACCTGCCACACGTCCTGCATTGCACACAACTGCTTCTCCCAGGCATCAACTACACTCACTACACCCTCACTCTGCAACACATTGGTCCATATTCATGAACATTTATGTATGGTGTATAGGTGTAACACCCCTATTTTTATATATATTGTTATTTAGAATATTTACGGGTCTTAGGGTAGGCTTTTAGTATAAGATTGTAGGGAGTAGCCAGGCCGGGATTATCAATGACGAATAATCTCGGTGGTGGGCTTCTTCTGAAAATGTTAATGTGATGAACAGTACAAATGATAATTATAGTTAGATGTTATGTGAGAACAATAGAAATAATTATTATAGTTAGGTAAATGAGTAAAATGGAGGAATAATTGAAACCTAGGTAGATTGATAGGGATAGAAAAATACGGGTTGATTAAGTGGATAAAGGGTATTAATGGGATACAGGGAATAACCTGCAATTATAATTATAATTTATAATTACGAACCTAACTCTCCTATGATGGTACCTGCATTTTAACTATAACTTACTTAGAGAAATTATTTTAGTAGGATGGTACAGTCGCCAGCACTGCCGCATGGTACAGGGGCTCACATGTTTAAGAGATTAAAGTGATGTAGTTCCTTAAGCAACAAAGTTCACTTCTTAGCTAGTGTGTCGAGTATACTCTATCTCACACATGTAGATTGTTTCGAGCTAAATAATCACAGTGGTGCTACATCTCTGAATATGTGTGAGTCCCTGTCCACGCGGCAGTGCTGGCGAGTGTACATTCTCTTGATGGCCGAACAATACATGCCTTGTATATGTATACTACAGTAATATAATACTTTAACAAAAGAAGAAGGCAATGTATTTGAGTACAGGAATATGTTTAAATTATGGTATGTAACTAAATGTACATCAGTAAGGGTGAACTGATGAAAATGCTAGGACATGAAATACGAGGCACAACTTTGTTTAACAAGTGGAGGTGGAAGGAGAAGTGAAGAGGGAGTATCCTTCAGTATTTCCTTCTCATTCTGTTTCCGGCTTTGGTGATAACAGGTAAGAGCTCAAACTAGCTCTCGTTATATATATATTGCATTGTGAATATTGTGAGTGGTGAATCGATTAGTCCAGTGATTGAAATTAAATAACTGAAGAATATTGTGTGTTCATGTAAGGACATAGTATCTAATGTATGTTTTTTTTGTTCTCATTCTGCTTCCGGCTTTGGTGATGACAGCTGGGAAAAGCCGCCATTTATTAGCAAACAACCCTTGAGCAACTTGACACACATGTGGTGAATAATACTAATAATAATTGCTGGCAATTCACAATTCGGATAATAGTATTAAGATATTGATGTTAGGATGTATTAGGATATTGATGTTAGGATGTAGTAGGATATTGATGTTTAGGAAGTGATTTTTTAAAATACCGTATTGTGGTCATTGTTTTTGGTAGAGGCAACCCCCAGTTAACGAACGGGTTACGTTCCTAAAAAAACGTTCGTTGCTCGAACCAATTCTTACAGGTTAGCCCCCAGTGCTCCGATTTTAACATGCCGGCAGTGTTGCCAGGTCTGCTTGACGATATTTCCCCAACTTTAACATCAGAATTTCCCTTTTTACCTCAAAATTCCCTGTTTACTCTTGAAGATAGTTGCATATTTACCATCTACTATTCTACTTAATATTTCGTCTGGTAGAATTTTCCCAATTTACTCTTACACAATCTTAATATAATATCCCCATTGGCACCTCTAATTTCCCATACTTGGCAACACTGCATGCTGGTGAAGCGTAAACAAAGCTCGAGTTTATCATAGTGAAAGGTTTAAATGAAATACAAACTGTATACCATTTACACATTTTTATTTTACACAGAAGTAATTACAATATGTCCACACATTCAGTCAGAATCAGACGAGTAGTTAATATCCACGATATCTGGTGAGTCAGCTGCTGGTGAGTCAAGGTTGTAGGCAGATGAAGTTGAAGCCACTGAAGAGGTTGGAGTTCTTGATGGTGAAGCGGTGATGAACAGAGGGACATCACTTGAGATTGATGGCACTGGTGACATAGATGATGTAGTGGAAGGGGTGGATGGCCTGAAGAAAGAGTCGATAGATGTCTGTGTAGCTTTCCGTCTCTTTGCAGCAAACATTTCTCTATAACACCCAAGTGCCTTCTCCACTCCATACGCTGCAGTGCCACTCCTAGCCGAATTTGGGTCCATTTCTTTTATAGACTCAATGGCACTCTCTATTTTATTAAAAAATTCTTGTAAACTATCTATGGTCAGCACTCGTTTTCTCACTGGGGGCTCGGCTTCTTCATGGTGTACTCGCTGCTGTAGCATATCCTCTAACTCCTCATTAGTCAGAGGTTGACTGTGGCTGTCCAGCAGCTCCTGCACATCATCCTCATCCACCTCGTCGAAGCCAGCACGGTGGGACAGCCGAACGATATCACTACGGAGGTTACTGACACTGGTGGGGACGAATCCAGTAAAATTATTGGTCGATTCAGGCCAAACTTTACAGCCGCATTCATAGTTTTGGCATCCACTTCTTTCTAGGAGGCAGTGATGTTATCAATCCCCTTCTTGATATTATACTGGCGCCAGTATTCCCGAATGGTGAGATTGGGGTTGTTGTCCAGTGCCTGCACCAGCTGTGCCATAGTGCATAACTGGTAGTAGGCCTTAAAGGCGGCGATGACGGTCTGATCCATGGGCTGGATCTAAGATGTGGTATTTGGCGGCATAAACAAGACCTCGATGTTATCAGCCCAATCTTCCATGGCACGTGGGTGGCTTGGGGCATTGTCAAGGATCAGCAGGAAACGGTAAGCCATGTTATTATTTGCAGCATATTTTTTTAATGCTGGCGAGAGATAGCCACACACATAATCCTGGCAAAGGGAGGAAGTGAGCCAGGTCTTCTTGTTGGACTTCCAAATAACTGGAAGTTGTGCCTTTGTGAAGCCCTTCAGTGCCCTAGGGTTCTCTGACTGATAAATCAGGAGTGGTTTCAGCTTCAGGTCACCCTCTGCATTACCCCCAAGCGAGAGTGTTAGCCTATCCTTAGGCACTTTAAATCCTGGTGCCTTCTTTTCCTCTTGAGAGATGAAAGTCTTGGAAGTCATTTTTTTCCAATACAAGCCAGTCTCGTCCAAATTAATTACCTGTCTGCTGGAGTAACCGCCCTCGGAGATACGCTGCTTCAATATAGATTTAAAGGCATCAGCAGCTGGTTGATCGGCACTGGCTGATTCCCCTGTTGTCCGTATGCTATGCAGACCAGCTCGTTTACGGAAACGATCAAACCACCCCTTGCTTGCACCAAAGGGAATCTTTGCCTTTTCCTCCTCATGCAACTTTGTCTGGATATCTTCCCAGAGTGATAATGCTTTAGCAGTAATTAAGGCTGTAGAAATCGGCATACGGCGACGTACCTGGTCGTTTATCCACATCTCCAGAAGCGTTTCCATCTTATCAAATGCAGGGTCACGAGTTTGGGTAGTCCTTTTGGCTTGCAGAGAAGTTACAGTCTCCCCAGCCTTCTTGATGGAGTCTGCTGCCTTGAAAATAGTAGAGACAGTCGATGGAGCCAGGCCATGATGACGAGCAATACTATTTGTTTTCTCCCCTCTCTCGTGCCAATGAATAATATCCAGTTTCACTTCCAGAATAGGGTACTTCCTTGTCTTCTTTGTAGCACTAGGCGACATTGCAGGGCTCGTAGCAGGGCGTTTGGGTGGCATGATGAGTAAAAGTTACTTTTACTGCACGAGAGAGACACTGTTGTTGGTTTGAACTGTAGCGCGGGAGTGAGTGGCGTGGGAGTGAGCGTGCACGAGCGAGTGATGCGCATTTTTTTCCGATAGAGGCGCTGCTATACTCGATAGACTGTCGCCTTGCGTGATGCGGGGGGTTTTTCAAACTCAGTAAAAAAAATTTGTTATAGCGATTTTGGTGTTCGTTATGCGAGCAAATGGTAGTAAAGTAAAACCTTCGTTGTAGCGAAATTTCGTTGTGTGAACGTTTGTTAAACAGGGGTTGCCTGTATGTGGATTTAAGTGTTTAGATCTCTGTCAACTAGCGAGACACGGAATTCTTCCTGTCCTAGATGACAGAACGGGGAGTAGGTACTGTTATTAAGGGAGGGGGGATATTTCATTGTAATAATTGTTTTTTTTATTTGTGTGTTAGCTCTGTCAACTAGCGAGACACGGAATTCTTCTGTCCTAGATGACAGAACGGGGAGTAGGAAATATTAACAAGGGAGGGGGAGAAGAAATTATCATTGTATTATTATTATATAAATGTACTCGTGCCACAATTTTATAAAATAAACGGGTTTATAATTAGTTGAGTATTTCCGTCACCGATATAACAAATAGACTGTGTTCCTATATAGATATTAATTCTCAATTCACAACACTGATCGTACCCCCGTTAAAATTGTAGTCTGGGTTGCTTACTCAAGCGCCTACATAAGCCAACGCTACGCTACCCTTCCGGTGTGTGTTCACTTGGTTACTCTGATCGACTTTGGTCTGGTGGTGGCAGCGTTTACCCAGTACTGGAGAGGAGCTGGACTTGTCCATTGTATGATTTATTTTTGATATCCACAAGGCAAGTCCTGTTCCTCATCGGTCTCTTGGTTTTTTTTTCCAGACCGGGTTGATCCAGTTATAGGATAGAGTAGTAGCATACACTGGTGGCTTTTTGTTTTGTTAAAGGCAGTGGGTTTTTGTTTTCCTCCCAGAGTAAAGTAAAAATAGTAATATTTAATTAAGGGGAGAAAAATCGCGCTTTTACATAGGGTAGGAAACTTAGCACAGACTTCATACACACACAAGAATGGGGAAGAGGATACAAGGATGGGCTGTTGTTTGTCTCACTCTGCAACACATTGGTCCATATTCATGAACATTAATTTTATGGTGTAGACCAGGGATGTACAACCAGCGGTCCGCGGGCCACATTTGGCCCTCAAGCAACCCTCTGGCGGCCCTTAGTAAGTAATAAATGGTAAAATATAACAATAACAAAGTTTTCCAACCCAACATAAAGAAGCTTGTCTATGAATCACAGTGTCAAAAATCGCATTAAGAAGACTGTCATGTATGCCAGATAATGGATTAATCATAGTTTTGTAACGTAATGGATTAATCATAGTTTTGTAATGTAATGGATTAATCATAGTTTTGTAATGTAATGGATTAATCAGTTTTGTAATGTAATGGATTAATCATAGTTTTGTAATGTAATGGATTAATCATAGTTTTGTAATGTAATGGATTAAGTCATTAAGTACTATATTTTTACCATTAAGCACCTACAATTTCTACATTTTTGCTTAACATAAATCTTGCGGCCCTCAGTGAGTTTTAAGTTTGATCATGTGGCCCGAGGAGCCCAAAAGGTTGTATGGTGTATAGGGTATGAACCTTAGTATGGACTTCATACACACACACACACACAAGAATGGGGAAGAGGATACAAGGATGGGCTGTTGTTTGTTTGTTTGTCTATGGAGTTGTTATACCGGTACAGTTGTGGTCAAAAATAATCATCCATATAGGAGTAAGGTGGGATTATCACTAGCCCATCACCGTCAGCTCGGTCACCGTCAATGATGGCAAGGATGTCGGATGTAATAAGAACCATGGGCATTCCTCTCGCTGTGTGCCCCAGCTCCTCGCGCCGATGGCCACCGTCAAAAGATAAATAATTTCATCTTTTGACGGAGCGATAGCGGCGATGTTGACCACTGTCGAGGGTGTTGGATATCTTGGATTATTGAAAATGTGAATAATAAACATTTGTACACAGAAAAAGAAATGAGATCATATTAGTAAAGTAAATATTTACATGGATTTGCATAACATGTGTACATTCATGTGATGTGAAAACTTTTGTTCGGTGAATCTGGAAATGTGACAACACCGCACATCCTCGCAGTACCGTGCATCTCGGCTGTGCAGCTCATGGTGCACCCACAGGATCCCTAAAGATTGTTTATTATTTTTCTATATGAGGACCAACTCTGCAGAAGTTACTCGAAAGTGTCTGGTGTCATGTGGTAGGTTTCATGGTAGGTGTTCACATCAGCCTTCTCTTCTCTGCCTCCATGAGAATGCTGAGTTCTCCTGGCAAAGGTCTCTCCAGCAGCAGCTGGTGTGACCATTATTCTCGGCCTTCTCCTGTCTTGTTGGCCTAGCTGGGCGGTTATATGCTTCATCAAAAAGCAGTAGAGCAGCAATGATGAGGAGATGGTTGCTGTCTATCTTGTTTTGGTAAGGGACTAATGACAGGATGCAGTCACACCGTCGCCCTTGTGATGGAGCTCATCTCCTCCAAAGCGATAGGCCGTCGTGTTTGTGATGATATTGATGGTGACGGGCTAGTAAGAATTCCGCCTAACTCGGGTAAAATTTTGACAGCTTACCTCTGTTTCTTAGCTGATAAACTTTCCAATAAATAGATTAACTACCATCTTTTAATTTATAACAAGCAGCTATGCACTACTTAAAACAACAACATCATATATGATGAAAACATTAGAGTCTTAGACAGTGTTGCCAGGTACTGCTTGACGAAATTTCCCCAACTTTAACATGAGAATTTCCCCTTTTAACTCAATAATTCCCTGTTTACTCTATATAGTATTTCGTCTGGTAGAAATTTCGCTGTTTACTCTTGAACAATCTTGATATAATTTCCCTGTGTGGATGTCAAAATTCCCTAAAACAGAGAAATTTCCTTACACCTGGCACCACTGCATACAGCCCATTATTACCCTATGTATTACTGGATAATTATATATATAGAGTTACTTATACACAAACAAATTAACAAAGAACCTTACTCAGAATAGAATAACAACACAGATGAGTAATAGAAATGAAAGTTAACTAATTAATTCAATTATATAATTTTTCCAACACCAAGAATGAACATTATTTACAAATTCCAATAATAATCAATTTACATTAATTTACAAGATAAAAAAACACTAAATGCTAATACATTAGGATCACAGAAGGTGAGATATGAGCAGAGCAAGAGCTGGTATTGTAGTGATGAGTCAAATGCTGAGTCTTCACTGATTTCCAAGATGATGATGATGATGATGATGATTTTGCACCTATTCTAGACTGATGAGCCCTACCCCATGTCCATGGGTCAATTCCAGACGTTAGTAGTGGTTTGTAAGCACGCAAACGAAAGAACGCTAACCGTGTAAATGCCTTTTAAGGCTGAATTATTTAATGAATTTGGTGAATAAACTATGCAGTGATCATCATTATCTAACTGTTTTGATAGATTTTGTGAATACGGATACTCAGCTTTTGGAAAATAATGTAGCCTTACAAGTGTGGTTGGTTGGGAAGCTAACAAACAAATACCCCCCCATGTCTCTGACGCATATGTCAGTGTTGGCAGGATTATACTATTGCGTAGTCCCCTTTTCACTTCCGTACTCACACTTCTACCCTTCATAATCCTCCCCAGTGATTCTATGACCTGTCTATTATTAAAATATTAATAATGATTATCATTATTAATATTTTAATTAAACAAAATGAAAGTAGTATTTCATGAGACTTGCTGCAGGAACCAAGTAACAATGTTTTTAATACAGTAACAGGGGATACATTTGATAAACAGACAGCTACACTGCAGATCCTCTAGCACAATGGTTCTTAAACTTTTTTATCTCACGCCCCCCTCTGTGTTATGTGTAAATTCCTCGCCCCCCTATCCCTTAAAAGGTTTATCAAACAGTATACTATGAATTTAAATTCACTTATGGTATGGGTGGGGTGGCGAGCAAAGCCAGCCGTATCAACTCGGGGGTTCCGTTTCAAAAATTTTGGAAATTTGTGCCCATTATGGAGCATTTTGAAACCATATAAGAGCTGTATTGAGAGCCTTTTATGGTGTATAATTATATTTACCAAAACCCTAATCGCGCCCCCCCCCCTGGACGCTTCTGGCGCCCCCCAGTTTAAGAACCACTGCTCTAGCAGCATTCAGTGGTCTGTGTTTCCCTAGTTGAGAAGTGCTTTTCTACAGTACTCACAGGGTTGTAAGAGAAGGTGATGTTATTGGGAAGATCAGCCTCCACCTCTGGCTGTTCCTGGGGGTAGCCTGTTCCTACTTTCACCTTCATTATGTGTGTCCGACCACCTTCATCTCTATGGGGGAGTAGAAAATGTACAGTTACCATAACCAATACTTCTCAATTTATACAAGTTTTATATTACTGAAGAGTGAACACAAAAAAATTATTGTGTTATTCAAACATAATATACCCATAAAAATACAGTACATGGAATTGTATATAAAGAGGCTATGTTCTGTGAATATGAGAGAATCAAAGTATATATACAGCCACAATCAAATAACAGCCGACACTTTCCTTCCATCGTGCAAATAAATCAGTCATCATATAAAAATATAATCAAACAACACCTTACGTCAACTCAACCCCCTCAATTATTACTATGAGGTGCTGCAAAATCATACACGTGTTGTTCTTTATTACCAAGATATTTACTACGATGGAAGGAAAGTGTCGGTGGATATTATTATTATTATTATTATTATGAGGTGCTGCAAAATCATACACGTGTTGTTCTTTACTACCAAGATATTTACTACGATGGAAGGCTACATAAGTACTTTCTCTTTTACCTTTCTATACATCACTCCCACTTAATTTACATTAACATTTTGAGTGGAAATATAATCTGAAGGCATGCATTTCCTAATGCAATTTATTATTTATTACATTTACTGTCTAGAACATTGTAGAGTACAATGAAAGAGTGAGTGTGGGTGTGACGTTTCCTCTGTTGAGCACAGGAAGATGGGGCTAGACATCTGGGGCAATATTCACAAAACATCTTATTAGAGTTTGGACTTGTTTGTATGTTTGCAATACTGACCTCACCATAGTGTTTCAGGTTCATTTTGAAGCAGTGAATGATTTTGCTGTTCTATTTGTATGAACTGTTATTAAGATTTCGAGGCAGTGTTGGGTCCTAGTCCTTGCCATGAATATATGCTTATTGAACAAAATTTTAAGTTAAGAGTGAACTTTGCTTTTGTGAATACGGGCCCTGGTGGCCACACTGGGAAATACTATATAAGCAATAATTTAATTTTTTGTTAGTTTACTTAATTAACATTTTGTCTTTAACATAAAATTGCAGTATATAAAACAACCTGTACAGCACTGTAAAAAAAAAAAAGTTATATATTTTTCAGTCATAGTTAATTTTTAAACCTGTATTTAAAACCTGCTTAAAATGAGATACATATACTCATACAGAAAACCTTAATTGTGTATTACCAGTACTTGGCTTCCACATAAAAGTGTCCTTTATACAGTACATACTAAATACACATATACAAGAAATCCTCTTTATATACATACAGTAAGCCATCACTATTTTCACTAATTGGAGTCACCCTGACTCAGAACAATGCAAAATTCTGATAAAAACGAAAAGCCCTTTAGTTTGGAATATTTCCAGTTATAGGGTCGATTCCACAGTCGTTCGTTGTGGTTTGTAAGCACGCAAACGAAAGAATGTTAGCCTTTTAAATGACTTAAGGGTGAGTTATTTAATGAATTTGGTGAGTAACCTATGCAGAGATCATCATCATTATTATTATTATTATTATTAAATGACGTATGGGTGAATCATCTAATGAATTTGGTGAATAAACTATACAGTGATCATCATTATCTAACTGTTGGACAGATTTTGTGAATGTGGATACTCAGCTTTTGGAAAATAATGAAGCCTTACAAGTGTGGTTGGTTGGGAAGCTAACAAACCAATACCACTGTGGAATCGACCCAATATCTTGTGTCTGCTAGGGAGTGGGCAGTATACTACCCTACAAGTTGTGTGAGAGGTGGAATATGGGTGGAAGAGAGCACTAGTGTGATAGCCATTTTACCAGATTAGTGGTTTGACTCCACGCGTGTCTGTACTTAAAGTGGTTAATTATTTTTTGGTATATTGGAGTGTCTTCATTCTTCAAAAATATGCCAGGAAACAGGACCAGATGAACAAAAATAATGGTGTCCTGTTGCTTGGAATAGTTTGGAGGATTCAGTTGCTCCAGATTTACCAACACAAAACTTCCCCCATAATCAACTTCATCAAGCAACTGTACAAAATAACAGTAAAGAAAGTAGAATAGGGATATGGCAATATACCATACATGTTTATAATTAAGGTGTGTTAGAATATACTATACTGCAATCAGAAATATTTGTTTAAGGGTATAATATATAGCCTTTCCTGGTGGAGGTACAGCCACAATCAAATATCCACCAACACTTTCCTTCCATCATAGTAAATATCTTGGTAATAAAGAACAACACGTGTATGATTTTGCAGCACCTCATAGTAATAATTGAGGGGGTCGAGTTGACACAAGGTGTTGTATGTTTATATTTCAATATGATACTGATTTACTTGCATGGTGTAAGGAAAGTGTCGGTGGATATTTGATTATGGCTGTACCTGTACTGTGTTCCACAACCTTACCTTGTAGTAAGTGAGAAAACAGTGAAGTCCGATGACACCTGGCTGACCCTGGACCAGCCTATGGTATCAAGATGCATCAACAGAGAGTCAAAGAGGGGCTTGTTGAGTACTGCCAGGCCCTCACCTTCTCCCTTACAGTCTACAGAGTTGATGTGCGAGCTCTGGAACAGGAAAAATGGTGACTAAACAAAATATATACATTTTAGTGCCAGTACGAGAGTGAGGTGGAGGGATGAAGTTGAGAGGTATGTGAGGGAGAGTGGTATGGGGTGGGAGGAGGGACGCCAGTTAACGGAGAACAGGGGTTCATGGAGGCGATTCATTTGTGGCAACCTCTTCGGGGATTAAGGCATCTGGCAATAGATAGATAGATAGGCATTTTCTAATATTGTTTTTATCAATAGTTAGTTTTATTAGTAGCTATACCAAATTACAACTACAGGAAAATTCTTGTACCCTGTAATAAGAAACAGCCTACAGTAAATCCAAAATTCTGAAATTGGTGGCAAAAATTCCAAAAATTCAAACTCTGCGCCAAAAAACCCAAGCAAGCGGTGGTAAAGCATAGAAGGCTAATAAAGTGAGGAAGACTAACACTTTTTCCAAACACTAATTGACAATCTGTTTTTTGCCCGTGCGTTCACTCCTAACTAGTTCTGTTAATTAAGGGGAGAGTTTTGCGTTGGTAATTCTGGAGGAACTGAATCCTCCAACAAACTATTCCAAGCAACAGGACACCATTATTCTTGCTGTTGCTTGGAATAGTTTGGAGGATGCAGTGGCTCCAGATTTACCAACACAAGATTTTCCCTTTAAATGCATCAACTTTATAGTAACTTCAATTATCAGAAATAAAACATAAAAAAATTACTTACACATATTTGCTGGAGCTTCAGAAGGAATTCTAGGACAGTCTGGTATATTTTTCCCTAAAAAGAAATACAAACAGTGTAATAATTTCTTTACAGTACTGTACTAAAAATGTAGGTAAATATTTAAAGAATTACCGTTAACACGTACGGTTTTTCTGCCTTCATTACCCACTTATTTAGACCAATCCAACAGTATTTTCTTGTATGGCATTTCCTCCACAAATTCAAAGATAGGGCATATTCAAATTGGGCATTTTGAAATTAGCCTGACCTTACCTAACCTAACCCAGACCACAGCAGACTACTGGGACCTAACCTGGGCAAACTACCGGGATCTAACCTGGGCAAACTACCAGGAAATAACCATGGTAAAGTACAGGAAATGACCTGGGCAAAATACTGGGATCTAGCCGAATCTGGCAACACTGGTACAAATGGCAATTCTTTCAATAAATGACAAAATGTATTGGTACAGTCATGGTCAATAATAATCATCCACATATGGGTACAGTATCTCCAGCAATTTGTTGTTATGATGTTATTGTTTTACAGAAGTACTTCATTCACTATACTGTGTATTTTAGTATCATTACCCACTATTTTGGACCATTCAAAGATACTTTTCATCCATGGTGTTTCTCTCGGAGATGCCCCGTTTTACAAACATAATTTGGAAATTAGTCTGACCTGGCCTAGACCACAGCAGACTACCATGACCTAACCTGGGCAAACTACAGGGACCTAACCTAGGCAATCTACCGGGACCTAACCTGGGCAAACTACCGGGATATAACCGGTGTAAACTATCTTAGTGACCGGGGCAAATTCCCGGGACCTAGCCAGATCTGGCAACACTGCTACAAAACGGTAATTCTTTCAATAAATACCGCTACTTGTAGTAAATTAATAGATGGTACTTAATCAATTTATTGGAAAGTTTATCAGCTAAGGAACAGAGGGAAGCTGTCAAACTCTTACATGAGTCATCCCCCTATATGGATGATTATTATTTTTGACCACGACTGTACAATACTACTCTATTATCAATAATTTACAATGTTATCAATAATTTACAATATCATAGAAAACTGGAAACCTGGATTCACTTTACACACACACTAACATTGGCACTTTTAAACACATACACAATTTCCACACACACTCACATTAGCACTTTTAAACATTCAAACCTTTACACACTTTTCACACACATTATAGTCTGTCCCACATAAAGTGCCGAAGGACGTACGCCAAAGTCCTAGCCGAACGCAGGTGATCGAACAGTACATAGGGATTATTGTGACCTGACCCGATCTTTCTCCAGCCCCTCCCTTTTACTTCCTCCCCTGAAAGAGAGAGAGAGAGAGAGGGGGAGAATTGGTGTAAATTGAAGGTGTTATTACGAGCTCTAAAGATGATTTGCAAACCCCCAAAAATCAACTATTCACTGCAAAATAGAGAAACTTTCTAATGATTAATATATCTGACACATGACGCTAAAAATAACTTCTATCAAGGTAGAATCTTATATAGAAATTGTGATAGACCCAAGGTTCAGACAGACCATGGATAGACGAGTCTGTCTCCTCTCTCTTTCTCTCTCTCTCTCTCCCTCTCTCTCTCTCTCTATATATATACAGTATATATATTAAACAATGGCTTATATATATTCTTTATAACTTTTATTTACATCAACAACAGATACGATACGAATGTCCGTCCACCTTCTCTCGTATCCAATGATAGAATTAAGGAAAGTCTCATCAACAAGGAAAGGACGTTGCTGTAAATACTGCATGTGACGTGAGTCAGGTCTCGCCACAGGGCAAAAACCCCACCCATCTTGACCTGACTATAACGTATAGGTGATCCACTCATACATTCATGAAGGCATCTCCATATATTCTTTCCAGTCTTCTCTTTGTTATTATTTATTTCAAGTGATACTCACCCATGCTACACATATCTTAATGTTACACATGTCTTCATTTCAATTTAAAAATATATATACCTTACATGCGCACTGACATGTGAGGAAGTGTGTGTGTGTGTGTATGTGTGTGTGTTCCCTTCCTCCCCATACTCTGTTCTTCCCTCCCTCTCGTGATTATTTTGAATATACTGTACATCCCACCGTAAAGTGAGATAGATAGAATGATCGATGTAGATATCAAACAGTATATATACAGTATATTATATTAAACAATGCATGTATATGGCTAAGATTTATATTTACAATAAATATTTTTCAATTTCTTTTTCCGTATATCTTCATTCAAATTGTTGACAGAAATTATACCTTGTATGTGCGGGTGCGTGCGTGTTTGTAAGAGTATGTGTGTTCATGATGGACGGGAAATTCTAAATCCAGTTTTCAATAATTATCAAATAAAACATGGGATTTTGAAGAATGAAAATCTTTTTTTGGTGGTGCCGAGTGGATGCCAGTGCTCTCTTGCTCGGAACTCAGCATCTTCTCTTGAGATAGGAGTTTCAGTCCGGCAATAATAACATCTACCGTTAGAGTAGGCGGCTATCCACTATGAGCAACTCACCGCAAACGAAAACAGAAAGAAAAAGATCCAAAAGAAGCTGTCTCATTCAGACCCCCCAACCGGGAACCCCTGAACTAGCAGTTACGAACTCCCCCCAGTCTCTCTCTCCTGCCGCTAGGTGGCTAAGGCAACCCGGAGCTCTGTGTGGGAGCTAGCCGTCAGATTTTAACTCGCCGCCACAGCGATAACAACTTCGTTTGATAACTACTACTGTGTCGGCTATTTTTCAGGTAAAGTGAGTTGTGTTGCTGTTTGATTCAACGTGGGATAGCTCGTGCTCGGGTAGCCAGCTTAGCTGTTGTCCAATGTCATCTCTCTTCATGCAGGACATGTCGAGAAACATTGTAGTAGTTGATTGGCCATCACTTCGTGATATAATACCAGACTACCCTTCTGGCTAGGGCTCAGTCTTGGTATAGATCCTCGGTATGGTTTCCTAAAATAGCCGCCTACTCTAACGGTAGATGTTATTATTGCCGGACTGAAACTCCCATCTCAAGAGAAGATGCTGAGTTCCGAGCAAGAGAGCACTGGCATCCATGAGGTGGCCACCAAAAATCAATTTTGTGAGTTGCTATAAAACATACGCAGACTTTTTCTCTCTCCCTCTGGAGAGATTAACCTCCTTGGGGATAATCCTCCAAATGTCATTTGCGTTCTGCCTTAGACCAAGGATAGGGATGGAAAATACAGATTTATCTTCGCCAGTTTATGTGGGACAGACTATAACATTAGTACTTTTAAACACATATACACATTCAAACAGTTCAAACAGGGGGGTTCGCTCTTGTCTGTCGTCACGGCCAGGTGGGTGAGCGAGAATCTACCGCTGTGTCTGGGCGGTGATTATGTGAAAAACGCTTTAATTTCACTTCATCCCTAGCTCCTCCTAAACTATAATGTCTAGAAACTAAAAATTGGTTTCGTACTCACCATCAACTTTTCCTCTTTCCAATGGGACCAACCCCAGTTCTCTATGCCTACTTGGTTATGGAAATAGGAGGTGACAAAGAGGAATCACTTTCAGCGCGAGAGTGGGGTGATGTTCGCTGGTGTTGGCTCTGTCAACACTTCCTCATACCACTCAGTGTGGAAACTCATCACTATAATATGATGATAAAGATATATCCAGTTCCCGCTCAATTGCAGAGTCTGATAACCTTGCAGGAATAAGACGGGCACGTGGAGGTTCCAATACTAGAGTAGAAGTAACAGGTAATACAGTGGGGGACACAGAAACTGATGTGATGGAAAAATTGTCTGAAGGCTCAGCCATCTCTGTGGTAGTGTAGGAGCTTAGCGACCATGCTGTAGTACTGTGACAGACTAGGCTAGAGGTGAAAAGAAACAAATCCTGCCCAATTCCTCCTATTGGGCTAGAAAATAGCAGAGACGGTCATATCCGTCAGCCGTGCTCTGGTGAAAATTTGCAGTTTCTCATAGGTTTGTGCCCTAGGGAATTGAAAGATGGCTCCCTTTCAAGTGTATTGAACCATCCCACCAGTCAGTGAAATTATATTGCAGCCACTTAGTATGGTATTGATTGAAAGAATTACCGTTTTGTAGCAGTGTTGCCAGATCTGGCTAGGTCCCAATATTTTGCCTAGGTCATTTCCTGTACTTTACCATGGTTATTTCCCGGTAGTTTGCCCAGGTTAGGTCCCGGCAGTTTGCTGTGGTCTAGGTTAGGTTAGGTAAGGTCAAGTAAGGTCAGGCTAATTTTAAAATGCCTCATTTGAATTAGCCTTATCTTGGTAATGGGGCATTTGAAGAGAAAATGCCATAGCAGAAAATAGTCTTAGAACGGTCTAAATAAGTGGGTAATAAAGGTAGAAAAACCGTACGCAATAACGGTAATTATTTTAATATTTACCCTTAGTACTATGTATTTTAGTATATGGTACCTTACATTCAACCACTAAGCTGCAAGCATTATCTATCGCGACAGCTCCCTCTCCCGGGCCCCTCTCCCGCACTCGTGCTCACTATGTAATCAACACATTTGACGGCTAATAGCTTGTAAACCACTCACACTACATAAATAAATGATACAGGATATTGAAGTACAAACCTTTAGCTGTCTCCTGATGTACTTGTGAAGACTAAATGGACATCTGTAGGATGGGTAGCCAGCTCAGACTGACATCAACTAAAAATACACTTTTACATACTAATGATTCTATGTACATATCTAAGTACGGTACATTTTCACTCTAATTTCATTATAAAACATGTCAGCATCACATTTTTCAACACAAAAATATGAAATATAATGTCACTGTCGTTTTTATGTTGAGTCGGCAAAAATATTTCGTTACCATCCTTTTAACAGTGTGATGTAATGTTGGTACGCCTGACTGGCAAGTCAGGTGTGACGCGAGTGTCTTATATACCTCCGTCACCCCCCGTGCTCGTCAGTGTCTAATGGACAGGGAAGCAGGAATGACGTTCTTTCAGCCAGTGTTACTTTTTCTGGGTATTTCACGGTTATACTTGTTCTACAATACTCAAAAGTATTTCCTTATGTTTAATAATGAATAATTAAATAGTAATAGTTCTTGAACACTCAAAATTTAATTCAAAATCAGCTAAACTTTTGATATAAAGAAGTTGTCACTGCCGCAGCCCGCATATTATCAGCCTGGGCAAAGACGATAGCCGTCCCGGATGTCTCGGATGACACGAGGCACGGCTGCCCAGTTAACGGAGTACCAATCCTACCGTGCTGACAGATGCTAAAATTAACGTAGGGGTGGTAACGAAACTTTTTTTGCCGATTGTACATAGGCCTATTTGGTAATTACAGGAAAAGAGCAGTGATGAAAACGTCCTTCTACCCTCAGTGTTCGAATAAGACTGACTGGTGGTAGCTGGCTGGGCTATGGCAAGTCCCTTGGCTCTATCCCTCACTGTTGCCACCCCGAAACTAGCTTGTTAGGGACCGCGCAAATTTAAAATCTGTGCTGTTCAATGAATACTACACCCGTGGTTCTACAGACTTGTTGTTAGTGTCAAAATTTCTCTACACCCACGAATTAAGGGTTAATATACAGTTGGTATCCTGTTCTCAGACACAGTGAATCAAAATCGGTGATTTTCATGTATAATAATCCCTTGCATCTAGCATAGACAGTATTATCTTAATGACTTCAAGCTTAGCAACAGGACACAAAAAATCCCAAAGTCACCTTAAGTACACATACCTGGAGGAGGTGTGAGTGACAAGCAGTGATGAGTGACGTCAGGTGACAGTCAGTGCTGAGTGTAAGGCCTACAGCTGAGGGGAAGTGTGGGGTGGATATGTACACTTCATGGTCAACTCCCTGTAATATGTACATACTTCTTATTATTTACTGGATCACAGCTGTAATGAATTGATATATACAGGGTAATTCAGCATTCTATACAGTAAATTGAATAATGACCTACTTAGATCATTTTAAGCAAAAATGTCTCTATGGTGAAATGTCAATTTCAAAATTTTTGCTAAACTCTCCATCCCGAGCTTAACTACCTTTACCACTTATGGTCGTAAACACTCGAAGTAAACTTGATGCTGTTTGTTAAACTGCAACACACACTATTTCTGTACCACAAACATCCGAAATATATCCTCAGAAATCTAGGTGTGGTTCCCTTCACCTTTCGCTTCATTAATGCAGTACAGTATTATAAATGTATTGTAATGGCTAGACAATGTACAATATAATTCAACATTTCATTATTGACATTTTTGCATAAATTAACCAAGCAGGTCATTATTCAATTTAATGCATGAAATGTTGAATCACCATGTATGGTAAACCTTTACTATACACTGGGATTGTAGCTGTGATATGGACTGTGTAAAATAAAACAGCATATGGGAAAGCTTCACTGCATGCTGCTCGAGATATAGATGTGAAACAGATCACATACTGTACCAGAACTACATAATGATTTCCTGGACAACAAACCCTTGTTGTACACTGTGGTTATACTTTGTGTACCCATAATAATCTATGCACAGCCACAATCAAATATCCACCGACACTTTCCTTCCATCGTAGTAAATATCTTGTTAATAAAGAACAACACATGTATGATTTTGCAGCACCACAAAATAATAATTGAGGGGGTTGAGTTGACGTAAGGTGTTGTATGATTATATTTTGATATGATACTGATTTATTTGTACGATGGAAGGAAAGTGTTGGTGGATATTTGATTGTGGCTGTACAGTACACTCTCAACATACACTGAGGTTATGAGCAAACATTGCACCACACATAATGAATCCAAGGAGGAGATCTTGAACAAACTGAAAATGGATGGTCAAAAGCACAAATTACCCAATGGAGTGCAGTAAGATTTCAGTGTACTAAAGTACTACACAGTTCAGGAAAAGCAACATGTAAGTTAACTTTTTTTTTTTTTTCCATACGCCTTTAATCCCCAAAGTGGTAGCCACAATGAATTGCCTCCATGAAATCCGAGGCGTCACTGTTTACTGCTGCAGTCTTATTCTTTTTTGGGGAGGGTCGCAGGCCAAACCGCCCAACCTTCACCAAACGTGAAGGACCCCTTATCCCCAGGGGGTTTTCACACACCGGGATAGCGAGATCACAACTCCTCGGCTTACGTCCCGTACTTATTCTCTGCTAGGTGAACAGGGGTTACACGTTTAAGGAAACAATCCCAACTTGTCTCCACCTGACCGGGGATTCGAACCTGGGCCCTGTCGGATGTGAGCCGAGCACGCTAACCACTACACCACAGGGCCGTAAGTTACTGCCACTATAGTTAGTAAGTTAACTGCTACTTTATAATTAGTGTACAGTCATGTGTTCTCTCTCAAACAAACACACACACTTAATTATTCATAGTCTACACCAGTGGTTCTTAAACTTCTATGATATATATATATATATATATATATATATATATATATATATATATATATATATATAGAGAGAGAGAGAAACTTGTGGAAAGTGGTAATGCTTTTGGCAATTTTGCAATAATTAATATCACAGATTATTTACCAAAATAATCGCACCCTCCCTGGATGCTTCTGGCTCCCTCCAGTTTAAGAACCGCTGTTCTACACAATGATGATGCCCAATGCACTGGTTCTATGGATGGGTTAAATGTAAGAACATTTGTGGTGCTGATGATGGTGTAGTATTGGTATGACGGCTCCATAGACAAACAACAGAGCCATCGTACCTGTAGCATGTCATCGTATACACCACGAATGTTCTTGAATATAGCCCTAAGTCTAGAAGTGCCTATGGAACTATCATTAAAGTTATATTTATTGTTCTGCCAATAAGTTTCCTTACTACAGTAATAGACTAAGGGTCGATTCCACAGTGGCATTGGTTTGTTAGCTTCCCAACCAACCACACTTGTAAGGTTTCATTATTTTCCAAAAGCTGAGTATCTGTATTCACAAAAATGATCCAACGGTTAGATAATGATGATCACTGTATAGTTTACTCACCAAATTCATTAAATAATTCACCTATAAGTCATTTACACGGCTAACATTCTTTCGTTTGCGTGCTTACAAACCAATACCAACCACTGTGGAATCGACCCTTAGTCTATGCTCTTGATATGTGTCTGTACAGTACTGTACAGTTGGCGGCAATAGTCCTGTCCCCTTACTTAACGCTTCTTGAAGGAAAATATGAAAGATAATGCTGAGAAAAACCCACTTTTTATAGACAAAAAGTATTTATTCTGGACGTCCAGAATAAATACTTTGTCTATAAAAAGTGGGGTTTTCTCAGCATGCTGCTTTTCACATCATTGTGAATTACCACTCCATGAAAGATAATCATCGAACAAACACATCCGTCATACAGAATTACAATATCCAATGGACAAATTTGTAAACTTCTCTGTTTTTTTAGTTTATTTGGTTTGTTATGATCCTCCCTCATCACACCTATCAGTCTTAGGGCCGATTCCACAGTGGCTTTGGTTTGTTATGATGCTCCATAACCACACTTATCAGTCTTAAGGCCGATTCTACAGTGGCTTTGGCAGATGTGGCGACATGACTTTTGCCGCCGGCTGTACAACAGAGTATTATAGACCACCATACCCCAACATTAATGAAGCCGTGGAATACAGTAGGTGATCTGGGATTAGATAGCTCTGGGGAAAGCAATGGGAATCTTGCACACACCTCCAATACTGCCATTGTCCTTCAACCTGCACGGATAACACCAAGAAGCAATAAGTAAATGATAAAATTGTCATTATCTCACAGAAAAGTTCAAGATTATTTAATCATGATATTTTTGTTGAAGTTCCTCAAGCTGTCTGGCCGAACAGCCCCGAGCTCATGAGGAAGGCCACGGCCTGAACCGGGCTTTCCCACAGTGCCCTCAGAGAGTGTATGTTGTGTTGTTGGTGAGTGTGGTTGTGCGTATTGCAGTCTTCCATAATGTGTTTAATAGAATGGGGTGTTGTGTTGTTGGTGAGTGTGGTTGTGTGTATTGCAGTCTTCCATAATGTGTTTAATAGAATGGGGTGTTGTGTTGTTGGTGAGTGTGGTTGTGTGTATTGCAGTCTTCCATAATGTGTTTAATAGAATGGGGTGTTGTGTTGTTGGTGAGTGTGGTTGTGTGTATTGCAGTCTTCCATAATGTGTTTAATAGAATGGGGTGTTTTTGTTCTCCCTCCTACTGTATCTTTGCTATTGATACTAAACTTTGAGAATATGTAGAATAAAAAATAATAATAAAAAGTTTAAGGTTGAAGCTCCAGATATCGCCCACTAGCCTATGGACCATATTCAAAAACATTCGTCGTGTATACGATGGCGTGGTACCAGTACGATGGCTCTGTTGTTTGTCTATGGAGTCGTCGCACCGGGTGTCACACCATTGTATGCACCACAAACATTAGGTACTGTATTTATTGAAAGAATTACCATTTTGTAGCAGTGTTGCCAGATCCAGCGAGGTCCCAGTGTTTTGCCCCGGTCATTTCCTGGACTTTACCACAGTTATTTCCCGGTAGTTTGCCCAGGTTAGGTCCCGGTAGTCTTATGCAGTCTAGGTTAGGCAAGGTCAGGCTAATTTCAAAATGCCCCATCTTAGAAATGGGGTATTTGCGGAGGAAATGCCATAGAAGAAATAGTCTTAGAATGGTCTAAATAAGTGGGTAATGAAGGTAGAAACACCGTACGCAATAACAGTAAATCTTTCAATATTTACCAAACATTCTTGACTCAACAGTAGTTTAACAATAAGCCAAGTCACTTTTCTAGAGCCTCAAACTCCTTGGAAGAAGAATTTTCTTAAAAGAAAAAGAATGATTGTAAGGAGTAAGGAGTCAGAAGATTTAAAACAAAAGAGCAAAAGTTTTTTTTTATAAATTTAGTTTGTAGCTGGACTGGTAGTGTTCATGTTGCAAGAATGTTTTGTTTGTTTCCTCAAATGTATGTAATATTTTAACAAAAGGGAAGTACAGGGGTTTGTACTTGCTAGGAGGCAGTATTGATTGATTGATTGATATTAGGCGCCGCAACAACGAGGTCATATAGCGCCAGAAAATGGTAATAGAGAGGTGAGACAGCAAGCAGGAAGGAAATAGAAAGAAAAGAGGGACAGTTGAAGAACTAAAAGCTAGTGGCTGGGGCCGAAGGGGCGCCCAAACCCTTAAAGTATTGCCCACATCACTAATGAAGGCAATACCCCCCTACGGGGAAGGAGGCAGTAGATTATCCTTGTAGAGAGTACCTGCTCACCCTCATTATAGCTACTAGGAATGAAAAGGAATGAAACTATACCATACTAATTGACATGTTCGAACCGGGAACTGCATTGAAAGAGCCATTGGAGTGTTACAGAGATGGTTTGCTTGTTTGAGCATACCTCTCCATACAAAGCTGGCCAATTCAAAGAGAATTATTATGGTTTGTGCCATATTTAATAACGGAACATTGCCATTCAATTTAAGAATTATTATGGTTTGTGCCATACTTAATAACGGAACATTGCCATTCAATTTAAGATACGACTACCGGAAGGTGGAGACAATTATCTGTAAATTTTGAAAGGATTGCCGTTATCGCATATGGTTTTTCTACCTACATTACCCACTTATTTAGACCATTCTAAGACTATTTTCTTCTATGGCATTTCCTCCGCAAATGCCCCATTTCCAAGATAGGGCATATTGAAATTAGTCTAACCTTACCTAACCTAGACCACAGCAGACTACTGGGACCTAACCTGGGCAAACTATCGGGACCTAACCTGGGCAAACTACCGGGAAATAACCGTGGTAGAGCACAGGAAATGACCGGGGCAAAATCCTGGGGCCTAGCTGGATCTGGCAACACTGCTACAAAACGGTAATTCTTTCAATAAATACCGAATAACCATTATTGCGTACGGTTTTTCTACCTTCATTACCCAATTCTTTCAATAAATACCATTGTTTGCAGGGTTTGGTACTGGGTTATTTATTTAGGTATTTATTGAAAGAATTACCGTTTTGCAGCAGTGTTGCCAGATCCGGCCGAGTCCCAGTATTTTGCCAAAGTCATTTATTGTACTTTATCACGATTATTTCCGGGTAGTTTGCCCAGGTTAGGTTCCGATAGTCTGCCCAGGTTAGGTCCCGGTAGTCTGATGCGGTCTAGGTTAGGTTAGGTCTGGTCAGGTAAGGTCAGGCTAATTTCAAAGTGCCCCATTTGAATATGCCCTATTTTGGGAATGGGGCATTTGCAGAGGAAATGCCATAGAAGAAAATAGTCTTAGAATGGTCTAAATAAGTGGGTAATGCAGGTAGAAAAATCGTACGCAATAACGGTATTTCTTTAAATATTTAGGTATTATTACAGAATAACTGGGTTTTGGGCTAGGATCGCGCAGTGTTACGACATCCGGCTAGGTCCTGGGAATTTGCCCCAGTCACTTTATGATAGTTTACACCGGTTATATCCCGGTAGTTTGCCCAGGTTAGGTCCCGGTAGTTTGCCCAGGTTAGGTCCCGGTAGTCTGATGTTGTCTAGGTTAGGTCAGGTGAGGTGAGGTCAGACTAATTTCCAAATTATGTTTGTAAAACGGGGCATATCTCGAAAACGGGGCATCTCCGAAAGAAACACCGGTAAATTTACAGAAGAACTGGGTTCACTATATTGTATATTTTAGTATCATTACCCACTATTTTGGACCATTCTAAGACACTTTTCATCAATGGTGTTTCTCTCGGAGATGCCCCTTTTTCGAGATATGCCCCGTTTTACAAACATATTTTGGAAATTAGTCTGACCTTACCTGACCTGACCTAACCTAACCTAGACCACAGCAGACTACCGGGACCTAACCTGGGCAAACTACCGGGACCTAACCTGGGTAAACTACCGGGATATAACCGGTGTAAACTATCATTAAGTGACTGGGACAAATTTCCGGGACCAAGCCGGATGTGGTAACACTGCGCGATCCTAGCCAAAAACCCAGTTATTCTGTAATAATACCGAAACACCATAGAATAAAAGTGTTTTAGAATGGTCCAAAATAGTGGGTAATGATACTAAAATACACAATATAGTGAACCCAGTTCTTCTGTAAATTTACCAATATTTACCTATACACGTGTACTAATATTTGTTTGCAGGATTTACAGCAGACTTAAAACTTGAAAAGTACTATTAATGAATACTAACTGAAGAACCAACAGTTGGGAAACCAAGACCTGACGAGGCTAATAACTGAACAGAGAACACAAAAGAAAACCTTCCCTGAATCCCTCTGCAGTTTTATATCTCGTTTCAGTCGTTTGTTGTTTGTCAGCTTTCCAACGGTACCTCGCTGTCCTGGGTCCCCTTCTCTTCATTTCATACATTAATGACCTCCCACTCTCATACTTTCCTCTACCACTATACTTTTTGCAGACGATACCTTAGTTTACAGATCAATTAATTAAAGATAGGAATGACTGCCCTCGACTACAGGACGACCTTAACTGCATTTGAAGACATATAGACCCAATCCATCCTTATCCTAACCCCCTTCTTAATCCTCCCTTGGATCCCTAAATCCCCCGCACAACCCCCGCATATTATGCTGCCCAAGGCCGCTTGAAGAGTAGGTCGTCCCGCCGCGCAGGTAGGTAGAGCGTGATGTCGTCACCGGGATGAGTCTCTCGCTCCCTCACTCATAGATACCCATTACAAACCCTGCCCAAAACTCGACCTTTTGCACATGTTACATGATATTTGATATTGTTTGGGGCAGATGGGGTATGATGCAGCTTGTGACCATCATTCCTTATATCATTTGTTTATGCAAGCACCAAAAGAGTAGCCTACCTTTTGATATGATAAATTTCTCTGTCTCTCTTGTGATCAGCTGTCAACTTTAAATTATTTCCAAGCCTAGTTGAAGAAAAATGGGGTACATACACTCGAGGTAGGCATTAATATTTTAATAAGGAAACAAATATAATATATAAATTACAGTACTAGGAGTAAGTTTGAACTTCATAATTTATCAAGTATACCATGTAGGATATATACAATACTTATTCATAAGTAGTACCATGCTTTGCTCTTTCACTGAATTCTTATCTTAGTTTTGACATTTTGTTAGATATTTTCCTCTGTGAATTTCGCTTTCTGTTGAATATCCGTATCCTGAAAAATATGCGACAACGAACAAAAAACCTAATCACATCATCTGGTAAATCTACAAAATTTCTTATTTCACTTGCTAATGTTGTTACACATTTTGGTCCCTCTCTGAGTTCCTTATCTCTGTGATAACAAATAAACAGTCTTTCCATTTGTTTCAGTTGATCAAAAGCAATATTGCTAGATCTCTTTAACTTCCCTACTGTTCTATAAATTGTGCCAATCTAGTCTTCTGTGCTTGCATCTGTGCCTAGGAAATTCTACTGTGGAAACTTTTTGACAAAATAATCCCCAATGTACCTCAGTCCTTCTATTTCCATTGCCCTTTCTAATGTCTCTTCTTCTTCTTCTGTACTTATTGGAAGACAGTTGTCAATGTCTTCCATTTCACACAAGGAATTATTAAAATCAACTGAACAGCCTTCCTGACGTTCATCCTTTGAACTCCTGTTACATCAACATGATTATGTGACACACATTCACTATTGACTTTCGTAGTATAATGTACAATAAACCCATAATCAAGAAAATTGTTACGAATCAACTTCATCAAGTGAGGGGCATCTGCAAACACGTATATTTCCCTGTCTTTAGCAGCTGGATTAGTGAAAGAGGTATGATCTACATTTACACTCAGATTGTTCCATAATCTTACATTTGTGGGACTGAGATCGATCATTCACTATGGCTACTACTGGATATCCAACTGCTTCTACCCCTGCTAATTAAATCAAATGAAATATCCTTGTTCATGTCCGTATAAAAAATATAGTATATTACCTGTTTCCATGGGCTAGTAAGGCCTCTTATCATTTATTTTGGGGGGCGTGTCGCGGGCTACTACTGAGCAAGGATGATAGACTATAATAGACTATAAAGGATAGTCCACTGAAACGTCATAGTGATGACGTCGTAAATATCCGTGACGTCACGGGAGGCTCTGTTGCTAGCTGGTGCCCAAACCTTGCCTGCTCTCTAGGTAAAATATGAGGCATAAAGATTATATCAGCTGATATTAATCGAAATAATGAGTTTCTCGGTAGCTGCACCTTGGTAGGTTAAAAAGATAAGCATACGGATATAACGGCAATTGTACAACTCGACATCAGTTGTTGAAATAGAATAATGGACTATAAAACTGGAAGCCTTCCACGACCAAGATTGATATCGAGTCGCGTTCGCATCTCTAAGCCCATATTTGTACAATAATTACCAATCTTTGGTGTCTTTATATTCCACACAGTTTAAATTGATCATTATAATTTAAAGTAAATGTGTTTGTAGTGTGTTGTCATCAATAGATATCCAGAGAAGCCAGGAGATCTCTACCACTGCCCACGGGTGCGTCGTATACTCACCAGAAGTAGGCCTGGCCCTACAGTACTATTTGGCATTGGTAATAAGGTCACGATTTAGACTGATAATAGGTTTTACGTGTTTAATTCTTGATGGATGATTAACTAGCCTACTAATCATGGATATAAAGCAGCATTTTTATAAATCATGACCTAGCTGACCTCTAATGAGATCATTAGTCGATCATCCTTGGTAGTAGCCTACAGTTTTTTAACCTTGGTTACGAAGTATTTATATTGACTAGTGCTAGGTTATATTCATATATCTATCACTCGAAAGATTATATAATAACCTATTACCTGGATGTAAAGGTAATTTATATTGATAATTCTGGATTTTTTCAATGTTATAAAAAGGATTTCCATACCTATTTAGTATTTCCAACTGCCCCATTTCTAAAATATGTCACTTTCAACCCCTCCAACAGATCTGAAAAATGCCCTGAATAGATCCGAAGAATGCCCCAATTAGGTCTGAAAATACCCTGATTAAGTTAGAAAAATGCATCAGTTAGGTCAGAAAAATGCCCGGTATTTATTGAAAGAATTACCGCTTTGTAGCAGTGTAGATCCGGCTAGGTCCCAGTATTTTGCCCCAGTCATTTCCTGTACTTTACCACGGTTATTTCCCAGTAGTCTGCTCAGGTTAGGTACCAGTAGTCTGCCCAGGTTAGGTCCTGGTAGTTTGATGCGGTCTAGGTTAGGTTAGGTAAGGTCAGACTAATTTCAAAATGCCCCATTTGATATTTACCAAATGCCCCATTCAAGGTCACTTATATATTGCTTACACCTACAATGATTTTAAAAAGTAGAAAAATAATGAATCGGAATATGAATACAAAATACTGTATGCTGAATGTAATTATATATTTATTATCATATACTTTGCGAAATGAAATGTGTACCAAAAATAAAGTAAAGTACAGTAATAAATGTTTCTTGCCATAGAAGTAAGAGTAACAATATCCTTATGAAGTACTATCACTATCAGTCTATGAGTATAATCACAGTGGAATTGCACATTTTCTAGAAAAACTAGAAACTAACGTTAATTTTATCACAATATATTAATCATTATGGTATGTATAAAGCAAAACTAATGCAATTAGAATTTACATAATGCTGTATTATTACAGTCAGTCCATAAGTATAATCACTGTGGATTTTGCACAGGTTTGGAAATTGTGTAAATAAACATAATTTCTGTCAGTTCATTAGCTTTTTCAGAAAGTACTGTACTGTATTGCGTTAGCACTTTTCAGATTAACGAGCTCAACTTTCTGAGAGTTAACGGCTAACTTAACACTTTTCAACTCATCATGTCTGGGAATACAAACACAGCACGATCAGCATACTGCAGTTGAGAAAATATGATGTTCATCTCTGGTATCTTCTTGTGCTGGCTGGACTGTCGCATCTAGTACCACTTCTGGTGTATTATCTGTGAAGGAATTGATGTTAAAGGCATATAATCAGATGACACTTGTTTGTATATACTGTGCACAAAAATAGAATAAATTATGTAGGCTAGATAGATAGATATAGATAGATGTAGGCTATGACTCTTCCATCATCTTCATATTCGTCATGGGTTAAAATTACCTCATATAGGTATAAAGACCTGGGAAAGACAATGAGACTATTTTCAAGATTATGTATCAGGTATTTTCAAAAATATTTGTTATCCGGTCGTACTAAGGTAATTATTGTCTATCTATTTATCTATCTATTGCCAGATGCCTCAATCCCCAAAGGGGTGAATGAATTGCCTCCACGCATCATTGTCTCCCTTCAACTGGCGTCCCTCCTACGGTACCACCCAACGCCACTCTTACTCATATACTTCTCTTCTCCATCATTCACACCTCACTCTCGGTCTACCTGCTCTACTCTGTCCTTCCACCTCACTCTCATACACTTTTTAATCAAATCTCTCACTTCCTATACACTCTACATGGCCGAACCACCTCAAGGTGTTTTCTTTTCACTCTTTCCATCTAATACTGTTAAACTATTCACTTTCATTTTTATAAAAAAATTAAAACAAATCTCACCATTTCTTTCATTGAGCAGACCCTATTGTGCTTCATGTGCATCACCTTTGGCATCTTCTTGTGCATGAGGAATAGCATCTTGTACCACTTCTGGTGTATTATCTGTGAAGGAATTGATTTAGAGGCATATAATCACATGACACTTGTTTGCATATACAAAAGAAAAGAATAAATAAATGTTTGGCCCTTCCATTATTTTCATATATGCATTATCCAGCCCTACTCTTAACATACTATAATTACTGTATTGTGAAACTATGAAGTACAGGGTAGGTCTGATACCATCTGATACTGTATAGCCTATGTACTATACACAGTCACTTTTAAGAAGAAAACAAAAAATCTCACCATTTCCTTCATTGAGCAGACCCTCTTGAAGTACTGGTACCAGTAGCCTTCTATGCCTGCTGAATAATCTTTCTCGGCGAGCCTCCGTACCAGCTGAAAATTAAGTTAATGTTACAGTATTCAGACCTAATCAAAATCCATGGGTAAAATCATGATTGTATAAATGGACCAAATATCCACATTAGATAAACTACTGAAAATCTACCACAATTACCTACTATTGTAACCTATATTAGGACATTGAATGATGGTTTTAATGTATTAAATCCACCACAAATACCCCACCTTACCCCCAAACATAAAAGGGGAAGAGAGAAATTGTTGGTTATAGAGCATTACAATACTGTAGCCTACCTAGGTATACCAAAGTTATCACTAGTAGGGGATGCAGTCAGTATTGGACTACATTTCTAACAGAATTAGGTAGACTTGGCCTGGCCTAACCAAACCTACATACTGTACGGAAGAGTATCATAAGATGGGGTAAAGATAAAAATATGTACAGTATAAGCAAATAGCTGAGGGTGTAGCAGTAAGTTGGGCCTTTGATAGATCTCAACATACCTGGTTCTCGATTAGAATTTGGAAGGTGCAGAGTCGGTACAGCTCAAGGTTGCAATATTATGATCTTTGGAGATCCATTACATCGTTGATTGTTCAAAGCATCTTTTGGGACGTAGTCTGTTGTTGTCTTAAAGTGTAGAGAGCATACTCGCGCCAATTCAACATTGAATTTGTCCTCACGTTTGCACGCCGATATCCACTTTATGGCATTCTCTTGGTCTCTTAGGAACCGAAAGAGCTCCACCCTGTCTCTTTTTGCATGTCTACTGCCATTATTGCAATTGTACACTGCACATACACCCATAATATGGCACAGACATTCACACTTCACGTACACTTCAAGTTGGACTAGTGACAGTCTGGGCACCAGGCAAGGTTTGTTTACAAGTGTGACGTCACTCCCGCAGTGCATTGTGGGAAAACAAGTGTCTAGTGGACTATCCTTTATAGTCTATCATCCTTGGCAGTTACTCACAATACCAGCATGTGTTGGGAAAGGGAAGAGTTGGCTGGTCAGTTTATTTTACGGTTATCCTTGGCTATAATAAGAACAGTAGGTTAGCCCTACAGTTGATTAATACAAATTTGATAGATAGGTCAACCAAGGTTTGTTTGTGAGTTAAGAACTTAAGATATAGCCCAAAGTTTTCAACCTTTTTGTGCCCATGTCCCACTTTAGCATCCCCAAATACTCATGGCCCCCTATTCCATTCAGAATTGTGTAATGGTAATAATAACCTCATTACAAAGCATAAAACATTATAAAGCAAAACATTTTAAGCTAATATTGCGATTATCTGCGCCGGCGAACTACTGGTTAGGTTAGGTTGGGTTAGGTAGGGTTCGGTTTCCTTTATCAATATTCAGTGGAATTATCTTGTGGAAATGTATTCTTTGATAGATATTTCAATTCTAAGATGCAACATTTCTGTAGTGGAGGGATGAACTGAGGTCGGGCGGACAGTGTTACCAGATCTCCTTGGCGAAATAACGAAAGGGCCTATATGCAGTTGTGTATATTACGCCTGACCCACCCAATCGGTATACTTTTAACTACTATCCACAGAATCTAATTTATTTCTAAAGCTCCCGAAGAACACTAGGTTTGGTCCCGAAAGACATTATGTTAGGTTCCGAAGGTAGCCACAGTTTAGGTTAGGTTAGGTCAGGTCAGGTTATTTCATCTGGTGATCAAAAAATTAATTATCCCAATATAATATTATTGAGTTTCCCACCCAATTGGGCTACTTATTGTACATTCTTCATACGATTTCCCAAGTGTGTACAAATTAGCCTAAAACTTGGAAGTATCCCTGTATCTGGCAACACTGTATGCAGAGGCGGGAAATCGGGACCCAGCTAGGAAAGCCGCACTCCCGTTTCAAAGTAAATTCATACAAAAGTAAATACATACAAATAATATTAATTCTTTTTACATATTTCCACAAAAGAAAACAGTTTACAAAATAAAAAGGGAAAGGAAACGGGCGATTTCGGTTCCCAGAAAGTGTGAAAATCGAGGACGCAGATAATCGCAATATTTACCACATTTTATTTACTATACTTCTTCATTTATGATAAGATTAAGTACTGGCATGCATTTACTGCAAGTTACTCTTGTGCATTGTAATCAAAATTCAAATTACTTCAAATTCCTTTTTATCATTTATTGATATAAACACTGCTCTGTATTTCATCATCATCATCAAACAAAGCACTGCCATGCATTCATTGTTAATAAATCTTATGCACTTAAATACACTTATGTCTCGGTTTTCATCCCTACACCATCATGGTACTGGTAGCCTACGGCGAATTTATATATTTCAGCACATTATAGAGCATTTAGAACTGATAGTGACGTTGTCTGTGAATGAATATTATCACTGTATATTACCGAGTATAAAAAAAAATTCAAAAAAATTAACGGAAGTGGTAAATTCACTATTTGTTTTCGACCTTATTGATAAGGATATATTACAAAGTGCTAGTTATAATTATTTACCTGAATAAAGCTGACACAAACACTATCGGCTTTCCCACAGGTTCAGTTGTCTGAGGACAAGTAGCGTTCACTTGTAAATAACTAAATATTTAAGGCCGCCATCCGCTGACCGGTCCTCACACACTGTACTGCAAGGCCGCTTGAAGAGTAGGTCTTCCCGCGTCTGTCTCTAAACTCGTCCTACCCCGCGCATGACGTCAGACTGAAGAGAGACAGGATTGGTGACTCCCCTCACCTCACATCACCTTCACCCAATCAGACCCACGTATTCTCACTCACAGCCGTTTTCTCAGTCCCTCGGACGGCGCGCTCGGGCGCCCGAGCCCGAGCCTCGGACGCTAGCGCCCGAGAGTGGGTATTCGATTTCTCAGTCAGTCTGAGAGCCCTCCGAGCCTCGTATCCATTGAGGTAGTATAGGTGGAGTCGCCATTAGGACCTGATTTGTGAAGCCACCTATCTGTCATTTCCGGCGCCTTCAAGATGGCGAATTCCTTTGTATGTTAGGTCAGAAGTCAGGTCAGAAGTCCACTTTTACTGAATCATATATTTGTGTCCGCCATATTGCAGGCGCCGAAAATGACAGTTCGGCGGCTTCACTTACGGTGGTATTCTTAAAAAAAAATCTTTCCTTACATATATCTTTCCCTTCTAAGGATTTTTCCCTCCCTTCATTATGCTTAAAGAATTCTTTGGAAAGGAAGGAAAAGTTTACATGTTGGTAGCCCTGTGCCATGGAAATGATAAATGTGTGTGTGTTTGTACGTCTATGAGCCCTCCGGGCACAAAATATAAACAATAAACACATCCACGCTGTGCTCACGGGAAGCGGATGGGGACGGCTGGCCATTCTTTGCTAATGGGTCTTGTGATTGGTGCAGCCAGCACCTCCAGTAAGCGCGTCCCTCATTGGTCCATCATTCCTCCCACCCTCCCCGCCAAGCGTCCCGCGCTCTTCAACAGCTGACAAACGTAAACAAACATTCTTGTGATCCCTCCATCCACTCCAGTACACCCCTCTCAAGTCTCAACATCAGATAAAATAGACATAGGGCCCATTCCGGTAAATTTACAGAAAACCTGGGTTCACTATATTGTATATATTAGTTTCATTATCCAGTATTTTGGACCATTCTAAGACACTTTTCATCTATGGTGTTTCTCTCGGAAGTGCTCCGTTTTCAAAATATGTTTACAAACATAATTAGGAAACTAGTCTGACTTGACCTAACCTAACCTAGACCTCAGCAGACTACCGGGACCTAACCTGAGCAAACTACCGGGTATAACCAATGTAAACTATCATAAAGTGACTGGGGCAAATTTCCAGGACCTAGCCTAATGTGGTAATACTGCTCAAGCCTACCCAAAAACCCAGTTATTCTGTAATAATACCCCGATTCCACAGTCATTTTCGTTTGTTAGGTTCTTCCCTGACCCAATGTATCTTAATCAGGACCTAACTTGGGCAAACTGCCGTGACCTAACCTGAACAAACTACCGGGACATAACTTAAGTATAATTGACACTTTTAAGATATTGTCAGGAAAGTATGATGAGGATGTATGCACAGGTATGTACCATTCCCATGAGAGCAGAATCTAGAACAAGAGGGCATTTAAAAAAAAATATTAGGAACGAACTAGGCATGATAGAAGGAAAAATTGCTTTTGTAATAGTCAATGAATGGAAAGCACTGACCCAGTATGCGGTCACTTATGAATCTATAAAGAAGTTTGAGAGTAATCTTGATAGAGTATGGTGAAGGCAAGAATTGAAGTTTGATTACAAAGCCAAGATTCAGAATTATAAAAATGTTGTGTGGCCACCACCAGTGAAAACCTGCTGAAGTGCTGGTGTTGGTAATGAGCTGCATACACACGCCTAGTTTGCCTTTTTCCCCACCATCTACTGTAAGATACTGTGAGATTAAGCAGACTATGGGGACCTCCTAACCTGGGCAGACTACCAGCAGGACTGTCCAGTGTGTGCAGGGGCAGCAAAACATTGGACTTAGGCTCTGGAAAGCTGTCATTTTCTATATACTGTTATGACAAAGAAAAAGGGGGGGAGGGCAATCTCATCTTAAATTCATTACACATCATCATAATGCATTGTTCTCTCTTGAAATATTCACATTTTGTAAATGTTTCCCATATGGACCTCTTATACAGTAGGCTAATACCGATTGTGGGGTTTTTTCTCTAACCTTTAAAACTTACTTGCAAAATTAAACCCTATTATCATAAATCTTGCCAGCAGGTAGATCTATATGGATGAATAGAAATATGAAACCGTGGTTTAAAGCTGGGAAGTGAAAATGTTTTCATATGTTATGTTTATTGGAGAATTGTTTATTTAGCAGTGTAGATGTACTGCAATATTTCTTTATGCTTGAGGTATTGTTTATGTTTTAGCTGGTGAAATTGAAAAGTTAGGTACAAATACTCTATATTGTATAAGGAATCACCAGGGATACAAGGAAAGAATAAAGGCCCCAGACATAAGGGGTTGAAATAAAGTTACAGTACTACTGGAAAAAGTCTTTTTTTAAACTACAAAACCAATGAACAATGTTGCCCTTCAATTATATTTCGTAAAAAGTAAAGCATTTTTTTCAAATACCAAATTATGTACAGATCAAAAGGTTAAGAAATAGATCCATAAAAATGCATGTAAAATGAAAATCTCATCAAAGCATGTACTATACCATATGCTTTTGATAAATGGTTGTTTAATGCTTTAACACTTTCAAGGTCTTTCATTTCATCACATTCAGAGAGAAGTGATTGCAGTTTTGTCTTTACTTCTGTTATACCTGCAATTCTATCTTTCTCACTCTTGGGCAGTACCATGTGAACTAAGTTTGGAAATCCAAGTTCGTGATCATGATGGTCAGTGTAAAAGGTTACACGAATCCGTCAATCTGCTTTCACAACTTCCATTGATGAGGTGCAGTAAAGCCCCAACTTACAAGTACCTGTTGAGAGCCAAAGGAAAATAACATGCTGATCAGTATAGTCTACTGTAATTATATTAGGCCTACAGCCCTATAATCATCTTTCAACATATGATCTCACAACTTCCTAGAATCTGATATGTCAGTGAAATTCTTCTCTTGATCATACTGTTAAGAGAGCAGTCCTCTATGTCTCCCAGAAAACTGATCTGAATCAAATGAGCAGTAAAGGTGGCACATTCAAAGAGGAAAATGATACTGTACAGTATATACCTTGGCTTTTTTCAGTACGTTTCTTTTCTGAAGTATCTTGTGTCTTTGTGGACGACTTCTCACCAGATCTTCGACAGTAGAAGATCTGTTTTTTTCCTTTACTGGACTTCCAGGATCCACCATGAGTTGTGTAGTTAACTCCTACATCCATTTCTATAGAACCTTTCCATGCCAAGAATTCTGCAAGGAGAAAAAATAGTATACAGTACATGTACTTAGGTTAAAGTCAAATATATATGTGGTGCAATGCTTGCATAGTGAACAGTGGTGGAACAGGGTGTAAAATATTGTGAGGAGATAACTTTGTTTTTACGTGACTTGACCTGACCTGGCCTAACCAATTTTCAGGCGAAACAAAATTTTTCCTACTGTCTTTACCATATTATATGTATATATCATGGTAATTCTTTACAAGAGGTCCACGTGGATTTTTGCCACATTTTATATATTTTCATGCATATTTGCATATATGCATATGCAAAAAATTGAGGCAGAACTCTCATAAAGTATTACTCATCTAACATCTTCAAGCTTACCTTTTTCAGAGGTGAACTCATGCTGAGTTTTGTGGGTTTCAATCTGATGTTGTGCAAGGAGATGCTCTCGGTAGTTATTAAGTGTTGGGTAGGCTTCATTGCACTCTTTGCATTTAACCAAAGTAGATCTACTGTCATCTTTACATGGTATAGGCCTAGGCGGAAGCTTTACACCGTGTATATTCCGCTCGTGGGTCCGCTTGTTGCTAACTTGTGTAAAAAGCTTATCACAAATGCTGGACACTAAGGAAGAATCAGCCGGTTTCTCGACTAACTCTTTCCTTTTAGGACATACACCGTGAAATTTCTGTTCATGCACTTTCCTGTAACTGTTTCTTGTGAAGTCCTTGTTACAGTAATTACATTTAAGAAAAGGCGAATTCACTCCTGCCATGGCTATGCTCTCAGTTTGTTTACGTTTGTCAGCTGTTGAAGAGCGCGGGACGCTTGGCGGGGGGGGGGGGATGATGGACCAATGAGGGACGCGCTTACTGGAGGTGCTGGCTGCACCAATCACAAGACCCATTAGCAAAGAATGACCAGCCGTCCCCATCCGCTTCCAAGTATAGTTCACTGAGCACTTGTTTTACCCACAATGCACCGCGCCATACAGCCGTGACGTCACTGGAGACCCAAACACGGACGCACAGAGCCTGACAGAGGAGTTTTGCCTTGGCTTTGCTTGTATCTCAGTGACTCCAGCTTCTTTCTGTATAAGAACAATGACAAGGTGTGCTGTTTACGGGTGCAATAGCAATAACAGGAGCAAGAAACAAGAAAATTGCCATTTTTATCGATTTCCAAGGACAAAATCAGTGTTAAAACAATGGAATAATTCATGCTATCGGGCAGATAAACTAAACCCAGAGACTGCCAGAGTTTGCTCCCGTCATTTTAAGGCAGCAGATTACAAACAGAATTACAGCATCAAGAGGAAGCTCCTGAACAAGCCTCCACAGGCAACAAGATCACTGAAGGCTGATGCTGTACCTTCGCTGTTTCTCCCAAAACAGGAGGATGATTCAGGTAGGCAATATGGACTCTTATCTGTTACTGCAAATACTTTCGGTATAATACTTATTGTGCAAAACTTACTAAATATCATCTTTCATTTGCAATTAGTAGGAGCTGACAAATATTTCTTGATGGTGCTTGTTAACAGGTTAAAATAAGTCTTGTGCATAGATATGGGCTGCCCCTAATCTTTATTGAAAGTAAGGTTTATATGAGCCATACTATTGAAATGTGACAAGACAGCCAACCAGGTAAGATAGGCCAATTTTATGAAAGTCTTATAGGTTATTTGGTTTTATTGTACATTGTGTAGGGTTGGTTTATACTAACGTTAGGTGGCAGGTAGATTGGGACCATTTCTTAATATTTTCAGTTTTTATAAATGACTAGTTTGGTAGGGAGGTGGGAAACATATCCATACCAAAAGAGCAGAAAGGTTTTCCATCTTGATCATACAAATAAATTGCACCACCAGATTATCTGATTTAATTATTTTCCTTTTTGCAGAAAGTGCAAAACAACGTGGGCGCAGAGCTGAGGAAAAACAGAGGCGCCAGCTTTTGCAAGATTTGCTCAGTGTTTCTGGTAGGAAGAATTTTATGACTTTTTAAAATTGATTTTTATTAAAATTTTTACTGTCTTGCTGAAATATAACATCTCAATCAGTGAGTTACATATGGTATATAGAGTATATTATATATTCCTTTAGTTGAAAATATATATACAGTACAGTGAATATTTTCTGTATTCTCTGCAAGACAAGTTCTCTTTCACTCAACAGACATCGGTGAGTTACATATGGTATATAGGGTATAATTATTATATATTCCTTTAGTTGAAAATATAGGTAAATTTACTGTTTCGGACAGAATAGGATTCTTTGGACGATGATATATTTTACTAGTGTTTTTTTATGTGTTTTCAACGATTTTGATATTCATTTCCGTCGCATTTTTTTTTTTTTTAGCCAAACCTAACCTGACCTAACCTAATCTGGACCGCGGCACACTACCGGGACCTAACCGGGGCAGACTACCGGGACCTAACCAGGGCAGGCTACCGGGATCTAACCAGGGCAGATTACTGGGAAAATAGAAATAGCCGACATGGATGGATGTAGAGCACAGTTTACACTTGAAATCTAATCCCGGTAGTCTGCCCCGGTAAGGTCCCGGTAGTCTGCCCTGGTTAGGTCCCGGTAGTCTGCCCCAGTTAGGTCCTGGTAGTGTGCCGCAGTCCAGATTAGGTTTGGCTAAAAAAAAAAAAAAAAAAATTGCGACGGAAATGAATTTAAAAATTGTTGAAAACACATAAAAAAACACTAGTAAAATATATTATTGTCCAAAGAATCCTATTCTGTCCAAAACAGTAAATTTACCAAAATGGATATACAGTACAGTGAATGTTTTCTGTATTCTCTTCAAGACAAGTTCTCTTTTACTCAACAGACACATCATAAGAAGATTCAGCCCCTATTGAAACTGCTGTTGCTGGAGGAACTCAACAACCTGAACTTTATAGTTTCGGTAAGAGAAATGCTGATTAATTATTATCTTTCTTCATTTATAAATTCTACTCTAATTGTGTCATATTTTTAATTTACTAGTTATTTGAATTGCATTTAATCTAACTCTAGAATCATGAATTATATTGATCTGTCATAAATTATATGTATAATTATTTATATACATATATTTATCTATGATATTTCTTGATGGAGTATTTTACATTGCCCAGATTGAGGCATTGTCACTTCGGATTCCTCCGAGCAAGCCTTCATGCTGACTTCCTTCCCAACTCACCACCTTCGCCAAGATGTTTTGAAACCTTAGAAACCTTTGCTTAAGATATTGGGATAGGTGGCTCAAGGGTTTTAGTTTTATGGCATAACAACTCTAGCATGTACAGTTGGCCTGATGAATTCTTATACACCACTGTGACATCAAGGGTTCGTAACAACTAGAAAATGTAGTTAATTTCCTAACACCAAGCTTATCTAGTAATGTTATTTGGTTGATACTTAAATCAGTCAACAACATTAGAGAACATTATCAAGGGTAGTACAGTATTTGGGAGCACTTACACAAGTACATTGGGGTGTAGAATAGGTTGATCTTGTCCTACAAACTTGTTAGAAATTCTAAAGTACAGTACAGTACTGTAGACAGTAGTGATAGACTAAGGACTAGTCACTGAGAAATAAGTTTAAGACTTGGAGTAGTACTGTATGTATTTGCCATACATGCCCATCCCACCTCAATGTATTACATTTCACCTTCCCAACCTTCTCACACACAATCCCAATTGCCTTCTTACTCATGCTACACCTCTCATTACTTTCTCCATCCCACCTGGTATTGGGAAGGGTAAGTTAACATTATAGTAGTGTATATTATACAGTATACTGTACTGTATTTGTCAAGAAATAGTCACTAAGGATAGCTTTACAGGATGCTTTTTCTCTAGGCCTTTGTGTTAAGTAACCTTTCACTTTACAGAATTGGCACCTGACTCTTATGAAGCTCCTACCCAAACCTCTGCTGTTGGAGAGAGACTATTAACACCAAGAGTTAGAAACAACTAAAGAAGGTAGCTCTGCTTCATCAGGTGGACATAATCTGGCAGTTTGTTGGTCCTGTTGTGGTTTCCTACATTCTGGGAATAATAATGTGTATGCCCTACAACAGCAGCTGTCTGAGGTGTCTCTAAAATTGGAGAAAGTAACAAAAATTAAAAGAGTTAGAACTAAATTTAGAGGAATTACGAGCAAAGGAAGGAAGTTTAGAACAAAGATTAATGGAGCTTGTTGGAGAAAATGGTGACATCAAAAAGAAATTGTTAATACAATCCTTAGACAATGATATTCTGCTTAAGGAAAATACAGAGTACAAAAATTTGGTATCAGAGTACAACCTTGAAAAAGCAAAACAAACTTATGCCAATAAACCTATTATACCAGCATCTATGACTATATGTATCCTCACGGCCTTGTTATGCTTCTGTTTTGTTCTATGTGGTAGTTCCCCCTTTATTAGTCTGTTTCCTTATACCATCTGTGTAGTAAATGTCTTCCGAGTCCTGGTACTGTACTAGTTTAAGTATTGTTGGATTATGGTACTAAATCATATTCCAGTTGTGTGAACACTTATATGCTTGAATTTTTAAAAACTTCAGAGTTATCATTGCAAGGGAAGAATAGTTAAATGCAAATGAGCATGAGAGGGTAAGATGCAGCATATAAATAATTTCTGTAGCACTCAGTACATGGTTGAATGTCATACTTGATAATCATGGTTCCTGGCTTGTACAACAGCTTTAAAATGTACAGTTTATTATAGTAGCTGTATTTTTGTAGGAAGAACTGTTCCATGCTGACTTTTTACACTGGGTGAGAGGTTACAGACTTTTGATTCATTCAGATTTGCTCACTTTTTTTCACTCGCCTCTGTATTTAATACTGTACTTTAGAGTTCAAGGAAATAAGTTACTCGTGTCTACTTTTATGTTCTTACCTATTTGTATTTCTGTACATCTTTGTTTCCTCTTCTTTTAATTAATTTCTTACTGTGACCTCTAATTGTAGGTATTCCCTGTTGACACAAGTTTTCTATATCCTTACTATTCCATACTACTGCAGCATATTCCAAGGTAGGCCTTATAAAGGATGTAATTATTTTCTTGACCATTTCTTCATCTATTTAAGTGAAGGCCACTCAAGTTTGCTAACAATGTATACATGTTTCTCACTTTTTCATTTATATGATCATCTGGTGTCAATTTCTTATTTATCGTTACCCCTAAATCTCTTTCTTTCTCTGCTTTATTTAATATTTTATTTCCAAGCTTGTACTGCCAATTTGGTCTTCTCTCACTTCTACCAAATTTAATAATAATGTGTTTAATATATTCAGTTTCCAGAACTAAAGTAGTGAAAGGAAGTACATTATTATGCCAAGATAACTCAAACACAAAAATGTATTGCACACTGGCAAAGTAAATAGTAATTAAGAGTAAACAGAAAAAATTAACAAACTTCTCGGAATAGCAAAATGACTGCACAGACTACTTGATATGCAAAACTACAGAAGGGCCTGTAAAGAAACGTTCTTTTTCTTGCAAGTAATGAAAGGTCACATTTGAAAGTAAATCATGTACAAAAAGAAGCGAAATTGTTGGTGAAGTTAGAGTTAATGTGGGGAGAAAGATGGGTGAGAGACAGGATATGCATGTAATACAACATAAAGAAATATTAACGAATCTCTAGGAATTTCAGTCAATAATCCCAATTTTCTATGTTTGTGACTCATCTATATTTAATCATAATAAATTAATATTAATATCACGGGGTTTTGCTAGCTAGAATCGGCGTGAGCGAGCCTCTATCAGCTTGTAAATACAACAGTGCTATAGCCTTCAATATAGCATACACTAGTCTACTATTCATGAAAACTATATCCACAACTATCAATTAACTCTTTTAGAGAACACCACACACGTATGATGTATAAATCATGTATTAAAACCGAGAATAAGGAGAGATTATTTAAGTTTGAACGAGATTCCTGCATGCGAGGGTCTCCAGCAGGGTCTCCAGTGAGCGTCATCACTTTGACGTCATTGAGCGCGTGACGTCACGGCTGAATTGATGACGTTTCACTGAACTATCCTTACTGTCTCTCATCCTTGACAACGATGACACCAAAATAAACACAGAGTAATCTATCCTTCTCTCAGGACCAAAATAAACCCAGAGTGATCTATCCTTCTCCCAGGACTAATAAAATCCTCGGCAAGTCACTCAATCAGTGTTGCCAGGTGCTGGGAAATTTATCTGTTTTTAGATAGTTTTGAAGTCCACACAAGGAAATTATATAAAGATAATAATATTAAAAGATTGTTTAAGAGTAATCACGGTAATTTCTACCAGATGATGAAATACCAAAATGACCGTCAATGTTCAAGAGTAAACAGAGAATTATTGAGGTAAAAAGGGAAATTCTGATGTTGAAGTTGTGGGTATAATGCCAAATAGATCTGGCAACACTGGCGTACTGACAGTGAAGCAGTATTGCCAAGTATGGACAATTAGAAGTACCAATTGGGATATTATATTAATTAAGATTGTTTAGGAGTAAAATTTCTACCAGACGAAATTTCAAGAATAAAATAATGGTAAATATAAATAATAATAAAGAATAATGGTAAATATAAACAGGAAAATTATTGAGGTAAAAAAAAAAAGGAAATTCTGATGATATTGAAGTTGAGGGTATGATGCCAAATAGATCTGGCAACACTGACAGTAAGACCTCCTCTGATCTGGCAACACTGCAGAGAATCCAACACGATAAAAATGTAAGTAAACAAAAAAAAATCAGTCATAGTAAATACGATGATGTGCCGGTACGATGGTGTGCGGCTCTATGGACACACAACAGAGCCATCGTACCGGTACCATGCATCGTATACACTATGGATCTTCTTGCATAACGCCTTAATTATTGTTATAAGAGTAAATGTGTGAATTTTTTAGTTCGTGGTCATACTAACTAAGATGGCTACTCGGTGTGTTGGTTTGTAAGCTTCCCAACCAACCACACTTGTATTAGGCTTCATTATTTTAGGGTTGATTCCATAGTGGTATTGGTTTGTAAGCTTCCTAACCAACCACACGACCCTATACAACGTCCATTTAGGGTCAATTCCTCAGTGGTATTATTGGTTTGTAAGCTTCCCAACCAACCACACTTGTAAGGCTTCATTATTTTACGGTCAATAAACACAGTGGTATTGGTTTGTAAGCTTCCCAACAAACCACACAGATGCTTACAGATGATCTTCTGGAAGAGGCTCTATTGGTGAGCCTGTACTTTCAGCTCCACTTCATTCCTATTACTCATTTGTCCTATAGAAGTATTTTTGTTCTTGATTGTCCCAAAACTTATCTAATTGTTTGGTATTTATTGGAAGAATTACCGTTTTGTAGCAGTGTTGCCAGATCCGGCTAGATCCCCGTATTTAGCCCCGGTCATTTCCTGTACTTTACCGCGGTTATTTCCCGGTAGTTTGCCCAGGTTAGGTCCCGGTAGTTTGCTGTGGTCTAGGTTAGGTCAGGTAAGGTCAGGCTAATTTCAAAATGCCCCATTTGAATATGCCCTATCTTGGAAATAGGGCATTTGTGGAGGAAGTGCCATAGAATAAAATAGTCTTAGAATGGTCTAAATAAGTGGGTAATGAAGGGAGAAAAACCGTACACAATAACGGTAATTCTTTCAATATTTACCAATTGTTTTTCAAATGAAACCACTGATTTCTGGTTTATGACCCACTCTGGCAGAGAGTTCCACATATCTATTACTCTGCAGAGAAAAGAGTATTTCCTCAAGTTCATTCGTGATCTTGGTTTAAATAATTTTCTAGAATTTCCTCGTGTAATACTCTCTTCCCGTTCTTGAAAAACTTTCTCGCTGCATTCCTTGTCATACAGTCCATTGATAAATTTAAATGTTTCAATCATGTCGCCTCTCCATCTTCTATATGACAGTGTTGGTAGATTAAATGTTTTTAGCCTCTCCTCATATGACAAGTTCTTCATATTGGGCAGGAGTTTAGTTGCTCTTCTTTGGACATTTTCAACTGCCTCAATGTCCTTAAAAAGATAGGGATTCCACACCTGATTTGCGTATTCCAGATGAGGGCGGAGAAGAGCAATGAAAAGATATTTAAACATTTCTGCATTTAAGCTGGTGAAAGTTCTTCTTATGATGCCAACAATCTTGTTACCTTTGTTTATTTTCTCTGAGAGATTTTCTGAAAATTTCAATATGTCGTCAATAATTACTCCAATATCCTTTTCAGCTCTTGACCTTTCTATTACATTTTCAAGATGATACTCTCTCTCTCTCTCTCTTTCTTCAGATCCACCAATTCTCATTTACCTCGTCTTATCTGAATAAAAACTCAATAACCATTTTTCTGTCCAATGTTTCATATATTCTAAATCTTCTTGGAGTTTTATATGGTCATCATCATTTGCCATAGTTCTAAAAATTTTAGTGTCATCAGCATACAAATATATATCACTTTTGTTTCCATCACAACACAACTAGGCAGGTCATTGATATAAACAACAAATAGTAATGGTCCCAAGACTGAGCCCTGAGGTACCCCACTGACCACATCACTCCATTCCATAGCCTCTCCATTCACTATTCTATGTATCTATCTATAGCTCTGATGCCTCGTTGCCTCCATGAACTCCCCCCAAGGGGGTGGCCACGGCAGAAGTGCCTCCAGTTCTCTCTGTTCCAACACTCCCTCCTTACTTGTTCAAGCCCTACTCTGCTTCTCACGTTTCTCTCCTTTACATACTCTTCCACTCTGTTCCAACACTCCCTCCTTACTTGTTCAAGCCCTCCTCTGTCCCTCATGTTTCTCTCCTTTACATACTCTTCCACTCTGTTCTGCCATCTAACCGGAGGTCTGCCTCTCACACCAGGTGCCACAATTTCACTTCCATACACCTTCTTTACAAACTCCTCACTTTACATTCTCTCTACAGTGGGATCTCGCATCTAGCGAGTTCTCAACTTGCGAATTCGTATCTGGCGACACCATACAACCTCTACCCATATTCGTTTCTAGCGAACAAAATTCCCATCTGGCGAAATAAATATGTAAGAAAATTAAAAAATAATAATATTTATCGTGTGACGTCACGTCACCACCCACGCGGCCAGTCGGCCACTCCTAGTCCTTCCCCAATTTAAAAACTCAGTCTCCGTCTTTGTCGAGCACGTGCGAGACCTCTCTTGACCCGCTCCGACCTTAAGCGTGAGGAGGAGAATGCAGATGAAAGAATTACAAAATTAATTCAAGCATCAAGAGAGGCGGGAGACAAGTGAGGAGGGAGGCTGTGGCACGCTGCACTAGTCTGTCCCTTCGCCTCAGATACCAGCAGTTCGTCACTTCATTCATTACTCACGAGTAAATAGTGAATCCTGTATTTAATAATTTCTTCTTGAATTCATGTTGTGTATCACTTTGTGTACAACATAATGAAAATTATGCGATATCATAGACAAAAGTATATAAAATATAGATAATAAATTAAAAAAAAAAATTCCCATTTGGCAGGCGAGAGAGCGTGAACAGTGGTGAGGAGGGCGAGGGTGGTGGTGGTAACATGGACAAGGGAGGAGGGGAGGGGAAGGGAGAGGTTGCTTGAGTGAGGAGGTGGCTGCCAGTCCGTCCATCCCTCCACCAAATGGACATTCGTCACACTTACACACTTTATCACTCAAATTACAATACCACTCATAATTTTTTCTTTGTTATATATTGTGCATTACTTTGTGTTTATTTAAATGGAAATTAAAATGTTATAGGCGAAAATAAAGTAAATAAAATGAAGATCGGCAATTTTCACCTCACCTATTATAATTTTCCTCATTAGTTTATGTATTCGCATCTAGCGAATTCACATCTAGCGCCGTTTTTTTGGCACCAATTACTCACTAGATGCGAGATCCCACTGTACATGTCCAAACCATCTCAATGTATTACGTTTCACTCTCTCAACCACTCAATGCCAATTGCCTTCTCACTCATACCACACCTCTCATATACACACTCATTACTTTCTCCATCTCACCTAGTAAGTCCACATGCTCCTCTCAAGTAACTCATTTCCACAGCAACTATTCTAGACTGATGAGCCCTACTCCATGTAGGGCTCTTTGATTTCTATTACCTAAGAATGCCTTAATCCAGTCCAAATAATTGCCTTCTATACCACAGCAGGAGATCTTTTCCAATAACCTTTTATGTGGAACTCTATCAAAAGCCTTCATAAAATCACAATAAATTACATGTACAGAATTCCCTTGATCTAAAGCCTTCGTCCACTCATCCAACACCTTTATAAGTTGTAATACAGTAGATCTCCCTGGTATAAAGCCGTACTGTTTATCACTGAGCAAGTTGTATTTCCTCAAGTGAGCCATCATCTCCTCTCTAATTAGTGTCTCCATACATTTACATATAATGTTTGTCAGACTCACAGGTCTATCATTTCCCGGGTCCCTTTTATCACCTTTTTTAAATATTGCTGTGATATTTGCAATCTTCCAATCAGTGGGCAATTGCTGTGTGCTTAACGAGCATTCAAAGAGAATAACCAGTGGCTCTAAGATCTCCTTCATTATCTCCTTCACTATCCTTGGGTGTATCCCATCTGGTCCTGGTGATTTTTCCTTCTTCATTTTCTGTATTACCTTCTGAATTTTCTCCTTGGTAATGTTAAGACTTTGCAGAGGTGGTACTACCTGCACTCTTCCCCTTGGAGAGTCTCCATCAGATTCAGTGACAAACACATTGGCAAATTGTCTAGAGAGAACCTTTGCTTTTTCTCTGTCACTTACTGTGGTCTCTGCTTTATTGTGGTCTGTATACAATTCTGATATCATGCCTTTGGTGTTCATTTTTGACTGAACATATTTCCAAAAAAGCTTCGGGTTTTCTTTTACAAGTGTAGCAACTTCCAGTTCCTTGTTCTTCACTGCTTTTCTTGTTTCTCTTTTCACCTGATTGTTAACTCTACTCTCCTATATTCTTTACTGATTTCAGCAAACTGACTCTTCTCCATATAGTTTTCAGAATTTTCAAGTTTGTTCATTTGTTCCCATAATCTTTGCTTCCTCTTTATCTTGTTCCATAGCTTCCTGTTCATTGGCAAGTTCAGTTAATTCTTATTTTACACTGGGATGATGTATGTGAAATAGTGTGTGTAATGAATGTATGTACTGTAAACACTTATTGTACACTATATTAAACACCCATATTACCAGTGTACTGTACAATGAGGGTTTTCTATACACAGTTTCATTACACACCCATAATTCCAGTGTACTGTACAATGAGGGTTTTCTGTACACAGTTTCATTACACACACTACATTACACATCCAATATACAAGTGTACTGTACAATGAGGGTTTTTTGTACACAGTTTCATTACACACCCAATATACAAGTGTAAAATGAGAATTAACTGTGGGGGACTGTATCAAATGCTTTCCTTAGATCACAATAAGCCACATCCACTACCCATCCTCTATCTATAGACTCAGTCCACTTATCAATACTTATATCAGCTGCAATACTGTTGACCTCCCTGGTAAGAAACCATACTGTTTTTTGCTGAACAAGTTGTTACCTGACATGTGCTTTATGATACTGGTCTGTAGTTGTTGTTGAAGTTCCTCAAGGTGTCTGGCCGAGCAGCCCCCCTGAGCTCCTGAGGAAGGTCATGGCCTGAACCGGGCTTTCCCACAGTGCCCTCAGAGAGTGTATGTTGTGTTGTTGGTGAGTGTGGTTGTGGTCTGTAGTTACTGGGGTCACTCTTATATCTCCCCTTTTTAAATATTGCAGTAATATTTGCTGTTTTCCACTCCTGGGGAACTTGATATCTTTCCAAAGAGTTGTTTAAAATAATCCACAGTGGTTCCACCAGCACCTCAGCAACTTCCAATATAACTCTTAGGTGGAGTGTGTCTGGTCCGGGGGATTTATTACGCTTTAACTTTTTCAGTGTTTTCAGTATACGAGGCGTCTATTTACATAACGAGATAAGCGACACAATTCAAGTTTTGAGAAAAATGGGTTTAAAGTTTAACATCTGTGTACAAAAGGTTATAATCTCTCTATTTATACTTCATTTTAAGCCTTATTAGAAACTCCAAAAGGGGATATGGACTTCACCACGTAAATTGTAGATGTTTACTAGGGGGGGAAGACAGTGCTAACTCAATTTCACCAGAGGTGGTGTTTATCCCGTTATGGAAATAGACGCCTCAATTATTATTATATATTATCTTCCCTTGATATTTCCATAATTGACAATGGTTTTTCTTGTCTCACTTTCAATTCTGGCACAGCTCCTTGCGGTTCGTTCATAAATACTGATGAAAAAAAAACTCTGCTAACTCTTGTGCCTTCTCCTTGTCACTCGTGTTGTTATTTTTGTCACCTCCCATATATAATTCTGTGATCCCAGATACTGTCTTCGTCTTAGAGTTAACGTACTTCCAGAATATCTTTGGATTGCTTTTTACATTTTGTGGTATTGTTTGTTCCTTTGCTTTAACTTCTCTCCTAGTTTCTTTCCTTACTTGGTTATTTAAATGTCTGTACTCAACATTGCACTCTCTGATATTCCCTATTCCCACTGTCTGTTATTTCTTTCTGCCATTTTCCTCAATCGTTCCTTTGCTTTTTCTTAATCTTTGCCCTCAGTTTCCTATTCATGGGTAAATTCACTGTTTAAGGTTTTCCTTGATTCCCTTTCCTTAAACATTCTGCATGGTATACAATCACTGATAACTTCCTACAATTTAGTTATAAATCTATTCCACATGTCATCGATGTCTTCAGTATTCAAGTGGTCTTTCCAGTCTATATTTAGTTTCTCCTTCATTTCTAAATAATTTCCTCTTTCATATAAATACACCTTTTTCTTTGTCTTCCTTATCTGTGGTTCTATATCACAATGAAAAGTTATGCAGGCATGATCACTTTTTCCGAGGGGGCTGTCTACTTCAATCCCCTCTACTCTTACGTCATCGTCAGTAAACACAAGTGACGTGTATAAATAAGGTGTGGGTCATCTAGTGGGACAGAAGAGAAGCTACGGTACCAACATCACCACCATGAAGCTCCATTGTCTCATCTAGTGCGACACCCAATAATCTCGGGGCCTCACAAGAGTCACGGGCTACTGACACCCTACAGCCCCGAGGTTGAGGTATAGAAAAAAAAAAAAAAAAAATCCACTTTTCACTCCCTCTACATCTTGTTATGTTGCACAAAGAAACAATCTCTTATTTTTTCTATAAAACTCTGACTGTATTGGTCTCCGCTGGATGCTGTACCTGTTGTCCAGTTTATGTTAGGCAAATTAAAATCGCCTATATCTATTTTGTGTTTCGTTCTTTGTTCACCTATTTCTTGTTGTAGATCCAATAACCTGTTGTTATTCTCAGTGGTGCTATTTGGACTCCTGTATACAGCTGTGAGCAATAAGTCCTCTGTACCTTTTATATTCACTTTTATATACAGACAATTCTCATTTTACACTTGTATATTGGGTGTGTAATGTAGTGTGTGTAATGAAACTGTGTACAGAAAACCCTCATGGTAAAGTACACTTGTATATTGGGTGTGTAATGTAATGTGTGTAATGAAACTGTGTACAGAAAACCCTCATTGTACAGTACACTTGTATATTGGGTGTGTAATGAAACTGTGTACAGAAAACCCTCATTGTACAGTACACTTGTATATTGGGTGTGTAATGTAATGTGTGTAATGAAACTGTGTACAGAAAACCTTCATTGTACAGTACACTTGTATATTGGGTGTGTAATGTAATGTGTGTAATGAAACTGTGTACAGAAAACCCTCATTGTACAGTGCACTTGTATATTGGGTGTGTAATGTAATGTGTGTAATGAAACTGTGTACAGAAAACCCTCATTGTATATTACACTTGTATATTGGGTGTGTAATATAGTGTACAATAAGTGTATACAGTACATACATTCATTACACACACACTATTTCACATACATAATGCCAGTGTAAAATGAGAATTGCCTGTATTCACATAAATCACCACCTTCCTCAATACTATAGGACACCCCATGTTTCACATACATTAACAAACCTCTCCCACAGCTTTCTTCAGATATATTTTTTCCTAATAATTTGTATCCCTTGATATTAAACTCTACAATACTCTTTTCATATCTATAGTTCTTTGGCTTCACCTCCAGTATTATTATCACATGGGGTTTCACTCTCATATCTCCTATTCTTACCTCAAGTTGTCACATGTAAAAGTATCAACATTACTAAACATCACATGTATCTTATTTTGAGACTTAATCTTTTCTCCATTCTGCCTCATCTTTACTGGATATTTTCCTCTTGGTTTCTCTTTACACACAGTAGATACCGCTTCCATGGCTTCCCTCTTACCACATCCTTCTCCTCCTCACTCTTCTCTTTGGCCTGTTTCCTTAGTTCCTTTTCTTATTCCCGTTCCTCTCTCGTCACATCATGATACACTGACACATTCCTGAATAAAAGTTCCTTAACATTCTTTAGTTTATACAAGTTTCTCATGATCCTCATCTTCACTATCAAAACAATTTAGGTTCAGCTCTCCACAAATCTCTTTAAACATTAGTTTATCATGTCTCATCTTGTCTTCTCTCTCCTCCATGTTAAATCCACTTATCATTTCTTCCGGCATTCTGTGCAGTACTATATTATTCTCTCTGTGTAACATATCCTTCACTTGTTCCACTGTCTCCTCTGCAATCACACTTTTGCTTACTTTTGTAGCACTATGTGAGTTGCAAATATTTTGGGTCTCCTCCTTCACAACATCTTTGCAGGATTATACTAAATCATTCTTCACCTCAATGCAAACTTTCTCCTTAACTTCTTCAAGTAACTTACCTTTTATATCATTAATATCCTTCTGAACCTCTTGAAACTTATCCAACTTTCCTAGTTCAAACACTTTTTGTACTTCCAATTTCTCTTTCACTTCATCCATTTCTGTGCTAATTCTGCCCTTTACTACTGCTATCTCATTCTCAAAAACAAGAAGCTTGGCAGTTGTCTCCTTTTCTAGGTTTTTCATCTTTGTTTCCACTACATCTTGTCTCTTTTCCAGCTTTGTAAATGTGACTCAGGACCTTGACAGCAACATTATCACACTTATTGTAATACCAGTGTAGTTTACTAGCATCACTCCTGTTTAAAAATTTATATATACAGTACTTCCCTTGATACTCCTTCACACTTAATATGATGCCAGAATTCACAAAGACCACACCAAAATGCAGCATCAGAGTTGTTGCAGTCTGGACAAACCTTGAGCTTCCTCCTCTACTTGTTTACATCTGTTATCCCCTTCCTCCTTCAGTCATGTTTCATTAATCAGCTGATCCTGGGATGGTAACTTCTTCCTTTGTTTTAGTCCACTTCTTGTTGCTGTAGACACTTTTTTCTCCAGAGTCAGTCTTATACTTCTTAGGTTCTTATATTTGCTTTATACAACTTACCACCATTCAACTATATTTCAAACTCATTAATAATTGAAACAAAGATAGAGCCAACCAATTCATATCCTTACCTAACCTGACCTAACCTGACCTGACCTAACCTGACCTTACCTGACCTGACCTGACCTAACCTGACCTGACCTAACCTAACCTAACCTGACCTGACCTTACCTAACCTAACCTGACCTGACCTAACCTAACCTAACCTAACCTAACCTAACCTACCCTGGGCAAACTACCGGGACCTAACATGGGCAAACTACTGGGAAATAACCGTGGTAAAGTACAGGAAATGACCGGGGCAAAATTTTGGGACCTAGCCGGATCTGGCAACACTGCTACAAAACATTAATTCTTTCAATAGATACCTTACCCATTATTTTATTGGTTTTTTCTCTCTCTCTCTCTCTCTCTCTCTCTCAATATTTTTTTGGTATGTAAATCAGTGAAAATAGACTATATATATGTATGTATATGTTATTATTATTATTATTATTTTAATCTATTCTATTACTGTTTTTTAATACAAAGTTTTTACCTTTTTTTTCTCGCTAATTTATAACATTCTAAGACACTTTTCTTCAATGGTATTTTATTATTATTATTATTATTATAATTATTATTATTCAGTAAACCTAACCTAACCTAATGTAATGTCAACAGAATTGGTCAGGTGCTAACCAGGTCATGGAAGATGAAGATAATGAAAGGTAATATATTATTATTATTATTATTATTATTATAGGTAAAATTATAGAAGTAGTTCATTCACTATATTGTATATTTTAGTATCATTAACCACTATTTTGGACCATTCTAACACACTTTTCATCTATGGTGTTTCTCTGGGAGATGCCCCGTTTTAGAGATGTTCCCCATTTTACAAACATATTTTGGAAATTAATCTGACCTAACCTGACCTAGCCAGTAAATATTGAAAGAATTACCGTTATTGCATATGGGTTTTCTACCTTCTTTACCCACTTATTTAGACAATTTTAAGACTATTTTCTTCTATGGCATTTCCTCCACAAATGCCCCATTTCCAAGATAGGGCATATTCAGATGGGGTATTTTGACATTAGCCTGACCTAACCTAACCTAACCTAACCTAACCACATCAGACTACTGGGACCTAACCTGGGCAAACTACCGAGACCTAACCGTGGTAAAGTACAGGAAATGATCGGGGAAAAAAGTCTGAGGAAGTCTACTTACGTTACAACACATTTTCTGTGTTTACTACTGTCACCTGAAAAACTATGATTCTGTTTATTTTTTTGGTGATAAACTATAATTTATTTTTTATTTTTTTTTATGATAAACTGTATCGTTTTATATATATATTTTTTTGTGATAAACTGTTTCTTTCTTTTTGTGATAAACTGTTTTTTTTTGTGTGTGTGTGATACTGTTTATTATTTCTTATGGTAATAAACTATACTTCTTTTTTCTTTTGGTGATAAACTATGCTTTCTTTATTTCTTTTTTGTGATAAGCTATTCTTCTTTTTTTTTATTTTGTGATAAACTCTGCTTGTGTGTGTGTGTTTTTTTTTTTTTTTTTTTTTTTTGGTGATAAACTATGCTGCTTTTTTTGTGATAAACTATGCTTCTTTTTTTGTGATAAACGATGCCTATTATTATTATTTTTTTTTGTGATAAACTATGCTTCTTCTTTTTCCTTTTGGTGATAAATTATGTTTCTTTCTTTTTTTATATAAACTATGCTTCTTTTTTCTTTTTTTTTGGTGATAAACTGTTTCTTTTTTTGTGTGCGATAAACTATGCTTTTTTTTTGTGTTAAACTATGCTTCTTCTTTTTTGGTGATAAACTATGCTTTTTTGTGTGTGTGTGATAAACTATACTTTTTTTGTGTGTGTGTGATAAACTAGGCTTATAATTATTATTATTATTATTATTAATTTTTTTTAACTATGCTTTTTTTTGTGTGTGATAAACTATTTTTATTATTATTTTTTTTTTTTGTGATAAACTATCCTTTTCATTTGTGTGTGTGATAAACTATGCTTATTATTATTATCATTATTATTATAATTTTTTTTTTTTTGGTGATTAACTTTTTTGTGTGTGATAAACTATGCTTCTTTTTTTTATATGTTTTTTTTTTTTTTTTGGGTGGGGGGGGGGTTAGTCACTTAAAAGCCGGCACCTGATTGGCTGAACAACACAGGGCGCCCTAACTACATTTTTTCTAATGATTTCATACATTATTTTTTTAAATGCATAAACATACATACATATGATAATTGAGGGTAATAGATATTTTATTTAATAGTATTTTCTTAACATATTTATTTTCTGTTTATTTATCAGTATTTTCTTAACATATTTCTTTTCTGTGTATTTAATATTACTTTTTATATATATTTCTTTTCTGTTTATATAATAATACTTTCTTAACATATTTATTTTCTGTTTATATAATAATGCTTTCTTAATATATATATTTTTTGTTTATATAATAATTTTTTAACATAATTTTTTCTGTTTATATAATAGTACTTTCATAACATGTTTATATAATAATATTTTCATAACATATTTCTTTTTTGTTTATTTGATAGTACCCCCAACATTTTTTTTTCAGATTCTGTAAAAATGTAGGGCGATTATCCTATAGTTGGCAACACTGATATTCTGCCGCGAGGTTGAAATGTCCAAAATGTAGGGCGATTATCCTGTAGTTGGCAACACTGTGGTATCCAGCCCTAGATCAGTGTTGCCAGTGTCCAATGTTGCCAGCTGAGAGGGATTGCCACCTGACCATCTAGGTGAGTGACTGTGTTTGGGTTTAATTGTGTGTGTGTGTGTATGTGTACAGTACATAATATGTTCTTACCTATTTGTATCTTTACAGGATTGAGTCAAGCTCGTAATGTCCCGTATTTTAAATCACAATTATCATATTTTTCTTTAAAGTTATGTATGTTTTTGACACACACCACTTCTTCTGGTAATTTATTCAATTCGTCTATTACTCTATTTGGAAATCTATATATCTGTACATCTTTATCTCCTTCTTTTAATTAATTTCTTACTGTGTCCTCTCATTGTGTTGAGCTGGTAGATACATATGGCAGGATAAAGCAGAGGCACAGGAGCAAGGAAATTAACTTTATAATTCTGGAGGCAACACACATGGAACGTAGCAGCCAGTGTCAACCACCACCTCTCTCACTCACACATCTCCAAAACATAAACAAATGACATTTCGTGAAGCGCGGAGCATAACATCTCACACAAATTTAACATATTTAACATGTATAATATGTTTGGTATTCAATTTTCTTGACTTTTCAGTTATTATTATTATTATTATTATTATTATTATTATTATTATCTATCTCTCTATGTAACATCTCACACAAATTGAACATATTTAAAATATTCCCTCTCTTCTAAATAAAATGGAATTATATTCAAACTAATGATAACTGTCCATGCAGCTCAAATAGATGACAACAGTATAAAAATAAAAAACTTATAGGCAAATAGAACATAAAAATTTATTGTTCTTTTTACGAAATTAATATACTTCAGTTAATTTGTTAGCTTACAATCCCAAACATCCATTTTAAAAAACACAAGCTATCTTCAAAGAATTCACTCCTTTCTTTGTTAACACATCAGCCAATTGTGCCTTTGACTCTAACCAAAACACTTTCAACTCTCCACTCTGAACCATTTCTTTGAGAATAGTTATGTCAATTCTTAATCTCTTCTCTGAAACATTTTTCACAGAGTACACATTATCATAAAGTGAATGGTTATCTACATAAAGTTCTACAGGCAACCTTCTTTCATTATCATACAATATCTGAGACAACATATTTCCAAGATACTAGGCCATAATATCTACTGCCTCAGTAGCTGCTAGAGTTTCAGCTGGAAGGGTGCTCTTCACAACTCTTCTCATCCTCTTTGCTTCCCAATACAAAGGACAACTATTTCCATTTTCTCCTACAAGGAAAATCACAAAGCCCCCAGCACTACTAGATCCATCTGGGAGACCAGCATAAGAAGCATCACTGTACACAACTAACTTACAACTAGAGGTATCACCAACTTCTGGAAAGTACATTGAATTTTCAAAAGTACAGGCTTTTCTTAGACATTTATTTGCCTCGATCAAATCTCCTACTTTAGGATGATTTACTTTGCAGCTAAGTTCTAACACATCATATGACAGATCAGGCCTTGAATTGGTACATAACCACCCTAGTTGGCCCACCAAACTCCTGAAACTCTCCTTTTCTTCTTCATTACATTCCAACCTCTTATTTAGTCCTCTCACAGCACTTACATTTACAGCTTCCAAAAGTTTACAGTACTCATTCTGATGAATTTTGACACCCTGATCATTCATTCTGTACAATACTTAGTCCAATATATTTGAAAATGTCTTTATTTTGTTCCTTAACCTGAAACTGACTTCTTATTTTGGCAATGACAACATTTTCCAATTTCTTTGTTCCTCCCCACAAGAAGTGATCTACATGCATCCAAAACATATCACACAACTCTCGCTGCAGGGTCAGTTTTTACCTGAGTACATCCCATCTTCAACATGAAGGTTTTCACTGTGAGATACTACCTCCTAGCTGCATCATTGACGCCACATACACATTTTTGTAATTTCCACAGAACAGTACTATCACCACCTGCCTCAGTAGGAGGAATAAGATACACATCACACTCAAACCGTTCACTCTGTAGGAATGCAGCCTTAATGTCAATTGAGTTCACTCCCCACTTTTTAGAAGACAGTATTGCAACAAAAGACCTCAACATTTCTTTACTAACAGTGGGAAAATCTGACTGAACTTCTTCTTTTTCCTCAAAACCTCTAGCAACCAACCTTGCTTTAATTTTCTTTTTTCCATCCTTATTTTCTTTTTCAGTTACTACCCATCGAACTGAGAGTTCATTTTGACCCATGTTTGTAACTTCCTCATACACTCCAAAATTCTTCCAACTTCTCATTTCTTCTTGTTTTGCCTTGTCAAGTTCTTGATTCTCCATGTTTTCACAAGCCATTACTATTTCACTGGGTTCCTGTACTCCATTCTCTTCTAATATAGGTATCCACTTTTCTACATCTCTGTTCCAGTCAAGGGCTGATAAGCTTCCATCCTCATATTTAACGTTCCTCCAATTACTGTATTTTCCTATTGATTTTCCAGCACGACTATGCATAGTTACTGTCTGCCACTCATCTGACTCTTTTGAAAGGAATTTTACTTTCTGTCCAATCTTTGGGATACTTTTGACTCTCACACTATTTTTATGTGTATCCTCAACTATACTGTGATATTCTTCTTCTTTGTCATAACTTTCTACAGGATTTTCAACTGGATTTATAACTGCTTCAATCTCTTTCTTCTCAGTTTTAACTTCTTTTGTTTGATGTCTGAGTGTGTCAAGTAGTGAGTTTCTCCCATCTTTGGTGTCTGTGTCAAAACTGTATGGTATTTCCTGAACATGGTTTTCATGGACTCTTACAGTATTTAAACCATACTTCAGAATCATTGTTTTACCATCTTGACCAATGATTACAGCTGGTCCTTTCCACTCCTTTTGATCTTCTCTCTTGAAATAAACTTGATCTCCATTTTCAAGTGGCTTCTTAGTGGTTCTAACTTTATGTCTTAGTGCACGTCAAATTTTCTCAGAGGCTTCAGCAGCAATAAAAGCCTTCCTTGATGAGTGGCTAGCACTGAGATGTTTGGCAACAATCTCACTGGACATTGTACCTTCTAGAGCGGGAAGTTCATCATTCAGGGTACATGGCAGGTTAGGATTCCTTCCATATACAAGTTGATACTGGCTGAAACCCTCCCACCATCTGAACACAGTTCTTTGCATTAACTGCCCAAGCTAAGGCCACTCTTAATGACAATTTTGGTTGCTCTGTTATTATTTTTGCCACCATTTCATCTATTACTGCATGGTTAGGTTCACACAGGCCATTACTGAAGGGTGAATATGCTGGTGTATGCATCACTTGAATGTTCATATTTTCACACCTATCAAGGAATGTGGTGTTGACAAACTCCCCACCATTATCACATAAAAACTTCACAGGAGCTCCTAAACCAGTTCCCAACCATGTTTCAATGACTTTTTCAACAATCTCCTTAGGTTCTTTACTTTTTGTTACACATGATTTTGAGAACCTTGTAGCCATATCTACCTTATGAAGAAAATATGTATCACCCTTCTTATACTCCTTTAGATCTATTGCTACAACTTGGTTGAACTCTTTTGCCATAGTCACACTCACAACTGGTGTTGATGGTGTTTTCTTGTACTTCATACATATTTTACAGCTATTTGACACCTCCTCAGCATGAACAAAACACATCTCATCATCAATGTCTCCATCTTTCAATAGCTGAATTAACCTCCTACATGTGGGATGACCAAATTGTGGGTGCAGTTTTTCTATCTTCTTTTTCTTTTCCTTTTCATCACTGCCCAATGTCAGCATTATTTCTTCTGTTTTCTTCCAAACTTCCTTCTCATCCCTTAGCAGGAGACAATAGTGTCCTCAAGAAGTGTACCTTAACTTTACCCCTTTTCCATGTATCATATCAATGTCATTTTCCAGGTCTAGTTTCATTTGTGCTTACTTCATTGATTTCTTGCTGAACAGTTGTCTGATTTCTTAATCTGGGTCCACTTGTTTCCTCTGCCATGCAACTACTCTCTGCTACCATTTGTTGAGCTGGTAGATACATATGGCAGGATAAAGCAGAGGCACAGGAGCAAGGAAATTAACTTTAATTCTGTAGGCAACACACATGGAACGTAGCAGCCAGTGCCAACCATCCCCGCTCGCACTCGCACATCTCTAAAACATAAACAACAAAACAAATGACATTCGCGAAGCGCGGAGCGTAACATCTCACACAAATTGAACATAGTTAACATGTGTGTGTGTGTTATTGTTTTAAGTAGTGTGTAGCTGCTTGTATTAAATTAAAAGATGGTAGTTAACCTATTTATTGGAAAGTTTATCATCTAAGGAACAGAGGGCCTCCGGTTAGATGGCAGAACAGAGTGGAAGAGTATGTAAAGGAGAGAAACGTGAGGGGCAGAGTAGGGACGGACCAAGTAAGGAGGGAGTGTTGGAACAGGGAGAACTGGAGACACTTCTGCCGTGGCCACCGCCTTGGGGGGAGTTCCCAGAGGGAACGAGGTGTCAGAGCTATAGATAGATAGATAGGAACAGAGGGAAGCTGTCAAACTCTTACGTGAGTTACCCCTATATGGATGATTATATTTGACCGCGACTATAATGTGACATCTATATCCAGTAATCCATCATCTCCTGGGAACTGAAGGAGCTCATTTGCATAGCCTAGTACTTTGTTCTATGGCTTTCTGTAATATTTGTAGATTTGTAGTCTGTCTGTATACTTGTATGTCTATTTGTCTATCTGTTTATCTACATTCCTATCAATCTATTTATTTATCTACAGTATTTATCTATTTTCTGTCTGTGTGTGTGTGTGTCTGTTGACTCTATTACTTTTGCTACACTGTCTTCAAGTTGCTGTCGAGTTTTTCTGATTGCCACAGAAGATAATATTACTTTTTTGTATTTCAAAAATTGTCTTTTACTTATTGGTGCCATATCAAATAATGAACAAAACCTTTGTACAGATGCAAAAGATAATCCTTCAAACATAGCACTGTAAACATGTTTCATGGTGTTTGTTTCCAGCTAATAATATGAAGTTGCCTTACTGTTGAGTTTAATTAAGTATTAGAGTATTTATTTAGAAGATTGTAAGACTTGTTTAGTATTGAATAAGGTAGACTTGTATAAGCTACTTTTTGCTTTATGGAGTTTGGTGGTAAGAGAAGAAAGAAGATATTATGCTTGTCAAGTTGTCCCCTATAATGACAACTCTACCTGTCATGGATTTAGCAGGATTATTTTGTGTCAAGTTGTCCCCTATAATGACAACTCTACCTGTCATGGATTTGGCAGGATTATTTTGTGTCAAGTTGTCCCCTATAATGACAACTCTACCTGTCATGGATTTGGCAGGATTATTTTGTGTCAAGTTGTCACCTATAATGACAACTCTACCTGTCATGGATTTGGCAGGATTATTTTGTGTCAAGTTGTCACCTATAATGACAACTCTACCTGTCATGGATTTAGCAGGATTATTTTGTGTCAAGTTGTCCCCTATAATGACAACTCTACCTGTCATGGATTTGGCAGGATTATTTTGTGTCAAGTTGTCACCTATAATGACAACTCTACCTGTCATGGATTTGGCAGGATTATTTTGTGTCAAGTTGTCACCTATATTGACAACTCTACCTGTCATGGATTTGGCAGGATTATTTTGTGTCAAGTTGTCACCTATAATGACAACTCTACCTGTCATGGATTTGGCAGGATTATTTTGTGTCAAGTTGTCACCTATAATGACAACTCTACCTGTCATGGATTTAGCAGGATTATTTTGTGGAACCAGTCATCAAATGAACATGAATGGAACCCTCCACTGGGGGACTTATTGTATTGTGTTCAGTCCAGGCATCATAAAGATGGATAGCCTTATATAAACACCACGTATTGAGGGAGTAACACACCAGATGCAGTTCCAGAGAACATAATAGATATAAAGGATTTTGTTGATAGATGACCCTCTCTGGATATTTAGTGTCCTGCCTCACTATGACTTTCCTTTTACCTGGATCATCAGTGAGATTTGTCTCATCAAAATTTATTATGTTCTCTGGAGGAACACCTTCTAGGGATTCTTTCAAGTTACTGTAGAACTGAGTTAACATGACTTTTGTAACTTTGGCTCTGATAGTCTTTATATTCTGGGACACTCGTTTGTGGTGCTCTAGGTACAGCCACAATCAAATATCCACCAACACTTTCCTTCCATCGTACAAAGAAATCAGTCTCAAATCAAAATATAATCATACAACATTTTATGTCAACTCAACCCCCTCAATTATTATTATTATGAGGTGCTGCAAAATCATACACGTGTTGTTTTTTATTACCAAGATATTTACTACGATGGAAGGAAAGTGTCGGTGAATATTTGATTGTGGCTGTACTTAGTGGCCCATTTCATACCCGGCAAATTGTTACGGAAACTTGGACCGTAACGCCTCATTTTTCTAAGTACCGTATGAGTTCACTAACATTCTCAAATGCATTATGTGGAGTGGGAATCCCCTTTCTGACAATGTGAGCATTCTGTTACACAACAGTAACTCTTTATCATGAGTCAATGAGGTTCCACATCCTACTGGTTTGCTAGGTTTTGGTTTCATGTAATTATGCACTGTGCTCTTTTTTAATTTATATTTTTCTGCTGCTTTGCACACACTCATGTTGTTGTTGTTGAAGTTCCTCAAGGTGTCTGGCCGAGCAGCCCCCCCGAGCTCCTGAGGAAGGTCATTGCCTGAACTGGGCTTTCCCACAGTGCCCTCAGAGAGTGTGTGTTGTGTTGTTGGTGAGTGTGGTTGTGTGTATTGCAGTCTTCCATAATGTGTTTAATAGAATGAGGTGTTGTGTTGTTGTGTGTGTTGCAGTCTTCCATAATGTGTTTAATAGAATGGGGTGTTGTGTTGTGTTGTTGGTGAGTGTGGTTGTGTGTATTACAGTCTTCAATAATGTGTTTAATAGAATGAGGTGTTGTGTTGTTGTGTGTGTTGCAGTCTTCACTAATGTGTTTAATAGAATGAGGTGTTGTGTTCTGTTGTTGGTGAGTGTGGTTGTGTGTGTTGCAGTCTTCAATAATGTGTTTAATAGAATGAGGTGTTGTGTTGCATCCTGGACAGACATCCACAATGGCTCCATCCAGCTTCTTGTGATATGTCAGAAGGGCCGGGTGGTGGCCACACCACAGCCTGGCCAAGTGGACTCTGTCCTCACGGGGAAGGGAGAATTCAGATGGGTGGATGTCAGGAGGTCGTGCATTCAGCTGTGTGTTGTTTTTGAGTATGTAAACACATCTAACATGAAATGTGAATGTTAAAAGCTATATTTGAAAGACAAAATATATAATGAAAATAAATAATGTAATTTCTTAAAAAACATAAGCAGAAGTTAACAATAATTTAGATTGAAACCTACACACAAACCACACAACTAAAAACATACTTGCACACTAATAACTCTGTCACAAAATATAACACAACTTAAACCACACTAATCATTAAAAAAAAAATCACACACACACAACAAAACACACTTGAAAACAAATCACCTTTTCTCGATAGGCATTTTAATGTTCATCAAAGTTTCTGATATTGTGGCTATATTTTCTGCAAGATCCATCCAAATATCCCTTATAGTCTTATGGACAACTAGTATATCTGGAGCTAGCGTAGCTTCCAGATGAGCTGTCACACCTCCAGCTGACCTAGAGGAAGGGCGACTTGAGGCTACAGAGCTGTGGTACGAATGCTCCTCACTTGGTGGTAGGTTCTACCAGCTTCGGCAAGCTGTCGCCAGTCAAAACCTCACAGTCTTCCTCTGTAACTGGCCCGAAGTCCTGCTAACTTGACCCAGGTCTAGGTGAAGGGGCCCTTGATGGCAGTCCTGGGTCATCCACATCACCTTATTATGAAATTATGAAAATTAGCAACTTTCATATAATTTTAGAGAAATATTAAGGATTATCGTTATGAATTAAAATTGTAAAGTCACTCTTAAAGAAAGCAGTATATAATTAGTCATACATATAAGTACAGCAGCAGTACTGCAATTTTTACTTGGTTAAAGTACTCATATGATACATATGGAATCCAACAAAGCATCACAAATTTAGTTTTGATTAACATGGCTCCAATTTTTACGACTACATGAACTGCTAACAGGAGTTATTTATATGATACACAAAATGTATAAATCACTATGTACTTGACTCCTGTATATTGGGTCATCACTGTACATGTACTGTATTTACTGAAGGTATGGATATATGAGAACATCTTGTATATTTGTTCCTAGGACTAAGGCCTTATGATTTGCACTGTTTAACTTTGAATGGAATTGAGAGGTAATGCTGCTCAAAATGTATGTTTTATATATATAAACTCTCAATGTAATTACTTCACATAGTGCCAATGAGGGAAGATTTCCATATTACTAGCCTAGATGAACAGCAGGATATTTTTTACTGTTATATACTGTACATACTGCCTGGGTCTTGGAGTCCACAGAAATACCCGACACTTGCACTTCTTTAATGACTTGAGCCATAGCCTCTTCTATGTGGGTGAATGTCTTTGTGTCACTAGTGTCACCACCTGAAATATAACGAAAAATGGTACATAATTCAATAACAAAGCAGAACCAAGCAGAATAAATTACAATACCTGGTTATCATATTAAAATGGTACTGTATCTAAATCAGGCAATGGACACTCCCCCCCATCCTTCAACCCATGTGTGCCCATGCCAACAGCCGAATCCACAATATAAATAATGCTTATATATTTTAGGTAAATATTGAATGAATTACCGTTATTGGGTACGGTTTTTCTACCTTCATTACCTACTTATTTAGATCATTCTAAGACTATTTTCTTCTATGGCATTTCCTCCGCAAATGCCCCATTTCCAAGATATTCAAATGGGGCATTTTGAAATTAGCCTGACCTTACCTAACCTAACCTAGACCGCATCAGACTACCGGGACCTAACCTGGGCAGACTACTGGGACCTAACCTGGGCAAACTACTGGGAAATAACCGTGGTAAAGTACAGGAAATGACAGAGTCAAAATACTGGGACCTAGCCGGATCTGGCAACACTGCTACAAAACGGTAATTCTTTCAATAAATACCATATTTTATTTCCTTGATGTGTCTTTCAATAAAACTGTTTGAAGTCTTAGTTATTATATTGCACTTGCCAGATTTCACTACATATGGTATATTTCTGCCTGTTACTTGGTAATGGCAATCAATTGTACAGATTTTGAGATTAATATAGAAACTACTGTAGGTAGGTGTAAAGGAAATAAAACAGTGACAGTAGAAGTTAAAATAATATAATGTCCTCCCAGTCAATGTCTTTGATTTATTTTCATGACAACCAGCTACCAGTAAACTATTTGTATCATGCTGTTCTTGATTTACAGTACGTAACGTAACCTATCTTAAACTAAACTAGCCAAACCTAACCTAACCAAAAATCTATATACAATATACTAGTGATTGGCGTGATATTAAAAATATGCCCGGGGGGCAGCTACCTTATCTCCACTGTTGTGTTAAATGTTTATCAACACAGTATAATAATTCACTTACCTGTCTTAGGCTGTTAATTCCTGTCTGATGTAACTTGGTGACTGTGTCATCTCTATCAGCTGGTGGTGTCGAGACAATGTTTATTTGTTGACATTGTAATACTACGTTATGATTGGCTTACAGTACCAAGGACATATTGTTTCCTTCATTGTGATTGGGTGAGAGCCAGTCAGCTGGGTGGAGGGATGAACAAAACACACGGAACGAAACGGGCAGCGACGCTCGCTACGAGGCTATCATCGTGAGCTACAATGGAGGTTATGAAGCTTTGGAGATACCAACTTATGATCCTCGTAAGCCACAATCAAATATAGCGGCTACGAGAGAGTAAAGGTGATCGTAGCGACACCAACTTACGATGCTTTGAAGATCCCACCCCTGTACAGTCCAGTGATAATAGAGAGTGTGAAAGAATTTGGTATTTATTGAAAGAATTACCGTTTTGCAGCAGTGTTGCCAGATCCGGCTGGGTCCCAGTATTTTGCCCCAGTCATTTATTGTATTTTATCACGATTATTTCCCGGTAGTTTGCCCAGGTTAGGTTCCGGTAGTTTGCCCAGGTTAGGTCCCGGTAGTCTGATGCGGTCTAGGTTAGCTTAGGTCAGGTCAGGTATTGTCAGGCTAATTTCAAAATGCCCCATTTGAATATGCCCTATCTTGGAAATGGGGCATTTGCGGAGAAAATGCCATAGAAGAAAATAGTCGTAGAATGGTCTAAAATAGTGGGTAATGAAGGTAGAAAAACCGTACGCAATAACGGTAATTCATTCAATATTTACCAAGAATTTCTGGAAAGGGTATGGTTGAAGAGAAAATGAGTATATAGGGACGAGCAGGTTGTATAGGATATACAAAATGAAAGTATGATATGTATACATGTATTCTTTGGTGCTGTTTTTTGTTTTCTCTCTGCATAGTCTGCAGAGGAAGACAGTGAGAGAGCGCCGTTGCAAAGGCTACACCCGAACGCAGGTGACTCTCATTCATCATCATGGTGGTGGTGATCTGGCAACACTTGTACACAGACAACAACACCCACGTGACCCACCACCATCAGCTCCAAACATTAGACAGCTGAACTCAACACTATTATAATCATCATCAGACAACAACATTATTATAAATCATGGTACTAAATTAAGGTAAATATTGAATGAATTACCGTTATTGCGTACGTTTTTTCTACCTTCATTACCCACTTATTTAGACCATTCTAGGGTATTAGTACAGAAGTGGACCTTACTGTATAATAGATATTTTACTGTCATTACCCACTATTTTGGACCATTCTAAGACACTTTTCTTCTATGGTTTTTCTTCCTCAAATGCCCCGTTTTTGAGATATGCCCAATTCCCAATACCCATAGAAACATGGGTAAATAATGAATGAATTACCGTTATTGGGTACGGTTTTTCTACCTTCATTACCCACTTATTTAGACCATTCTAAGACTATTTTCTTCTATGGCATTTTCTCCGCAAATGCCCCATTTACAAGATAGGGCATATTCAAATGGGGCATTTTGAAATTACCCTGACCTTACCTGACCTGACCTAACCTAACCTAGACCGCATCAGACTACCGGGACCTAACCTGGGCAGACTACCGGGACCTAACCTGGCCAAACTACCGGGAAAAAACCGTGGTAAAGTACAGAAAATGACCGGGGCAAAATACTGGGACCTAGCCGGATCTGGCAACACTGCTACAAAACGGTAATTCTTTCAATAAATACCGAAACATGGGGGGCCCGATGGAAATCGGGGGTTGACGGGTGGGGGAAACACACATTTTACTATTGTTCTGCCTTTATAATACACTTCCTACCTTAATTTACGTCGTATACTACCGGGACCTAACCTGGGCAAACTACCGGGACCTAACCTAGGCAAACTACCAGGAAATAATCGTGATAAAGTACAATAAATGACCGGGGTAAAATACTGGGACCTAGCCGGATCTGGCAACACTGCTGCAAAACGGTAATTCTTTCAATAAATACATAAATTAATTATGGTGTTTATATATTACTTTATATCTGGTTATAAGGATACAGTCTCGTATGTTTGTTTGACAGGAATAAATCTCAGGCCCATATTCAGAAACATTCGTGGTGTATACGATGGTGTGGTACTGGTACGATGGCTCTGTTTGTGTGTCTATGGAGTCGTCGTACCGGTACCACACCATCGTATTCACCATGGATGTTCTTGAATATGGCCCTATATACCGTGTCCTTTCTATTATTGGGGACATTTTTATTTACTTTTCATGTATGATATAATTATTGGTAAATATTGAAAGAATTACCGTTATTGCGTACGGTTTTTCTACCTTCATTACCCACTTATTTAGACCATTCTAAGACTATTTTCTTCTATGGCATTTCCTCCACAAATGCCCCATATCCAAGATAGGGCATATTCAAAAGGGGCATTTTGAAATTGAGGAAAAAATAAGAAAAAATATATTAAACAGATAATATGGTATTTCTGAAGAACAGGTCCTTCTAATTTGGTGCAGCATTTTTTAGTTTTTCATACATATAATTGGATGTTTTCTTCATTCTTTTCCATAATGTTATGAGCAAATATATGTTAACCTTTTCCTTGTATGAGTATTCTCTTAATTTCCATATGATTACTATAGTCACCATCTTACAGGCCTCCTACACTCCAGATGATGACGAACATTACCGAGGTGACTTTGGTGCTGGCAATGAAGAGGGTTCCTTCCCTAAAGACCACATCACACAATTATCTCCACCGGATCAGAAACCAAAAGTTCTCCTTATGGGACTACGTAGGTAATAATTATGATATGTCATATGTATATCATTACTCTATGGTAATGCTGTATAAATTATAGTCAAGGTCCTGAATATTATGTATAAATTACAGTACAGTATTATAAATATTGTATGTACCGTACTATATAGTGTTTAATTATAAAGTGGCTGCTCAATATATTCTGTATATGGATGGTTGTATGAGAGAGATGAAGGACAAAGTGAATGGTCTGGGGGTGAAGTTGAGGCTGAATGAAGCAAATTGGTCCTTGGTGGCAAGTTTATTTGCTGATGACACTGTGTTGATGGCTGAGAGTGAAAGGGAGGTACAGAGAGTGGTGGAGGAATTTCAGTCTGTGTGTAAACGAAAGAAACTGATGGTGAATGTTGGTAAAAGTAAAGTGATGGTATTTGAGAGAGCAGAAACTGAAGTGATTGACTTTGCTACACCTTACAGAGTGGCTGTACCAACTGGGACCAAGTGTGAGTTAACTCTGAGGGGTGAGAGGATGGAGGAAGTGAAGGAGTTTAAGTACCTGGGTACAGTTATGTGTAAACATGGAAGTATGGAAGGAGAAATTAGGGAGAGAGCAATGAGGGGTAGACAGGTCATAGGATCACTGGGAAGGATTATGAAGGGTAGAAGTGTGAGTAAAATAGGTGCTGTGGAAATGAGTTACTTGAGAGGAGCATGTGGGTTGTCTAGGTGGGATGGAGAAAGTAATAAGAGTGTGTATGAGAGGTGTGGTATGAGTGAGAAGGCAATTGGTATTGAGTGTGGAGTGGTTGAGAGAGTGAAGCGTAATACACTGAGGTGGTTTGGACATGTAGAGAGAATGCAAGGTGAGGAGTTCGTAAAGAAGGTGTATGGAAGTAAAGTTGTGGGACCTGGTGTGAGAGGCAGACCACCGGTTAGATGGCAGAACAGAGTGGAAGAGTATGTAAGGGAGAGAAACGTGAGGGGTAGAAGAGGATATGACCAAGTAAGAAGGGAGTGTTGGAACAGGGAAAACTGGAGACACTTCTGCCGTGGCCTTCCCCTTGGGAGGAGTTCCCGGAGGGAATGAGGCATCAGAGCTATAGATAGATATATAGTTTATTTAGCAGTAGTTCTTTGTTTGCTTCAATAGCATGAGTTAGTTTTTTGGGAGTGTTGAACTTTGTAATTTTTTTATAAATATTTGTCAAGTTCTATTAACCCTTAAAAGCCGATGGACGTATTAATACGTCACCAAAAATTTTGACCTTGAAGCCGATGGACGTATATATATGACGGGCTATAAAAGACTGCATGGGCTGTATCTAGCCACTTTATTGGTACCACTGATCTTATCTGAGCTGAAGCTACGAGTCTTTGTGTATACTGGTGTCACGTGACCCTCTGGGGTGTGGGGGGAGACCAGAATAGCCTCGTGTCTCTCAGCATAGCAGCTCACCCAAACCCCCCTCTACTCCCTCTCCTGGGCTACACATCCTTACATATCGATATTTCCAGCCTTGTTTACACAAGCTACTCCTGTATATAAACTTGACAGCTCGCCACAAAACTACATGAGCATGAGTTTTCATGTCCATTCAGGTGAATATGATATATATTTTATTCACTTTTACTCAGAAATACGTAAATAATGCAATTATATATATTGAGGCGTCTATTTGCATAACGGGATAAACACCACCTCTGGTGAAATTGAGTTAACACTGTCTTCCCCCCTAGTAAACATTTACAATTTACGTGGTGAAGTCCATATCCCCTTTTGGAGTTTCTAATAAGGCTTAAAATGAAGTATAAATAGAGAGACTATAACCTTTTGCACACAGATGTTAAACTTTAAACCCATTTTTATCAAAACTTGAGTTGTGTCGCTTATCTCGTTATGCAAATAGACGCCTCATATTTTCATGCCTTGTAAAAAATTATTTAGTCATATTTCATCGTTTTTAAGGTAGAATAGGCTGTCTTGCAAGCCTTGCTATGCAAGTATGCGTACTTTAAATCAATGCTATATGCAAACCAGTGGACATAAGAGACTCTAGATTTCAGATTCTGGTGTGTAAAATAAAGCTCTACAAATCCATAAGAACAAAATTTACCTCTGTGATACTTTAAAAATGACCCTGGTTTTTCTAAACAAGGAGGGAAACACACCTAGACAAAGACAAAACTCATTAATTCATTAATAACTTGTAATGAACCTCTGGTGTGTGTGTAACAATTATAATGTAACTCTTCCATAAACTCCTTCATGAACCAATGTATGAAACAAATTTATTTATACTTTGTAGGTTTGAGGTAAACATAATAAGAACAATGAAAATGAAATGTCATTTACTCTCCTTATTGTTGATCAGGACATGTGAATGAAACTATTATGTCTTATTGAGATTTCTGTTTTTATTACAGGAGTGGCAAGTCTTCAATACAAAAAGTTGTTTTCCACAAAATGACACAAAAAAAAAAAACCTTTCTTTGGAGTCAACAAACAAGATAGAGTCTGAAAACATCTCCAACTCTTCCTTTGTACAGTTCAAGATTTTGGACTTCCCAGATCAGATTGACTTCTTTGAAAAACCATCCTTTGACTCAGAGAAAATATTTGGTGGACATGGAGCTCTGGTGTTTGTTATTGATGCTTAAGTGAGTTGTTGTTGTTGTTGTTGAAGCTGTCTGGCCGAGTTGTAATTATGGTTGGTAATTTACTCACTTTGTCAATGGCTCAATGAACATTATTCATTTTTTATATGTAGTTTTTTATTTCTATATTGAAGAAGGTGAGTCCACTAAAAATCCTTGCAAATGAAATAGAATGAAAGGTTCAGAAGGTCCATTTTCATTTGAAATGCCTAGACACTCACAGGTCAGGTGTGGCCGAGTGGTTAGTGTTCTGGACTCATAACCTAGAAGTCGGAAGATCGATTCCTCTCAGGTGAGGACCTGAGAATATTTACTCTTTCAATTTGAGTTTGAGGCACTAACTATAAGGCCACTAAACTTCGTAAAACACCCTCACTGGTACCATAACAACTGCAGTATTTGGGAATTACCCTCACTTCCCTCCCTCTGTGGCTGGGTACCAGTTCGGAAGTTGTGACGTGTGTGTGTGTGTGTGAGTAGCAGTTGACCTGGGCCATGGTAACGGGCTTGATAAACCAATGTCCAGTGTTGGAACATACAGTATATATATATAAAAAAAAGTAGAATGTTCCAGAGTTGTTAAAGCATTAGAGTTGATAAGGTAATGAAGGTGTGGATGGACACAAACCATCCATTCATAACTTTTAAGTTGTAACTGACACAAGTAAAGGAATCCAGTGCTACTATAATAGTGGTCATTCTTTAGTACTACATACAGTCTGTTAATGTTCCAGATACCTCACCCTCGCTCAGGGACTCGCAGTTTTATCTGGTAACATTTTGAGTAGTAGGCAGGAAATTATATTGTGGCAACACCGCGTTATATATTTGTTGCCAATAATTTGATTTTTCCTTTGGTATTTACGCCTATCGAAGAACTTTTGATTAAATTTTATTATCTCATATGGCAGTGTGTACTACATCAATAATATAGATATGCATCCTTATCCTTGTTTAATATATACCCTGAAATTTATACAGCCAATATCAGATCAGATCACTGTAAAATACCCCTGCCTACTACTCAAAGTATTACCAGATAAAACTGCGAGTCCCTGAGCGAGGGTGGGGTATCTAGAACATTAACAGACTGTACATTACAATCCATCTCTATAAAGAATAGTTGGGTACACTTTCATATTCATTAACATTGTATCTTATAGTATGGAGTAAGATATGGTTGTTTGAGTTTGTACAGTCACAATCAAATAACCACCGACACTTTCCTTCCATCGTGCAAATAGATCAGTATCATATCAAAATACAATCATACAACACCTTATGTCAACTCAACCCCCTCAATTATTATTATGAGGTGCAGCAAAATCATACACAAGTTGTTCTTTATTACCAAGATATTTACAACGATGGAAGGAAAATGTCGTCGGTTATTTCATTGTGACTGTACATGAGATCTCGGTACTATAGTTTTTATTGTATATCAGGTTGACTACATGGAAGCACTGAACAGACTCCACCAGACAGTTCTAAGAGCACACAAAGTCAACCCACACCTCAAGTTTGAAGTTTTTATACACAAAGTGGACGGCCTCTCTGATGACATCAAGTTTGAAACACAACGAGACATTCACCAACGTGCCAATGATAAACTTAGTAATTCAGGTAAGGAATGTGTTTATTCGATGATTAACCTTTATGTTATCTTTGAAGACGTGATGAGTGAGGCGATACGACTTTTGCCGCCGACTGTACAGCCGAGCCCGAAAATTCGCGACCACGTACTTAGATATTTATGCCATTTGAGCTGGTAATATTTATTTGGGGAGGAATCAGAGTAGGTGGAACATAGTAGAGGGACATGATACAATCTTTCACCTACAATGACACCTTCCCCACACAGTGTTACCAGCTCAGATGATATAAACATCTAAGTACGTGGTCGCGAATTTTCGGGCTCGGCTGTACCTCCAGTCATAATTATAAGAGTCTGGTTCCAGTATGCTGTAGCCAAAATTGTTGTCCTTTCATAATTATTCATTTAGCTAATAATAATTTGTTTATATTTCAGGTATGGAACAAATCCACCTCAGCTTCTACTTAAGGACCCTGTGATCGTGTATGAAAATTGGAGGCTTCTAAATTCCCCTGATCATGCCACGAAACAAGCTCCTTCCAAATAGGTGTGTGTGTTTCGTGGCAATATTTGAAGGACTCGCTAACCTCCATTTTTCTGACTACATCACAGGGTCCCTTAACATCCATCTATGACCACAGTATATTTGAGGCCTTCAGTAAAGTTGTCCAGAAATTGACACCTCAGCTGCCCACACTTGAAAACCTATTAAATATCTTCATATCTGTGAGTTTATATTTGTTGTTGATGTTGTTGTTGAAGTTCCTCAAGCTGTCTGGCCGAGCAGCCCCGAGCTCCTGAGGAAGGTCATGGCCTGAACCGGGCTTTCTCACAGTGCCCTCAGAGAGTGTATGTTGTGTTGTTGGTGAGTGTGGTTGTGTGCGTTGCAGTCTTCAATAATGTGTTTAATAGAATGGGGTGCTGTGTTGCATCCCGGACAGTTGTGGACAATAATTCCTTATCACATTTGAGGAGCTGAGGAGTAAAATGGTGTAACCCACAAATCAGCCATATTTGAGTTACCCTCTGAAGATTTAAAAAAAAAAATTAATAATATATGTACTAAAAAATCATATTATCCTCTCTTCCAAAATGTTCAAATGGTATATCTTAATTAGGTATTGAAACTATTCCTCTACTTTAACCCATTTTTTGGTTAGGGCCTTTTACATTGCAACTTCTCATTTGTCAAACTTCCAATTGCAAATGAAATAGGAAGGGCAGTTAATGAAGTGTGGACTCTTACAAACGCCACAGAAACTCTACAGACAAACCCATCCCATACTTCACTCTCGTTCTCACCAGTTAAATATTAATTGTATTTTGTATTTTATGACCTAGATCCATGAAAAGTTATAATCACTTTTTGTTTTCATAATGCCCAATCATCCTGTAAAGTTTGATTAAATTCTATTTGTAACTATCTGAAGAATAAGAAAACAGACACAAGTGCATATAAAACATTTTGCAAACTCCACAAAATTCATTCTTATATATATATAAAATTCACTCTAATAATAATAATAAAAAAAAAAATGGTTGTTACAGTGAAGGATTTTGTTGTTTTTTCCAGAACTCGTGTATAGAGAAGGCGTTCCTGTTTGATGTTTTATCCAAGATCTACATTGCCACCGACTCCTCACCCGTAGACATGCAAAGCTATGAGTTGTGTTGCAAGATGATTAATGTTGTCATTGATATCTCGGACATATATGGGTACTTAAGGCACAAGTTTTATGTATACAGTAGTTTTTAGTGTAAGTTAAGTTAGAATTATGTATACAGTATCTTTATATTGCAAGTTAAGTTAGAATTATATATACAGTATCTTTATATTGTAAGTTAGGTTAGAATTTTATATACAATATCTTTATATGTTATAAATTAAGTCAGAATAAATATATACAGTATCTTTATATTGTAAGTTAAGTAAGAATTATGAATACAGTATCTTT